>JAMXBC010000001.1:55790000-56492000 GCA_024138005.1 Lumnitzera racemosa
ATGATAATGTATCAATCCATCAAGCTAAATCTCATAAACCAAATGAATAGGTATACATATACCATGTAAACATTAATGTATTATATACTAAAACAAGATCATTATGTTATCATATATATAATATATTTAAAAACTACACTTTTACCCCATGTGATGCATTTCTATGTATTTGTCCACATAGCTTATGAATTAATTTAATAGAATAAGGTCAAATAGTTCTACAAATAACTTAAAAAGGAAGATCAAAATAAATAAAAAAAAAACCTTTTAAAATCTTAGGTGGTTGTACTCATAGACCTTATGAGATTTTTAATGTTTCTCTTCTTTTTCTTTTTCCTTTTTTGGTCTTAGGTTTCACCATTTTAAGAAAGGAAGTTGCTCTCGCAAAGATTGTTGGTACATAAGCAAGATTTTGAAGGTATATCAAGTATTTATATTATAGAAATGCCATCAAGGAAACCATGAAGAAACTGGCTAAATACAACATTTTTTACAAGGAAATTGCTGCCAAGAATATATACTTATGTTAAAGTGTAAAATTTTTAGTCATTTTCCTCTAGGAAGATGCTACTAGTTCTAACTTCTAAACATGAATAGGAGCTGCATTTCTTTGTAAATGGTTGAGGATTTACTTCCAATATCGCTATAGTAAATGTACAATTATAAATGTTGATTTACATAAAGGAAAAAAAAAGAAATAAAGCAAGATTAGCTAGATGAAAATTCTAGTTTCACCTTTTCTTAGAGAAAAAATGTTGAAGAAATTTTACTTATGCTACTTATTGAACCCAATTATCAAAAGGCCTCATATGCTTCATTAAATTGATTCTTATTAAGTTAAGGAATAAGCATGCTCAACTCATACCAAGTGCTATAAAGGCAAGCTGGGAGGACCCAAGCCAATCTAACTCATTATTTACTTAATGGTATAAATATTCTATAAATTAGGATTTACAATTATCCAAAAGCAATACTTAGACATTGAAACATGGTAGTTAGTGAATTTAAGCTACTTGACTTTGTAAGCAAAAAGAAGGAAAAAAAAATAGAGGAATCTTATAATATTATTGCAATTAACTTAAGAGATAGAAAAAATAATATATCAATTATTCAATACAAATCATAATTTACATATCAATCATTGCAAAGTGGTTAAAGGAACGAAGAGTTTCTTTAATTAAATAAACTGTAATCTTCTAACATTGGATGCATACAACACCACGCTTTTAATTTCAATCTTGCTTTCACTATGTATCATCAACTATGAGAATGGTTTTGAAGAGTTATCATTATCAATACTAAGGCACTTAAAATTATCCATATGAAGTAACTATTTAAACAACAAGAAGTAGACATACTTTTAGATGTGAAGTAAAGAAACATATTCAATATCACGAGCCAGTCAAAGAAATAATGAGGAAAATGAAGCATGGTGTAATCTCAAGGAAATAGAAGAATTAAAGGATGATGAAATGAATCTCACAATCCAGTAGTGAGCCAATAATGGATCACAATCACATATAGCTCGTATCTCAAACCTCAAAAGCTCCTCCTTTACGTACAATGCATTATTATGAACATTGTTTTTTCCAGGTTCCTCAACTTCAACGACCTACATGTTAAATAAATTTACTGTTAACATCATTTCAAACATAAAGCAATTCCTGGTCCTTGCATGGTAGGAAGAGATTCTAAGGCAATACTAGGGTTTAGAATAAATTAGGTGTTTAACATTTAAATAATTACATATATAGAAAAGAATCGAACTCATTGGAAAATGATCCAATCTAAAAAATATTATTGTCTTCTAATATACATATACATTTAAATGCAGTCCAAGTATAATATACATTTAAAAACAATATAACCAATAGAATATTCATTAACTAAATGTTAGATGCCATTAAATACAAATTCAAAAAGCAAGGTAATATATATTATAATATAAGTGTAATATAAGTCCTACTTAGCTAAGTAGTTGCTATTAAATATACATGTAAAACTAAACTAAGCAATATATACTACAATATAAGTGTAATATCAAGTGTTACACGTCCCAACAAATGTTTAAATAACCATTTAAACTTAAAGTCAAGTGATAACTCTTATTTTAAACATATTTCACGTGGTGATTTTATAGTATTTCCCTTACATTTTTTGTTTTCTTTAAAGAAATTGATACTAAATTGAGTAAAATTTTGATTTCAAGGTTTGAAAGGTTTGAATGCGTTCTAGGATTGAAAACGAAGAAAAGGAATCAAGTTTTACTCAATTTAGAGTTCAAATAAAGGAGTTATGAAGTTTTGAAGTTATACAGTCTAGGACATGACCATGTCCCTAAGCTGTGTCCATGCAGTAAAATTTGCCAAGGTCAGAAAGTTACACGACCTAGGGACACAGCCATGTCCCAGGGCGTGTCTGGTGACGAAAACAGAAACCTTACAATACATTATAAAAGGACATATTAGGGTTTCACAAGACATATGAGACATTGGATAAGAGAAGAGACTTGAGGAGAAGGAGAAGAAAAAGGTGAAAGCAACACCAACTTCAAGATTGGAGAGATTTTTCATCAAACAAAAGGGGTTTTTCATGTTTGATTTATTAATTTTGTTGGAACTCATTTTTAGTTTCATTATGATAGCTTAGAATTCGTGTATTTAGGATTATGGAACCTAGGGTTTCATGTGACTCTTGGGTTGATTTATAATTCTCAATAAAATTTCTATCTTTGCTTGATTCAATTATGTTGTTTAATTGTTGATTGATATTTCTAGAATATCAATTTATGATATTATGCATGTTGATGATATTATGCATGTTGATTGAGAAATTACATGTATAATTAGATCTTTACATAATTTGAGAGAATTACATGTATACTTAGAGATAAGATATATGTTTCTTCCGGAAAGTTAATTATTTATGTAGGAATTCATTATACATTAATGTAATTCTAAATTATATTACTAAGTGAAGAGATTCCGGTAAATAATTTAGGATTAAGGTTAATATGCTTGAGAAAGGTATTAACTTTAATTGTGAATCCCTCTGGTCAAGAATAATAGAAATTGAATTGAATATATTTTAAGCGGTCACATGTTAAACACTAGGGAAAATAATTCTTAAATACGTTATTATATACTTCAAGTCGTTTTTAGTTTTATTGATTTCTAAATTGCTTAATTAAGTCCCATAATTAGTTTAGTTTGTTAATTTCAGTATTTTTAATTCATTCAACTCATCATAATTTTCCGATTAGATAATAGAGCTAAGGTTAATATTAGTACTCGAAGTCTCTGAAGGATCGACTCGAACTCACATCCGCTATATTAAAACTGATAAGTGCACTTGCCTGATATCATCAAGCCTTTATAAATTTGATATGGTTTTTATATTTATTATCAGTAATTATTTTCATTTTCTTGGAATTGGATTCTCCTCTCCTACTAGTTATTAGGATTTTTTCATGGAATTGGAAACCATGAACTCATGTGTTTCATTTATTACATATGCAATACGACAAAACATTCATTTAAAGAAAAAATGAATTATTTCATGGAATAGAAAGAATCGGCCATGTAATTATAATCAAGTTTGAAACTCTTACTTAATACAACACTACTAACATTAATTTGAATTCTCATGCATATCAAATTCTAAAGATCAGGGGAAGCCTCACTTTGCTATTTCCCGAATGCTAGAGGAATATCATACCTGTTTTAAGCTTGGATTCAGCTAACTTGTGGTAATTGTTTATAATACTAAGTTCATGGATACATTAAGTCATTCTCAAATGTTGTTACAAAGTCATTTTTCTTATTTTTGGACTACTACAATAATTTGTAGGTTTGTGCTAAGTATCCGAATATCGACCTCTACTATGGATTTATCTCACCTTATGGAACTAAAATGCAAGTTAGTTACTAACTACTAATTCATAACTTATGGCTCTTATCCATGGAACAAACATTTTATGAATAGAAAATATAGCTTTCACCCTCATCCCACTTGCAAAAAATATAAATAAATAAATAACAAAATCTAAACATAAAATTTCCAAAAAAAAAAAAGGAAAAACAAAGAAAAGCAAACGCTGTCCTATCTTGCTCTGCTAATTCCTCACTTTTCTCCTAGTTTCTTTTTCCTTTTCTTTTCTAATCAAATGGCATTTCAAGTACAAGGTCTTGTTGAACCAATTGTAGTATAATGTCTAATTTTGGTTCAATGGAGAATGGTTTCTCCTATAATACTACTTAGCTTGAAACACTACCATAACAACCATTACTACAAAAAGAGACCAAACTTTAAGAGCAAACGAAACAACCTATGCATTGTTTATGGAACTTAGGTAAATGATGACACTTATCCTTTGTATGAATCCTCGAATTGTCCAATAGTAGAACTTTAGTTTGATGCCCAAATATATTGTAGACTTGACACTATCTCAAGTATAGATGGAAGCCACTCAACTATGAACTCCTAAGGTAACACCAAGTCAATGCAAGAAGTTTCCAATTACAATAAAAACCAACATTTAAGAAAACCAAAGCCAAAAAGTCTAATGAACTCTAAGTTATTAAGCCAAAAGGCACCTCAATGTCTATAAATTTAATTACTTCTTCTTATATGGGAATATTAGTATGCATATACCTTATTAAACTATAACAGGTATGGTTAAGCCTCCTAAAAGTAGCGTAGAAGCTATGGGCATATACTGTAATAGAAAAAGGATTTTGCCATAAATACAAAGCATTGGGTAGTATCCATTATAAACACACTATAGCATTAACTGTGCCTACTTTGATTATTCGACAGTGTTGGAGAATAGCACAGAATAAAAAAATTTATTAATCACATTTACACGAGGGAAAAGACAAACATTGACCTTTTTAAAATCGACATTTAGTATATCAAGAATTTTTTTATATAATTTCTCTAATAAAGATAACCATCCAAAGTACAATTGTAGGACCCTCTACAAACCCACAATAAAATAGTTAGTTTTCTTGCTCAAAGGATCGATTTTATCCTAATCAACATGTAACAAACATAGGAATATAAAATATTTAACATCTCACAAATGTACACACAGCATAAATATAGTTTAATAATACTAAAACTTGATCTATACAAATAGTGTATACACACAAGCGAACGGATACGTACGAGAGAGAGAGAGAGAGAGAGAGAGAGAGAGAGAGAGAGAAAAGAGAGAGAGAGAGAGATGGTTCTTCGTTGTTGAGGCAAGCAAGATTATTCTAGAAAGTAAGGTTTTCATATATGAGAGGGTTTTGATCAACCAAAATAAAAATAGAAAGAGAATAGCGCTTTTGTTTTTCCTTACTTACTAATGTTCTAGCACTAGTTTTTTTATTTTTTTTAAGCACCATCTTATTTAGATGAAGTTGCATTTCTAAATTACCATTGCTTAATGTAATTGTGGTAATGGTTTTTTAAGAAACCATTGCTTAATATAAATATATAATGCAACATTTTTAAACTGTAACCTTACCTGTTGCATATTAAATTTAAGGTAACCGTTACCTCATCAACCGTTAGTCATAGTATAAAATGACGTAGTGTAAGAGATACAAAGAAAGAGATTAGAAAAAGGATAAAAAGGAGAAGAAAAAAGTAGCATGCTATGAATGCAAGAAGCCAAGACATATTAAATATGAATGTCATGCTCTAGTAAAGAAATTGGAGAAATACAGGAAAAAACATAGGTCATTGCTGGCCACTTGGAGTAACTCAGACAAATGAGAAAATGAAATAGGAGATAAATTAAATGATGAAGAAGAAGCCAACTTATGTCTAATGGCACTATCTAAAGAGCATAAAGTTAAACTCAAAGAAGCCTAGACATATTAAATATGAATGTCTTATTCTAGTAAAGAAACTGGGGAAATACAAGAAAAAACATAGGTCATTGTTAGCTACTTAAAGCGATTTAGATGAATCAGAAAATGAAATAGGAGATAAATTAAATGATTAAGAAGAAGCCAACCTATGTTTAATGGCACTAACTAAAGAGCATGAAGTTAAACTCAAAGGAACTTGGTACTTAGACAATGGATGTTCTTATCACATGATTAGAGACACCTTGCTCTTCACAAACATCAATTGGAAGGAAGGAGGTTTTGTCAAATTTAGAGACAATGGTAAAGGATAGACTATTGCCTTTTGTAACATCGAAACTCCTCCTTACATTATTGAAAATGTCTCTCTAGTAAAAAGACTTGAACATAATCTTCTAAGTATAGGTCAATTATGTGACAAAAGTTATAAGATGACGTTTGATCGAAATAAGGTAAAAGCCTTTGATCGAAATGGATTAAAGTTATTTGAAGGTTTTTGAATGAAGAACATTTACTTAATAGAACCTGCTAAAGTAAAGATTGAAAAATGCTTTCTTAATATTACTAATAATGCATTTCTATGGCATAAGAAGCTTGAACATGTATATTTCAATCAATTGGAAAACTTATGGAAAAATAATTTAAGTTATACACTTCCTAAGATAAGTATAAAAGAGGATGTACATTGCAAAAGTTGCCTTAAGAACAAATTAATATCAATAGATTACAAATCAAAGCGAGTAATCACATCCAAAAGACCTTTAGAGTTATTTCACTCAAATCTGTTTGGACCCACTCGAACATTAAGTTTTGGAGGTAATAGGTACGATATGGTAATCATTGATGATTATTCTTGATATTGTTGGGTGCTATTTTTGAAGAATAAAAGTGATGCTTTTAATGCTTTTGAAAAGTTTACTAGATAAATTCAAAATGAAAAGGATATACCATTATCAATCTTAGGATAGATCATCGTAAAAGAACTTGAGAATGAGAACTTCATTAGATTTTGTGAAGATTAAGGAATCATTCACAATTTCTTAGCTCCATATACTATGCAACAAAATGGTGTTGTGGAACATAAAAATAGAAACATACAAGAAATGATAAGAACTCTTCTAAATGAAAGTAGGATTGCACAGTATTTTTGGGCTAAAGCTGTCTCAACATCTTATTATATAATTATTAGAGTCTACTTAAGATCTCTAGTCAAGAAAACCTCATATGAATTGTACAAAGGGAGAAAACCCATAGTCTCTTATTTCCATATCTTTGGTTCAAAGTGTCACATTAAGAAGCTTGGATAGAATTTAGGCAAATTTGAAGAACGAGTAGATGAAGGAATCTTTCTAGGATCTTACAAAGTAAAGCATTTTGGGTATATAACAAATCTACTCAAACAATTGAGTCAATTAATACAAAATTCATAGATGAAGCTAGCATTAAAGAATTAGATGATGAAGATATAATAGGCAATAATTCTTTCTCCCATAAGGATAAAGTCGAGAACAAAGAAACTGAGAAAACAAGAAATTCTAAAGAAGCTCAACTAGAGGCTCTTTTAAAGGATAAATCAAAAAGTGTTTTAGAAGTCATCCAAGTAAATTTAGAACCTCAAAGAACTTGGAGATATAAATCATATCATCCACTATAACAAGTTATTGGAGATACATATTATAGAGTTAAAACCAGAGTAAGATTACAAACTATTAAAGGTCACTTTTCTTTAATATTCAAATAGAACCAAGTATTACAACTGAAGCTTTATATGATGTCAATTAGATAAAGCGAAGCAAGAGGAGCTCATGCAATTTTACAGAAATCAAGTAAGGTCTCATATTCCTATTCATCATGACAAAACAATTATTAGGACAAAATGGGTATTTAAGAATAAACTTGACGAACATGGAAAAATAAGTAGAAATAAAGCTAGACTTGTTGCAAAAGGATATTCACAAGAAGAAGGAATAGACTTTGACAAAACATATACACCTACTACACGTTTAGAAGCTATAAGATTACTTTTGGCATTTTCTTGTTATAGGGGTTTTAAGCTATTTCAAATGGATGTTAAAGTACATTCTTAAATATTTATTTAAAAAAAGAAGTATTTTTTGCATAACCCCCCATGTTTGAAGATCCTTTTAAAGAAAATTATGTATTTAAATTAAGAAAGGCATTATATGGGCTACAACAAACACCCCGTACATGGTATGAAAGACTTAGTCAATTTCTCATTAGAAATGGTTTCAAAAGAGGATACATGGATATTACTTTATTCATTAAATATTATGATAGTGATTTGCTTATTGTTCTGATTTGCTTATTGTTCAAATTTACGTAGATGATATTATTTTCGATGCTACTAATGAACAATATTATAAGGATTTCTCTAAGATGATGTAGATTGAGTTCGAAATGTCTCTAATGGGAGAGTTAAATTTTTTCCTTAAGTTGCAAATAAAACAAACTAAAGATGGAATTTTTATCCATCAAGAAAAATGTACCAAATAAATTCTCAAAAAGTTTGGGAATGAAAATTCAAAGGGAGTTGTAACTTCCAAATCAATCTCAAAAACATTGGAACTAGATGAAACAGGTAAGAAAGCAAGTGAGAAGCTTTACAAAAGCTTAATTGGTTATTTGCTAAATTTAATTGCTTGTCAACCTAATATTAGTGTCAGCTTATGTGCTAGATTTCAAACTAATCCTATTGAATTACATTTGGCTACAATAAAACAATTATTTAAATATATATCTTGCACAAGTAATCTTAGAATTTGGTACCCCCAAAATAATAATTTTGATTTAATAGGATATTTCGATGCGGATAATGTAAAATTAATAGACAAAGTACATTTGGAACATGCCAGTTTTTAAGGGATAATTTGGTTTCTTAGTCCTCCAAGAAAATTTTATGGCATTATCAACCATAAAAACTTAATATACATTTATAAGAAATTGTTATGCTCAAATATTATGGATTAAACAACAATTATCTGACTATGGAATAAAAGCCCATAACATTCCTATTAGATGTGACAATAATAATGCAATTAATTTAACAAAAAATGTTGTGCAACATTCTCATTCCAAACTTATTGAAGTCACACATCATTTTATCGAAAACCATGTTAATAATGGAGGTATAAGAATTGAATATGTTTCCATAGATAATCAACTAGTTGACAAATTTACAAAGCCCCTAGATAAATGAAAGTTTGAATTTATAAGGAATGAAATTGGAGTATGCAACCATGCATAATGTTGTAAATTCTTCTTTTTCCTTTTACATATATGCTTTCTTTTATTTCCCTCATCTTCTTTTATTTTCAAAAAGGAACTTTTGTAGCAATTGCCTTAAGTAATATTCTACCTATCATCTATCCAATCTTCCTTAAACGTAGAAATAATCCCATCATTCCATAATTATTTCTATCCTTCCTTTTCTCTCCTACGTTCGAAAGTTATAAGTATCATTCCTTATTATAACTCACTCTTCATTTACGTCTTTTCTTCTTCACTTAAAAACCTTCATTTCATCATAGCTAACATAAAATCCTCTTGCATTCTCTCCAAAAAGAAAATTGTGAGAGACCTAAAGAATACCATGACTAATCCTTATCAACTAGATAATGAATCGTCTGATTTAGAGAAAACCAAGTCTCTTGATACCTCACCCAAAGCCAAAACCAAAGGAACCAAAGAATCTGTTAAGAAGGGAAAAGATTCTAAGAAACCTAAAAAGAAATCCAATTGAGCTAAGGTAGATAAACTAGTGGTTAGGGAAATGGAATCACCTGATGAACTAATTGGGTTTATGGACGTTGGTAAAGGGATAAAGGGAAAGGAAAAGATAAAGAGAAGAAAGAGAAATCAAAGAAGAGCAAAATAGAAGATAAGTCGGATGATAAACCAAAAGAAAAGATAGAAGAACTGTTGAACCTAGGGTTTATTATTTAATTTTGATGAGAACAAAACAAAAAGTATATATCTAAACATGTTGTTTTTGAAGAGAACAAAAACAAGTAGATGATTAAACTAAGTATTATTTAATTATTTTGAGATAATTGAATAAGTTCAATTAGCTCGCTTAATGATTAAATATATCAATTATCTCTATAAGAAATTTTATCTTTTGAAGTAATGATCAAATGATCTTGAAGTTATATTGCAAAGAGTATTCATTTGTTATGTGTTAAAAGAATTTTCAGGTGATATTTGGTCTACCTAAAAATTCTTTTAACACATAACAAACGAATACTCTTTCCAATACTGGTAAGTTAGATTCAAGTAGCCATTGGAGCATTGAATGCATTGTAATAGGAAGAAATGAATGGGATAATATAAATGCTCAACAACCCGACCAAGGACAATAAAGAACTAACCTTTTGCTGCAATATTTCAACATTCTCTTGTATTCTTGTTATCTATAATTCTCGTTGCCTCTTATACCATAAATTGCTAATATTTAGAAAGATTTAAAGTGTAGTGCTTGTGAGCTATTAGTTGCAAGTATTGAGAGTTAAAAGTACTACACCAATAATTCTTGAGATTGAGTTTTTGTTTTGTGAGTTGAGATTGAGTTTTTTGTTGAGAGTTAAGATTGTGATTTGTGTTAAGAGTTGAGAGTGTGAAACTTATGTAATCAAGTTTATATTTGTGTAGCTTTTGGAGCTTGGATTAAGAAATCAATAAAGTGATGTGAAGCCCACAGTTGGAGGCATTGTGTGTCCGTGGAGACTAGGGGATAGTCTGAACTCCACGTTATATCTAGGCTTAATCTTTTTTATCCCTATCTCTTTTTAATTTCCTCACTTATTATTGTTCTATTGCTGCTTTGATTACTCTTATTATTGTATTTAATTGTTTATATCGAAAAAGAATTGCAATTTGTCCTTAAACTCAATTCACTCCCCCTCTTAAGTTTAGCCTAGTGTTCTTCAATTGGTATTAGAGCTAGTCTCTAATCACTTGCTTAATTGCATATTAAAGTAAAGGTTATAGCATTTAATACACTAGGCTTTATGGAAGGGCAAGCTATAAATAGACCACCACTCTCAATCGAGAATAATTATCCTTATTGGAAATATAGAATGAGTATATTCTTAAAAGCACGAAATAAACTATTATGGCAAGTAGTGGATAAAGGACCATTCAAGATAGAAGGCAAGGAAGAAGATAATTATACCGATAATGATTGGAAGTTATTAGACTTAAATGAAATAGCTACGAGCATCCTGTATTATGCCATTAATGAAAATGACTTTAATAGAGTTTATACATGTAAGAATGCTAAGGAAATTTGGAAAGAATTAAAAGGTACATATGAAGGAACTAGCCGAGTAAAGGATACAAATATAAGCTTATTATGCGGACAATTTGAAAACTTTAGAATGGATCCAAATGAAACTATTGATGAAATGCATAATAGATTCATCAATATCATCAATCCTTTAAGTGTTCTTGGAAAGTTATTTACTAACCTTGAAATAAATTCCAAAATTCTTAGGTCTTTGCTAAGAGATTAGGAAGCCAAGAAAACCGTGATTGAGGAAGCTTATGATCTTAACACAATGCCAAAAGAGCAACTTCTTGGAACTCTTAAAACTCACGAGATGATTAAAAAGCAAGGAAAGGAATCCAAAAAGAAAACAATTACTTTAAAAGCAACCAAAGAGAGCTCTAGTAGTGATGAAAGTGAGGATGATGATGATGATGATGATGATGATGATGATGTGGCAATGATCATGAGAAATTTTAAGAAATTCATGAAGCTCAATAGGAAGTTGGCAAAAGATAAGGATGAAAACATATCTTGGTTAAGGAAGGAGAAGGAGGAAGTAATCAAGTGCTATAATTGCCAAAAATCAAGTCACATTCAACAATATTTCCCGGATCTTAAGAAGGCCGAGAAAGGAGCAAAGAAAAAGACTATGATGGCAACTTGGAGTGATTCAAGTGACTCAAAAGGAGAAATGTGTAGACAATAAGGTATGTTCTACTTCTAATGATTCTTCATTTGATGAGCTCAAAAATATGTATGATGAGTTACTTAAGGAATTTATTAAAGCTCAAAAGAAGAACAAGATGATGATTGAAATAGGAAGTGAATTTGATTTATTTAAAAATGAATATAATAAAGTAAATGATGTCAAAGAAAGTTTAAAGGAGGATAATGAGCACTTAAGATTAGAAGTTGATAAATTAAATAGAAACAGTGAAGCCTCAAATCTTAGGAATGAAGAGTTGGCTAAGGAAAATGATCAATTGAAAGAAAAGTGCAACTCTCTTGAAACAAAAGTTGATAGCATGAAAAATGAGGATAATATGGTTGATAGGCTAAGAGAGCTTCAAGTTGAAAATAATATCTTGAAGTCTAGCTCAGATGATTGAAAACAAACTATAGCTAAGTTCATGAATGGAAAAAAGAATTTAGATAAGCTCTTGACTCTCAAAGGAAAGGATTGAACAAAACTGAAATTGGTTATAGTAGGGAATATATTTACAAGTCTTACAAAAGTCACTTTGTAAAAGCAACAACTAAGACTTGTAACTGTTGTGGTAGATATGGCCATATTGCACATACGTATGTAATACGTTGCAATATTGGTTTGAATCATAAAGGCAAGATGTCTTAGGTTCCAAAAAGATAAGGATATATTATTGCAACTAACCACAAAGGACCCAAACTCACATGGGTACCAAAGAAGCAATCACATGTTTTTATAGGAACTTCAAGTGGGAGCAACTTAAGAAACTCGAATGGAGAATGCTCAAAGAAAATTCGAAGTGCCTCTAATATGGTATTTGATTCAAGAAATTCATTCAAGTAGTCTCCATACAATAACTAACATATTTTGTGTACACTTAACGTTCTCTGCATTTACTTAAGGCTTCCTTGTATACATATCTATCATTTCTTGATTTTAATGTCAAATGTTAGCTCCCACATGTTTAAGTATGCTAATATTTTATGGTTAAATGGTTAGCTTGGTTTGATTATGAAGCTATGTATAATTAATATATCCTCAACCATATTTGAGCTCAAATAAGTATTTAGGGATTTAACTAGTATTTATGCAATTACTAGGTTTGCAAGCTATGCTTAAACTCTCATCATGTCATAATGCACATATAAATGTTGCTTAGAATGGATAATTACAAATATCATACTTTTTGTGAGCATTTAAAGTTTCTCATGAATACTTGAACCATGTGCACACAATTTTGCCATGTTTCAATTTCCGTGTTCCAATCCAATTTCCACATGTTTAATTTTGTCTATAGATTGTGGTTGAATGATTAAGTTGTCCTACTTTTGTTTTTGAGCAAATTTAACTCTTTTAGACTCAAATTAGGCTCTTATTGTTGTTTGGGAAGTCATGTAATCATTTTGTCTATTTGCATACTATATGTCTTAATCATGTTAATCTATAGACACCATTGAAACTTATTTAGAATGCCAAATTGTCATGAACTTGATTTAGTATGTATGTGTGACATTAAGCTCAATTTGTATTTAATGGTTGATTTTGATGATTTCAAGTAGTGATTTTAGGACTTCTAAATCCTTCTTGCGATATTTTCCTTCCAACATGCTTGAACATGATGATGAAACTTACTTGAAGTATTGATTTGTGATAACTAAGCCTCATTGCTCAAAATTAGTCATTCATACATTTGCATGGCTTAATAGTGAACTTTCTAGCAACTAATGACTTAATTCTTGTTAAATCTTACTAATGTTGCTGAGATACCAGCTTGTCACACTCAAGTGGACTTAAGAAACATGCTCATATAGATTTCATACATAAAACATAGCGTTTAGCATGATTTGGGCACACTTGAAGTCATTCATAAGCAACTAAGTTGATATATGCGCAAATGAATTATGTATTGGTTTCTTTACCCAAAACTGGGTCTTACATGTATATTTTTATCCCTAAATGATGTTCAAGTAGTCAAACTAGCTTGGTTTGAATTTTGTACATGTTTGACCTCTCTAAACCCTTTTTAGGTTCTAAGTGCAAATGGAGCATTTCTTGCTTATATAGAGGTTGCTTAGCTTGATCATGTATCTTTTGTGCCTCTTAATATCTTTTAACATATTTGAAGCATGAAATTTTCTTGAAACATTGAGAAAGGATCTCCACTTACTCTCTAGCCACTTGCATGATTAAGGAACTTAAGTAGTCATTTCACAATTTATAGAGTCTTAAAACTATATTTTGTGCCTACCATACTCAAACATGCATTTGAAATTTGCTTGACTTGTTGGTGTACAAAAACTCAATGTTTATACACCTATTTTGCTCATGTATGCACACTTTCACTTTATCATGAATTACTTGGCTCTATGGACTTAATTTGGATGAATCTTGGCTTTCTCGTTAAAAATTGAGTTTTTTAAGCCTTAACGGAATTAAATAAACTTGTTTGAAGTGTTAGGATGTTGTTTGAATCTCTACAAATCAATTTGGATTGGCAAAATTGCTCAATTAAAAGACCTTATTGTTTTTTTGCAATTTTGTAGACAACCGACATGCCGGTTAAACAATTCACCAGCATGCCAATATAACTGCGTATTTAACAACTTGTTTTTACTTCTGTTTGCTTAATTAGCAAGTCGGTTCACCTAAGTACTGGCAAGCCAATATACTGCTCTAGTTTGTCATTTATATTCAGTTTTGTTCTTGTAACTCCATCTCACCACCGGCATACCTGTATACTCCACTCTTGAAGCAATCTGTTTTGCTTCTATTCTCTTAGTCGGCATGTCGACTCATCCAAATTAGGTAAGCTAGTTATTTAGATTGCAAGCGCGACTTAAAATCTCATCGCACCATCTCTCCCCCATCCTTCTCCTAAAACTCTTCTTTTTCTTCCCCTAAACCCTAGAATCCTTCTCTCTCTTCAATCTTTCATCTCAAAACTCTCAAAATCATAATTTTTCTTCATCAATCATCTCCAAATCCATACAATCTCTCAGTAATCCCTTCACTTATTCAAATTACACTCTCATCTTCTTCTTCACATGACTTTCTCTCTTTACTGACCCTCCATCCACCATTAAGATGCTACCTTGATGAACTATAGCAACTTCTAGATGAACTATCTCTACCCATCATGCCTCATTCCTCCTCTAGCTTAAAGATGATGAACTATAAGTTGCATGAATTGCTAACTTCCAATCTATTTTGTATATGCTTTTCATTATGTTTTTTCTCATGTTATGAATTTAGCCATTAGCTACTACTATTGTTATTTTCTGTTGTCTTGCCTTGCCATTATCTTGACTTTTATTGCTTATGTTACTTGCCTATATTGTTTACTACTTTTAGTTCATGTATCTCATAGAGTTATTACACTTCCCATAGTTAGCTCACATTTTTTAACATTTGATGTAGCATGAGCTGATTTTGATGAATTCATTATGGAAATTTCATTTGGCATAGTTTTTAGCTTCTTTGATTTCACTTTTGTAAGGGGCATATCCTAAGGCTTAAATCAGAATTATGCCAAAATTTCGACTTGAATCCTCTTCCCTCTTCACCACCTGGATCCTCCTCCTTTTTTTATGAGACCAAAGGGAGAGAAATATTCAAGTTGTTAGAATATCAAAACGTATATTACATCGAATTGATAATAGTTACTCAAAAGATGATATTGATCCTATAACTTTGGCATAACTTGATTCTTTGAAAGTTTGATATATTCTTTATATGAAGTTATTAAGAAGTGAGACTTGGTTCCTTAGCACCTCAATAAACTCTCATTTTGCAAGCACTTACCTGATCTTATTCAATTGTCAAATATCTTGAAATCGAGTATTAAATTGAGGGGAGCATTAGATTGAGGGGCACATTAGATTAAAGGGAAGCATTTAGAGTATAAGAGTTTTGTCCTTATCAAAAAAGGGGAGATTGTTGAACCTAGGGTTCATTATTTGATTTTGATAAGAGTAAAACAAAAAGTGTATATCTAAACATGTTATTTTTTAAGAGAACAAAAACAAGTAGATGCTTAAACTAAGTATTATTTGATTATTTTGAGATAATTGAATAAGTTCAATTAGCTTGCTTAATGATTAAATATATCAATTATCTTTATAAAAAATTTAATCTTTTGAAGTGATGATCAAATGATCATGAAGTTATATTGCAAAAAGTATTCGTTTGTTGTGTGTTAAAAGAATTTTCAGGTAACATTTAGCCTATCAGGTAATATTTGGCCTACCAGATTAACGGCTCAAGAAAGAACCAAGCTAACGGTATAAAGCCTTAGAAAACACAAATAAAAGCTCACTGACCTAGAAGAACCAGCTTGTTGGTAAGTCAGATTCAACTAGCCATTAGAGCATTGAATACATTATAATGGGAAGAAATTAATAGGATAATATAAATGCTTAACAACCTGACCAAGGACGATAGAGAACTGATCTTTTATTGTAATATTTCAACATTCTCTTGTATTCTTGTTGTCTATAATTCTCGTTGCCTCTTGTACCATAAATTGCTAACATTTAGAGAGATTTGAAGTGTGGTGCTTGTGAGCTATTAGTTGTAAGTATTGAGAGTTAAAAGCACTACACCAATAATTCTTGAGATTGAGTTTTTGTTTTGTGAGTTGAGATTGAGTTTTTTTTTTTTTTTTTAGAGTTGAGGTTGTTATCTGTGTTAAGAGTTGAGAGTGTGAAACTTGTGTAATCAAGTTTGTATTTGTGTAGCTCTTGGAGCTTAAATTGAGAAATCAATAAAGTGATGTGAAGTCCTTGGTTGAAGGCATTGTGTGTCCATGGAGACTAAGGGGCGGTCCGAACTCTACTTTATATTTGAGCTTGATCTTCTTTATCCCTATCTCTTTTTAATTTTCGCACTTCCGTACTTATTATTGTTTTATTGTCGCTTTGATTACTCTTATTATTGTATTTAGTTGTTTATATCGAATAAGAATTGCAATTTGTCCTTAAACTCAATTCATCCCCCCCCCCTCCCCCTCCCTCCCTCCCTCCCTCCCTCCCTCTTTCTCTCTCTCTCTCTCGAGTTTAGCTTAGTGTTCTTCAAGAACAAAACATTAGAGTTGTTTGTTCTGATCCATTAAGCTCTAAAAAAAGGTAAGTTCAAAATCTGTCTCCTTAAAGAGGAAGTTAGACTTTATTGAACCATGTGTTTTTTATTTTGATTACTTCATGTCAAATGGATTTTATTGGGATAAATTTCTATGTGTTATCAAGTGCAAGGAGTTGTATATTGTAGGTATAGTAGTTTATGGAGAGGTTATTTTTGTGTTTTATGAAAATTTGGACTTAAGCATAAGAGATAAACTAAGTTCTGTGATACTAAGAAGAGAAATTGTCATTACCAGGTGTGATATTGTGAAATGCTTTAATCCACTTGATGTGAATAATGATGAACGGCTTATGGCTATAGGAAAAGTCAAGTTTTTAATTACATCACAATGGTAAGTGGAAAAGAGATGTACTTGTCTTTGATTGTCATTTACTAATAAGACTACTACACAAGTTAGTTATAAGTTGTACCGTACCCAAGAAAGGGAGTACAACTTCAATTTCAAGGGAAGATGCTCTAATAATCAAAACTATGCTCAAGGGTAGGAGAATTGATCTAGAAAACTTGATTATTAAACATGCATTTTTTACTCAAGTAAAGAAGCCCTATGGAAATCTTCATATGAAACTACTTAAATTTAAGAAGTTTAAAATTCCAAATGTAGCTATGAGCCAATTATCCATCAAGGTTATTGGAGAATACAATATTAATCACATAGGGATTATTGTTAGGAATAGGATTTGGTTTACAGATGATTGCGTGTTTTATGTTAATAAGAAACATAAGAAGAACAAGTATTTTAGATGAGGCATTAGAAAGTGAATCAGAAGATGTTGAAGAGGAAGAATCTAAAAGTAGTGAGGATATTTTAAGGAAAGTTAAAGTTACGAAAGTAGTTAAGCTTAAGGAAAAGAAAGAAAAAAATGTTTGAATTAAAAATTGGTGGAAAATTCTCAATCAATGAAGGAAAGAAAAGGAAGAGAGTATTTGAATCAGAAGATGAATTAGATAGTTTTGACAGTTGGCTGAACAAAGGAAAGAACTTGGAGGTTGGTTCTAAAAGTAGAATTTCTAAGCAAGAAGTTGAGGATCTGATGGATAAGAAATTTGCAGATTTCATGAATTTGATGAAAAATCAACTTGACAAGATAAATCAACCACTAACTACAAAGGATCCCTCTGTTCAACATTCATCACCTTCCTTACCATAATAAACTCCAATTAAACCAATTTAACCAATCCAATCACCATCCTCTCCATCCAACATTGTTTAAGCAACTAAATCCCCTGAACATCTCTCTCACCCTCTACCAAAAACTTAATAGCCTCCAATTTAAGCTACTCCTCCATTTACACAAGCATATAATCTATCTCCTGAATCAGCTCTTACTCCAAATGTACTTCCTACCATTCCATCTTCTAAAGAAGTTTTTGCTCCAATTTAGACCCTTTTAGGACAAATTTTGTATCTACCTTAGAAGCTTGATCTACCAACAACTCTTGGATGGATTAAGAAGTCATGCCCAAAGAAGAAATCTTAGATTTCCCTAAACTTTGATTATGATTTTTTTTTTTTTCAAGTTTAGACTCGTTGTTATTTCATTTTGTTTGAACTATGTTGTATGTTTTCTGTTATACTATATTTTATGTGTGTTGTTATGAATTTTGAAAGTTTTGGAAGTTTTATGATCTTCTATATGCTTTTAAGAATTGACATAGTCTTAGGGGGGGAGTTTTTAACCCTCTTTACAGATAACAAAAAGGGGGAGAAAGAAACATAAGATAATTATGTTGTTGATTTTATTTAGCTGTAGGTGTTTCAGTGTTTTATCTTAGATATTTTACTTATATTTGCTTTATGAAGGTTTTGCTATCATCAAAAAGGGGGAGCATGTTAATCTCTTTATTGTGTTTTGATGATAACAAAATGGGAAGATATTGAAAGATTTACATGTGTATCAGAGATTGTTATATGTGTTTACAAGTTTCTCAACAATATCAATTGTGTCTTCTAAGATCTATCAAAGGGTAAGTTAGAAGGTACGAAATCTAAGAAAACAGGGAGTATATTGAATCATAGTTCAAGATCCTATGAAGACCCAACTTCACTTAATGAATATATTTGGGAAATACATTGAATATGTTCTACTAAGTAAGGATCTAAATCCATGGGGATAAATTCAAATTATTTCTGTTATTAAATATGTCTAAAATTGGAAAGCTCTTGATGGAAAAGAAGTTTTTGTTTAAGCTACCTGAATCTAAAAAGGTCTTATATATTGAAAGCAAAGTTTACTTTATATATTCATTTGAAGTTCTTGTAAGGAAAACTGACCTCTTTTTCATCATGCATTTTATGAAAAGGATCTCACATATATGGAAGGTTAATAAAGAGATAATTCATAAGCTATTTTTACCCAGTAAAAGTTTGAAATAATTTCTCTAAAGACTTACCTTAAATCAAGCCTTTAGCCATTGCAAATTTAAGCATATAAAGGAGGCAACATCCTTATGAAAAAAGACATGAAAAAGTACAAAAGAATTTCTACTATTATTGTAAAGTGTTGTAAACAATCTAATTATGAGAACAAAAGATTAATCAAAAGCTTACATACTTATCTCTATACTAGTTATTATTTGTCGAGGAACCAATTCTTCAATTTTCCTCATTGTCTTTTCTAATCTTGATATAAGTTTTGTTTCAGAGAGTTTTCTCTATAGTTTTGAGTATTTAGTCTAGGAGAAAGGCTAAGTGAGCCAGGGTAAATAGTATTGTTTATAACCTCTCTAAGTATTTGGATATTGTGGATAGTGGAATAACTCCAAAAAGTAAACTCAGTCCCCAATAGTGAGGCTGAAAGAGTGTAATAAGCACAAGACCGAAGCAATATAATTCAATTTGCCTAATCATCTCCCTCTCTCTCTCTCTCTCTTTCTCTTTCTCTTAAATTCGTACATATTCTTGTATTCTTCTTTTAACTGTTATTTGCTATTACTCTTACGCTAGTAATTAAGAGGAATTGTTTTTGCAAATCTTTTTAAATCCTTTATTTTTAAAAGAAACCAATTTACTCCTCCTCTTGGTTTCTTAACTGGGACCTACATTATTGCACTAAATTGGAGGGATTGGAAGTAGTTGCTCCCTGTAGCACAACAACAAAGGTGGCCAGAGTAGACATACATTGAGTAAACATCTCCATGAATTGATTCAAATTCCAATTGGTCTCAAGTAGCTTATGAGACAGTTATGCGTTGTCAAGAACAATTTCTTATGTGCTATCTTCTTGATTCATACCTCTAGTTGGAGCTGGATTCTAGTCATTGGTCATCATAGTGATATCTTGCTCTTGATTAACATTGTTAGTAGGATCACCTTATCTTCTCCTTGGTGATATCATGATGTGAATGTTAAGTCTTCCCTCCTTAGTAGACTTACCAAAAATGTAGGTGTGAGGTTTGAATATAAAGATTATATGTATGCTGCGTGACATACACACTACACATGGTTAAGGGAAATGATGTACGGGATGATTAGGAAAGCAATGTTGGGAGGAGAGTAAGCAATCCCAATAAGACTCTAGCACTTACAATGATAGGTGGAGAAGTATAAAGGTATCAAACTTTACAATCAATGAAGAGTGGGATAATGTTCTTGAATTATTCAAGTGTTTGATCTTTTACAACGAGAATCCAGTACAATAACAAAGTTCATGCTAAGATCTCCCTTATGCAAATGATGGAAGGAGAGGAGTATTTATAAAGGATGGTCATTGATTTCATCTGTTGGATTTTTATGATCATCATTAATTAAAATTTATCACTCCTTTTAATAGACCTTAAATGGACTTCCTTTATGAGCTTAGGTGCAATAAGGTCTTATTCTCTCAATGTGAGCCAATATTAGGAAAAGTTGATCGAATTGCCCAATTTAACAAGCCCTCCTCCGAGCCCACCATCCAAAACTCTCTTGATCATCTTGAATACGTATGGGCTTGCCTTTATGGACCTTATTACCTTAACCTAATGATTCAAACTTAATTAATTAATAGGCTTGAAACCTAATTTTCAATTTAGCTCTCTACAATAGTATATGTTAAGCTTCAAATAAATTGTTAATGGCATCTTTACTTATTATGGATTTGCACAATATTTTATAAACTTGATAGAAAGAAAATATGAGTGACTAATGGATTTTGTTATCTCTATATAATAACGATCCTTTCTTTTTAAAGCCATTATCCATAAAATAATTATAGAGAGGGGAATTAAACCTAATACTAATACTATTTTGTTATAAGGATTTTAGTATATAAAATGATTTCTATAGGAGAAGTGTTAATAGATACTTAAGGTTAATTATTAGTATACACATAAAGAAGCTTCTTATTTTTGCATAAAACTTTCTTTTTTTTTTTTGATAAAGCGTTTGGTAAATATAAAAGAAAATGAAAAACTTTTTATTTCCGCAATAACCTTAACCATTATGAAATAACCAATACTAAAACTTTCATGTAAAATAATTTATTTTCATCTTTTGTATTGCCAATTTTTCCATATCCTACATCAATTCCTTTTTTTATTTTTTCCTTTTATCAACTATATATTTTATGAAAGTGGTTAGAAGAGAATCAAATGTATTTTATTTGAGTGGAATACTATTGTTGATATACACTAGAAATCTCTTTTGGAAAAGGACAAAAAAAAAACAAAAAGAGAATTTCACATAACTTCTATATTATCATTATTTTCATTTAGGGATGCAACTGGACGGATTGTTAGAAGGTATTTGACTCGCTCAATTTGTTAAAAACTTTATAGGGTATCATCTTATAAAGTTTAAGATCGGATTTTGGGACATGATTAAAAACCTTATAGGGTTAAGGGTTGATTTCTAGGATTGTAAAAAAACTTGTAGGAAATTAGACCTAATAAGAAATAATAAATTATTTCATTGGCTTTATCTTATATTTTATTATTAAGAAGATCAATGAGAATATTAAGTATTTATTTATAAAAATCCTTTAAAAATATACTAACAACAACTTTAAAAATCAAAATTAAAATAAAATATTTTATGTAATTAGAGTGAAGTGGCTTGGTATCGAATCTATAATGACTTTAGGAGCAAATTTTAGTAATAGGAGAACCTAAAACCTTATAGGGTTCTAGGAAACCCAAAACCCTATAGAAGTGAGTTTTAGTAACATGATTATAAACTTTATAAGGGTTTCGAAAATATTAAACTCTATAGGAGCGAGTTTAGATTTTACAAAACTCCAAACTCATTCCGAATCTGCCTAGTTATATCTCTATTTACACCCCATGAGTCAACAACATTATATTATTAAAGAAACAATAAATTTCCCCGATATCTCCTAAAAACTTTTAAAATTGCACAAACTTTTACTTTTTTTCAAAAGCTGGCACTTAGTACCCTTAAAACAATCTTGGGTCTATTTCCTTTGTTAATTAGACTACTACTTGTAAAATAAGCTGCTATAGATAATGACTTAGCAATTTATATAGATATTATTAATTAAATAAATTAAAAATAAAAATAACAAAAAAAATAGAATTGCGATTTTTTTTTAAATTAAAAAAAAGGAACTTTGAGTATATACATATATATTACATTGAATAAACATATATTACACAAATTACACTAAAAAAATAGAGATTTTTTACTGTATATATATACTCGTCAATCCAAACCTTTCTATATATGGAAGATATATATGTATGTATGTATTTGTCATGGATGATATAGGTTTATTCATTGTTATATATATCTTATATACATACATGTATATAAATGCATACTTGAAAATGTATAATCCAAACCCTTTATATATATATATATATATATATAAACTCACTTTACAAGTTATGTATATAGATATATATATTATATTAAATAAACATGTTGTATATGTTTATATCCTAATTTGTGTAATTTGTATAATATATGTTATTTAATGTTTACTCATTTTCAGATGGTAAAAGACAAATGTATTTAGGATATTTGCGTGACATTTGTGATATATATATATATAAACTCATTGAAAAATATATATATTTAGTATGTGTATGTATAAACTCATTTTTTATAGGTATATATACTCTACAAAACCCATGATAATAAATAAACATATATTATAGGTTTGATTTTATTCCCATCAAGAAATAGTTTTATTTAATGTAATATATACTTATTTAATGTATTTTTCATGAGGAAATTGGTTTCTCCTCCATAATTTACAAAATGAACTCATAGTTTTGATTTTGATTTTTCTTTTTCTGTTTTAGTTATTTTTTATTTTAATTAATTTACTTAATAATATATATAAAATAAATTGCTAAGTTATCATCCATATTAACTCATTTTGCACTTGGCAGTCTAGCTAGCGAAAGAAATACGATGTTAAGTGTGAACTTTTAAAAAAAAAAGTTACGGTTCATACAATTTTGGAAGTTTTCAAGAGTCCACGCGATTTCCCTTAACTATTCAAGTGCCATTTTTGTAAATAATGTAACAGTAATTTTCGTTAAAATAAATCAAATTGCCTAAATAATTCGGAGCCGTTTCATTTCAAAATAATAGCTGTCTTGGTGTCCTTCTCTCTTTGAATTTTCATCAGACTCTCGATGCAAGCATAACACAAAGACGCAAACCTTAGCCTGCCTCATATGTTGCTGTTGTGTGTGGGTGACCACAACCGTCCCCGCCATCTATCTATCTTCTCTCACCACGCACACAAACGCCAAAAGAAAGTAAAAAAAAAAGCTCTCAAAGCTTTAGAGAGAGAAAGACCATATAATTTATACATTTGAGAGAGAAAGAGAAAAAAAAAAAGAAAAAACCCAAAAGCCTAAACAGCAAAAAGATTTGAACTTTGGAATTTCTAGAGAGAGAAGTAAGTACTATTAGGAGAGAGAAAGTGGGTATATATTGCTGTATACAGGGATTTTAAAATTCAAAAAGTTGTTACTGGGTCTTGTTATTTTGGTTGATCTGGTGGTTTGAGCTTGAGGAGCTCCCTCTTTTTATATTCATAGTATTCGTTATTAGATGAGTTGTTGCAGGTCAGCATAAGCTTTGGTGTTATCAAATGGTAATTCCAAGTTCTTCTTTTGGAGTTAGTATTTTAATTTTTCGTTTTTCTTGTTGTATATTCATTCGGCTTAGCGTTGAGTCTTTGTGGAAATTTGAGATTTGGTTGACTTACTCGCTATTTTGAATAATTTTGAAATTGGGTTTACTTTGCTTGGAAAATCTTCTACCTTTCATTTTGGGGTAGAAATTGTACGTCTTAGTGGAAAATTTTGAGTGGTTTAAGTTGTCGTGTATGGTGTTGTATTGAAATCGAATCTTCAATAGAAAGTTCTGAATTCAAATTTATGCAAGCAAAACTGTATCTGGTTCTGGAGGGGATTGAATTCAATATGATTCGATGGAGTAGGCTGGTTTGATGAAGCAGTCTATTCTGCCACAGTTGAATTTGTTTCAGGAATTTTTACCATATACAAGAACGCTCAATTCTTATTCCCATCTAGTAAGAACAGCATAGGATCTGGTTCTACTGTTGTGATCTATTACAAGTCCTATTTTTATTGATACCTATGCATATCATTTCATTTTTGATTGTTCATCTCCATGTCTATTTTAGCCTTGCCTTCATTCTCTTCATGTTAGTGGCTCCTAAAGTCTCACACGGCCTAATGGTTGCCCTTAAATCACATATATAAATGTGGCCAAACCATCTCAATGGTGCTTTACTCATTTTCTCATGGATGGGTACTCTCTAATGTTCTCTCTAATTCACTTATTTCTTATCTTATCCATTCTTGTGTGTCCGTATATTCATCTTAATATTCTCATATCTGTTATTCTCATTTTCTGTTTATGTCCATAGTTTAGCATACAATATTTAGACCCATAAAACATTGCTTGTCTAATTGCTTTAAGTTTAGTAGGTTTCTTAAGGTTACATAGAATTCTTGAGACGCTTTTTCATTTCATCCGCCTTACTTAAATTTACATGTAACAACTTTATTCAGGCCTCCATCCTTTTGCAGTATTGATTCTAAACACTTGAAACCCTCACTTAAAGATTATTCATGCCGACTTTCTTGGAGTATTCACCTTCCATCCTCTTATGACTGAACTTAAACTCTGTATATTCTGTTTTTGCCCTACTAAATATAAAAATTTTCCTTCTAAAGTTTCATGCTAAGATTCAAGGTAATATCAATAGAATTTGCCCATTCCTTTTCTCATTCACCAAAACAACATATATCAAGGTGATATCAATCGCAAACAACATACATCAAGGTACTATCTCCCAATTATCTTTGGTGACTTCATCCATAACTCACATGAATGGATAGGGGTTTAGAGTCAAACCTTGATGGAGAACCATCTTTGTAGGGAATTCTTGCTTCTAACTGTGGGTTTCCCTGCCCTTGTTGCTCCAACTTCATATGTATCTTTTATAACTTAAATGCATGCTATCCTTACACTTGTGCCTTTCTCTTCTAGAACTCTTTGCAAGCCGTCTCTAAGAAACTCTAATGTATGCCTTTTTTGAATCAATGAACACCATGTAAAAGATTTGCCTCTTTTTTGCTCATATAATTTATAACCAATTTGTGAGGAGGTGTATGGCTTCCATTGTTCACCTCTCTAGCATAAAACCAAACTAATAATTGTTAACATATATGGCTGATTATTTTACATAAAATGCTTAAGGTTGAGTTTTCATGCATTTGATTTTCAATGCTTGTTTTTTGTTTCCATTTATGCAGGCTCAGCCTGTGCAAATAATAGTAGGTTCACATGTGTGGGTTGAAGATCCCTTGCTTGCATGGATTGATGGTGAAGTTACTTCAATTGGTGGGCAAGAGGTTCATGTCACGACATTTAAAGGAAAGAAAGTAAGTGCCTAATAAATGAAAGCTCATTTCTATTGACAAGGAAACAATTTATTGATGTTGCAGAGTTATAGTCAGAAGTTACTTGAACCTATATGTAGAATTTCCACAAGGGATTTTTCCTACACCATGTATTTGATATTTACAATGCCTTCTGGTTTTGTTACATATTTCTATTCTAGGGCAAGGACAAGAAAACTGGGAAGACCATGTCGTAGTTTGGTTATATGATGCATTGTCCAATGAATAGTGTGGAAGGTAGACTTTATATTTGGTAGCCTAAGACTTTAATGAGGCCCTCGTCAAAGCAGCTGAGTGGGCATGGCTAAAATTTTTATACTGTAATGGAAATAATCTTCTAAGAAATGTAGGTGTCTTCATTGCTTCAAATATCCGGTATCTAGTCTTTATGATGAAAGTGATGCTCTTGTGAGGATGATGCGTGCAGTTATATTGATTTACTTTAGGCAAGGATGCATGTAAGTTAGCAATAATGTTGATAAGCCAAATGCTGACAGGAATAAGGTTCCATTTCTATTTCTTTTAGCTTAAAGCCCTTGAAAGATGGAGAATCTATACTTGGCACCAATTATGTCATATGAATTAGACTTACTACATGGTTAAAGTTCCCTAGATGTCTTTTTGACATCATGACATAATAAACTGTCCTGAAGTTCGACTACTTGTATACCGTGCTGCAATTACAATTAATAAAGGCCATTGCACTTATTATTCAAATTAGGAATGTCGTCACAGTTGTGAAACTCATGACCATGATACGTTACTGTAATAATTGGCACGATGATGTCGTGCAGGTCATTGCAAATATATCAAGAGTCTATCCAAGAGATACAGAAGCTCCACCTGGTGGGGTAGATGACATGACTAAGCTCTCCTACTTACATGAACCTGGGGTGCTACAAAACCTGGCTATGCGATATCAACTCAATGAAATATATGTGAGCTAGTTTAATTTCATCTATCCTTCATATGGTATAAAGATGATTGGGCAACATTGTTCCAAATTTTATTCTCAATCAGTTAACAAATATTCTCTGCATTTACAGACATATACTGGAAACATACTTATTGCAGTTAATCCATTTCAAAGATTGCCTCATCTATATGATACCCACATGATGGAACAATACAAAGGAGCTGCTTTAGGTGAGCTGAGTCCTCATGTTTTTGCTGTAGGGGATGCTGCTTACAGGTAAATCAGGTTTTTCTTTGTATTTTGCAATTCTGTTGTGTTTTCTCCTATTGAAATAATCTGGCACAAGTGTATAGGGCCATGATTAATGAAGGAAAGAGCAACTCTATCCTGGTTAGTGGAGAAAGTGGCGCTGGCAAGACAGAGACCACAAAGATGCTAATGAGATATCTTGCATATTTAGGGGGGCGATCAGGAGTGGAGGGAAGAACTGTGGAACAGCAAGTTCTGGAGGTAATATTCATGCTCTCACTATTATTAGTTGATTGTTTGATAATTTTCTCCCCCTCTCTATTCACTGTAATTATTGTTTAAATAATTTTGTTAGTCCAATCCAGTCCTTGAAGCATTTGGCAATGCAAAGACAGTCAGAAACAACAACTCAAGGTGATCATTCACCATGGACGTGTTGATTTTCTTTCCATTCAGAGGAAAATATATTTAGGAAATGTCAGGAGTAATAAATGCAGTTCAGTCTTCTAACTGAATTGTTTTGGTGCTTGATATAGTCGTTTTGGGAAATTTGTTGAGATCCAATTTGATAAAAATGGGAGGATTTCGGGGGCAGCCATTAGAACCTATCTGCTCGAAAGGTCACGTGTTTGCCAAATTTCTAGTCCCGAAAGGAACTACCACTGCTTTTACCTTCTTTGTTCTGCTCCACCAGAGGTTGGATTTCCCATTTTTCATTTATCTTCTCATCTTCTACCCTCTCTCTCTCTGTCTCTCTCTAAAGTAGAAAATATTTTGTCAAACTTTTTTATATATTTTTTTTGTTTTTTTTGGCAGGATATTGAGAAATATAAACTGGGAAGCCCTAAATCTTTTCACTACTTAAATCAGTCTGATTGTTACGAGCTTGATGGTGTAAATGATGCTCAAGAGTATCTTGCAACAAGGAGGGCTATGGATATAGTTGGGATTGATGAAAATGAACAGGTTTGTCCTCCAGTTTCAGAAAACAATTGTCACTTATATGCTTTTATGTATATCTTGAATATATGAGTCTTTCAGGAGTCAATTTTCCGAGTTGTTGCTGCAATTCTCCATCTGGGAAATATCAATTTTGCTAAGGGTAAAGAGATCGATTCTTCTGTGATTAAGGACGAGAAGTCAAGATTTTATCTCAATACAACTGCAGAACTTCTCAGGTATCTTTAAAGATTTCCATATCAGATGTTTGCCTGAAATATATATATATATATATATATATATATGAAAATGGCCTCCAGATGTTAGACAGCAAAGTTGATATAATCTCGATTGAAGGAGCCATAACTTATGTTGTTATGTAGGTGTGATGCGCAGAGCTTAGAAGATGCTCTCATCAAGAGGGTAATGGTGACACCAGAAGAAGTCATCACAAGAACTCTTGACCCAGAAAATGCAATTGGTAGCAGGGATGCCTTAGCGAAGACACTTTACTCTCGCTTGTTTGATTGGTAAGGCTCTTTCACATTAAATTTTCCCTTCTGTATTTTCCTAGACATGTTCTCTTGCATTTGTATCTCTGATCAAACTTCGCTTGTTCCTTTCTAAACAGGCTTGTTGAAAAAATAAATCAGTCTATTGGGCAGGATCCTCACTCAAAATCTATTATTGGTGTGCTTGATATATATGGTTTTGAGAGTTTTAAAATCAACAGGTAATGCCTTCAAACCTGCCCCCACCTGACATAAACATACACATGCAACACACTCATGAATATATAGAATAAGATTGCAAAAATAATGCTTAACAAATGGATTATGAGCTCATTTTGTTAATTTTAATTTGTAAGCCATCTTTTTTACTGTAAAATTCTAACTTGGCCTCTTTACTGACAGTTTTGAGCAATTCTGTATAAATTTCACAAATGAAAAACTGCAACAGCATTTCAATCAGGTTTCCACATGATCTCTTTTTCAGACATGCAATTTGTGAAACTTTTAATCCTTGTTAATATGTGATATGCTTTCTTACAGCATGTCTTCAAAATGGAACAAGAAGAATACACAAAAGAAGAGATAGACTGGAGCTACATTGAGTTCGTTGATAACCAAGATGTGCTTGATCTAATTGAGAAGGCATGTATTTAGGATGCATCAAGCTTATGTAGCAGTTTTGAAGCTTCTTTGGCACATTTGACTTCATCTTTGTCATCTTTTTTGTTTCCTTTTTTTCCCCTCCTCCAGAAACCTGGTGGGATAATTGCACTTCTAGATGAGGCATGGTACGCCATTTGTTTTGTTTGAAATATATGCACTGAAACTTAATGGCCTGCAGTTTTATCTTTGACATTTATGAAATTTCTACTAATGCAGTATGTTCCCAAAGTCTACCCATGAGACATTTGCACAAAAGTTGTACCAGACTTTTAAAAACCACAAACGTTTCATCAAACCAAAGCTCTCCCGTACTGATTTCAATATAATGCACTATGCTGGAGAGGTGAGTGGTGTAAGTCTGAATGATTTATATAAGTGACTTGAGGATGCTTTCTAACTATGTTTTCTCATGTGAAGGTTCTCTATCAAGCCAATCTATTTCTGGATAAAAACAAAGATTATGTGGTGGCTGAACATCAAGCTTTGATGACTGCTTCAAAATGCCCATTTGTCTCTGGACTTTTTCCACCACTTCCAGAAGAATCATCAAAATCATCAAAGTTTTCTTCCATTGGTTCCCGGTTCAAGGTACTGCAAACACTTCTTTCTTCTCATTTTTGACGTCTGGCAAGGAAATGGTAATTAAACTTAATATTTAGCTCCTTTTGGTTGGATTATCGTCAGGAAGAATGTTATTGTCTATAATCTTTCCATTTTTGGATGTTCAAGACTTAACATTCTTTTTCTTCTTTCAAAAGCCACTTGCTTCTGATTTGACCCCATCATGTTCTTTGAGGGAAGGATAGCAATCTATTTGCTTGATATGTATAAAAGGTACTGTTGGAGACAGACTAAAGGCCACTTTTTTCGCTGCAAAGTTGTTTATTCTGTTAAGTGTTGTAAACTTCTCTTAGAGACATTGAAAATCAGATTGGTTCTGTAGGTAGATAGTTTGAATGTACCGTGATGAACTACAGATACGCTCTCTTTCTTCTTCTTCTTCTTTTTTTCTTTTTTTTTTTTTTGTGGCTATGACAATGTATTTCTGTTGTATGCACTTTTGTGCTCTCCACTTGCATAAGATGGAAGGTTGTAGTTAATTTCTTTATTTAATGCAATTTTGGCTTACCCACGCACACAAAAAAAAAAAAAAAGCAATTGAAAGAAGAGGGGAAAAAAAAAAAGGGAGAGAAAGGCAAAGCTGGCCAAGAAGAAATCCTTCAACAGCTGAAGTACAAAGTTGCATAGATGCTCTCACTAACGATTGAAAGAAGATGATGAGTATTATCTCATGCACATTTTGTAAATTTTAGATAAGAAATTTTATTTGGCAGATTTTTTATATTTTTTTTTGTGTGAAAATGTCATAATTAGCAATTTTTTATTATTTAATTCATAAAGAACAGCTGCCTGTCTTGAGCGCATTCTGATTGTTACCTTGAAAGTGCAATTAATTCCTTAATGGTGATGGAAGATTTGTTCTTACTGATCTCTAGGTCTCCTGAGCACATCTAATTGTATATGCTCATCCCCTTAGTCATGTCAAGGCTTGTACATATTTCTGCAAAACATTTATTGTTTTTGAGCAATAGGCAACTGGACAGTGGTATACTAAATTTGGTAGCTTTCTTTTTCCCCCTATTCTACTAATTCCTAGACAGCATTATTGGTTGCTATTTATCTTTAGTAACATCCTATGAAGACAAACTAGTGATAGTATCATGTTACTCTACTTTAAGTTTTTTTGATTCTGATTGAAGATGATCTAATACCATTTTAATCTTCCACTGCCAGCTACAACTTCAATCTCTGATGGAGACTCTGAATGCAACGGAACCTCATTATATAAGATGTGTGAAGCCAAATAATATTTTGAAACCTGCTATATTTGAGAACTCAAATGTCATCCAACAGCTACGCTGTGGTGTGAGTACTTGCTGTAGCAGCTCCATGTTCCTAATCATCTTCTTGCTCTGGAACTTTCCCCTCATTCTTTACACTATCCTCTTGACTATAGGGTGTCCTTGAGGCGATTAGGATTAGCTGTGCAGGATATCCCACCAGACGTACCTTCTATGAATTTCTGAATCGTTTTGCTATTCTAGCACCCGAAGTATTGGATGGAAAGTAAGTCTTACAAGTGATGAAGCTTCTTTGGAATCTGGTTTAGTAATAAACTGTGGTAGCATAGTGCATTTTGTCTTGAGCATTTTTAATGTGAAATCCTATTTGTTTACAGCTATGATGACAAAGTTGCTTGCCAGATGATTCTTGATAAAAAAGGACTGAAAGGATACCAGGCAATCAAGCTTTCAGCTTCTTCTTCTTGTTCTCTTCTTCTAATGTCATTCTATCTCATTATTTTATGGTATTGTTGATTTGAGATATTGCTTGGTACAATTATTAAATGCAGAGACACACGCACACTCTCTGACACACCTATATATTACTTGGTACTTTGTAGGAAGTTGCCAGTGGTTTCATTGTCTTTCTCCTTGTTACTCTTCATTTAGATATACTTAGCAATAGACTTCTTGTAATGGCAACCTCTTTGTGGATTGTTAGTCCTTTTATTGAGCAGATGTCTTGAGTTAATTTGCTTTCATTTTTAAGTAATCTTAACATTGAAAAACTATTGTTGCTCTCCATCCCTTTCAGGAAATGTCTAGTGATTTACTTAGAATATTGGATCTTCTATATCTAGGTTTCTGTGAGGTTGGTTGCTTGTTAGGTTAAGATCAGGTTTGGAACTCAAGACTTTGTGCTTCAAATTAGTTGGAGCCTATTCTTTGCTGGACATTGATTTTTAATCAGTTTTGTCTGCTACTACATGCTTAACAGATTGGAAAAACAAAGGTTTTCTTGAGAGCTGGTCAGATGGCAGAGCTGGATGCAAGGCGGGCTGAAGTTCTTGGAAATGCGGCCAAGACAATACAGCGGAAGTGTCGGACTTACATTACACGCAAGCAGTTCATCTCTTTATGCAAGGCTTCTATCAATTTACAATCTTACTGCCGAGGTACTTGCACCAGTAGACCTTGAAAATGCACTTGGGTTTTCCTTATTGATTGTATACATTACATTGACAATTTGCAGCTTTTCACTGATTAAAAAAGTTTAACAGTCTTCATTAAAATTCTTGACTTCGTGAAATAAGAAGTTGGAACCATTTGAGAGTGGGTATGTATGCTTGTACTGGGCCTGTTGGTGCTGGAGTTGAGAACACATTTCCTTGATTAAATAAGTCTCGATGCAAGCAATAGTTAAATTAGCAAAGAAATGTTGATGTATGGCACATTTCCAAAAGAATTTTGAAATAACTTCTCCATTTTTGTTTTTTTTTTTTTTTTGGGGGGGGGGGTGCTCTCAAAGCACTTTGTCATGCTGATTACAAATATTTTATACCTGTATTCCTTTTAGGTGAAATGGCTCGCAAACTGTTTGAGTGGCTAAGACGACAAGCTGCAGCTCTGTATATCCAGAAGAATTTCAGAGCCTTCATTGCTAGGGAATCCTACTTGGAACTAAGGTCATCTGCAATCACGTTGCAATCAGGTCTAAGGGCAATGGTTGCTAGGAGTGAATTTCGTTTCCGAAGGCAAACCAAAGCTGCCACTGTCATGCAGGTATGATGAATTCACCAACCATCTGTCTGCTCTATTATAGATGTCCATTTCATTATGGATATCTTATTCTCATTAATTTGGTGGATTACTTTTTAGAAAGACCTAGAGGAAGGATGGCAACAAGATATCTTACTTGTTGGGTATTCTGCAGGCTCAATGGCGCTGCCATCAAGCATACTCTTATTATAAGAGTCTTAAGAAGGCTGTGGTTGTTACTCAATGTGGTTGGAGATGCAGAGTTGCACGAAGGGAGCTCAGGAAGCTCAAAATGGTTAGTTTTTATCGATTAGCCAGTTAGAAATTTGGTGCTGCTTTTGAAGGTTTCAGAGAATTATATCTTTTTTACTGTTTCAGGCTGCAAGAGAAACGGGTGCTCTTAAAGAAGCTAAGGACAAACTTGAGAAGCGTGTGGAGGAGCTTACATGGCGTCTGCAGTTGGAGAAGCGATTAAGGGTAACACATATATTATCATTTTCTAACCTAGTTCATTCACAAGCTATCTATTATCTATGATGCTATTCATGAGCCATCGTTGATTTACTTGCGTCAATATCATATGCAGACTGATCTTGAGGAGGCAAAGGCCCAAGAAGTTATGAAATTGCAGGATGCACTTAATGCAATGAGACTAGAGGTAGAAGAAGCTAGGTCTATGATTATAAAAGAGCAAGAGGCAGCTAGGAGGGCCATTGAAGAAGCACCTCCTGTTGTGAAGGAAACTCCTGTCATTGTTGAGGACACAAAAAGAATAAATACATTAACAACTGAAATTGAAAGGTTGCAGGTAATTACTATCACTTATTACTGCTTAGAGATTCAATTTATGTCATGCGTTTTGCAATAATTTCTGCAACTATGTTGTCGATCTGTGCTTCTCCTTTCTGCACAGAATTTATTACACTCAGAGACACAGAGAGTGAAGGAAGCAAAACAAGCCTGCTCTCTTGCTCAGGCCCAAATCGAGGATTTGAGTAAAAAGCTTGAAGCTACAGAAAAGAAGGCTGATCAGCTGCAAGATTTAGTTAACAGGTTTGTGAGAGATGCAAAAATTATATCATCTACCAAAGTCAATTAAGTAGCAATTTTACAAATGGGTCTTTTATGTTGATCTTTTTGATTTTTAATGCTATACATGTGTAGTAAGCTTACATTTATCTGTCATTCTAAGGACCTTTTTTGATGTCAATAATATATATGTATGTATGTATTTTAATTCTATTGAAAGCTATTTGATCAAATTGCCTGACATAACTAGTCATCCTGTGGACATGTTTGGTTAGACACCGGGACTTAACTATGTTGTAAGGGGTATACCAAGTACATGGATGATTTTGTATGCTTACTGAACACACACGCACACACCTCGCCAAAAATAAATAAATAAAAAAGAAGAAGAAGAAGGAAGAGGCAAATTCCTTTATACACGTAATGTGCATTACTATCTTTATAGAGATTCTTGAGAGTTTAAACTTTTAAGCTTGTTAGAGAGTGCTTCTCTCAATTGTAAGCCTACTTTATATTTAAGTATATATTTAATTGGTCAATAGAAGCCCTTCAACGTGGATATGGTGCTCCTGGAATATTAGATCATCTTCTGTTACAAATTGGTAATTCTTGTCAATAGGTTCTTCTCTACATCGCCTGTCAAGTTTTTAACCCTTCAAAGTTGTTACCATTCAGGCTTGAGGAAAAGGCTTCTAATATGGAATCAGAAAACCAGGTTCTTCGTCAACAAGCACTTGCCATATCACCAACAGCTAAAGCTTTCTCTCTGAAGCCAAAGAGCACAATTCTGGTAACAATGTATAATGATAAGTTTATATATATGCTATTTAATGGAACATGCTGAAATAATTGTATCAAAATGCAGAGAACTCCTGAGAATGGCCATGTTGTGAATGGAGAGATAATAAAACCTGAGGTACTAGTTATTTTCGTTATGTCCCTGTTTTATGACAAGGAAACTTTCAAAATGATTGTCAATGGTTTGTCACTGGCTCTTCCTTTTTTATTTTTCTTTTTTTTCTTCCAGATCTCCCAGGACTCAGCACTTGCTATATCTAATACAAAGGAATCTGAATTTGAGGAAAAACCTCAGAAATCTCTCAATGAGAAGCAGCAGGTATGCTACATTGTGCATTTTCTATTTTTGATATTTTCCTTTCCTCCATGTATAACAACATAAGGTTCACGTGTCAAAAACTGTGTCTTGTCTTGGTGCAGGAGAATCAAGATCTCCTTATAAAATGTATTTCACAGGACTTGGGATTTTCTGGGGGCCAACCTCTTGCAGCTTGTCTTATATTCAAGTGCCTCCTGCACTGGAGGTCATTTGAGGCTGAGAGAACTAGTATATTTGACCGTATTATTCAAACAATTGGTGCAGCAATTGAGGTATGGTTTAGCTTTATTATTGTAGCATTTTGAGAGATTATGTACAGATAAGATAAGAAATGCATAGGTAGAAGATTGTCAGGCTTCCAAAGTGAATATGATTTCAGCATACATGATTATGCCTTGTTTGTATACCAAAGTTATTTTTTTATTATGTCTTTGATTTTTTCTGACTATAAGGTCCAGGATAACAATGATGTCTTGGCCTATTGGTTGTCTAATGCTTCCACATTGCTGTTGCTCCTGCAACGCACGCTTAAAGCAAGTGGAGCAGCAACTTTTACTCCTCAGAGGCGAAGGGTGTCTTCTTCTCTGTTTGGGCGAATGTCTCAAGTAAGTGGATTGATTTCCCATTTGCTCAGAATGCAATTTCAGATACAAGCTCTCTGGAACAATCACACCCCACCAAAAATCCAGGAGCGTTTTGTTGAGAATGTACCCTTCAGATCAACTTTCTTCATATTGTTCTCAGGGGCTTCGTGCTTCTCCACAAAGTGTTGGGTTTTCATTTCTCGGCAGTCGTGTGCTTGGTGGTCCAGATGACTTACGGCAAGTTGAAGCCAAGTATCCAGCTTTGTTATTTAAGCAGCAACTCACTGCTTTTCTGGAGAAGATATATGGAATGATCAGAGATAATTTGAAAAAGGAGATTTCCCCGTTGATTGGCTTGTGTATTCAGGTAATTGTTTTCATATTATTGTCCCCAAAAACTTTGGTTTTGTTTATAGGAGATTCTTAAAAAGTTAGAAGGTGGAAGAAAAAAGTCTCTGACGAGAAATCTTTTGAGATCTCTTTTTGTTCTTTTACATATGAACCTCCAGATACCTTGTTTTAGCTTTGTGAATTCATCCACATCTCATGCATGATTCTATATTTTCTGTATTTAAGTGGTCTTTTCTAGTGACCAATGGTGTATGCACTCATAGAATTTATAACTAAACTATTAGTTGTAGAAGCTGGTTAACTGCTTGAACATGAAACTGGACTTTGGCAGACTCGAGCAGAGCATGGTTTAATAAATATGGGGGTAATGTTTTATTCATAGCAATAAACCATCACCATGCATTATGTGCCACAGACATTACGGTGAGATGTATAATAAGTCCGAGAAGTTTTTCTGGCTTAATTGCTAACCTTGTTTCTCATATTGGTTTCTGAAATTCCTGTCCATGCCAAATAATTTTCTGGGCATCTTGATGAAATTGCTCATGAGTAAATTTGTTTCACTTGATTCCTGTGCCTTTTTTTAGCGGAAGTTTCAGTGTTATATTAAATATGAATTTCTTTGCTAGTTAATGGTATTGTTCGACTCTTTTGTAAATAAAGTTCAGTTGTGGTGATACAGGCTCCTAGAACCTCCCGAGCCAGTTTGACAAAGGGACGTACTCAAGCTAATGCTGCTGCTCAACAGGCTTTGATCGCTCACTGGAAAAGCATAGTTGGAAAGTTAGACAGTTGTTTAAAGATAATGAGAGCCAATTATGTGAGTCGATAGTAGATTTAGGTTGTATATGTCTATTTTGTGGCTCTTCTCACTAATAATGTTATGTTGTGTACAGGTTCCTGCATTTGTGGTCCGCAAGATCTTCACTCAGATGTTTTCATTTATAAATGTTCAGTTATTTAATAGGTAAGCAGACTCTCTTTGAATTTTTTGTATTCCTCTACATTGAAATTATGAAAAATTTAACTGTAGACTGACAATTCTATTCCAGTCTTCTCTTAAGGCGTGAATGTTGCTCCTTTAGCAATGGAGAGTATGTAAAATCTGGGTTAGCTGAGTTGGAACAATGGTGCCATGATGCGTCTAAGGAGGTAAGCTCAATTGGTAGAAGTTCATGTTTTGTTTTTTTTTTTTCCCCTAAGATAGATGGATTTATCGTTTTCCATGTTCAGTTTGTCGGATCAGCTTGGGACGAGTTGAAACACATCAGACAAGCAGTTGGTTTCCTGGTTTGTTCTTTTCTGATGCTTACCTCTCTTATTTTTTTCTTCTGATGATCCTAACCTAAAAATTCTCTTATGATACTTCTGCCAAATTAGGTTATACATCAAAAGCCCAAAAAGAGCTTAAAAGAGATAACTAATGATCTCTGTCCGGTTAGTATCCAATCCTCTCTTTATATGTCTCTCCCTCTGTCTCTAACTCTCTCCTCCCTTCTCTCTGTGTGTGCACGAGCTTCTGATTCTTTCATCATTCAGGTGCTCAGCATTCAGCAGTTATATAGGATCAGTACAATGTACTGGGATGATAAATATGGTACACATACCGTATCAACAGAAGTAAGTGTCTAGATTCTTATATGATTTAAAACCAAACCATTAACAATCCATGGATTGAAGTAGAATTACATTTCCCCCCTCCAGTTCAGTTTAACACCAACTATGATTTCATTTCCAAAGATATATATTGCTCATCTAATTAACGGCAGGTTATCTCAAGTATGAGAGTTATGATGACAGAGGACTCCAATAATGCCGTGAGCAGTTCTTTCCTTTTGGATGATGACTCAAGGTAACGATTTCCACTCCATCCAGCCCTCTGTAAGCCGTTCTTGATTTCCATATTTGTGATGCATGTTTTTATTGCAGCATTCCATTTACGGTGGAAGATATTGCAAAGTCAATGGAACCAATCGAAGTTACTGAAATTGACCCTCCACCTTTAATTCGAGAAAACTCAGGTTTTGCATTCTTATTGCAAAGAGCAGAGTGATGCCAAGACGTTGAATCTGCCCCACACATGCTTGCTGCGCATGTGAATGATTTATTTAGCATTGAATCTGTAAATATGGTGTTTATTGTAGCCTGGCAATTTTGTTATTCTTTACCCGGACTGCGGTGCTGTCCGGCGTTGTAAGTTGTAGTTTAAGGTTTCTGCTGATTGCTCTATTGCAGTGGCGGTTTTTATGGCCGGTGCATTCTGTGTCAGAAGTTCTGTAAAGACTCATCTTGTACATTGTGGTGTAAAAACTATCCTTCAATTCGCTCCGGAGACTTGAAAGCTCAATGCAGCAACCCGTTACATTGTTACCATGCACTTAAATTAGGGTAGGTGAAAAAAGCAGTGGATGGTCACAGACAGCAAATGAAAATTTCTCAAGTGTACACAAATCTGGAGCAAATAATGGGGAGTCGGTTATGAATTTAACATCTGTAATGCTAGGCAAAGTTTATACTTCATGATGACAAGTTATTATGCACATCCATTGTATGGATACATGATAACGTGTATATCTCGTAAAGATGAGGAAAGTCAGCTTAAAAATGAAAAGAAATGGTTCGAAGTTTTAAGTATATTTTGAAGATTTCTTCTAACATTTTTACATACTTCCTTCAGTGATACTTATTTTAAATTTTCATTTTTTTTTTCCCTTTTGTCATCTGGAATTTCTTTAGGGATGGAATAAGAGGGAAATTAAATCCAAATGTTCCTAAAATGGCAGTACTTTTTTGTATTTTTGTTCTTTTTATTGAATGGCATAGTTTTGCCTCTAGACTGTTCTCCTAGTTAATCTAGACTTAGTTGAATGTTTATTTTTGGCAAATTCTTTGTTGTTGATATCTTTATATATATATATATATATTTAAAAATTATCGAGTTTCATGAAAAGGGAAAAAAAAAAAAAACTAATAGATATGTGTCCATATTGAAGAATATTAGACTAAATTTAAGAAAGAGGTGAATTGAGTTTAAGGATAAATTGTAATTCTTTTTCGATATAAACAATTAAATACAATAATAAGAGTAATTAAAGTAATGATAGAACAATAATAAGTGCGGAAATTAAAAAAAAATAGGGATAAAGAAGATTAAGTTCGGTTGTAACATGGAGTTCGGACTGCTTTTTAGTTTCTACGATACACTAACTCTAACCAAAGATTTTATATCATTTTATTGATTTTTCAATCCAAACTTCAAGAGCTATATAAACATAAATTTGATTATACAAGTTTCACATTTATAACTCTTAATATAAATCACAATCTTAACTCTTAACATAAATCATAATTTTAACTTTCAATACAAAACTCAATCTTAACTTACAATTCAAAAACTCGATCTCAAAAATTATTGGTATAGTGTTTTTAACTCTCAATACTTGCAATTAATAGCTCATAAGTACTACACTTCAAATATTTCTAAATCTTAGTAATTTATGGTACAATAAACATGAGAATTATAAACAACAAGAATACAAGAGAATGTTGAAATATTGCAGTAAAATATCAGTTCTCTTCTGTCCTTGTTTAGGTTGTTGTTGAGCATCTATATTATCTCATTCATTTTTTTTCTTTGCAATGCATTCAATGCTCTAATAGCTAGTTGAATCTGAACTACCGATAAGTTAGTAAAAATTACTCTACTGGTAAGTGAATTAGCAAGTCGGTTCTTCTAAGTCAATGAGCTTTTCTTTGTGTTTTCCAAGGCTTTATACTGTCAGCTCAATTCTTCCTTGAGCCGTCAACTTAATAGGCTAAATATCACTTGAAAATTCTTTTAACACATAACAAACAAATACTCTTTGCAATATAACTTCAAGATCATTTGATCACTACTTTAAAAAATTAAATTTCTTGTAGAAATAATTAATATGTTTAATCATTAAACAAGTTAATTGAACTTATTCAATTATTTCAAAATAATCAAATAATACTTAGTTTAATCATCCACTTGTTTTTGTTCTCTTCAAAAGCATGTTTAGATATACACTTTTTGTTTTGTTTTCATCAAAATCAAATAATGAACCATAGTTTCAACAATCTCTCCTTTTTTTATGAGGATAAAACTCTTATACTTAAATGCTCCCCCTCAATCTAATACTCCGCTCAATTTAATACTCAATTTCAAGATATTTGACAATTAAATAAGATCAAGTGAGTACTTGCAAAATGAGAGTATATTGATGTGCTAAGGAACTAAGTCTTACTTCTTAGTAACTTCACATAAAGAATATATTAAACTTTCAAAGAATTAAGATATGCCAAAGTTATAAGATTAATAGCATCTTTGAATAACTATTATAATTTGATGTAATATACGTTTTGACGCTATAATAGCTTAAATATTTCTCCCCCTTTAGCCTCATAAAAAAAAGGAGGATCCAGGCGATGAAGAGGGAAGAAGATTCAAGTCGAAAGTTCGGCAAAGCTCCGACTTATACCCGAGAATATGCCCCCTACAAGATCTGAATCAAGGAAAGAGAGAGCGCAAAAAATAATTTAAAATAATCAACATAGCAAGGTTAATTTGAGGGCAAAAGATCAGCAGATAAAACTTACAAAAGTAGTCATGAACATCCAATATAAAGAGCACACCCATCAAGGACCAAAGTTTACAAAACAACAATGAAATGAAAGAATGGTCGAATACCAAGTTCTTTAAACAAAAAGAGCAAAGCAAGGATAAAAAGTTGAAGTGCATGACTAAGCGTTAGGAAGATCATCGTCCTGAGCTGGAGGAGGAAAAGGGCAAGAGGGGCAATAGTAGTACAGTTGGAAATGATGATAGAGTCCCTGAAACCCGCTGTGTAAGTGATCATGAATGTCCTTCCAAAGCTTATTGTAGTGCATTTCAAAGTATTGATAGAAAGGATGCTGAGAGGCAAGAGGAGCAGCTAGATCAAAGGATGGAAACCCAAAATCTAGTAGAGGCAGATGAGAAAAGCCTGCAGGTGGAGGAGTACCATCATAGCAAGGAACGACAGTCGAGTGAGCATGAGCATTGGGACTGCCTAGCTCATCAAAAGAAGTAATAAGCTCCTATGGTTCACGTGTAGAGGGAAGATTAAGAGGAGGAAGGTCTTTTTGCCTAACCCAATTGTTGCTGGATTTCTTTCAAATTCCTTGACAAACATTAATTAATTATAAGTGCTTAACTCGAGCTATCCGTAGGGGGGAAGGAAACTAAACACCTTTTCTTATAAGTAATTGTGTAACCAAACGCCCAAAGCGAAGAAAAGCTTGAGATGGATTGTTAATTATATGTTTAAAGCATTGGATCACAATACTGAAGAAATCAATCTGCTTATTGATTATCAAATAATACAAAATCCATAAGTCTTGAAGGGTGACAATGGATTGCTGACCTCAACGAGGATAGTAGCTGTAAATGACAATATGGTAAAGGATCTTTATCCTAAGGTTGAGGCGGATGACAGCCAAATTTTTTGTTTTTTCCCCAATTAGCTCCAATGCCTTTAAATCTAAAAACTCTCTCATAGAATTTTGCCCCATAGTAATTTACATTCACTTTTGTTCCACTAATAGTAGCATTAATAAGGCCACGAATATCCTTAGGCATAATAGTAATTAAATTACCATAAACATAAGTATAAAGGATATTACGACGCAGCTCATCACTTGGATTCATTTTCAGTCTTGGCTTACCTTGATCATCTAGAGAGTCCAAACAATTATAATAAAAATACTTAATGGCATCATCGTATACCTCATGAGGAAGCCGAAGGATATCAAGGACATGATTGGTGATGATCCCGGGAAAGGCGGCAATGCGAAATTCCTCGAGCACCTCCAATGGATAAACAATGCTGGTATTGACCTCTAAATTGACAAATTTCTCAAAGTATTGAGAGTGTTGTTGAGAGGGAAAGAGGTAGTTGTTATAAGTCGGGGGTGCTAAGCCACGAGCAACATGCAATGCCATGGTTGTTATAGAAGTGAATGGAGATAGGTGATTGTAGGGAAAAGGATGAGGAAGGACGGGGTAGGGGAAGAGGATAAGATAATAGAGTAAGTGGAAGGGAAGCTAGCATGACAGTGGAAGTGTGTGGATGGTGTGTGGTGGCATGACGGTTGATGGGTATGGGTAGAGCGAGAAAGTGAAGAGAGGAAGATGAAGAGGGAGAAGTTTGGTGAAAGGTGAAGAGAAAGAGAAAGAGAAGAGAGTGGAGAGTTGATTGAGAGAAGAAATTTTGGATTTTAATGGAAGAAAAGAAATGGATCGAAGAGAGATAAAGGAGTTAGGGTTTGAGGAAGAGAAAAAGGGGTTTTGGAAGAAGGATAGAGGAGAGATGGAGCAGCACGATTTTAAGTCATGCCTAAAAGTGGATGAACTAATATGTTGGTATTTAGATGAACCAGCATGCTGGTTAAGAGAATAGAAGTAAAACAGATTGCTTTAGAAGTAGAGTATATTGGCATGCTGGTGGTAAAATGGACTGGCTTACCGATTACAAGAACAAAATCGAATATAAATGAAAAACTAGAGTAGTATACTGGCTTACCATTACTTAGGTGAATTGGTTTGCCAGTTAAGTGAATAGAAGCAAAGACAAGTTGTTAAACACGCAGGTATCTTGGCAAGCCGATGAATTGTTTAACCGACATGCCGATTGTCTGCAAAATTACAAAAAAAATAGTAGGGTCTTTTGATTGAGCAAATTTGCCAATCTAAATTGACTTGTAGAGATTTAAACAACATCTTGACACTTCAAATAAGTTTATTTAAGTCCGTTAAGGTTTGAAAAACTCAATTTTTAACTAGAGAGTCAAGATTTATCTAAATCAAGTCCATAGAAACAAGTAATTCATGATAAAGCGAAAGTATGCAGGTATGAGCAAAATAGGTGCATAAATATTGAGTTTTTGCACACCAACAAGTCAAGCAAATTTCAAATGCATATTTGAGCATGGTAGGTGCAAAATATAGTTTTAAGGCTCTACAAATTGAAAAATCACTACTTAAGTTCCTTAAAATTAAATGTTAAGCATAAATGTAGCTATTGAATGAGTATGGATTCTTTCTCAAATTCAAGATAAGTTTATGATTTAAGCAAATTTGAAAGATACCAAGAACATAAAAAATGCATGATCAAACCAAGCAACATTCATATTGGTATAAATAGTCATGAAATGCTTCACAATGTACTTAGAACCTAAAAAGGGTGTAGAAAGGTTAAATATGTATGAAATTCAAATTAAGCTAGTTTGATCGCTCAAACATCATTTAAGGATGAAAATGAACATGAAAGACCTGGTTTTGGGCATAGAAACCAATGCATAATTCATTTGTGCATATATCAACTTAGTTTCTTATGAATGACTTCAAGTGTGCCCAAATCATGGTAAATACTATGTTTTATGCATGAAATCTATATGAGCATGTTTCTTAGGTCCACTTGAGTATGAAAAGCTAGTACCTTAGCAACATTAGTAAGATTTAACAAGAATTAAGTCATTAGTTGCTAGAAAATTCACTACTAAGCTATGCAAATGTATGAATGACGAATTTTGAGCAATGAGGCTTAGTTATCACAAATTAATACTTCAAGTAAGTTTCATCATCATGTTCAAGCATGTTGGAAGGAAGATATCGTGAGAAGGATTTGGAAGTCCTAAAATCACCACTTGAAATAATTAAAATCAACCATTAAATACAAATTGAGCTTAATGTCACACATACATACTAAATCAATTTCATGATAATTTGGCATTCCAAACAAGTTTCAATGGTGTCTATAGATACAAGGGTAGCATGATTAAGACATATAGCATGTAAATAGACAAAATGATCACATGACTTTCCAAACAACAATAGGAGCCTAATTTGAGTCTAAAAAAGTCAAATTTGCACAAAAACAAAAGTAAGCCAACTTAATCATTCAATCACAATCTATGGATAAAATTAAACATGCAGGAATTGGATTTGAACATGGAAATTGAAATATAGCAAAATTATGCATACATGATTCTAAGTATTCATGAGAAACTTTAAATGTGCATAAAAAGTATAATATTTGTAATTATCCATTCTAAGCAAGATTTATATGTGCATTATGACATAATGAGAGTTTAAGCATAGCTTGCAAAGCTAGTAATTGCAAAAACACTAGTTAAATCTCTAAATACTTATTTAAGCTCAAACATGGTTGAGAATATATCAATTATGCATAGCTTTATAATCAAATCAAGCTAACCATTCAACCATAAAATATCAGCATATTTAAACATTTGGGAGCTAACATTTGACATTAAAATCAAGAGATGGTAGATATGTACATAAGGAAGTCTTAAGTAAATGTAGAGAACTTTAAGTGTATATAAAATATGTTAATTATTGTATGGAGACTACTTGAATGAATTTCTTGAATCAAATACCATGTTAGAGGCACTTCGAATTTTCTTTAAGCATTCTCCATTTGAGTTTCTTAAGTTACTCCTACTTGAAGTTCCAACAAAAACATGTGATTGCTTCTTTAGTACCCATGTGAGTTTGGGTCTTTTGTGGTTAGTTGTAATAATATTTCCTTATCCTTTTGGAACCCAAGCCATTTTGCCTTTATGATTCAAATCGGTATTGCAATGTATTGTATACGTATGTGCAATATGGTCATATCTACCACGATAGTTACAAGTTTTAGTTGTTACTTTTACAAAGTGACTTTTGTAAGACTTGTAAATATATTCCCTACTATAGCCAATTTCAGTTTTGTTTAATCCTTGTCTTTTAGAGCCAAAGAGCTTATCTAAATTATTTTCTTCATTCAAGAACTTGGCTATAGTTTGTTTTGAATCATCTAGGCTAGACTTCAATATAGCATTTTCAATTTGAAGCTCTCTTAACTTATCAACCATATTATCTTCATTTTTCATGCTATCAACTTTTGTTTCAAGAGAGTTGCACTTTTCTTTCAATTAATCATTTTCCTTAGCCAACTCCTCATTCCTAAGATTTACTGCTTCATTGTTTCTATTTAATTTATCAACTTCTAATCTCAAGTGCTCATTATCCTCTTTTAAACTTTTTTTGACATCATTCACTTTATTATATTTATTTTTAAATAAATCAAATTCACTTCCTATTTCAATCATCATTTGTTTCATCATCTTATTTTTCTTTTGAGCCTTAATAAATTCCTTAAGTAGCTCATCATACCTATTTTTAAGCTCATCAAATGAAGAATCACTAAAAGTAGAACATACCTCATTGCCCATTGCCATAAAGCACATTTCTCCTTCTGAGTTACTTGAATCACTCCAAGTTACCATCATAGCCTTTTTCCCTGCTCTTTTCTCGGCCTTCTTAAGATCTGAGCAATATTATTGAATGTGACCCGATTTTTAGAAATTATAGCACTTAATTACTTTCTTCTTCTCCTTCCTTGATTGAGATATGTTTTCATCCTTATCTTTTGTCAATTTCCTATTGAACTTCATGAATTTCTTAAAATTTCTCATGATCATTGCCACATCATCATCATCATCACTTTCATCACTACTAGAGCTCTCTTTAGTTGCTTTTAAAGCAATTGTTTTCTTTTTGGATTCCTCTCCTTGGTTTTTAATCATCTCGTGAGTTTTAAAAGTTCCAAGTAATTGCTCTTTTGGCATTGTGTTAAGATCATAAGCTTCCTCAATCGCGGTTCTCTTGGCTTCCCAATCTCTTGGCAAAAACCTAAGAATTTTGGAATTTATTTTAGGGTTAGTAAATGTCTTTCCAAGAACAGTCAAAGGATTGATGATATTGATGAATTTATTATGCATCTCATCAATAGTTTCATTTGGATTCATTCTAAAGTTTTCGAATTGTCCACATAATAAGGTTATCTTTGTATTCCTTACCCGGTTAATTCCTTCATATGTATCTTTTAATTCTCCCAAAATTTCCTTAGCACTCTTACATGTACAAACTCTATTAAAGTCATTTTCATTAATGGCATAATGCAAGATGTTCATAGTTATTTCATTTAAGTCTAACAACTTTCAATAATTATTGATATAATTATCTTTTTCCTTGCCTTCTATCTTGAATGATCCTTTATCCACTACTTGCCATAATAGTTTATTTTGTACTTTTAAGAATATACTCATTCTACATTTCCAATGATGATAATTATTTTCGGTTAAGAGTGGTGGTCTATTTATAGCTTACCCTTCCATATAACCTAGTGTATTAAATGTCACGACCTTTACTCTAATATGTGGTTAAGCAAGTGAGCAGAGACTAGCTTTGATATCAATTAAAGAACATTAGGCTAAACTCGAAAGAGGGGGGAGGTTTAGGGGGGGGGGGGGGTGGGGGGGTGAATTGAGTTTAAGAACAAATTGCAATTTTTATCCGATATAAACAACTAAATGAAATAATAAGAGTAATCAAAGTAACAATAAAATAATAATAATAAGTGCAGAAATTAAAAAGAGATAGGGATAAAAAAGATCAAGCCCGGATATAATATAGAGTTTGGATCGCCATCTAGTCTCCACGGACATACAATGCCTTCAACCGAAGATTTCACACTACTTTATTGATTTCTCAATCCAAGTTTCAAGAGCTACACAAACACAAATTTGATTATATAAGTTTTACACTCTCAACTCTTAACACAAATCACAATCTTAACTCTCAACACAAAACTCAATCTCAACTCATAATGCAAAAACTCAATCTCAACTCACAGTACAAAAACTCAATCTTAAGAATTATTGGTGTAATGCTTTTAACTCTCAATACTTGTAGCTAATAGCTCACAAGTATTATACTTCAAAATTCTCTAAATATTAGCAATTTATGGTACAAGAGGTAATAAGAATTATAGACAACAAAAATATAAGAGAATATTGAAATATTGCAGCAAAATATCAGTTCTTTTCTGTCCTTGGTTGGGTTGTTGAGTATTTATATTATCACATTCATTTCTTCCCATTATAATGTATTCAATTTTTCATCGGCTAGTTAAATTTGAACTATTGGCAAGACGATAAAAATTACTCTACTGGCAAGCTAGTTCTTCTAGATCAGTGAGTTTTTCTTTATGTTTTTTAGGGTTTTATATAGTTAGCCTGGTTCTTCCTTGAGCCGTTAACCCGACAGGCCAAATATTACTTAAAAATTCTTTTAATACACAACAAACGAATATTCTTTGCAATATAATTTTTAGATAATTTGACCTCCACTTCAAAAGATTCAATTTCTTGTAGAGATAATTGATATATTTAATTATTAAGCAAGCTAATTGAACTTATTCAATTATCTTAAAATAATCAAATAATACTTAGTTTAATTATCCACTTGTTTTTGTTCTCTTAAAAAACAATATATTTAGATATGTATTTTTTATTTTGTTCTCATCAAAATCAAATAATAAACTCTAGGTTCAATACATAAATTTTTTATTCGATAATATAACTTAACTAATAAAGTATCATTCCCATGAAGAAGTAATTGCTTTTGCATTTTGTAGACTTTAAGGATGGAACATAATCCATATCTCATTCATTTCCCATACACTATTCAATTTACACACTCATTAATTGATTCAACATTACTTATATGTTATGGAAAACATCATATTATCTTGTCTTCATATTATTTTTTTTTCCAACGAGCACAAATGAAATAGTAAATCATCATTGTTCAATAACTTTTAATAAATATATACAATATACAATTAATAAATTTTATTAAATATATATAATTATGATAAGAGATAAACAAATCTAATCTAGACACGTGACACAAGTAATGGGTTTAGGTTTTTATATAAAATTAATAGATGGATCATGTTGTAGGTTAAGGTTTTTCTAAAACAAACTTGTTTAGACATGATAAAATGACACAAATTGTTAGCCTTATCTATATCTGGATTATGTTTTCCAAAGGCCTGAAAACAGCCGTTTTGGTTCGAAACTCCCAAAAGTAGATTTGTTTTAGTTTCGGTAGCACCAATTCTTTCGTGGAGGAATGGCAACTGAACCAGCATTTTAGCGAAAACAAAAGCCAACGGAGAATCAATCCAGCCTGCTCAACGTTATGCATAGCCCGGCCCTCAACACCGAGTCATCAATAATGCAGCGGCCGTGAGGACGATTCGAGGGAAGGAAGTGGCGGCAGAGATGCGTCAAAAGAGGGGGGAAAAGATAACTGAGTTCCTTCGGCTAGGATCTCTAACTTATCTTAACCTAAAACATGGTAGAGACATAAAATCTAAAAATTTTCATTATATTTATCCCAAAAGATTAGTGAAGTAGAGCTTCTCATTTGACAATCAAGAACACATAATAATTTACAGAGATCTTCCATACAGGGATGTGAATTGTTTCCAGATACAAATGCTGTGACTATGTTCCTCACCTCAATCCAGCTGCACCCAGGCATTTTCTTCACTCCTTGAGCTGCCATTGTTTTCCTAACCATCTCTGCTTCGTTCCACTTCCCACTGTAACAATACAAGTTTGACAGCACCACATAGCTCATTTCTTTATGGGGCTCTATTTCCTTCAACCCCTCCACACCCCTAGTCCCCATGGCTATATTCATGTGGGTAGAGCATGCTCCTAGCAGTGCCTCACACATGCTCGTTCCCCAATTTTCCCTAGCCAATTCCTGTGCCTCAGCCAAGTAACCACCTCGGCCTAGCATATCCACCATGCACACCAAATGATCTATATCATGGCCGACACCATATTCTGACTCCATTGAATTGAAAAATTTCCCACCTTTTTCCAATAGTCCCGAGTGGCTGCAAGTAATTAGCAAGCCAATAAAGGTAACCTTATCTGGCTTCATTCCAGATGCTAACATATCTTCAAAGAGCTGCAAACTATGACTTGCCAGTCCATGTAATCCGAATGCAAAAAGCATAGCATTCCAAGAGACTATGTCCTTGTTTGTGATTTCATCAAATGCATGGACTGAACCTTCTAATTTGCCACACTTAGCATACATGCTTATCAAGGCATTACCCACATAGAGATTTGCATGGAAACCATATTGAACTATGCAGCCATGAACCATTTCACCATGACCCAGTATTGCTAAGCTGGAACATGCATGAAGAACTGCTCCAAATGAAAAAGCATCAGGAATAAAGTGATCTCTAACCATGTCAACAAATAAAGCAAGAGCTTTGCCACCATTTCCATTTCTAGCAAATCCAGTAATAATAGATGTCCAAGAAATAACATCCTTCTCAGGTGCTTGCTGAAATGCAAGAAATGCTTTTTTGGTGTCACCGACTTTCAAATGGGCATCAATGACAGCATTCAAAGACACCAGATTCAGAGTTTCAAAGGACTGAAATAGCTTCATAGCATCATCCCTGTAACCCAGTTTAGCATAAAAGCTTAAGATCGAGTTCATTGACTCCAGTGCCGATCCCCAACCACTCTTAATTATAAAGCAGTGCAGCATACATCCATAGACAAACTCCATGGACTCAGCACATCCATTCATCAATGAACTCATAGTCCACTGATCTGGTTGAAATAAACTCCCTCTCATCTCTTTAAACAGCTCCAGACAATGCTCAATTTCACCATACTTGCCATATCCCGCAATCATAATATTCCAAGCAATCTGAACACGTTGAGGCATTGCACGAAACACTTCATTGGCCGTGTCAAACCAACCGCTGTTTACATGTGCAAATAAAAGTGAACACCATGTTATTTCATTCCAAAAGATCATATCCTCAAACACTTTACTAGCATCACAAGGGGTCAAACACTTCCCATACATGTCAATGAGAGAATTACAGACCGGGACATAATATCCATACCCAAAAGTAGTGACTAGACCATGAATGCTAGTGCCACATAGAATATTCCCAGAACCAGCACAAGCAGTTAAACTTGCGGTTAACGTAAAGTGGTCGGGTGAGATATTGGAAGCTTTCAGTTGAGAGAAAAGAGAGAGCGTTTCATGGTGAAGACCTAGATGGGAATATCCAGAGATCATCGCATTCCAAGAGACTAAGTCTCTATGAGACATGTCGTCGAACAGTTGGCGGGCGCATCGGATGCGGCCGGCTCGTGCAAGAGCGGTGAGTTTTGATGTACGGATGAATAACTCGGAGCACATATGTCATGCTAGAGTTATTGGGAACATTCAAGAGTGTTACTAGAATTTCATTTCACGAATGAAGTTTGAGGTTAGTGCTGCGAACACTCAACCCCATGAATTTTAGTTTTAGCTTTTGTTTCCGTCTGACATTTTCCTTAAGGGATGATAATGTGACTATGATCAATTGGGAATGAGATTTGAGAATATATATTGAAAAATATAATGTCAATTTAAAAATAATGTTGTTAGGGAAAAGAAAAACATTAAAAAGAATGTTTATTTTTCGTTCCTTTGTATGAAACATCATTTGGAGAATTTTTCGGTAGGGGGAATAAGAGGATAGAGTTTTATATCCTTTTGTTTGATATTAATAAGGAAGATAAGCTAAAATTTTCTTCAATTTTTTTTTTAAGGTTATTAATGTTTAAAATTTTTTTTTTTATTTGCATGTTTAGTGTAGGATTAGTTTTGAGTTTGTAAAGAGAACTCGTAAATTAAGTAAGTATCAAAAGTAACTTTTATATATACACTTTAATACTTAAGTTAATAAAGATAATATAAGTGGTTATGAATATCTAAAATTAACATTTAAAAGGTTTTAGGATTTAAGAGAGTATACCAAATTTAATATGGAGATTCAAGTAAAAGAGGCTCCCTTCCTCTGCATGGAGGTGCTCATGTGGCTTTCCAGGGTAATGTGGCTTTTGAAATCAAAGCTGAATGATATTCCTCCATGGTTAGTGTTGTCTCTCTAGATTGAGACAAGTAAAAGGAGGATCTTCCTTACCTGTATGGATCCTTTAGTATGAAAGAAATATGTGTGTTTGTCCCTTTGAAGTAAATTATTTCCTAAAAAAGGGCTCGAAGCAAAATATTTTGTCAAATACGGTTCCTAAGTTGTGTTTTAGTAATGCATTTTGATTTTTCCCATCTAACGATGAAGCGTACGATGGTTATTTAATGAAATCGTATGCTTATGTTGTGATTTCAAAATCGTTTTATGAAATTGTGGTTTTAGTGTTACCTATGGAAATCACAATAAAAGGACGTGATTTTCCTATTTCTACTTATTTCCCCTTAACCCTCTTCCTTGCATTTACAAAACTTTGTTTCTCTCACTAAAAAGAACACATACGACTTCTCTCTCTTTGTCAACTCTTCTTTTGTTCAATTATGTGATTGAAATGTAAAGTGTAGATAGATCATGCATTTTAAAAATCGCATTTCGATTATGCAATTCAATAATCGGATTTCCTTTATGCAAAATGCAATTAAGATCTACCCCTCGTTTGTTTGTTAACTCTTCTTTTTTTGGCTTACGTGGCTAGATATCATTTAAAATAAAATCACATTCTGAAAACGCGATTTAGTAACTATATTTGCCATGTTATTTTCCTTAGGACCTCTTTTTAAGAAACAGTTTACCCTAAAAGGATAAACACACCTATTTCTCTCATAATGGAGGTATCCAAATTGACACAAGTGGAGGGAGATTCTTGGCAAAGTGTTGGAGTAAAGCTATGTCTCCAAAAGGGCTTCCCCTTAGTATGTGGTTAGATTAATCTCAAAAAGGTCAACTGAGTGCGTTGAGGCCCAAAAAGGTGAGACACACATATAATAGAGGTAATATGAGAAAATTTAAGATATTTCTTTCAAAATTACCTAACTACTCTCCATTACATTAAAACAAAATACTATAACACAATAGAAGGAGAGAATTTAGGCAATTAACTATTTTATTTCTCTTTTCTCCTTATTCACATCAACTAAATATAAAAAAGACAATGTTTTCCTTCATTTCCCTACTTTTTACTCTCTTTCCTCTCACCTCATTTCCCCTTAATTTTCCTTTCCTACAAGTTTACAAAACATAGTATACATAAAATCAAATCAAAATCTTGAACTGAAGTGAAAAGATTTTATTCTTTGTCAATTAAATCAATTCAGTTTGGCATAAGATTTACCATTCAAGACTTAATTCAACTAAGTAATTGAATTAAAGGGACCACAGGGTTTGGTTAATTTCAAACCATGTATCAAACATTTTATTACATGAACCATAAATGGAATTAAAAATTCAACTTTTGATTGTTGATTCAAAAAGAAGTTCACATTTTTGTCTAAGTGGCAAACTTAAGTTAAACAATACTTTGTAATTCAATTGGATCATGAATTATATTAACATAACCATATATGTTACACTAGTTACTACCATTACCTCCTAGCATCAATGACAATGGATAACACTATTAGGTTAATAGTGTTATAAATAGAGAAACATACAAATTTAGTCATCAAAGTTTCACTTTTTGTTTTTAGTCCAACTATACTTTGCATTTGAATCCTCAATGTTTGAGGAGTCTTATTATTGATGACATCAAGTTTTCCATCCATGATACATAGTGCAACCTCGTTGGTTGAAATAATTAAGTCACAACCCTTTATTAGCAATATGCCTAATTGCTATTTATTTGCCAGTTGAAAAGCCTATGTATGCAAAAAGGTGGGTTCTAAAGGTTCCTGAGCACTATGGTTCCCTTAATTCCCGAATAAATGGATCTATAACCATGTTATCTCAAGCGAGATGACTTAATCGATCTCAAGTAATGGTCACTCTATAATACCTGAAACCTACATAATAGCCCCTTCATCCTAAGGTTTCTAAGACAACTTGGTTTTGATTGTATCATAAACTCCAGTATATGCCCCTAATAAGCCTACAAGGGTTAGTACAAATATATACAAATAAACAATGTATTAAAAGGAAATATAACATGGAAAGAGTATTTTGAAGAATAAATTCTAATCTTAGGAGGTTTAGGTAGCAAGCCCTCTTGACTCTTTCAGTGGAATTGTCGAGTTGTCAAGCCTAATTTTTCATTTATTTTGCTAAATTCTAATTTATATTAAGCCTAGTCCACTTAGCTTAAGTTACTTAGCAAAAATTAAGGAAAAAAATTAATATTTGAAAAATCATTTCTAAAAAACCTTTTGGAAAAATCGGAGTCATCACTCGATCAAACTCAGGGAAAAAAAAAGTTATATTAGAATTAATTAGGCAGATTAATTCGAATCAAGCTACTAGTCTTGTAAAGTCAATTTTCTCAAGTTGAAAACCAAAAATTTAAATTTGGAGGCTATCTTATTAAACCTTAATAGTTGCATCTTAAAATTCCAAAATTAATATTTTTTTTTCAAAATACCTAAATAATGTAAATGTTGAAATTTAAAAAAAAAGACTAAAATTTTTTATTTTACAAAAAAGGAAAAATACAAAAATAAAATAAAATAAAATCAACATTTCAAAGTCGCCTATTAGGAGTCTATGTACCCACTATTCAAGATTAAACCATCATAGTTCATTTCAAAATTTTAACTTTGTTTTTATTTTAATTTTGAAAACATTTGAGTTTATGTTTTTATCCATTTAATTTTTATTTAAGAAAAATTCTACAAAAAAATCCCTATATTTGAATGTTTATTTTTGGAAAACTCTAAAAGAAGCTGTAAATTAAAAAAATAAATCATTTTATTTTAAAATATATATACATTTTCTAAGTAAAAAAACATATAGATATACATATTTTTATGTTTCTTTATTTTTTAAATTTTTTATTAGATATCAAATGATAGAAAATAAATAAATAAGGAAAGAGAAGGAAAATGCAAAACTTAGACTATGGTCAAAGGATAAGTAAGTGTGAGTTAAGGAGCAGTTGTGTGCAAGGTTGTTCGGGTCTGGGTTATCCAACTTGATCATATGCTCCGCATATGACTTGGGTGGAGAGGGAGAATTGACAACAGTAAGCTAGATCCAGGTTATTTAACTTAGTCATGTGCTTTTCATTTGCAAAATCTCCATTGGTGTTAATGTCAAGGTGTATAGTGGTGGATATTAGATAACAAAGCTAGGAGTGCTTTAACAGATAGGGATGAGGTGTTCTTGCGGTTTCGGATGATGTGAGCTCAACCGTAGTGTCAATTTCGGTCGGGGGATAGGCGACTGTACTTATGTGTGGCAGCTAAGGTTTACTTGAAATGCTTAGTGGTCAGTTGTCACATTGTAGGTCATGAAAGCTAGTGAGAGATGTTAGGTTCAAGCATTTGGAGTATTGGGAGTCTCTTAAAAGTGGTAGCTTAGCTCGAAAAGTCTGGAGCTTGTGTCAATCTTAGAGAAAAGGTCAGGTGTTGCGGCTTAGGGAGAGAAGGAGTTTGGTGAATAGGTTGTGGTCATGTTTAATGAAAGCTGGTGGATTACCTAAGCTCTATTATTCATTGATATGAAAGTAGAATCAAATTTGGAGCTCGAGAGAGACTTGAATCATGGATGGCTTACGCTATGGATGAAGTTCAAGTGGTTTGGTTTTTATCATATCTCCAATTTGTATTTATCAACAAAAACAAATTGATAAAGTGAATCCTTGATAGATTCTAAATCATTTTACATAAGAATCCTTAAGAAATGTTGTGGATTTGATAAGTTATAGATTGGATTCGAAGAGGGAAAGGTTTACTAGATTTTTCTCCCCTTAATCAGGTTTCGACATGGCTAGTCGAGGAAGAATCACGTGGCTTTATTGAGTTGTAAGAAAGAAAAGTGCAATATGCATTGCTTAGGATTCAAACTGTGGACATCAAATACAAACTCTTCTACCCTTGGCAACACAATTGTTGCTGCATTCTAAAAAATTAGTACAATAAACTATTCTTTAAGCTATAGCTGAGTTAGACCAGTCTTAAATAAAAGGGGTCGGTTTAAGCTTGATTGAACCTGTTTTCAAATAATTGAAATACCCCCATAAAAATAAATAAATCAACTGTACACAATTTGATAGATATTTGAGCTTCGGTTTGTTATTTGTCTGGTTAATTGAAAAGTTGAACTTTTCATAACTTGATCAATTTAAATAATCAAGGTCCCATTTAAAGCTACAATTAGTTAAATTAACCACTTTTTTTCATGGTGTAAAAAAAAAAAAACCTCAAATTTGAATTGAAATATTGCGTTTTATGAAAATCTAACATTCTAAGATACAACACAAAAACCTATCAAATCGCATTTGTAAGTTTGGCTTCTGAATTTGCTCTTAGACCCTGAAGATGAAATGACCATCTCCAGGTCACCCAAAAATGACCTAAGACTCTTATTTTTACTGAAAACCCCATTTTCCTAAATTTTTTTTTTTTTGTATTTTTGTCAATTTTTCATTTTTTTCTTTTTGAAAAACTTGATAAAAAGATGAATAGAAAGGATAACAAAAATGGGATATCTACAATTACACATGATAGTAATGGTAATCTACATTAATTTTCATAGAATTAATTGGGTTAATATGATATTTATTTATAAATTATCTCCTATTTATTCATATATTAGCTTAATTAGACAATTCATAATAATTTTAATAATATTGGTCATAGTTAGAACTAATGTTTTGAATTAAGTGTCTCGCTAACATTTCCTTGTTATGAGATTAATCCAATATTGAACTAAACCAAATGCATTACTATATGATCAAATACTAATAATGGTGATGTGTCTAAGGAGGCCTAGCACATCAATTTCACTATGACAATTGATTTGAATATAAATTCCTCAATTATAGCAATTAGGATTCTTAGAGCATTTAGATTTAGGGGTTTAGGGATATTTACAGCCTTAAAAGTAGATATGACACACCATGTTTAATTTGTACTACACTTGCAATGTTTTTGATATTTTGCATGAATCTATATTGAGTGTTTGTTTGCTATGATCTTGATGATTGATAAGAGTGAGTTCAAGAGATAAAACTCAGGATAAATAAACAATCCTTCATGATAATTGTTTGTACATGATAAGCTCTTATTAATAGCAATATTAAATACAATTAAAAGAAAGTTAACCATACTTAAAATAAAACAAAATAAAACAAAATAAAAGGCGTTAGCATCTACATTGTAGGAGTTTTAATGTTTCAGGGTTTTATTACAACATCTTGAACTTTCTATAGATGTTAAGGCATCTAACAACTAATCATATAAAAGTGACATTGATTGATAGTCCATAAAAGCTTGGTTCTTCTTAGCTCTTGGTTTTGGTCCTCTTTACACCTCAACACTTCTTCTTAACTCATTTTATAATAAAATAGAGACTCATTGATTAGCCAAAAGACATAAAATAAAAATAGTTAATGAAAGGAGATCCATCTATATTTGGTTAATCCAGTAACATTTCTCAAAGTAAGATTTTGAACCCTCTCATTTATGCTCTTGAGTTTACACCTTGACACTTCTTCCCAACCTATTATACAACAAAATTAGGACCCACCAATAAATCAAAACATAGAAACTAAAAGAGTCAATGCAAGAAGATTAATATATTTTTGATCAATCTAATGACAATTCTCGCAACAAGATTTTAAAACCTATCTTTCATACTCTTGAGTTTTTAGTAACTCAGCACTCATCATAGGTCGTCCTTATGGTGTAATTGTAACTAATACTAGTCCAGACACTCGAAGTGAAGTTAACATGTTGTAGTGATGGTATGAGACACTATTGCAAACAAGGCTAGTAGATTAGGATTTTTTTACTGATATGAACAATGATTCCAGTATGAAAATGATTTTATCTTAGTTTTGAATTCAGAGAATATTAAACTCTTACAATGGCCTAAATTGTTGAGTTTGTATATATTTGTCACTCCCACATAAATAAAATCAATAGTCAACACTGTACTCGATGCTTGATTTTGTTGTTGTATTTAGTTAAATAACTTGACTGAATGTTGCATGACATTAAGAGCATATGTGTGTTAGGGATGGATAATAAGACCAACAAAATTGTAGCATAGATCAATTTAAAGTGAAAATATGGCATTCTTTTCTAGTTTGGTATGAAAAAAAAGGACTTAAGTTAAAAGGTTATGATTGTTTTAGAGGCTAAATCAAACCAAATTGAAAAATTGAACTAAATTGTCTTAAAAAACAAAGTAATACTTTTATTTGTGATTAAGAATATGTATATTTAATAGAAATTTAAATGTTTACCTATTGAAATATGTATTTGACTTATTGGGCTACTTAAAATTTATATCACATGCTAGTTTTATAAATAAAATTAGCTATAAAGTCATTTTTGAAATTCTTAATTGCATAATCGTTAGCTTCATCAATTCTTTACGTAGTATCGATACATATTATCATTAAATAATGTAGTACTTACAATAGGAGATTTTACATTTGTAATACCTTAGACTTAAGGTGCTACAGATTGTCACATGTCTCTATCAATCTACTGACGTATCAAACTAAACGAGCAGTTAAAATCTCCAAAACTTCATAACATAACTACCGAAACTCTTATATAAAGTCTCAAATGTAACTTAAAGTTACAATTACATCTCTTCAAAATGAAACAAAAGTAAACCTAGTTAAACTCTCATGTTAAGTTTATTTAACTTCTCTTGCTAACAATTCACATCTTATATTCATAATAGTAATAACACTTTCCAGTATCTACATCGTGATAGTAATAATATGCTTCCCCATTCTTATCATAATCTACTTGTGTGTTTAAAGTTCTTACAGCTAAAAAAGAAATGGAATGAGCTAAAACCTATTATGGAAGCCTACGTATGACATGCAACAATCAATATAATACGTACAATAAAGTAACAAGGAATATCTAACAATAGGTTAATGTCTTTATTTAAGTTAACAATCAACACATCACAGGATCACTTACAATTAACCCTAAACTTCAAGCATCTCAAACTCCACATAAGGTTCTTAGTTGGGACACTGGCACTATAGCTCTTAGATGTTACCTAACCTACTTGGTTCTAGAATGCTGGTACTACAACCTTTGGATATCAACTTAATCTACCTTGTATCATATCTAAAGGGGACTCTACTTAGGACAACGTTGTCTAAAGATCAATAAGGTGCCACCTCAAGGATACTAGCACTACAACCTAATGAGCCCAGCTAAACACAAATAACAAGTATATTTTATTCTAGTTAATTATCGGTTTGGTTTACTTTAACTATCCTAGACAAACACGAGCAGCAATTAAAGGTTCTACATACCTGAGTATCGAAAACAACTTAGAGTACTTGTCTTAGATGACTATTCAAAGTCAACACTTGAATAATAAAATAAGAATAACTCTTTTTAGATTATATCCTTAAGTCACATAATTCTAGCTAAGTTTTCTTACTTATCTCCTTATGTTATTAAGTTTGAATTTTATTTTAACTCGAGGTTTAAGGATCGGTTTAGACTCTTGTAGATGTTTAGAAAATAGGGGTAAGGGAAAGATAGAAATGAGAAATGATAAAAAAAGGAGAATTATAAGAACATGCCTAAGGTTTATGGCCATGTTCTTGGACCTTGGTCCTTCTTTAATTTTAATACAACAGTCTATGCCAGTGATCTAACCAACCTTGTAAGTCCACACCCAAATCAATTTCCTCTTCACACCCCAAGAAAATTCATGACGATGGTTCCATGAGTAGGATCATGGCCGTGATCTTTGATCATATTCCTCTAGTTCAACATTTTCTTCTCTTTTTCAACTTCCAACCTCTCCGAACTATCCCACAACAACTCCAATCTGTCTTCTACTTTAATTCCTTCTTAAAGTTTAATCCTTCTCATCAAATTAATAATAGGGAGCGCTCATATGTTTTCCAATCCCCAACATAAAAAAAATAATAAAAAATAAAAAAGTTCAAAATAACGACCACAAGACTCACATACCTTGATTAAGAACCCTTAAAGCAACTGCAAACTACATCGTAAAAAGTTTGATCACCGTGTCTAAGATTATTCACACGCAATCAACATAATTCGATCAATACAATGACAATGACAACAGTTGCTATTTGATCAAGGATCGATGAATCACTTATGAAGTTAGGGTTTAGACTTTGTCCTAACTTCCGTCTTGTAAATCCCTGAATCATACGCTTCTTCAATACTAAATCATCTCCTAACATGAAATGCACAATTCAAAATCTATAACAAAAGAATCACCATTACAGTACCCTATCTTAGTTTTATTATTGTGGTTCTCTTGAAGAGAGTTATGCAAATGCAATTAAGTGAAAATGAGCCATAAAGTTTTTCAATCCTTTTTATACTTAAGGGTTGAGAAGACTATTTTGCCCCTCTTAAATTAATTTATTACTTTTCTTATCCCATTTATTAACTTCTTATTTTCTTTTTATTAATTTCATTTTCTATGATGTCATAACATCATGCATATAAGTTTTCTTAAATCATATTTTACGGTTCAATAAGTAAATAGAATGGAATCAAATTGAAGTTATATGCTTCGTAAAATTTTCTTAATTGGACTAGACAATTTGATTCAAAGTGATAAGAAATGGAATAATAACTTGTGATATGGTCTCATATGGAGGAAAACCAAACGAATCAAATCGTGCCCATGTCTTATGTATATATGTAGAGGAGCTGTTCGCTAAGTTTCACAGCTCACCTACTTTATGGGACTTGTTTTTAAGAAACACTGACTGTATTAAAACATTCGAATAAAAGGTTTTCGATAGTGCAGGATTCCTTAGCCTTTTATTTGCTTGCCAGCTGATAAGAAAACGCAGTAAATCTATGTGTGATTTCGAAGTGTGAAAGTAATAACTATGAGATTTACGACTTACCCATTAGGAAGGTTTCACCAATTTTATGCATTTTCAACGTAATATGGCAACAGATGGTAACAGCTGTAATATTTTACATTCACCACAGTAGGAGAACTGTACTTTTTTAAAGTACATTTTACCGCTTTGGCAAAAAAGTAGTACTTTTTACCGCATTCGTAATGTTAGTAACGGCTGTAAATTTTGATGATCTACCAAATCTCTACAACGATGAATAAAAAGTTAAGACAGAATTTTGATGATGTACCATTATAGAGTAAGCATGCCCACTTTGAGTGCATTTTACCGTAGCTGATAAAATGTTGGCAATGGGATGGCTTGGCTCAGTTGATAAGTTTTACTAGTTTCGATGTAGCTATACCGTACTTATTGAAAAGGAAGTAGCAATTGTAATATTCATGACATTACTTATTACAATTGAACAATTATATGACATTTGAATAACCTTATGTTGGTAATATTTGTGATTTTCTTCATTTATCGTATCGGAACTATTATGGCATAGTAAAATATTTTTACGACAATCAATAAAAAGTATGCAATAGTTGTATCCTTTATCATAGAAAAATTTCACTAATATTGGCAGAGTTATACCGTAATCATAAAGGACTTTGTAACAAATTTTTATTTTCATGATTTCACCAAAATTTGACAGTTGTACTATAATTAATGTAACACTACCATACGATGTTGACAATATTTAATTTTCACGATCAACCACAGAGGAAAAATTACTCCGTGAAGAATTTTCCACTGATCAACTAAAAGTTAGTAATAATTGTTATTTGGTGTTTATCATAATGGAACAAATTTACCGCTTAGTAGTATTTATACTAGAATCCTTACAATGTAGGTCACAATTATAATTTTGATGGTTTACCACATTAAAATAACTTTACCAGCTTTAGCGCAGTTTTACCTTAAACTTAACAAATCTGATAACGACTACATTTTCATAATGTGCCATTTAAACAATTATAACCCATTTAAAATGTTTTTGCCAACATTCGGCAAAATGTTGGTAAATTTCACAAATTTCCTAAATTAATACATTGAACGATTATACCATAATTTGATGTAGCTTTTACCTCATCAACAAAAATGTAGGTAACAGTTATAATTTTGATGATTTACCATAATGAAACAATTTTCACTACTAAGTGCCTTACCCAAGGTCGATAAAAAGCTGATAGCAACATAGGTGAGATGATTTACCATGCTGGAACAACCTATACAGTGTAGTTTTACAATAATTTTAAAAGAGTTGGTGACGCTTGTGATTTTCATGGTATTATGAAGAACTTACTTCATATAATCGGAATTGACAACTTGCAAATAGAAGTTGAGGTCAACCATAACCTGATGTTGTAGAGAGTGTAAATGAAGAAAAGGAATATGGAATGATTCTGTTATATATAAAATGAAGAACCTATACTACCTACAAGTCTTATAATGTGGGTAAAATGAACATTGACTTTTATGTGCTTGGTGTAGCCATGAAAACATGGATTTTCAGCTATTAACTTGACCAATATGTTGTTAGAGAATAGTGTAACTGACAATCATATATCGACAAACAATTGTAGAAGAATTAAAAACACCCATAAAAAGCTCCTTAGTTGTAGAAGCAATGCCACAATACTTTGCTTCCATGAAAGACGTGGAAACTATTACTTGCTTCTTAGTTTTCCAATAAACTAATGAAGTGCCAAGGAAAACATAGAAGCCTGTTAAGGATTTTCAATCCATTGTTAGTAGAATTTTGGCCAATAGAGTTAGGTTGGATTGGGCCCTGAAAGAATAGCAAGTAGTCTTGCAAAACAATATACAGTAAAGGATATTGAGATTAGGATGTAAATGGGATGGTTGTAATAAGGTACCTAACCCATTAAAAACTCTATAGGGTACAACTTGATAAGGTTTTAGGACGGGTTCTGAAATATAGTTAAAAACCTATTAAGGTTATGGGATGAGTTTTATGATTTAAGAAAAACTTGTTGGGAGACTCGTTATTCAATAAAAATAATATAAATTAACTAAATAAAAAGCAAATGAAAAGCAAAGTTAAAAGTTTCTAAAACTAACCTACATCCTTAACCTTAGTTCCTTCTCCATTCTCCAATCTCCATCCCCCTCTTTTGTCTACATATATTTACTGTCTTTTTCTTTGTATTTTGGTGTTCTATAAATATATTATAAAATAAGAATGATATGTTTTTGTGGCTTCTTCTCTAATATGTCCTCATTGCGTTGTCCGTGTTTTATAAATATAAATAATACAAATTAATTTCTCATCTAATGAATAATGAAGTAAAAAATAGTTCTTTGAAAAAAAATAAGAAAAATAAATAGGTTTCGTGAGAGAGAAAACGGACACCCTATTAAAGTAACGGGATGAATTTTTGGTATAGAGTTAAAAACCTTATAGGGTTTTGGGACAGGTTTGGGGACCCTATTAGGGTGGTGGGACGAGTCTTTAGTTCTTATGACACATCCTAGACTTACCTCCTTTACATCCCTACTTATGGTATTATCCGACATACTTACTCCAATGCTTAAGTCAATAAAAGTTGGGAAAAGAGAGTAAAGGAGTATAGGTATAAGAGAGTTTGTGAGCAATATGTGCAAAGGAGCCAAGGTGCCTTTACTAATAGTGAGCGCCTAATTATGGAGTGGAGCTAGCAAGAATCTAGGAGCATGTTTGCAAATCGGCTCATCCACTAAGTTTAGGAAATGGAGATTGTGTTGGCTATTATGTTCCAACGAGTGTGATTTTACATATGTTTCTTATTATTTATAGTCATTTTGATTTATTTTATCATCATTTTGCTACTGAATTAAGTCATTTATTGGTTTCAAGGCTTTAACAAAGCAATGGAGTCAAAAGGATGGAAATTATGTACTTTTTGAAAAGAATTTCATTGAATTTGAAGAATGACTTAATGATAGCGAGCATTGAAAGAACATTTTATCAAGAATCAAAGGTTAAACATGACTACAAGTGAAGTCTACGGTTGTATTCTCGGGCCGTAATCTCCTCTTAAAATAATTTAATTTAATTTTTGAAGAAATTTTGATCATTGGGCGTAGTCATTTTATAAATTTTAAAGCTTGCCATTTGAAGGTTGTTTTGTTAGATTCATATAAATAGAGGCTAGATAAGCACAAAGAAAGGGTAGGAGATGCTAGGAAGAGAAGAACAAGAGCACTTTAGCATTTCTTAGGAGTTTTTATAATTTCTTTATGAAAGTTTTCATTTTTATTATGTTTTTAGAGTAGATTTATAGATATCTACACTTGTAAACCTTGAGGTAACTTGTAACCCACTTATTTTGTTTATTTAAATGATATTCCTTATTTCTTATTAACTCAATTGCGTTTTTTGTATTGATTAAGTTATTATTTCTAAGGTTTCAAATTAAGTATTCGGTTTTGTGTATTGAGGTTGTGAGACCTGATACATAAATAGATTTACCATAATTGAAGGGAATTACTATAAGCTTAGTAATAAGTTGTAGATATCTTCCGAAATTAATTTATCATGTTGTGTGTTTAAGGAATTCTTGTTCTCAATGCTATTAACTTATTCTATTGCAAAAGCGATTCGTATAGAGTGTAGTTAGAACTAGGAATTAATACAAAAGTGATTCCTATCAATTTATTAATTGAATTCCTCTAGTTAATAAGAATCAGGAATAATTTAGAAATCTTTAGGATTATTGGCTATTAATCTCTTAATGAACAGAGTTAGATATCCTTATGGTTATTTAAGGTTTTTATTTGTTCTTCTTATTTATTGGTAATTTTTAATTGATTTTTGTTTCTTTTAATTAAAAATTAATCCATTATTTTTTCATCACAATTGATATCTCTCTTCTAGTAAAATAATTGAGCGTAAATGAGTAAGTGTACAATCCTCAAGTGATTGACAACCTTGGACTCCTTCATCTACTATAAATGTACACTTGTATAATACCTCTTGGTGTTAGTGTATCATGTTCCTAAGATATAGGGATTCTATTGTTGATCAAGTCTCGGATCCTCATCCATTAGCATGTGCCTGTTATGGCTATCTTGATGTGAAGTTACAAACTTGATAGCGTTTGGTCCTTGCCTTGAGTTTCCTTATTTAGGTTGACAATAGAGAGATCACTTTGGTCTTAGGCCTATAAGTTGGTCCATAGCTTGAAGAGGTTGGTATAAGCCTAAAGGATCCATATCCAAAATCTCCTATCAACACCTCCTTGCCCCCTAACCCCTACTTCGAGTTAGAAGTTGAATGGGTTTTTCATGTACATACCCAAGCCAACCTTATTCTAAGGAGCTTCACTCCCTTGTTAAAGATGATTGCTGAGATGAGGTTATTGCAATGGCTGCCAAGTTGGAGTCGATAGGGTAGCCGGGCTATATTGGCTGGTTGGTCGGTTACTGTCCTAGCAAGGATGGCTAAGAAGTTGCCATGTTTAGTTTAGGATCTACCTTAAATAAGTTGCCTACTTGTACCGAGATGTTGAATTGTTACTTAGCCCAAGCCAATGTAGTGGTCAAGTACTGAGCTCTCTAAATGGAGTAGCAAGACTGTCCTGGTTGAATGTAGTGTAGGGCTATGTGTTAGAGGTGATGTACAATCATACTCGAGTTGAATGAGGTTAGACAACCTTTACTTTGTAAAATATTCAAGGAGTCTTGTCATTATGGGTGGTGAGAAGTCTTGTGTAAAGCTTATCAAGGAAGCTGAACTTTTCAAATTCTAAGTGTTGGCACCCATTTCAATGGTGCAGTTAATGTGACTTGACAGCTGTCACATCGTTGTAGTTACCTGTACCGTTAAAGTCATTCTATCGAGGGCTTCTTAGCCATTTAATTTGAATAGATGCCATGTGTAAAGATCTAGACAGTGGGCAGTCACATCAATTTGATTTCCTCTAACCATCAATTGGTTTTCCCAGTATGTTGAGCTTATAAATACCACTAAGGTCGACATTTTTGCCACTTTTGCAACCTTCAATAATTTCTCTTGTTCTTAAGCGCCTTTCCCATATTTGCAAATTTTCTCTCGATATCCTTCTAACTTCGTTACCCTTCGAACTTCAACATTACGATGTTAGGCTTAAGTAAACATACATTAACTTCATTCAAATCCAAGGTGCAAAGGGGGCCTATTCCCCCCTCAACGATGGTGGGCAAAGCTTCATCAATACTTATAGAGGAGGAGGATGAGGCCCTAAAGAATTTGGAAGAGGAAATGGACATAGTATCTATAATTATCACTCTTCTTTAAGACGTCTGTTTGGATGATAGGGAAGATGATAAGGAGATAATGAATTCAAATGTAAGGCTAGGCACCAATGCCTCTTCTAATGGTAGCTGTATTACCCTTAAGCTAAGGGACAAAAGTTATTTTATGAATAATTACTTTACTAGGGGTTTTGGTGGCATGGAATTGCGCATGCCTACCTCTAAGGAGAGGGTGACATTAATGGTAAGGAAGAACTTCTATGTGTATGAGAAGTGCTCCGAATTCAGCATGAGGCTCCTTGATAACACATAATCAACATACATATTCTATATTAATTTTATGCTATTCTATATATTAATTTAGCTAATTTTATAGTAGTTTAGACATTAATTTGTTTAATTTTCATTTGTACAAACTTTGGAGGCATTTGATAAACTTTTGCAGATTTTTGTCAAGATTTGGAGCATATTTGAGCAAAAGCATTGATCAAGGACTTAGGGAAGAAGGATTTTTAAGATATTAGACTACGTAAAAGATCACAACCCATCACTATGGTTGTATGCTTTGAGTGTAGACACGTCATGATTTACGAATCTTCTAATTTTAAGTTTTCTTTGTAAATTTAGGTTCAACTCTCATAAATAGGTGTTTAAGCCTAGGTTTGCAGAGAGAGTCCCTTTCAAGCAAAGTTAGTAGAGTAAAAATTATAGGGGTTTCTCTATTCTTCTTCTTTTTTTTCTTCTTATTATCATGTCTTTATTTTAGAATTTCTTAGTAAATCTTTATTAAACCCTATGTTTTAGTGTCACTTTTATTTTCATTAATATTGAAATTCAATCTATGTTTGCATATTATGATATAATTATATTATGTTTATTTCATCTTTAATTCGATATACTGGTGATTGGATTGTTGCTAGAGTCTATTATAGAGTGTCAAGCTTGATTTTTCTCTCGGTTTTTAATATTTTCCTTGACCTAACCAATATTAAACCCTAACCTGTTTAATATTGGTCCTGGATTAAGGGTTAAAGAAAATTGGTTTTTTCTTTCAAAAAAGGTACAAAGTTGCTACTTAACTGGAGTTAGGAAAAAGAGTTAAATTATAACCAATTTGGTAGATTGATCATAACTTAGTTATTGATCTTTCGATAAAAACTAATTTTTAAAACGGTTTTAAAATTAGATATCTAAATCCGATGGCTATTCTATTAAACCCTAAGCGAGTACCACCTTTTAAATTTTCGAATTTAATTTTGCTTTTGAAATACCCTTCTAATAATATTTATTTACAAGTGATAACTGGAATTATACCTATTTACAAAAAATAAGAATTTAAAGAATTATCTACTAAAGGGAGAAAATAATTTTTTTTTTCATATTTTAGGTCGCTCCATACATATGTGTGCTTAGGTACCTATTATTTAGGATCAAATTTCCGTGGTTCGTTTACCAAAAACATTAATGAATTGGTTTGTTTTAATTTGAAAAATGGCTAAGTTTACATCTCTTTAGCTATTTTTATTTATTTAAGAAATTTTTCTTAAGGGTCTTAAATTTGGTTCGTTTTAATTTTTTTTTTAGAAAACTCTAGAAGGCCTTGATTTTAAAAAAAGAGAGTTGATTTTATTTTATTTTTGAAAAATGAATTTCTAAGTTGTAAAATGATTTTATTATTAATTTACCCTTTTCTTATTTCATTTTATTTCCAGTTTTTTAAGAACATAAATAAATAATGAACTAAACTCCCTAATCTTCTCTTCTTTCTTCTTCTTTTTTTCTTTTCATCTTTTTTTTTTCTTTTCATATATATATATATTATATATATATATTTTGCTACCATACAATATTTACAAACAATAAATAAATAAAAAAAACAAAAAATATAAATAAAAACATGAAACAACAAAACAAAAATAGTAGAATTACAAAAAAGGGGCTAGACCAATCTTGTGGGTCGGATTAGAGCTAGGTGTAGGTTGGTTAACGGATCGGGTCAAGTTGGATATGGGTTAAATTGACTCGATACGTGCCATGCATGTAAGCAGCAGGGGATGAAGAAAAGCGGTCGGCGATGTGCTCTAGAAGGCAACTTGGAGTGATTTTCAAGTAAGTAAGGGTGTTTTGTGGTTTTGGTTTAGGGAAAAGGGGTGTAAGCCAAGTGTTGTAGGTTTCTACAGCAGTTTAGGTGGTGGTTGAAGAGGGTTGGTTCGTGGTGGTTTTAGGTAGGATGGGTAGCGACTGTTGGGCATACAAGGGTAGTCAGGCTAAGGGTTTTGAGACACGACGAAGTCAGTCGTGGTGTTGGATTCGCGGTTGGAGGTGTTTGGGTGAGCAGGGGAGTTTTAGATGTGTGGAGCGGCTGTGTGGTTGGGGTTAAAGTAGGAATGCAGTGGAGTTAAGGTTAAGGTAGGAATGCGGTGGGGTTGTAGTGAGAAAGAAAGAAAGCGATTGAAGAAGAGGATAACATACATGTGAATGTTAGCAATTGGGATTAGGATTGGGATCGAGCATGGTGGATAGCTTGGCTATGGTGTGTACATGGTTTGGCGTGTGTATGTGTTTTGCGCGTCATGGCTATTGCATGTATGTTGCAGTGGTTAGGGCATTGGTGTATGGGTAGTTTAGTCAATGTAGGGACAAGTGGCTTGGTGTCTATGTGGACTGCTTGTACTAGGAAGGACATGAAACGAAAGAGAGAGGGAAAGTCATTGGTGTTTAAGAATGCGCAAGTGGCAGTGAGATGTGTTGATGGTGTAAAGGACGGGGGTGATCGATGTTGATGTGAGTGATCGGGGAGTAGAGCAGCCGTCCAAATTGGGGTTGAGTACAAAATGGGAAAGGAGCTATTGGGTGATTGCCGTAAGTGATGGCACAGTGGGGGATTGTACTGTATGTGTTGTGGATGGTTCTCAATTATGTGGGTGGCAAGCGGTGGATGTCGTATGAAGTGTCTATATGTGTGAATTAGTGGTTGTGGGGATCAGTTTGCAAGGATGAGGGTGGTCGGGAAAGGTAAATTGGAGCAGTTGGAATTGGTGTATGATCATGTGTTGCATCATGTCTCTTTGAGAGAGATGAGATGGTCTCTAATTTGTGTGTGTAGGCGAGGGTCGAGAAAAAAAAATGAAAAAAAATGACCAATCTCGGATTTCCTCTATTTTCAATTTTAAAATCCCGATTTGAATGAGCAAGTGAATGAATCCGACCTTGATTTTGGATTCAATTCATAGTAGATTATGTGAAGAATAGAAATTTTCCATAAATTGGTGTATTTATAAATGGAAATCACACTAAAAAAAGAGGAGAAAGTAGGGGTTGTGGATTGGTTTTGTTAGAGAAAAGGAAGGAAAAGGAAAGAACAGGGGGAAATAGATGTTGACGTGGCACCACATGTGTGCCATGTCAACTGCGTAGCCTATTGATTGCTTGCCACATGTTACAGTGGACACATGCTCAAATCAGATTGCGACATGTGGCAAAAGGGAGTCAAGAGAAAAATAAAAAGGCTTGTTATGCCTTTTATGAGTTTCAAACCTAAGACTTCTAATGCCAAATCCAAGTGCTTAACTGTTAGGCCATTAGCCTGTACCTTATTCTTATGTGCAATTAAATTGCACATATAGACAAGATCTACTTAAACTAGATTTGAATCTAAGCCTAGACCCAACACCCTTCTTCTAAACTTGATTTAAATTAAAAAATTTATTCTATTATACTATCTAAAATTATTATTTATCTATATTTCCTGAATTCTCTAGTTTTCTATATTTTGCATTTTCTTATTTTTATTTTTTTGTAATTATCTGAATTTTCTATTTTTTGTGCTTTTCCTAAATTATTATCCTTTATTCTATTCTAAAAATGAGGTGTCTATAGAGAGTTTGCAAGAGCATATAATATGACTGACTTGTACAATTAGACAAAAGCAATTGACTAAAACATTTAGTAGTTCAGTTTTTTCCAAATTAAGGAAACCTAATAGTGGGATTTAAGGGTTTCATATAATTTTGTGATACTTTATTCTAGAAGCGCTTTGGCTAGAATGGTCTCATGATTAGGAATTAGCCAAAAACTTGGGTCTAGTTAATTCATAATAGGAATCCTCATTGTTCAATTTCACAATTGAGATTGAATAAATCACTTAGAACTAGGTAATAAATAACAATAAAGATTTACTAAAGAACATGTATAGATTCCAAAAGTAACCAAGAGCGGGGGTAGGGGTGGAGGAGTGAATTGGTTACTTAAAAGATTAAAACATTTTCGTAAAATTATATTAAAAATGTCCACTTCGATTACTTTAGCAAGACTAGGCATGAAACAATATATAAACGATAATAAAGCATAAGGTAAATGAGAGTAGGTGTAAACCCCTAAAATTTTTTATCTAGCTTTTGAAATAGACTCGAGTATGTTAGATAATTTAGGAGTTGACAAGACTAATGAAAATGAAAACCTTAAAACACTTAGTCAATTACATATAAAATTTTTCTACCATAAATGTATGTAAGTATTAAAGATTTCATTTGAAAGTTATAAAACCTTAAAACTATAACCTTAAAGACATACAAGTACTAATTCACCATAATATACCTTAAAACCCTAATTGATAATATAACTTTCATATTTTGCCAAATCATTAGTGAAAGAGTAAAGATAACTTTCAATCATGCATACATATTTAGAATCCTTAAATAATCCTTTACAAACAAAGATATTGCAACATAGATCATATTTATCTTCTAAATATATAATTAGGATAGTAATGCATAGAGTTAGGAGTTCAGTTGATGCTTATGTTACATGTAGTAAACTTTAATACCCTAATCGATACTTTTCATACTAGTTATACTAAGTAACTTACCAAATGATGTATATAGGATATAAATACCTAAAGTAAGATCTCATCATCTATTTTTACTAATCAATTCACCAAATGTCTCATTTCCTTTCATTTCTTTAATTTTTCTCTTAATTTTCCTTAATTACTACATTATGTATACTAAATGGCATATGCTTTTGGAAAGTTGACCAAGTCAACATGTAGAAAAGTCAACAAAAGACACTTACACTTTAGAAAACATCTAAGTCATCTAATATTTTCTTTCCTTTTCTTTTCTTTTACCTTTTTTCTTCCCTTCTTTTCTTTAATTGCCGTCCACTCCTTTCCCTTCTAGACCCGGCCTTCTTCTTCTTTTCAAATATAACATAAAACAAAAAAAATCAAACCCTTACCCCACCTCCATTGCCGTAACCTTCCCTTTCCTTTTCACTTTCCAAATTTTTCCAAATTTCCATCAATATTTCAAGAACAAACTAAGGTATGTAACTATGTTATTACATATTGCTTTATATTATTTATTAGTTAGGTGAAGAGGTAGATTAGATGGGTAGTTATGTGTTATGTATATCCATGTTGAAGAAGGCATAAAGCTTCAATCTTTAGGTGTAGAAGAATAGAAATCATGGTGAAGTGAAAGGAGACGCATGTGTATATGTTTTTAAGTATATGTACATAAGGGTATACTAAAGAAATACAAGTATAGAGACCTTCGTACATAAGTATTCATTATGTACATAACCTAAATTAAGATACTCTTAAAACACAAAAATAATGAAATTAGAGAAGCCTTCTTAAGAGGAATTTTAGGCATACGAAATTTGTATAAAAATACATATGTGGCCGTATGTATATATGAGTATATATACAAGTATAAATACGATATAAAGTATAAGTATCTATATAAGTATACTAGTATACGTATAAGTATAGTAAAGGTATAAGTATATAGTTAACATATGTAAAGTATACATAAGACACTTAAATATGACATAAGTATGAGGTAAGGCTTATGTAATTAAATGATGATATAAGCAATGATGCAATTAAAAGATGACATAAGCAAATGATGACATAAGCAATAACACAAGAGATTGATGGTATAAGTGATGACATAAGCATAAGTTTATAAAATAAAAAATAATAAGAATACATAAGAATTAGGTACATGAATTAGTAAACCCTAATACACTTCCTAAATTGGATTAAACTTAATTAAGTATATGAATTAGTAATATCAAGGTAAAATTCTCTAAGTATAAGAATCTAAGGGCTAACCAAATCATTAAGTACAAACATAGGATATAAATAGAAGCAATAAGAATAAATAAGTTTCAATAATTAAAAATTTCCATAAATTTAGTCCACATCGTAAACATGGGTCTTAACATCCAAAACAGACATCACCGTGTGAACGATGCATTCGGAAATGATGAAACGACTATAAATTCATAAATATCACAAATAGAATGAAAAAGTTACATACGATTAGTAATAAAGTCTAACCAGATAAAAGTTGATAGTAATTTAAGTAGAATTAGGTAAATAGATATTTACAATTACTAGTTAATTCAATTACTTACTAGCATTATTATATCGTAATGATCAGGTGATCCTGAGGTGGGTGAGGATCTCCTGATTGATTACTACGACTAGAGCGAGTCATCATGGTCGAGTGAGTATTTACCTTATGATTCCATGCTTGTATGTGATTATAGATAGTGGACCTAAATGTTATTTTTAATTGACTATTGTGTGGGGTTGGGAAATACTTGTGTATGTTATTACGTATTGAGTTGTGAATTTACCTTAAGTACAGATAATACTTTGTTTATTGCATGGTAGTATAGAAAATGATTATGTGTACTATTGAATGGTCACATTATAATTGGACTTAATTATACTCAGCTCATAGGAAGAAATAGGTAATGCATCAACATGCATTGCATAGACATAATTCCGACCGTCACATCACATGGAGGTAAAGAGAGGCCATTTAAGGGTTGTTATTATTAATTTATTGGTTCTATACAGTGCACTCATACAAAATGACCTTACCCTGACCCATAAGAATACTAGGCATTGGAGGCGTTAACCGCTTGGCTAAGGGTCGAGTCTAGAGGCCTCTGTTTAGGGTGAGTATAGACTGTAGGGGCCTACTCACAATTATACTAGAACTTGGTTTTTATAAAAATAAAAGACTTATTTGATTTAAGTACAAAACGTGGAGTTTTGTAGTAAAGTAAGTTCTAGTATAATATCCGAATCTGATTGGTGTCGTGTATACTCCAACCCTAACTTTAGAGGGTGTTAAATCTGAGTTACGTATATGGACTAGTTAATTATACATATTGTTTGGCATTTTATTTGATCATTCATTCATACGTGTGAATATAATGTATTTATAACTTGCCAGTGGTGTGGCTGAGAGTTTTTCTCACTAAACTTAGGCTTATACCCCCTTAAACTTTTGCTACAGGATAACTTGTTTGTAGAGTCTAGTCGGGGGATGCCACAGGTTAGCTTGGGGACTTGGGCAAGAGCGAGCCATCCTGTGTATTGAGAGAAAGAACAGATTATGTAGACTCTTACTTATGTACTTTTGTTTTAGCAATAGTATAGACTTAAATGTAATAAATTACTATGTATTGTAAATGTTGTAGTTTAAATTTTATGTATAAATATGTTTATGTGATGATATCATATGGATTTGGATGTTCTTAGGAAACTAGTGGTTATAGAGCCTTGTATATTATGTGAAGAGTTCATGATTTGAAAGAGTAACCAATCAGGAGTTCTTTGTATAGTATACAGTGTCTGCCATGACTAGACTATCCTCAGCTCATGACAGTAGGGATTAGAAGGTCAGGCATAGGAATTATAGTGCTTTGGCCTTATGCATACTGCACTCTTTTAGCTCTACTATTGGGAACCTGGTATTCCATATTAGTATCATTCTACTATCTACTTTTGACTATTTTCAACAAGAGAGAAACAATTATAAGTCTTTCGACTCAATCTCACTAGGCTACTCTTACCTATAGACAGATTTATAGAAATTTGAAACTCTCCTCTAAAATAAGACCTTTCACACAATTAATAGTGTTCACAATTACAATGAGGACAAAATACAGTGATCCTCTTAACGAAAGTACAAGATAATATCAGAATATAAAAGTAGAATAGACATGTTGTTTCTAAACTAGATTTTGAATATAATTCTAAATTTTCTCGGATAACAAGTTTTCAGTAAAATGAATGTAGCTCTAATCTATTTCGAAAAGTTGAACTCCTTTTCTTTTTATATCTTCAAGTGCGATGTCTCTTTGCTTCAATCTTGAATAAATTTTTCACACTTCGTGATAAATCTTGAAATCATCTTGATTTAGCCATTGGTTGTTGTGATCCCTTGAATTATGGAAGCTAAATCATATTCGTTGATAAATTCAATTTGAACGTTGTACTATTGCTCTTTTATTTGATGAAGTTTACAAATATTCTTGTATAATTGCTCTAGTTTCTTCTGGTATTCCATTGATATGGCTTTCAAAAATTGAACTTTTCAAAATAAATATCTCTTAAAAATTAGGACCAAATCTTGAAGCTTGATATCCTTGGATTTTGAATTTGAACCTTCGAATATGCTCTTGATGGATATATGCACCAATATGCTTGTATAAAATCTGATTTGCTTGACTTAATTCTCTTCAAGATATTTGTTATCTCAGCTCGATTCGAATTTGAAATTCTTATTTCTATATGGATAAGATTCATCCTTATCTTAAACTTACTTTGCTTATCGAACTTGATATAAGCTTAAGATAATCTTTAATTTGAATCCTACGAGATCTTCTACTTATCTTATAGAAAATCCATAAACTATCTCATGAAATATCCAATAAATATCTTATCGAACTACATAAATAAAATATAGTTTCTATCATGAAGAGCCTTGTCTAAATGAACCTATCTCAACATGATCCAATTAATCGTCTTTAGTCCCCATGGATTTAATGTCCAACTTATTGAAACGTATTGAATACATTGCTCAAACATATCGGATACATTACCCAAACATATCCAACAAGTGAAGCTTGGCCTTCAAATACTTATAAGTCCAAAATACTTCATGAAACATTCTGCTCTATAACTTCTTATTTAATATTGAGATTCTAAATTTGTCTTTGATTTTGGTTTTGATTTTCAATTTTAGTACCAAAACAAAATCTTGTGCTTTGCTTATTGATCTACAAATAAAAAACACTTGTTAAACTACTTTACTCTTTTTGTTATTATCAAAAGATTAATGAGAAAACTTTACATTCTCTCCCTTTTTGATGATAACAAAACCCATTTTCAGAAAAATATTAAAGGTTTTGTACTACAAGTCATATCATATTATAACAAATTAAATCAGAAAATTCTAAAGTCCAAAAATTTTCAAAATTCTTTTATATATCAAAACTTGTCCTTAAAGGTTCATTAATTTAGAATTAGATTATTTTTTTAATTCAATATTTTTCCATATTCCTCCCCCTTTTTGTTATCATCACTCAAATTTTACTTACCTTGAATATGATAGGGGTAGAATGAATAGATAACAAACTTGAGAAATAAAAGATTGATATTTCATTGACAAGCTTGATTACGTTAGCTTGATCCTGAATTTGACTCTATATAAGATTCTGAAGATAAGAAAACTGGAACATAGAATAGAAAAGAACTTAAACAACATAAATTTGAAGGAAACTTGAATAGAATAGACACTAACAAAACAAACACTAGCTAACCTTGGAACTGGTTGATTTCTTCTTCTTCTTTTTCTTCAAGCAACTTTTCTTAGTCCATGGAGTGCTTAAAGAAATTAGTTGTAGTTGTGGTGGTGGAGTAGACTCCTTCCATGGAAGCATTAGAATTGTTGTTGAAGGAACTTGCTGTATTATTTCCCTTAATGCTTGATCAGGTTTAGCAATAGGTGGTATTAGATCAACAAAGAACTTGGTTTAGCTTATGGAAATGGCTGTTGTTGAGATGGAGCATCTGGAGATTTTGGAGATGGTAGATGATTAGGTTGATCATTCAGTAGAGGATTAGATGGTGGAATTTCAAGTTTCACAGCAGGTTAAGGAGAGGATTTCTTAGATGATTGAATTGGAGATAGTGACTTCTCTTTTGTAGAGGGTGTAGATTGTGTAGCTTCCTTAAGAGATGCTTTTATTTTGTCTAATAGCCAATCCGTTCTTATTTCGATCATATGTTCAATCTTTACCCTTGAAACTATTTCTAACTTAGATATTTGTCTAATCCTTCCTTCAAATCTGCTTTTGAGTCAGTTTTTGAATCATCTTTTGATTCAGATTCTCTTGGCCCTTTCTTTTCTTGATGACCTTCTTAATAGGTTCTGATTCAAGTTATGAATCAAACTCTGAAACTACTCTCGACAACTCCCCTCAAACAATGATCCAAGTAGTCTATTCTTCCTGTACCTATTGTGCACGTAAAATGCCTAGTCATCAGTATACTAAATCTTATTTTTCAAATTTATACCCATGTGATTAAAATGATCTCCTCCCATCACTCTAATGGGTATCTCCTTCTTTGTCACCTTTGGAATCTTAACCTTCTTAAACTCAAATAGCTTCATTAATAAGGCCTTTTCCTCTTAGTCATGAATGCATGCCTAACTGTCCAATTTCTTTTTTCTTAGCATAGCTAGAATAACCATGGCATTTTTCTTCAAAATGCTACTTATACTTCCCTTCTTTGGAAGTATACAACTAATGAACATCTTATGCAACATAAGTACAGTTAACCTGAACTTAAAGATGATAACTTCCTTTCTTAGCCATATCCTTTCAACCTTATTTAATTCCTTAAAAATTGGCTTCCTAATCTTCTTCATTATTTCCCTATCATTGTTCAATCTAAGAATCCCTAAACATCTTTTAATGTCATCCTTCTAAATTTCTATTTTCTATCCATTTACTTTGGATAACCAAACTTCTCTTTGATCCATATTGAGGTTGTCATAAAACTCAATTAGTAACTCTACATATACCACAGTCTCTATAATGTAGATGTTCTTGCATCCTAAGACATTTATGAACTCATCCCAATAAAAATCATTCTTTTGAAAATACTTAAATTCAACAATACTTGGCTCTATGAACTGTTGTTGTTTAGAAGATGAAACAAACATAGTTTTAGGCTTTACCTTTTTCTTTTTGGCCTTAATTTGTTCAAAACATTCAACAGCCATCTCTACTTTAGGTTCATACTCTGGATCTAACTTTGCATGTGGTTCTGAATGTGGTTTTGTCTCAACATTCTTTTCTTCACTCATAGATTTTCCTCTTTTCTTTGTTTCCTCATCATCCTTAGATTCTTGCTTAGTCTCCTCTTTTGTTTTAGCAATTTCCTCACTTGAGGAACTCTTAACCTTGTCACCATTTCCCTTTTCTTGCTACTTGTTTCAGTTTGTTTAAGGTTAAGGTTTTTAGAGAGAGGGTTTTGAGATTCTTAAGTAAGGGTTTGTTTAGATTTTAAAGGTTCATCTACTAAAAAATATGGGTTTTCTTTTGTATTCTTTAGATCATTCTTGGTTTTGAGACCAAGATACAAGGATTTTCTTAGAGCCATGAACAAGAAATAAAAAAAAAAAGAAGAGATGAATAGTATTGATGGATTAGAAAGAGAAATATAGAGAGAAATAGAAAACCATAATGAGTAGATGAAGTGATTTTTAGTCAATGAGATTAGGAACTTAAAGAAATAAGAGACCGATCGTATGAGAATGTTAAGGAGTTGTGGAGAAGTGGAACACGATCAAAAAGTGAGGTAGAAAGAAAGATGGAAACATGGCCGTTATTGTAAACCCACAAATTTAGCTATTTAAGAGAAGGATTGAACCTTAATATTGTAGATGACTTAAAGAGTCATTAAAGCCGAGCAGGATAAAAAATTTAATAAATCATAAATCTAAATATATTATAAGTAATAAAAACCTTAGAAATTGATCAAAACCCTACATCGTATACTAAAACCCTAAAACTGACTTATACGTCATTAACCAAAATTGAATTCGAATTTGATCGAAACCTTAAAATTATAAATATAAAACTATAAAATAATTAAATATTACTCAATAGTGCTAAAATTATAGTCGATTGCAATTTTCGACTAAATACCCTATTCGCATGAAATTATAACGAAATCGCTATAATAACTGGTAAAAATTATAGTTGTACTGATACTAATTAAATTGATAAAATTTTACAAAAATTTAAAAAGTAATTTACAAGGAGATTTGTTATAATTTATATGTTTCGAAAAATTACATATATTTATTATTAATTTTTATTTTCCTTCTCTTTTATTTCTAATTTATCTCTTTTCTCTCTTCTTTTCTTTTTCCCAATTTCAACTTTTTGGAAACCAACAATCGCCCACGTGAGAAAAAAAAATCCTGGAAGCAAACCATGAGGAGAGAAAAAGAGAAAGAAAGAAGAAAAAGAAAGAAAGAAAAGAAGAAGGAAGAATTAGAAGAAAAAAAAAAGTAAGTAAATTATTTAAGATGTATGTTATATAGTATATAAATGTATAAATGAAGTATTTGTATAGTATTTTTTTTAATATAACATTAGTAATACATGTATATTTGCATAAATACATAAATTGAGTAATATATGTATGTATAAGGCTAAGTATGTCTACATGTATAAATATAGATATATTATATGCAAAGAGTATGTATTATGTATTATGTATTTTTTTTAGAAATACGTATGATTAGTATTAAGTATTTATATTAAATAACTATTGTAGATATATATATATATTTGTACCATGAACTTTATATATATATATATATATATACCCATGTATAATTATTTTCGTGTATGTACATATGTACTCGTATAGTATATATGTAGTAGGGTATTTTTATAAGTATGTATATAAGACATATATATATATATAATATAGAGTATATGCTTTGGAGTATACGGCATAATATATGTATAATATATAGTATACGTATTTTATAATAAATATTATATAAATATATATATCGAATATATATAATATAAGAATGGGTATTGGTAAATTATCTATATATATATTTAGGTCTTCAAAAATTATATGGGTATATTATTATGTATAAATACATATACATATATAATACATATAATGTAGAGTATATATATATATATATATCTAAGTAGTATACAAAATATGTATTAGCATATATAATATATTTACTAAATTTGTAAATATGTAAGGTGTATATGTGTATATATATATATAATACCGTGATTAAGGATTTTTGTAAAAATAAAATTATAACATATATTATAAGTATATATATATATTAAACGTAAAAGATATAAATAATGGGAAAATGAGAAATAATAAAGGAAATAATAATAATAATAATCATAATAAAGTTAAAAATCTCAAAAATAGGAAAATATACTCAAAATGATAAAAATATTGAATATATGATTTCAATAACTATTAAATCATAAACATGTTAAGAAAAAACTCAAATTAATATTTTATAATTTTTAAACTTAAATAATAATTTCGGTGATATTTTTATATCACAATTTAAATTATGAGTCATAACGTCCAAAACGGACATCACCGTGTAAACGTGCTTCTAAAAACGATGAAAAACAACTATAAGTTCACAAATATCAAAATTAGAATGAAAAAGTTACAAAATACATAAAAGAAATCTCATAACTTACAAATATGAGAAAATAGTTACTATTAACCCCATTGAGTATGATAAACCCTATAAATATAAGACTTGGGTTATATTGGAGAACTAGATAAACTACAGTAAACTTTTAGTTAAATAAAGAGTCTGACTTCTCAGAACACTTATAAGTTTTACTATTTTAATTTGGGCATTCAATATTGAGTTCTAGAAACCCTAAAGTTTGGAGACTGAGCAATAATCCAAGTGAGGGAGTTCTAATGACCTACTACTTGTTTGTGCATGTTACTTGTATGATGTTTTGCTGTTTGCTGTTGCTTATATGTTTGAATGACTGTTCTGCTTGTATGCCATCATCTGTGTGATCACTTTTTTTTAAATTGATAAATATAAATATCTGACCTAAATAACTGGTTTTATTCGTCGCATGTCTATGACCTAAATACTTGCTTGTACGTGTTACTTGTATGATGTTTTGCTGCTTACTGTTGCTTATATGTTTGAATGCCAGTTCTGCTTGTATGCCACCATCTGTATGATCACTTTTTTTTTTTAAATTGATAAATATAAATATCTGACCTAAATAACTAGTTCTATTCGTCGCATGTCTATGATCCAGTAAATATATGGATAGAGAATGCTAGCCTTGCAAAATGTTGAAAAGGGTATTTTTGGAAAAAGGTTTTCTTAATCTTAAATGTATTTTGTATGAATTTAATAAGGGTGGTAGTACTAGAAATAATATTTTATCATTAAGGCAAAGCTAGCATAGGTTCTTCACTTGATAGCGAGAGGACTCGCTTTATAATGCCTGTAAGGCCTTCGTTAATTTTAGCTTGCGAGATGGACTTGCAAGTTTATGCCCGAGGGGACTTGGAGGGTGGATAATCCTAGATTAGAATCCCTCTATTTGAATTGAAATCTTTTCTCGGCTAGGGTAATAGTTGAGTGCAGCCTAAGGGGTGAGGCTCCTAGGTAGCCTCATGCGGGTAAGCAAAGGTGCCTTGTGTGGTTAAGTATAAGGGATAATCGAAGTGTAGACGAAGTAATTCTACACCTTGTATAGTTCCGAACTCCTATGGATGTATTTCTTGCATTCATCGCACCTGCGTTCATCTTGTATGTAGATAGCTTGCTTGCATGTATGATAATAATGTGTGATAACTTGCTTGAACGGTGGTGGTGAGGAACGAACTCACTAAGTTGTTATATGCTCACTCCCTCATAATTTCTTTTGTAAGATTACTTACATTGGGATTGGGATAAGTTTCGAGTGCCGAGCATGAGACGAAGATATGTATCTTAGTGTTAGAAATAGTTGAGTACTCTTTAGATGATACATAAACATCTTTGTTGATAATTTAATTTTTCTTGCATTTCTTTTGTAATATTGGTATATCCTATCTTATTATTTGGTAGGGGATACCGATTATCTGCGGTTTTGAGGAACTGTGGGATATCGGACACCCATAATTATTTATATTTGTATTTTATAATAAATTATTTACTTAAAAATCAGTAACTTTAGTGATTAATTACTTAGAGTCTTGCAATCTCTGACTTGCAAGGCGATTTTCATATAATGGGTGCATACATGTTATGGAAATTTCAAGTAATCCTACTAGACCCCTGTAGGGTTATGACAGTTATAAAAATTGGAATGTTATTGGACATAGGGAGAACACACATAAATGAGGAAAAACTGATGTTTTTGAGCTAGTCATGCTTAGCTCACATGAGAGAAAATTGAGGAAGCTCATTAAATGAGCTTTAACAGTAAAAAGGGAAGATTAATCATTTATTAATTAAATGATTAAAGAAAATTAATGCTAAATCTCCTATACACATATTAATGAACCAAATATATAAATATTAACTATAAAAAATACTATTTAGCTATATTAAATTACATTAAACACTAGACAAATAAAGTTTTATTGACAAATATATTGCATCAAATAACAAACAAGACAAATCATGGCTCGTAAAAATTAACACAATGTACAATATTATACATAAATTCACATGGACGTTAGTCACTTAAATTTAAACAAATGGATAGCAAACGATAATTTCATTTCTTATAAATTCAAATTTAGTCTTATCAAGAGACTTGGTGAAAATATTAGTTAACTAATTTCAATTGACACAAATTCAATATTTATATCACCATTGTTAATATGATCAAGTATGAAATGATATCTTACCTCAATGTGCTTAGATTTATAATGACACTAGATTCTTAGTCAAATTGATTGCAACACATTTATTGGAATATTGTTCAAGTTTAGCCCACAATCGGATAATTATTATTTAATTCACAAAATCTGAGCACAACAATTGCTAATTAAGACATACTCAACTTCAATTATGGATAGAGTAATAGAATTTTGTTTCTTAAATAACTAAGAAACCAATTTGTCCCCTAAAAATTGATAAGTACCCGACGTACTTTTCTTATCTATCTTACATCCAACATAGTTAGCATCTAAGTAGCCAATCAAATCAAAGTTTTGATTCTTTAGATACTAGATCCCTAACTTTATTGTGTAAGATATATACTTAAAAATCCTTTTCACAACTGATAAGTGTGTTTCAATTGGTTTAGATTGAAAATGTGAGCAAATGCATACACTAAACAATATATCTGGTATAGATATAGTAAAATGTAATACTGAACCAATCAAACTTCTATAAAGCTTCTTATTAACTTTCTTACTAGCATCATTAGGTTCTAACCTAGCTAAGAAAGCCATGGGTACAGATATGCCTTTAATATTTTCCATACTAAACTTCTTTAAGATCTACTTAGTGTACTTCTCTTGATGCACAAAGATCCTATCATTGGATTATTTTAATTGGAGTCTAAGAAAGGAGTTCAACTCACCCATTAATAGCATTTCAAACTCAGCCTACATGAGCTTAGAAAACTCCTTGCACAATTTCTCATTGGTAAATCCACAAATAATGTCATCAATACATACTTGGACTACTAAAATATCATGATCATAGTGTTTAAGAAACAAAGTTATAGCTACCTTACCCCTTTAGAATTCATTCTTAATTAGAAAATCACTTGGTCTTTCATACCAAGATTTAAGAGCTTATTTTAATCCATACAAGGCCTTTCTTAATTTATACACATAATTATCTTTAAATTGATCTTCAAACCCTAAGGGTTGTTCTACATACACCTCTTCTTTTATATATACATTTAAAAATGCACTTGTAACATTCATTTGAAACAACTAAAAGCCTTTATAATAAGCAAAAGCAAGGAGAATTCTTATTGCCTCTAACTTAGCAATTAGAGCATATGTTTCATCAAAGTCAATTCCCTCTTCTTGTGAGTAGCCCTTACTAATCTTACCTTATTTCTAACAATTTTACCATGCTCATCTAGCTTATTCTTAAATAGCTACTTTGTTCCTATGATAGGCTTATCTTTGGGTCTATGAACAAGTGTCCATACTCGATTTCTTTGAAATTGATTTAGCTCTTCTTACATGGCATTTATCCAGCTATTGCCAATCAAAGCTTCATCAACAGTGTTAGGCTCAAACTCAGATAATAAAGTAAAGTGGTTTTCAATATTTCTTAGGCTAACTCTCGTTTTAACTCCAACATTGATATTATTTATCACTTGTTTGGGTAGATGATATGTTTTAAACATGATTGTTCCATAAGGCTTAGAAATTACCTAAGTAGATTTTGATCTAGCCTCTGAATTTACTTCTTCTTTTACTTCTAATTGTGATTTTGGATTTGCTTCTGAATTTTGTTCTGATGATCTTTCTACCTTAGGTTCTCTAGTTTGATTTTGTTGTACATTTTCATCCTTACCTTTGGCTTTCTCATATGAGTCATTATTAGAATCATAAACTTTAATCTCATTAGCAAATTTAACATTTATGAATTCCTTAACCATATTAGTAACCTTGTTAAACATACAATATGCTTTACCATTTAAGAAGTATTCTAAGAATATGCTTTCGTCTATCCTTTTCTCAAACTTACGAAAGTTAAGACCCGTTTTCTTAATGTAACATGTAGAACCAAACACATGAAAGTATGATACCGTAGGTTTTTTACCTTTGTAAAGCTTACATGAAGTTTTCTTGGTGAATGGTCTTATGAACATGCGATTGATGATATAGCATGATATAGATACTACATTAGTGCAAAAATATTATGATACACCACTTTATTCTATCATACTTGATTTTTTCCAGGTTTTATATATTTTTCTTAATGCAACCAATATTAAACCTTACCTACTTAATATTTATCCTTAACTAAGAACTAAGAAAAACCAAAGTTTTTAAATGTGTTTTGAAAATTCTTGGAGTCGCCACCCGACTAGAGTTGAGAAAAAGAGTGCATTAGGTTAAATCGATTAGGTGGATCGATTTAATCTAAACACTAGTCTACTTGAAAATTGATTTTAAGAAAAAGTTTTGAAAAACCCAAGATTTTGGATTTGGGGGCTATCATATTAAACCCTTAACAGGTAACACTTTTTAACTTTTTTTATTTTAATTTTATCTTTAAAATACCCATTAAAAATAATGTCTAATCACATGTAACTAAGTAAATTGAAATGGATCTACAAAAAAAGGATAAATTGACTAACTATTTACAATAGGTGGCAAAATAAATCTTTTCATATTTTAAGTCGTCCCATATTTATGGATGCTTATGTACCCACTATTTGGGATAAAAACTCTATAGTTTATTTATAAAACTTTAGGAGTGTTAATTGATAATTTTGAAAAATGGTTGAGTTTACGTCTCGTAGCCATTTTATTATTTGAGTAAAAATCTTAAAAGGAAGGGTCTTAATTTCTAAAGTTTATTTTTGGAAAAAATCTTAAGAAAGCCATAATTTTGAAAATGGTTTGTTTTATTTTTGAAAAATAAATTTTCTAAGTGATAAAACATTTTATTTTTATTACCTTTTTTATTATTTATTTATTATATTCATTATTTTATTTAAGCAAAAGAATAAATAAATAAAACTAAACTAAACTCTCTCTTTTTTTCCCTTTTTTCTTTCTTTTTTTTTTTTTTTTAGATTTTCTCTATTTTTTTCTTTTTCTAATATTTTTAGTTACAATACAATTACAGGAAATGACATAAAACTAAAGAAAATAAAAAAAAATTAGAAAACAACAACAAATAAAAAAAAAAGGGAATGGAATAGACTTAGGACACATAGCAAGCGTACACGAGTTGGATAGTAGGGTTTACATTGGCTTTCAAGTTGGTCTTCGGGTTTAGGTTAGGTTGCCTGACCTAATTCACATGCACTATACATGTCCTTATAAGGAGGAGGCAAAGGCATTCTGCAAGGCTCATCTTGGGTGGTTTTAAGTAGATTTTATTCACAAGAGATCTTGGTTTCTTATGAATTGGATTAGGGAATATGGGTCTAAGGATTGTGCTTCAGTGAAAGACAGTAGTTTAGGGTTGTTTGGAAGTTGGCCACCAATTAGTGGTGGTAATCGATTCGTAGGGTGTTTGCTGGCATTCGAATGATGGTGAGGTCATGGGTTTTGATTGGTAGTGAGGTGTGTGGTGGTGTCAATTTGAATAGAAAACCACTTAATGTGGTGGTTAGAAGGGGTGGCAAGGGTTTCATGGTAGTAGAATTTGGTGGGGCACTAAAGACCATAGCAAGGCGTGGGGTTGGTTGGATTTGAGAGCCTAATGCATGGAGAAACTTCTTGTATGGTCATTTTTGCTCAAGCTTCTTCGAGCTCAAGTAATTTTTAGAGAGAAAGAGTTTGGCCATAGGTTTTAGGTTTAAAGAGAGAAAGTATGATTGTGAGCATGTTTGGGATGGATTAGAGATTGAACTAGTGCTAGGAATGGTGTTTGGGTGGTTTATTTATACTAATCTGGGTTTGAATAAACTTGGAATGAGCATTTAAGGTTGAATTGTCCATGAATGTAAAGGCCGGTGCTGCTTTTGAGAGCCGATTTAGGTGAAAGACAAGTAACTCTAGCCATGTTTTTAGACTCGATTCTAAGAAGGTCATATGTGGAATAAGATTGAACCAAGAAGTCGTATGTATGTGTGTGGAAATCACATGAGATTGTGGCAAAGTAAGGGTTGTGAGTTGGGTTTTGCTTAGGAAAAGGAGGGACAGGGTGTAAATACCCCATTTTTGCTCCTTTTTTTTTTTGAAAATTTTTAGAATAAGATCAATGGTCCTAATTTAGGAAAAGGCACAAAAAATAGAAAATTCAAAAAAATACAAAAAAGGAGAAAATTTAGAAAATACATAAGAAATAAAAAATAAAAATAAGAAAATAAAAAAGTGAAAAATAGAGAATTTAGGAAATAGAGATAAAAAATAATTTTAGATAGTATAATAAAATAGATTTTTTAATTTAAATTGAGTTTAGATGAAGGGCGTTGAGCTTTAGCTTAGATTCAAATCTAGTCCAAGTCGACTGCACATATGAACAAGGTATAAACCAATAGCCTAACGGTTAAGCACTTGGATTTGGCATTAAAGTTGCATTAGAGGTCTTAGGTTCAAAATTCACAAAAGGCATAATAAGCCTTTTTATTTTTCTCTTAACTCCCATCTACTACGTATCGCAATCTGATTTGCACGTTTGTTTGTTGCGACATGTGGTAAGCAATCATTGGGTTGCATAACTGACAGTGCATACACATGGCACCATGTCAACATCTGTTTCCCCTTGTTCTTTCCTTTTCCCTCCTTTTCTCTAGCAAAACCAATCCATACCCCCTGCTTTCTCTTCATTTTTTTTGTGTGATTTCCATTTATAAATACACCAATTTATGGAAAATTTCTATTCTCTACATAGTCTACTATGAATTAAATCCAAAATCAAGGTTAGATTCATTCATTGCTCATTTAAACCGAGATTTGAAAAATGGAAAAACGAGGAAATCTAGGATTGGTCATTTTTTTTTTTTATACTTGACCCTCACCTATATACACAAATTGGAGACCATCTCATCTCTCTCGTAGAGACACAATGCAACACCCAAGCATACACCAATTCTAACCGCTCCAATTCACCTTCCTTGACCACCTTCATGCTAACAAACCAATCCCCACAACCATTGATTCACATACATAGACACTTCATATGCCATCCATCACCTGTCACCCACACGATTGAGTACCATCCACAACACATATGGCACAATCCCCTACTATGCCATCACCCATGGCAGTTGCCCAATAGCCCTTTTCCCATTTGGCACTTAACCCCAATTTAGACGATAGCTCTACTCCCTAATCACTTACATCAACACCGATCACCACCATCCTTAGCACCATCAACACATTTCACTCTCACATGCACATACTCAAATACTGATGACTCTCTCCCTCTCTCTCGCTTCATCTCCTTCTTGGCATGAGCAGTCCATAAACACACCAAGAAACTCATCCCTACACCAACCAAACTAGCCACACACCAATGCCTTAACCACTACAATACGCACACAATAGCCATGGTACACACAACACACATACATGCCGAACTACACATATACCACAACTCAGTTATCTACCATGCTCGATCCCGATCCTAATCACCAACATTCGTACGCATGCCATCCTCTTCGCTGACCACACTCTCTCTCTCTCATTGCAACCCCATTATACTCCTACCTCCACTACGACTACACAGCTACTCTACATGTCCCAAACTCCCCTACTTGCCTAAACACCTTTACCTTCAAATCTAACACTACAACTCACTTCGCTGTGTTTCAAAACCCCCAGCCTAACCGCCCTTGTACACCCAGCAATTGCTACCCGTGTTACCTACAACCACTGTTGACTAATCTTCTCCAACCACCACCCAAACCACCATAAAAACCTATAGCACTTAGCCTATAGCCCCATTCCATAAACCAAAACCCACAAAAACACCCTTACTTGCTTGAAAATCACTTCGAGTCGCCCTCTAGAATACCTCGCCAGCTGCTTTTCGTCATCCCCATTGCTTGTGCTAATAGCATGTGTCAGGTCAGTTTGACCCGTATCCGACCTGACCCAATCTGTTGACTTACCTACATCTAACTCCAATTCGACTCGCAAGATTGGTCTAGCCCCCTTTTTTTGTAATTCTACTATTTTTGTTTTGTGTTTCTTTTATTTATTTATTCTTATTCTTATTTTTATATTTATGTATTGTTTGTAAATATTGATGGTAAAAATATATATATATAAAAAAAAAGAAAGAAGAATGAAAAAAAAAGAGAAAAAAAGGGAAAAGAAAAGAAAAAAAAAGAAGAAGAAAGAAGAGAAGAATAAGGAGTTTAGTTCATTTTTTAATTTACCAAAAAAAAGGAAATAAAATGAAATAAGAAAAGGGTAAATTAACAATAAAAGCATTTTACAATTTAGAAAGTCATTTTTCAAAAATAAAAATAAATTGAAATGAAATCAACTCTTCTTTTAAAATTAGGGCCTTCTAGAATTTTCAAAAAGAAAAAATAAAAAACAAATAAATAAAAACAAACCAAATTTAGGACTGTTTAGAAATTTTCCTTAGATAAATCAAAATGGCTAAAGAGACATAAACTCGGCCACTTTTCAAATTAAAACAAACCAACCTGTTAATATTTTTGGTAAATGAACTACAGAAGTTTGATTCCGAATAATCAGTACGTAGGCACCCGTATGTACGGGGCAACTTGAAATATGGAAAAAAATTATTTTCCCCATTTAGCAGATAATTCTTTAAGTTCTTATTTTTTGTAAATAGGTATAATTTCAGTTATCGCTAGTAAATAAACATTATTTGAAGGGTATTTGAAAAGAAAAATTAAATTCGAAAAGTTAAAAGATGGTATCCATTTAAGGTTTAATAGAATAGCCCCTGGATCTAAATTTCTAATTTTAAAACTGTTTTAAAAATTGGTTTTTATCGAAAGATTAGTAGTTAAGTTATAATCAATCCACTCAATTAGTTATAATTTAACTATTTTTCCTGACTCCAGTCAGGTGGTGACTCCATACTTTTTCTAAAAGAAAAAACCAATTTTCTTTAACCCTTAGTCAATTATCGATATTAAACGAGTTAAGGTTTAATATTGGCCAAGTTAAGGAAGATATTAAAAATCAGGAGAAAAATCAAGCTCAACAAAGGGAAAGAGAGAGAAGAAATAGGGGAGAAAGAGTACTGACGTAGTGTCATGACAGCTGCGCGATCCTTTGTTGTCGTGCTACATATCTTGACAAGATACATGGTAGAAATGCCAACGTGCCATCATGCCTTGTGGCAAAATACATAGATGAAGGTACTAATGTGGCACCACGTCAAAGTATGGCAGTGCCATGTATCTACATTAGACACGTAGCGTAATGTTATCCTAACACGTGGCAAGTGTGTTTAGTGGAAAAAATAAGAGGTACTTAGTACCTATAGTGAAATTTGAACCTAAGATCTCTAAGTTATATGCAATGTAAAGTTGAAGTGCAATATCGTTAGGTTGTTTGTTTGTGCCTTATCCATGAATACAATTAAATTATATAAATGGATTAGGTTGGCCTAGGTTAGATTTAAATCTAAATTTAGGCCTAAAATTCCCTTTGTTATGTTTATTATTTAAGGCCCACAAAAAGTACTAAAGCTATTAAAATTTTCTATTCTATTTCAAATTTATCTAAATCTCTTCTTCTTCTTTTTTTTAAATATCTTCTCTATTTTTTTTTGTATTTTATCTCTCTTTTTTGTGTTTTTCTAAATTTTCTATTTTTTGTATTTTCTCTAAATTTTTCATTTTTTTATTTTCTCTTTTTATTTTCGTATTTTTCTAGATTTTTTATTTTTTGTGCTTTTTTCTAAATTAAGACCATTTACCCTATTTTAAAAATTCTAAAATTATAAGGTAAGGGGTAAAAAGGAGGTGTCTACACATTCAACAATATTCCTATCATTTATTGAATAATTCTATTTTTACAGTCAAACACCCCATTTTGTTGCGGAGTGTATGGTGTATAGAAGTTATAAACTATACTATTATTCTCACAAAATGTTATGAAATCTAAGTTATCTAATTCTCTTCCATAATCTATCCTAAGATTGATTAGCAAACACTTCAAAACTCTTAAATGCATTACTTTTAAGACAAAGAAAAAGCACCCATGTAAATCTTGAATAGCCATCTACTATCACTAAGTTATACTTATTTCCACCTAAGCTCAATGTACACATAAGACCAAACAAATAAAGATGCAATAGTTCTAAAGGTCTCTTAATTGAAATAACATGCTTTGACTTGTGTCAATAGCACTCATTTTATTCTTAATGCATGTGGCATAACAAAAATAATCCTTAATATGCATTTTAGGCAAACCATAAATAAGGTTATTCATGGATAAATTATCCAATTGGTAAAAGTTAACATGACCAAACTTCTTATTCCATAAAAATGTGTTATCAAGATATATGTTCTTCTTTCTATAGCATTCAAACAACTTTGTACCATTTTTATCATATGCCTCAACTTTATCTTTATTAAACATCATTTTATAATGTTTATCACATATTTGGCTTATTCTCAACAAATTTTGCTTCATGTCTCTAACTAAACTAACATTTGCTATAGTATGAAGAGGTAGACCAATTTTACCAATTGTGATGATTTTACCCTTACTATCATCTCCTAACTTCACGTAGCCTCATTCTTTCCACTCTAAAACTTGTGAACAATGAAGTATAACCACTTATGTGACATGAACACCTACTGTCACGAGCCCAAAGACAATCTAGTAGTGACAGACTGCTATGTATAGTCTAGGGTTTATTTTTCATCTCTTGACCTTGGGTTAAGGATTCTTAGTTCCACTAGTGTTCAAGTGTCCAATTTAGTGTAAAAGTCACTTAGCATGACATCCTTGGCCACCATAAAATGGCTATAGAATCTCAATTTTTAGTTAAAGCAATACCCATATCAATATAATGATCAAGAGATGATGCCTCTTGATTGGTCCTAGGAGAACCAAGTAGGTAACATTCTCTATGACCTTTCGAGAGAACCAATCTCTCGGTTATCTAGGAGAACCAATAAATGTTCATCTTAGAATCCACTATAATCCCCAGAAAGATGGATCTTCTAATTAGCCAAAGGAACAAGAAAAAAAAAAAAAGCTCACAAAGGCCATGTAAATGAGTCATAAGAGAAGGATCTCTTAATCAGTCCTAGTGGAAGAGCGTTTATTGAAAAACTTTTTCTTACCTTTTTTTTTTTTTAAAGATCTTATTCAGCCTTCTTGCTAATAGTGTGATGTCCTCATCATCATCATCTCGTTCTAGATTTGATTATGATTTAGCCTTTAAATCAACTTCTTAAGCTTTGAATGCAATTGTCTTCTTGATGCTCTTAGGTTAATTAATGTGCTTGATACACGATTCATACGCAAGTAGCTTTTCTCTTAATTGGCTTATGGTCATCTTTGTTGAGTCTTGGGCTTCTTCAATTGCTGTTTTCTTAGCATCCTATGATCTAGGTAAAATCTTTAGTATCTTGTGAACAAGATCAAAATCCTCCATCTTTTTACCTAGCAAAGCCAATTCATTAGTAATTACTATAAATCGATTAAATACATCTCGTATTGTTGTAGCAATGAGTTGATCTAAGTATCCTTTATGGTTGTTGTTCCTTCATAATTTTCACTCAAAGTATCGCAAATTTCTTTTGCAATCCTACAAATAAGATAATATTCAAATGGTGCTATTATCATTGACAACAAATGCTTAGCCTGATTGTTTTTCTCAATCTTTTTCTTCTTGGCATTCATGAGTGTTGAATCTCTATCCATAGCAATTTGAACGTCTCTATACTCAATGATTTTCGATGATTTGAAATCTGTTGCCTTAACATATGTTTTCATCCTAAATTTCCAATAAGCAAAGTTAGTACCATCGAAATAAGGAGCATGATTTACAGCAACAAATATATTGTTTTCTACTATGGATTTTTAAACTCTAGATAATTAAGAGCTAAGCTCTTATACCAATTGTAGGTCCCAAAAGTAACTAGAGGATGGAGGGTGAATTGGTTACTTAAAAGATTTAAAATTTTTCACAAAATTATATTAAAAATATCCCTATTGATTACTTTAGAAAGATTAGGTGTGAAACAATATATAAATGGCAATAAAGCACAAAGTAAATGAGAGTAGAGATTAGAAGATTAGGTAGAGGAATTATAATACTTCGGCCTTATACCTACTTTACTCTTCCAACTCTATTGCCTGGGACCTAGTATTCCACATCAGTGTCGTTCTAATATTCATTTTTTATTATCTTCAACGAGAGAAACAATTATAAGTCTTTATGCTCTATCTTATTAGGCTACCCTTGCCTATACATAGATCTACAGAAATTTGAAACTCTCCTCTAACACAAGACCTAACATACGATTAATAATGTTTACAATTACAATGAGAACAAAATATAGTAATCCTCTCAATGAAAGTATAAGATAATATCAAAATATAAAATTAGAATAGATGGTATTGTCTCTAAATTAGATGGTATTCTCAGATATCAAGTTTTTAGTAAAATGAATGTAGCACCAATCTCGAAAAGTTGAACTCCTTTTCTTCTTATATCTTCAAGTGCAATGTCTCTTTGCTTGAATCTTGAATAAATCTTTGACATTTCTTGATAAATCTTGAAATTATCTTGATTTGGCCATTGGTTATTGTGATCCCTTGAATTATTGAAGCTAAATCATACTTGATGAATTCAATTTGAACGTTATACTACTGCTCTTTTATTTGATGACATTTGCAAATATTCTTATATAATTACTCTAGTTTCTTCTCGTATTCCATTAATATGGCTTTTGAAAATTTATCTTCTTTTGAAAATAAATATCTCCTAAGAATTAGGATCAAATCTTAAAGCTTGATATCCTTGAATTTTGAATTTGAACCTTCAAATATCTTCTTGATGAATATTTGCACACACTTGTATAAAATCAAATTTGGTTGACTTAATCCTCTTCAACATATTTGTTATGTTAACATAATTCGAATTTGAAATTCTTGTTTCTATATGGATAAGATTTATCCTTATCTTAAACTTGCTTCACTTATCCAACTTGATATAAGCTAGAGGTAATTTTCAATTTGAATCCCATGAGATCTTCTACTTATCTTTTCAAAAATCCATTAATTATCTCATGAAAAATCCAATAAATATCTTATTGAACTGCACAAATAAAATACAATTTCTATCATGAGGTGCCTTATTCGAATAAACTTATGTTAACATGATCGAATTAATCCTCCTTAATCCTCGTAGATTTAATGTCCAACTAAGTGGAACATGTCATATACAATACCTAAATATATCCAACAAGCAGAGCTAGCCCTTTAAATACTTATAATTCTAAAATACTCCATGAAACATTATTTATAAGTCTAAAATACTCCATGAAACATTATGCTCTGTAAGTTCCAATTCAATACTAAGATTCTGAATTTAGTTCTAATTTTCAAATTTAGTACTAAAACCAAATCTTATGCTTTGCTTATTGACCTACATACTTAATACACTTGTTAAACGTCTTTACTCTTTTTGTTATCATAAACATGCTAATGAGAGAACTCAACAACGTGTCTTCTCCTTTGTTTTAATTGTTCTTATTTCTATTTATTTTCCATTTTTGTTAGTATTTCCATTAATTTGTTGTTGCAATCTCTACTTTATTCTCTATAATTATTCAATTATATCTTTTATTGTAAAAGTTAGGTAATTGGAATATTTTAAGGATAGTATTGCTAATTAATTAGATATTACTCCCATATATGGTTCCCCTAAATTTCCAATTATTTTAACACGTCTATAATAATTACTTCCTTTAGTTATTTTGGTATTTTTTTCCTTTATTTGTTTCTAATTTTCAAATTTTCTTTTAGTTTATTACCGAGAGTAGCAGTAAGAACCTCGTAGAATTTGATCCAGAAATTGAGAGAAATTTACAATATCTTAGTAGAATAGTTCATGAAACAGTAGATTTAATCAATTAAGGTTCACCACTCCGATTGAAAGATGAGTCAAAATCAAATTTAGTAGATAATCAAGAAATTGAGAACATGGCATTAAATAACAACAAAGCTAATAAAACTTTGATGGAGTTTGCTAAGACAATGGTAACTAGAGTTGATTCCAACATTATTGAATTGTAATGTAAGTGACGAATTTCCAAATCCAATTGAATGTGATCTAGATGGTGCAACTATTTGTTTAGTTTGACAAATTGGCTAATGAGGATCCCAACAACCACATCTCAAGTTTTTTTTGGAGATTTGAAATGCTTTTAAGATCAACTATATCATGGATGATGTAGTAAGACTAAGATTGTTTTCATTCTCCTTATGAGGTAAGGCTAAACAGTAGCTTAACTCACTATTTAGAGGTTCTATTACTACCTAGGACAATTTAGTTGAAAAATTTCTAGAAAAAAACTTTTCACACCTGCTAGGATGGCAAAATTTAGAAACAATATTTCTTCTTACCCTCATATTGATGGTGATACCTTCTATGACCCTTAGGAGAGATTCAAGGAATTGTTGAGGTGATGCCTACATCAAGATTGCCCTTGTGGATGCAAATCTAGACATTCTATAGTAGGCTCAATTATCCTATGCATTAATGATTGCTGCCGTAGCTGGAGGTAATTTGAGTGTTAAGACAACAGATAAGGGCTACAAGTTGATTGATGTCGTGGTAATGAACAACTCGTAGTGGAATAATGTGAGATCCAAAGTGAAGCTGACCATGAAGTATGAAGTGTATTCCATGACTATAATAATAACTTAGGTTGAGAAATTGAGCGAGATTGAAGGACTAATGAAGCCATGAACTTAGAGCAGGATGAACCTTTCGCTGAAATTGAAGATTTTTAATTTTATTGTTAACCATTCTCAAAATAACCCTTTTAGCAATACACATAATATAAGTTAGAGAAATCACCCAAATTTCTCCTGTAAAGGCCAGCAACAACAAGTTCAAAATATATAACCTCAGAACAGGACCTCCAATGTTGAAGAGTTACTAAATAGATTTATGTAGAGCTTAGACACCTGTTTTCAAGCCAATGAAGTAGCATAGAGATACTGAAGCTTCATTAAGGAATTTAGAGAGCTAGTTGGGTCAATTGGCAAGAATTGTCCTTGAGATACCATAAGGAAGTTTACTAGGAAATACTGAGCCAAATCCCATACCAATGTTTCCGTGAGATTTATGGCCATTGGACAATTTTGTCCGAATTGAGCCAAATTTTAATATAAGGTCATAAAAGTTAGATGAAGAGTACTAGTAGGATCACTTTCTCAAAATAGTTTATATATAATATTTAATTTCAATAAATTGTATTTTTATTGGGTATGTTCATTAATTTCCAAAAACTCGACGTTAGAGCCCTGAAATGTAATAAGCTATTAGATATAAATTATATATATAATAAAATTACTATGCGACATAAAATATCATATGGAATATATACATGTGGGTTGTGTGTAATTTTTATTCATATATTGAGAATCGAAACTAATTAAAATACCTAAAAATAACACTTTTAGGCGAAAATAAGTTAATTAGACATAAAAATTAATAAAAAATAATTACAAAGGACATCAAGGCAGTTGGAAATCATCCTGAAAGGTGTATGGCTTCAAATGGACTAGTGTTGGAGTTTAAGATGGGAATTTCGTGCAATATATAAGCTTGCAATTTGGAAGAGAGAGAAAGAAACCATCCTTAAGCTTAGAAAATCTAGAAAATGCTCTCCGACATGTTGTTTAGGAAAATTGAATTTTAGGAAAAATTTAAATGAACTGAAGTGATCAAAGAATTAAAATTAGGAAAAAATAACAAAATTGGTATGTAGTTTAAGGAGATTGAAGGAACATTGGTATGGAGGAAATTTGAAAGCCAACCATCGCCACCAGGTGACAAAGTACCCAGTGGCTAGGTTAGCTGACAATGTGGTGGCCATTGTCTATGGCTAAAGCGGCCAAATCCAATGAGGGTCCTCTTTAATTCGATTTTGAATAATTTTGGAAAAATATAGAAAATGCTCAAAAAATTATGAAAAATTTTATCCCTACATATTTGTATGTATAGAATCTAAAAAAAATAAAATTTTATATAAATTTAGTAGTTATCATATACATCCTTAAGAAATTGGAGAAATTGGATAATTTTCAATATTGAAATAAATAGGGTTAATGATGTAGTTTCCACATCAAAATTTTTCTGTAAACTCTCCTAAGTTAGTACGAATTTCCTTGTGAAAGTTTTTCATGAAATTATTTTCTAAATTTTTAAGTGATTTTAAGCTCTAAATTATGTATTAAATTGTGTTTTTAGTAGAAAAATAGCCTATTTTATTAATAACCTTGCGTGGATTCTAAATTGGATAAGTTCTTGAAGTATATGTATTGATTTAAGATGATTAGATGGAGTAATAAAATGAGGAGTTGTATGAAATTGTAGTTTAGTCTTTAAAAGTAAGTAATTTAGGACATTAGTTGAAGGCAAAAGATAGCTTAAAGGTTTTGGGAATGAATTTTTGCACCTATAATGACACTTAGAAAATAAGTCAAAGGCAATTTATGAGTTAAATATGAAAACAGGGGATTCAGAAGCTTAGTCAAGGTTGTTTTTCTTAAAAGCTCTAAGAACAATAGAGTTAGTTGGTAACTTAGAGGATAATTTAGTAAGGACCTTAAATTGGAGAAACTCAGAGGCTGAGGATAAAATTGATACCATGAATGACCCCTATGTAAGTCAGATGGTAACTAAGAGGATTTTCGACTAGAGAAAGTTACTATTGAATCACTCAAAACCTAATTTAAGGGATTTGGTAGTTTTAGATAACTTATAAAAATTGTTGTTTAGTAAAGAAATTAAGATTTGTAAAAGAGGATAGTGTAATAACAAGTTGTTTTAAAAGCTACGTTAGTGATTGAATCAAAACCAGTTTGCAATGAACTAGTTACCAACAAGCAAGCGTTTAACTAGTATATGTATATATACTTATGACCTATAATTGACTGTAGAAGTACTTCCTCTTGCTAGGTGAACCTATGGAGGAAGTTCCTACTAACGAGTGAATTAGGATTATACCAATAGCCAGGTAAGTGGAATTATGTGTATAGGGTATAGATTTACATCTGACTGTCTTTGCACATGATTGTGATGTTTATTCGAATGATGCTTGGAATTGTTGTGAAAAGTACTTGACTTACACTTGCTCAGAGAATTGTGAATGTTCTAGTTCATGAATAGAGTGATTGTTTGAATATTGCCAGGATTCATGATGGTGGTACTTGGTGATGCTGTATTTTGTCTAATGTTGGTAATGTTTTGTGTGATGAACTTTTGACTTAATTGTAAGTAAAAGACATGAAGATTTATGCTATAATGAGTCATAAGCTATTTCAGAAGCAAATTCAGAACATAGTGCAGAGATTAAAAGAATATGATAACCCTTGTTAATATACTCGATGTTGATTGAGAATTGGTTGATGCATTTACAGCATGGCACAAAAAGGACCTATAGGTTAACTTTCTTAAAACTTATGGTTTTGCTGGGAAAAGTTTACAAAGCTGGGTTTCGTCCATATACTTTTGCATTGATCAAAACTTCAACCACGGTTTATGGGTTTTTGTTAGGCTAAGATGTTTTGCTAGGTTCTTGGATATATTGTCCAAATTCTTGGATTTATAGTCGACTAAATCAGATGAGTTACTAGGCTAGCTAGGATATCGATACCAATGCATGTCATGTACATTAACATGGCATGCAATTTGCATTAACTTATTTGCTACTTGGATATTAACTGAATATGAAACTTGAGTGTTTGTGTTTATGTGCTTTGGTGAATTGTGCTTGTTTTCTACTCTTAATCAGCTCAATAGTAGCTAAGAGGATAAGTTTTCTTTTATCCTTAGGTTAAGATGCAACTTTTGGGGGTGTCACTGTGAGCCTCGTACTCAGTGAATAGGAATCGAATTGGTAAAGTTGAGGTATTAATGAAACTAACCTGATTAATTTTAAAAACTTATATATAGGCTTGAGATATTAGTTGAAGAGATCTCATAAGCTCAAAATTTAAAAATATTAAAAATATAGCTAAAATAGTAGGAATTTACTATATTTTTATTATATTATCAGTTACATGAGACATAGGTTTCAAAAATAGAGATATATTATAGGAGTAATATAATTAATATTGGAAATTAAATAAAATATAAAAGACATATATATACATCAGGTATAATTATTATATATATATACTTGTAATTATTATAAATACCCGAAATTAAGTATAATTCACTAAATAAATTAATAAAAAAATGGGAAAAAAAATTAGACAAAAAAAACAGGTATAAGAGGCATGGCATGGAATTTGGAATGCATGGATATAGGGAATTGACCTTGTGACACCTAACCATACTATTTTACATATGATAATGGAGAAAAAAAAATCAAGTCTCTCAAATGTATTATAAAAATCAACTATAGCTTTTTGGAACAAACTTTGGTCATTTCTTGGTTTAGGAAAAATCTGGAAGTGGAAAATATGGAGAGAGAGAGAGAGAGAGAGAGTTAAAAATAAAAATTAAGAACGTTAGTGGGAGAATTGGGGTTTTTCCAAGGAAAACCACCAACTGGAAATGAAACCAAGTGGTGGTTTGAAGGAAGAGGTGACGATAAAGTGGATTGACATACCCTCTCCTCCCTGTGGTGGCTGGAGCTTGTGTTTCCAGTAAGTCACCAAAATTTTAGTGATTTCGTAAAAAATTAGGGAAAAATAGCAAACAATCACAAACAATTATGAAATTTGGATTTCCTGCGTATTTTTGCATGAGGAATTCATATATTTAGTTAGATTTTTAAAATTTTGAGTGTAGATATGGGGTCCTTGAGAAAAAGGTCATGCATATCGAATTTTAAGCAAATAATTGAAAGACCAGTTGATGTAATTTCGACCTAAAATTTTGTGATTACACTCTTAAGATGTTAAATATTGATGTTATATGGTTAGATTGTAAAAATCATGTCAATCGATTTTAGGAAAATTTTCATTTTCGTTGAAACAATGCGTTAGACAGGTGTTTTCTAAAAGAGCTTTAATGATCCTTTATAAAACTATAGTGTGATATATGATTATTAACTACAACAGCTTAAAATGGATTATTATGGGTTAATAAATGATGGGTTCTAAGTGAAAAGTTGGTGTTTAGTGAATTTAAAGTTAATTTTCTAAGTTACAATATTATTAATATAAGTGTATAGTTAGTGTAATGGGAATTGATGTATGTAATTGAGGTTTTTAGTTGATAATTATTGACATTATAGAGTGTGGAAAATTCTAGAAATGCAGGTTAAGTTTATGTATGAGTTAAATAATAAGTTGTGGTAATGGTTGAAGAGTTAAAAATTATGTCAAAAAGAAGATCAGAATATACTTCGGGAGTAAATAACTTGATTATCCTACAAATGGGCTTTTGGTCAGAAAGTAGTGGATATTAGAATTTTATAACTATATTGAATTCAAAATGTAAGTTGGGAACCTCTTAAGTAAAAACCTAATTTTAAGGTAGTGAGTCAGAACCTTAGTTAGAACCTATCTCAAGTCAACTAAAAATTAGATAAATAACTAAAGAACCTATATCAAAATATAAACTTACTTAACAATGAAAATAAGTTCTTACTTATATATAGATTTAAAACTAAAGTTGTGTATTGCTTTCTAGGGATTGTTAACAAAGACCATGAATGCGAAGAGTAGGAGCTCATGACATTACGTCCAGGTAAGTTAGGATCAATGCTTAATGGCATATTGAAGTATCATATCATGATACTTAGAGAAGTAAGAGTACTTGTTTGTAGTTGTAGCTAAATTGTTTGTGTGTGTACTCTATGTATGCTCATGATACTAATTGTTGATTAGGATTTGAACTCCGAGTGTTTTTTTCTGCTTGAACCTATATCATGTCTTACGTATATGAACTTAGTTGTGCACTTAATAATATGGACTAATGTTAACATTGACTAATGATTTAACCTGACATTCATGATAACCTAATAGGGGTAACGATTTGATTGCTAGACTAAGTACAGACGCATTCATTAAGGATAGTAAAATTGGTCCTTTTCCTACCTTTGAGGAACTAAGTGACAAGAGAGAGGGTTGCAGTAAGATTGAGATTCGTGGTTCGAATGTTGTCTAGGGAGGAGGGTGCTCTCCATTGCACAAGCTCAGATTTAGTTTGATTGTGTCATGTTGAAACTCCTTGCAATCCAGGTTAGAGCAGACAAAATTACTCTAACTTCACAACGAATTGGTTAAACATTATGAGATGATATATCATTTATTTGTTACATTTACGTTTAATTAATGATTGAAAAATATGTTTGTAATGTATTCTTACAACTTCGTCTCTTCTTACTAAGCTAGTTGAGCTCATATCCCAATAGATTATTTTGCAAATGCAAAATAATACCAAAAGATGCCTCTTTACAGCTGTCCTCAAATTAGTTCTGACAGGTTTGAAGTTATGAAGTTTAATGTATGGATCGAAGCTCGTGACACTTTTTTTTCTTTTATGGAAGGATTATAAGGTTTTCCTAAGAAGCCTTATAGTCTTTGCTGGCTCGCTGTTATATTTATATATGTAATATAGCCCTCCTATGAAGATGTATAGTTTCTTTGAAAACTAATGAACTTTTGATAAATGTAAGTTTATGTGTAAGAACTAGTCTATCCGTAAATACAAGAAAATGAATTTTGTAAAATGTTACTCCATAGGTCTTATATATTATAGGTGCCCATCTAATTACTTCAAAACTAGTTGAGTCGCCGTTCGCCTTCTGTAGACTATATCTATGTTAGCAACTAATGAGGGTAACTTCTAGTCTAGGTTAATTTACATGACAAGATTATCACAACTCCTCTAGTTTGGAGTAGTGACAGTCACCAACAACGGGGACGAACTTTTGGAGAGCGCTAGATAGAGTCAACTATTTTGGAAGTGGATGTATCATTGAACAAGTACAATGAGGACCAAAAAATTTAACTGAAGTTTAGTGTTTAAGTTTTTGAAAATTGTAAATGATGTAAATATGTATAACCAAAAGCCTACAGCTAAACTCCATTAAGTGCCAAGTATATATTGAAGTGTTGTTTTTGTTAAGAATTGAACTTATATTTAACAGCTTTTACTTGTGTGATGGGGCATTATGCGCTATTTTAGGATGTAACAATTCGAAACCAAACTAAAGGAAGAAGTCAAACATCAAGCTAACAACATTAAACAATAGCACTTTGTGCAGGGCACCAAAGTTTGATTTCCTTTTAATTTTAGTTGTTATTTTGTTATCGTCGTAGCTATTTCGAGTATTGAGTCCATGAGGCATTAGTTAGCATTTTACCCTTGCATTGAACAATTTTTATTTCTTAGAAATAGTCATTGGAGCTTATTCATGAAACGAGTAATCGATGAAGTTTTTTTGTCCAATTAAGTTAAAATTTTGTGCTTCAATTCACATTATCTATGAAATTTTCAAAGAAATTTCAAGAAACAAGTTAAAGGAAATCAACACGATGTGGAGTTAAGAATTAGAGGAAGAACACAGCTAAAGTCCATATCCATAGATTTGGACCGTAATCCTTTCGTAAATAATTATGAGAAAAGTTGAAAAACAAAATTAGGATGAGAGCTTACGATTAGGACCATGCATGTGATCCTTGACCGTAGTCACACTCAGTTTGCAATTTCACAAAAAAGGCAAGGACCATGACCTTCTTCCACGGCCATGACCCTTAGCCGTGGTCCAATACAAATTTGAAAACCATGGGTAATTGCTTTCCATTTCATTCTACACTTCCATTCTCTCCCTAAAACTTCACTTTTCTCTAAATCCTCTCACTATACAATCACTCATCACTTACAAATATTCAAGATCCAACTTTTTGCACGAAAAACCAAGGTATGTACTTCGTCTCTATCTAGTTATTTTCTTAAATCTATTGTTATTTTGAATAAAAATAGGATTTTTGTTTAAGGTTTGATGATGAACACTATAGCTTGTACGTATATATATCTTAGTTTCTAGAAGTGATTTAGGAAAAATAATGTAAAGGAGCATGTTATTTATCCCTTGTTGGTTTGAATTGTTAGTTTGAAAGTACTTAAAAGACACATACTTGTTAGAGTTGACGATATGAAAAACATGAGGGTTATGTTGAATATTGATGAATATTGAAGAGAAAGTGATGAGACTCTTGTTGATGGCCTGATGACATGATATTGTTGTTCGAATATGAAACTAATGTTGAGTTTATGAAAAACTTGTTTTTGATTGAGTTTATGTGCATATAACTCATGATTTGTTGTTGCTTAATTTGTCTCATATATGCCATAGAACTCGTGATTAGGAAAGATTGTTGATTCATCTCTTATATGCATCATGCTATAAAATTCATGTTAGGAATAGGGAAATTCATTTTCAATATAATTGCACATAAGAAAGATTGATAGAAACTGTAGAAAACAAAATTTCAATGGTTATATATTGAATGCTAAAACTTGTCTCAATACAGATTGTAAATAGAAATAGGATTTAATCATGAATTGATCCTATAATTTCACTAATCCATGATTTTAGAAAAGTTAGCATTCCATACTACAAGAGTAATTGCTAAGTCAATGATTTGTGTCTTGCTTGATTAATTTAATAAATTATTCTTGTACCATTTCAACTTCTTTTAGAACATGACTTGTTGCCAAAGTTGAAATCCTCTTTTATTTTTTTATTTTAGAAACATGTTACAATATAAGCATGCATCTCACAAAACCTCTTCAAGCTCCACTCCTACTCGTCCATTGTAGACATTCAAAGAATCTTGGTATCGGAAATGATATGCTAGGTTCTCAAAGAAAGAGTTTACTCAGACTTCATTCTTAAGTTAGGAGGTGCTTATTCAGGCTAGATATGATGCTAGAGTGATTCAAGTGATAAAGTTAGGTGGTTGTGATCGACTACTGATAATTAATGAGCTAGTTTACAAAGAGTTGACCTCAGAAGCCCTTAATACCTCAAGGTTATCATATGATAACATGGAGAAAGGTAGACAAAAAACTTAGTCAAGATGTGACCATGCCTCTCAATCAAATACTTATTCACATGGGATTAGATTCTACTGATTATGTGAGGACTCTTAAGTATAAGGAGCTACCTATAAGTTGATACAGGGAGTTAGTGATGACTATGTGTTGGTAGATTTGAGTACTAGAGGAGCTTATGATCCAAGAAAATCTAAAGCTTCTAAACTGAGAGATCTAGCTCTTAGACTTATTCACTATGTGTTAGCTAAAGGCTTTATAGAGAGGAAAAATAACAATGGAGTCATGAATGAGATGGATAGACTTTATTTACATAATATAGCTAAACGATGCCCTATAAATTTGGGTATTAGGATGGCTTTCTTGCTTAGAAGCTGAGTAGTTGAAGGCTGTTCTAGATATTTTGCAGGTCCCTTCATCACTAGACTGGTGAAGAATACAACTATTTTTCATGGCCTCCCTCATATGCAGGTACTGGAGCTTCCTTCCCTAATGAGCCTTAAGTTGATTAAGGCCACGAGGCTCCATCCACCACTTGAAATACACTCCTCATGCCATCTAGAGAGGTGACATCCTCTTCTCTCAACTATGACCTGAATCATCCTCTTTAGTACTTAGTAAGACTAAGAGGATAAGAAGGAAAATATTGAAGAGATAAAGGACCTTATCACATAAGGTAGATCGCATTGAGGCTAAGATGGATGTGCTCCTTGTTCACTATGGCATCTAGCCCCCCATGCTAGCACTTAACTCAAATAAGGAGACTGAGGAACAGGAGATTGAGGAGGAAGAGGATGAAGAAGAAGAGAGTAGAGACATGGAGGATGACAACGAGTGATTTCCTTTGTTTTTTTAATTTCTTTTTCAGTAGACTTTGTTTAATAGTTCATGATTGGATGACTATAACTTCTAACTTATTTACTATTGCTTTCTACTTTTAGATAACAATTTAACTTTTTATGTTTTGTAAGTTCTGTTAGGATAACTTTATGATACTTGAATTAGTAGTATTATTTAATTTTAGTTTTATTTTTTCTAGTTAACTTCTTCTTTTCATTTCATGGTTAGTTCATTTTAGTAGATACAAAGAAAATTATAAGTGTAATCAGATCAATGGAATCTGGATCTTAGACTTCAGAATTTTTCAAAGATCAAGGATAAAAACCAAGGAAGTCCTAGTTTCTTTTTCTTTTTCCTATACTATTTTGATTTGCATTGTTAATGAACATTGAAGATAATATACAACTTAGATTTGGGTGGGGGGGGAGGGGGGTGGGGTGTGGATGTGGGGTGTGGTTTGTAGGTGTATAGAAGATAGATTATTTATGTTAATAATTTGGAAGACATACACTTAAGCTTTTAAGGTTTTTCTTGAATTAGGAATCTTAAAAATTTACAACCTCTATATATATTAAGTAAGCAAAATTTTTTCGAATTTTCCCATAATTATTTATGACTTTAGTACACTTTGCTAAATTTGATTAATTAAATTCCTATTATTTAGAGGTCTTACTAAGCTTAGACTTAGACTGAGGAGGATAGATGATGATAGGTTAAGGATTATTTATTTTTATTTCTAATATTAATTTTAGAGGATAGTAATCCATCTCTCTTTTTCAAAATTTTTAGATTGGATGAATAAATGAGATTTGTCTTTTGAAAATCTTTTGAAAAATCAAAGTAATTGGGGACATAAATGAAATTAAATAGAATTACTAAGAATTGGTAAGGATTAATCTTGTTCCTTGAGATGGGCAAGATTCTTTCCTTGTATCAATTGCCAAAAAAAAAAAGAAAGAAAGAAAGAAAGGAAAGTAATTAAAGTTGTTAAGGATCAGCCTTAATCCCTTAAAAGAGCAAGGTGCTTTCCCGCTAACAATTACTAAATGGATAAGAAGGCTAAATTAGTAAGGATTAGTCTTAGTTTGTTAGAAGATCGAGGTTCTTTCCCAATACCAATAAGCTTTAATAAAAATGTTAAATTGAATTAAAAAGCCTCATTGCAAAAACTGAAAGAAGTAGAGAGACAATCAGATGATAAGTTAATGTAATGTGCATCTAGTCTAAGTTTTCATAATGAAATCACTTAAGGAAAGATTCCCTTCCTCTTTAGTCGTAGTGATGAAATTTCTATAACTTTTCCTTACCATGTTGATATTTGTTCCAATCTCTAGTTTAGTTTTTGTTTAAGTGATAAGGCTAACTCTAAATTATTGGGATTAATTGTTAAAATTTAGTAGTTCTTAAGGTAATATTATTTAAGTGTTCTAAGTGTATTATTACGTTAAGGAGAAAGGGTGATTCTAAAAAAATTTTAGAAAATCACTTGAATTTGAGTGTATACTTTTTTGAAGAAGAATTTTTAGTTCCCTTATCCTTAAGAAGTTTTTGTATTTTGTTTTGCTTAAGGACAAGAAAAAGCTTAACCATGGGAGAATTTGATAACACATAATTAGCATACATATTCTAGATTAATTTTGTGCAAATTTGTAAATTAGTTAGTTGATTCTATAGTGATTTAGATTTTAATTCTTTTAATTTTCATTTGTAGAGACTTTGGAGGCATTTAATAAACTTTTGAAGATTTATATCAAGATTTAGAGCATATTTAAGCAAAAAGCATAGAGTAGAAGGATTTCAAAGGAGAAACAAAGTCAGTAGAGAACACAGTTGAAGACTACAACCATAATCTATGGTCGTGTACCTTTCATAATTTATTTCCATCGAATTTTGAAGATTTTAAACTAAGTACAAGGACACTCCTCATCATAACGACTGTATACTTTGGGCATAGGCATGCCGTGATTTATGAATCTTCTAATTTTATCAAGTTTTTTTTGTAAATCTAGGTCTAACTCTTATAAATAGTTATCTAGGTCTAGATTTGTAGTGAGAGCCCCTTTTAAGTAGATTTAATAAGGTAAAATTTTAGGGGTTTCTCTATTCTTCTTTTCTTTTATTATCATGTCTTTAGTTTAGAATTTCTTAGTAAATCATTATTGAACCCTATATTTTAGTTTAACTTTTGTTTTTATTGATATTGAAATTCAATCTATGATATTTGCATAATGTGATCTAATTGTATTATGTTTATTTCATCATTAATTCAATGTATCGATAATTGAATTATTGCTAAAATCTATTATAGAGTTCATGAGGGCATATAATATGACCGACTGGTACAATTAGACAAAATTAGTTGACTAATACATTTAGTAGTTCAATTTTTCCAAATTAAGGAAACTTAATTAAGGTATTCAAGGGTTTCCTACAATTCTATAATACTTTATCCCAGAAGCAATTAGGGTAGAGTGGTCTTCGGATTAGGAATTAGCTAGAGACCTAAGTCCAATTAGTTCATGATACGAATCCTTACGGTCCAATATTGTAATTGAGATTGAATAAGTCACTTAAAACTAAATAGTAAATAAAAATAATGATTTACTAAGAAACATGTTTTCTGCTTTATTTAATTGTTCTTATTTCTGTTTATTTTTTGTTACTGTTTATGAATCTATACTATAACCTAACTAGGTATACTTATCTATGCCATATGCATACAATCACTCCTCGTCATTGAATTTAAGTAGGATTTATTTAATTATCATTGACTCTACCTCACATAAATTGCTCCTAATGGGTAAAGCATTATCAAGGCATTCCAAGCCTTATGTGAACACTTGATAGTACAGGTAACGCCACAACTATTCAGGCATTATTTTCTATGGGAGTCATACGAGGGATGGGTATACTTGTAGTAGTGGCTTAGGAGGAAATTATTTATTAGCCTAAACTCATCCATAAGACACTAGAAGGATAAGATCATGGTCGTAGAGTTGCTTGAGTAGGCCAACTTCTAAACGTGATGGACCCCTTTGATCCATACCGACACAATCAAGAAGCTAAGTCCGAGTGACACCAATCGATGCCTTCATGGAGTTGAGGCATGGTGAGCCAAACTACTTCAAGGATGTTGGCTAAAAGTACTTCACTAGGCTGGTTAGTAAATTATTCCTAAGGATGCAAAATGCTATGCTAAAGAAATGGCGAGGAGGTATTGACTTTACATCCTATCATATTTAAGACCTTATGCCGGTGAGGGCTTAAAATGGACCATTGTAACCATCGTCAAGAAGGTTCTCGCTTACCAGTACTTAACACACCCAAGCCAGTAAGGGATTACTTTTACTGCTACTATACTAATTGTTGTTTATCTTTTGTAGGTGAGAGGTTAGCTTGCTCGGAGAATCCAACCTCCTTAGGAGAAGGGAGGCTAAGGTGAAACCCCACAAGTAAGCAACCCTAGAAAGGGTCCAATCTGTCAAATAAAAGTCTATTGCTAGGATAGGCCAAGAATAGCAGTTGATTTTAGATGCCATCCCCTTAGTTCTCCAATCGTGGAGTCGACTTCATCTGCTCCGACAATTGTTACCACCCAACTACCATCCACAACCCCTCAAGAGTTGCCTACGTCATCTTCTTTTGTTGTTGTTGTTGTCGAGGTGACTCCATCTACTACTAGCGTACCTTAGATAGGTTAAAAGAGAAACACTGCCGAGGAGCCTAAAGCCATCAAGCAGCTATCAAAGAAGGCTCACGAGGAATTTTACACCCAATTAGAAATGGAACAAAGCACCGGTAAAGTCTAATGGGTAAGGGTTACTAACCTTCCTAGGGTACATCCTCATAAGGAGTCTAATTAGATGGGCATGCCCTTTGAGCTTAAATGGAGCAGTGTTTTCGAGTAAGGATGGTGCTTAGGAAGTTTAGGATGGTGTATCCTTCTTAATACATTCCACTCCCCAAGGTCAACGAACCTACAGTCAGGTAGTTGTGCACAAGCTATTGCGATCAATGTAGAACATCCGTACTAGGGACGTAACCCTCTCCTACCAAGACCTTAGTTACTAGGCTATGTTGGGTTCCTATAACCCAATAAATTAGGTAACCTTAGAGAAGGATTGGAAGAATTTTCTGAATACTTCGAACTTCGTATGCTACTTATGTGCTCTAAGTCTTAAGGTAAGCAATGTACTTTAAGGTTTGTTGATTAGTCTTGTTGATTATCAAGAATCAACTAAACATAATAGGGAGAAATAAGCTTAGATTCTTCGAGGAAATAGATGGTAAGATTTGGTATTTTGTGGGCTCCATGTTCTAATGTACTTACAAAAAGCCCCTAGTAGGTTAGTTCACAAGAGCCCTCCAACACTCAACTTACTAAGGAAGGAGGAAGGGATGGAAACAAGGAAGTATCTAAGCACTTTTCACCTAGAGAAAAGGTACTTGGGTGAGATGGTGATAAGTACTCAAAGAAAATGAGAGGTTATGAGTTTTAAGAGTTTGAATCCCCTTACCTTTTGGCTCCTTATGCTATTTATAATTCAAGGAGCTTACCTAACTAGGGCACATGTCAACTTGGGCTTCAACTATACTGGTTGCTTCCAAGGAACATGTGTTGAGGGGTTAACAAGGTAGTTTTAAGCGCTGGTCAGCCATGAACATGTTGGGAGCCATGTTTGCAGCATTAGGCTTTGACATCCTCAAAGGATGTCGGGTATGTTGGTGATACCATGAATGTTAGGCCACAATAAATGAGTAGAGGAAGAGAGGAGGCACATAGGATAAACAATTTTGAGGGGAGGAGAAGAAGTTGTCATTAGCCTATAAGCGATAGGTTAACCCTCAGGGGGCATCTTCGAGTAGCAGGACCTTGCTTGAAGGTTTAAAGGGGCCGAGTGACTTGAGCAGGTTTAAGTAGGATGTCGATTGCTTGGCGACCCAGTGTCTTGGAGACGTACCTTTGCTATGATTGATTATTGGCCAGGCACTCAGAAACTCTAAAGTGCTGAGGTAAATCGATGTGTTTAGTTGTCAATAGGCGGGCTAGCCCAAGATAGCATGTCAACAAGTCTTTTACATCTAAATATGCTTTGGTTGATGTTATTCTTATTTCCATTGTACAATGGCCTCCTACTTAAATGATTCAAGCACTTTGACCTTGCGTATGTCAAGCTGAAAATCCAATTTTTCTCTTTTCTTAATAAGATTTATATTGAGCCTGACCCACTTAACATTAACCTCTCAACTAGATTAAGAAAAAATTTTGATTTAAAAATAGTTTTGAAAAGGAGTTGCCAACCGGCCAAAATTGGAAAAAAGTGAAATTAGGGTCCATGAGTAGATAGACCATAATTTTAGCTATTAGTCCATAGGTTTTCTAAAAATAGTTTGGAAAATAGAAACAAAAGACCAAATGGGCTCGAAGGTTGACTTATTTAAAACCTAAGCAGTTTCCATAAAAGAATCCACGAAATAATTGAGTAGGCTTTTAATTTTATTTTCAAGTAAAATGGGCTTTCTTCTTCTACTTCTTCTTTTTGAAAAATAAAAAGAATTTGAAAATGGGGGGGAAAATAAGTTTTTTATTTATTTTAGGTTGGTTGAAGAGCTGACATAAAGCAAGATCAATCCCATGTAGTTCTTATTTATAAAAATTTTATTGTGTGGGTTTATTTTACTTTTTAAAAAACTCTTTTCACTTTAAGTTCATTAAGTTTTATCAATTTGAGAAAGAAAAAGATTTTTGGTCTACTTTCAAAAATTGTGAAAAAAAACCCCTAAATTTTGAAAAAGAGCCAATTTATTTTTTTATTTATGAAAAAAAAACATTTTATATATGAAAAAATTAATTAGGTGTTGTTAGGTAAAGGGGAAGCTCATTTTATTTGAAAATAACTTTATTCAAAATAAAGCGCACAATATAATCAATAACATGGCAACAACAATTATCCATCAATCAACACTATAATTATTAAGATTAAATCATGCTATTTTATTCAAATCAACAAATTATTAAAACATAACAAATCATACTATCATATTCATTATTCCAAACTATTCAAATCAACATGTTATTCAAATTAAAATCAACATTAAAATTAAACTAATATGCTTATTATTGAATCATGCTAATTATCAAATCATGTAAATTTATTCAAACCAAACATTAACATGCTAGTTATTAACATTAAAGTTAACAAGTTGTCAAGCCAATCATCAAGTTAAAACTATACTAACAAATTGATTTGCAAATTATTAAAATGTTAACAAGTTAGCACTCAAATTAAAGTCTATTTTCTTTACATGTCATCAACACATTATTAAGATAACTAAGCATGCATATTAAAAACACATTATTCATATGGAAATATGGCCACGCAAGATCAAAGCATGTTTTTCTTTATTTTTTGTCTTTTTTTTTTTAATTCAAACATTCAATACACATAAAGTAAAATGAAGCTTACCTTGCTCATTGGAAAAAAGGGATCGGTTTAGGGGTGATCTGACTGATTGTTGAGGCTTGGCCATTGGCTTCAAACTCTTGAAACATCGATCTACAAAACGCCGAATTCAATTTCTAGAAATCCTAAGCCCTCTTCCTTTGATTTCCTTAAAAACTTCAACTTTGATGATGAACAAACCCTAACAATGCCCTCTGGACTTCTTCTCCAAATTTAAAACAAATCCACACGAAATCAATGGCAATGAAAACCTAGGCTTTGTTCTTAGATAAGAGTAGAATATTTCACTAATTTTTCTCATATCGATTTTTCCTATATTAAGAGAAATCAAAGAGAGTGAGTGGGTTGTGCACTAAAATGAAAGCTAAAGTGAGAAATTGATGATTGTATTCTCTTGGAGAGATTTTAATGTTTTTGGATAGATTGAATGCATAGAAGAAGGCCTCATTTATAGTGCTAGATCATAAATGATACCTAAGAAACTTTCATTTGTGAGAAAAATTGAATCTTACGTGAATTAGGGAAGTTTGGGCATATATTTTAGATTTTTTTCAATTTTATCCAATTCAACGCGTTTTTATGGAAATAAGGGGAAATTCAAAGCTTCTACAACTCATGGAAGATATGGTTACTTGTTTAGTGTTAGGCTATAGTGGATTATTGTAAGAAAAATCACCAATTTTTTTTAATTTATCTATGGTGCGAGATATGGGTATTTATTAGACACTTGAATTGTTATTTTTGTTTCCCTTATTTCCCTTAATAATAATTCAAAATTTGAACATCCTTAAATAGGAAACTTCTTGAGTTTTCATTTCCATATTTTTCCCTAACTTTTAATGATTAAAAGATACATGAAATCGGGTATACAAAATTGGGAAGTTGCCATTTTATCAGGGAAAGAAGCTTGAAGCTTCTACAATAGAAGAAGGCTTGACTTCGAGTAAAGAAAGAATTTGGGTAGGGTAGTGGGGTAGGGGTACATACATGCTACATGCCCCCATGCATGCGTGCGTGCATTTAAATAATAAGGCGTACACTTGTTGCCCTACATTACATTTTTTTTTCTTTTTTTTTTTAACAAGCACCATGTGGCATGCAAATAGGCAACCACATAGCATACGTGACAAGCCACGATAGCATCAAGAATTTTTTTTCCTACATCTTCCAACTCTTTTTTTCTAACTCTCTCTCTTTTTTTTTTCTTTCATGCTTCCTAAATTTTCCAACTTTATACTAGATTTTCTTAAATTGCCTACCCTTTTCCATGAGACTGGGTTCCTAAGCTATAATGAACATGAAGTGGACAAAAATGAGATGTCTATAGCATAGAAAAGGAAAAAGGCCTGAAAGAAAAGCTTGAACCAAAAAAAGCCCATTGTAAGGAAGTAGAGTTTCATTGTTCACACAAGGCTAACCAATATAAATCTTTGTTGCAACAAGTCAAGGAAGCCGAAGTCAAGCTACAAAGGCTTTGAAAGAAGGAAAGGGAGACCTGTAAGAAGGATGTTGCTAAGAACGCCGAGCTTTGAAAGAAACAAGGTGGAGTAAATGTCTAAGGCAAAGCTCTAGAAGAAGTTTGAGGTAAAACGAAAGGCCAAAAATGAGTTTGACTCCTATAACCTAAAGCTCAATGCATAAGTAGCCAAGGTAAAGGCTATGAGCTATCCAAAACTACAAGGGAAATGTTTTAGGTGTGGAGAAGTTGGGCATATGGCTAGGCAATGTCAAAACCCAAACCCTAGAAGTATATACTGATGTAAGTGTCGTAAGACAGGACATTATGCTACTTAGTGCACTGTAGATCAGTAGGAAAGACCATACCAAACTCAAGCCAATAAGCTAGGACCCACTAATAGAAATAACCAACTAGGAGAGGTTAGAGCCAGACCCAGAGTTCAAGGAAGGGTGTATATGATCCAGGATGAAGAAGGTAAGGATGACAACATGGTTGTAGGTATAAGTCTTGAACCCTATGATTTCTAGATTTCTTTATATGATCATGTATTGTATGTTTGCTTGAACTATGTACCCTAGAGTAATGATATAATTGTGATTATTATTTTATGATTGGTTTGCTTAGAAGGTAAATATGCTTATACATTGTTCAATACGAGAGCAACACATTCATATATGTACAAGGACTATGTTGATAGGTATATACTCTAAATAAAGATTCTAAGGTATGATTTGATAGTGACAACTCCTTCTAACGGAGAGTAAGTTGCACAACAAAAGTTGAAGGGAAGCAATGTGTGTATAAATCTATATAAATTGATTGTGGAATTAGTAGTATTAGATATAGAAGAATTTGGTGCTAACCAGGAATGGATTGGCTAATTGAACATCAAGTGAATGCAGAATGTGAAGGAAAGATTATGGTATTTAAGAAGCATAATGGAAAAGAATTTCACTTTAAAGGAAGCTCTAGAAAGGCAACCCCTCAAATAGTTTTGGCAAGTAAAGCTTAGAAGCTAGTAAGAAATGGTCATATGGGATTTCTAACTTCAATAGTAGATACCTAAGTTCAAGAAGTGAGATTGAAAGATATACCAATAGTGTCTGAATATCTTGAGGTTTTTCCTGAGGATTTGCCTAAAATACCACCAAATAGGGAAATTGAATTTACTATAGATCTTATACCGGGTACTGCACCTATCTCTAAGACACCATGCTCCTTCAAAATTGGTAGAATTGAAGAAGCAATTACAGGATCTACTCGATAAGGGATTCATAAGGCCAAGTATATCTCCGTAGGGCACACATATACTATTTGTTAGAAAGAAAGATGAAAGTCTGTTACGTATAGATTATTGAGAATTGAACAAAGTGACGATAAAGAACAAATACCTACTTCTTAGGATTAATGACTTATTCGATCAGCTGAAGGAATCTGTAGTATTCTCAAAAATAGATTTACAAACTGATTACCATTAGTTGAAAATTAAGGAAGAAGATGCACATAACAGTTCTTTTAGGACTATGTATAAGCATTATGAATTTTTAGCAATGTTGCTTGGGCTAATGAATGCTCTTGCTATATTCATGGATATGATGAATCGTGTCTTTAAAACGTGCTTAGATGAGTTTGTAGTTGTATACATTAATGATATCTTAATATACTTAAGGAGTAAGGAGGAACATGTGGATCAATTGAGGATTGAGCGTTAGACTCTTAAAGATAATAAATTCTATGTAAAGCTAAAGAAGTGTGAGTTTTGGTTAAATCAAGTAAGGTTTCTTGGGCATATAGGATTTAATGCAAGAATAGCATTTGGCCCTGCAAAAGTGAAAGCAATAACAGCGTGGATAAGGCTGACCATTATAATAGAAGTAAGGAGTTTCTTAGGAATGACTGGTTATTATAAGAGATTTGTACAGGACTTCTCTAAAATAGCTGTGCCATTGACCTAATTGATACGAAAGGGCATTTGAAGGTTGGTAACTACTTAAGTGTTAACAATACCAGATGGATCCAGAGAGTATGCAATCTATTGTGATGCTTCTAGAAGTGGATTGGGATGCATGCTAACGCAAAATGATAAGGTGATTGCCTACGCTTTGAGACAACTTAGACAACATGAGCAGAACTACATAACTCATGATTTGAAACTTGCAGCTGTAATATTCGTTTTAAAAATATGGAGGCATTACTTATATGGGGAGAAATGTAAGGTAAATACTAATCACAAAAGCTTAAAGTTTATCTTTACAGAAAAAGGAATTGAATTTGAGGCAAAGGTGGTGGTTGGAATTACTAAAGGATTATGATCTTATGATTCATTATCACCTCGAGAAAGCTAATGCAGTGACTGATGCATTAAGGAGAAAGAAGTTTGGTAGTGTCGCTGCACTCATTATGAATCAACAAGAGTTTATCAAAGAAATGGAGAAATTGAGCTTTGAAGTTGTAACAAGAGAAGAAAGTAGTATGTTGGCTAATCTAAGGGTAAAACCTACATTACTTGAGAGTATTGAGAAAGCTCAAAAGGGAGATGTAGAGCTATAAAGGATTAAAAATGATATTGAGGAATACCTTAACTTTAGAATTGACGATGCAGGAATGTTAAGATTTAATAAAATCTTTGCATACCAAAGGATTCAAAAGTTAAAGAGGTGATATTAGATGAAGCACACGGTACAAGATATTCCCTACACCTTGGGAATAATAAGATGTACAAGGACTTGAAGTAGAAGTTTTGGTGACAAGGATGAAAGGAGATGTGGTACAGTATATATCGCATTGTATGACCTACCAAAAGGTGAAGGCCGAACATCAAAGACCAAGAGGATTATTATAACCTTTACCTATACTTGAGAGGAAATGGGAGCATATAACAATGGATTTTGTAGTGGTTTAATAAGGATAAGGAGACAACATAATATGATATGGGTTATAGTAGATAGGCTCACAAAATCAACACATTTCCTATCCATAAGGCAAACGGTGACTTTCTCTCAACTAGCAGAAGTTTATATAAAGGAAATAGTTTGTTTGCATGGTGTTCTGGTGTCGATAATATCTTATCGTAATTCTCATTTTATGTCTCAATTTTGTCAATCCTTACAATCAAAAAATGGGAACTAAGCTGAACTTTAGTACTACTTTATCATCCCCAAAGTGATAGGTAATCGCAATGAACAATCCAAACTCTAAAGGATATGTTAAGGGCATGTGTGATGGATTTTAGAGGTAGTTGGGATGACCATTTGCCATTAGTTGAATTTACTTACAATAACAACTATCATAGTACCATCCAAATGGCTGTTTATGAAGCATTATATCGACGTAAATATAGATCCCCTATATATTGGGTTGAAGTAAGGAACAAACAAGTCATTAGACCATCAATGTTACAAGATCTAAAGGAGAATGTACACATAATAAGTGAACGAATACAAACTGCCCAAAGTGATTAGAAAAGTTACGCGAATGTTAGAAGAAAGCTGTTAAAATTCTAAGTAGGCTTTTGTGTATTTTTCAAGATATCACTAATAAAAGGTGATTCGATATTAGGTGCAAGTAAAGTCCTTGATATGTGGGACCATATCAAATTAAGAAAAGAATTGGAAAAGTTGCTTATAAACTTGAGTTACCCAGTGAGATGGCAGGAATTCATAATATATTTCATGTCTCAACTTTAGGGAAATTTGTAGGCGATCCCATAAAGATATTGGATGTATCTCCAGTGGAATTAAAGGAAAACCATACATAGGTAGAGCATTTAGTTCATATTTTGGATACTAAGGTTCAAAGATTGAGGAACTGAGACATTAAGTATGTGAAAGTCTTGTGGAGTTGACACACCACTAAGGAAGCTATAAGGGAATCTACTGAGTTGATGAGAGCTTAGTACCTTGAATTGTTCATACTAGGTTAGTAATATTATCATTGATTATTCTTTTCCTAGAATAAAGTTAGGAACTTATATTGTTCAACTCGTAGATAAGTTTCGAGGACGAAACTTTTTGTAAGGAGGGTAGGATGTAATACCCTGAGATTTTGAGCCCATACGATAACCTTAAGATCCAAACCTCTAAATTTAAGACGCCGAGTTATGTTATCTGTTTTAGTTCAAACTTTATAATAAGGTTAGAAAAGTTAAAGAAGTATTCTTGTAAGGTTAATTTCTTGAACTAAGCTATATAGAAGGATTAATTTAAGAAAAATGTCAATTTATTGATAAATATTGACAACGTGAAATTCAAGCTTTTAGATATAGTAAGATATTAGAGATAGGTCAATTAACTTTTAAAAATAATAAATGAAGTTAAATTATATGTAATATACATGTATTAACATAAAATATGCATTATATGTATTAAATACATATATATAATAATAAATTATAAAAAATAAGGTAAATTAGTATAAAATAATGGAAAATTAATAAGAAATGAATGGATGAGTCATCAAATGATGTGGCAACCCAAGATTAATTAGAAATGATGAGTGAAAAGCAAAATATAAGAAATTGACACCTAGCATGTTGAATTAACCAAAAAAATGACACATAAGCTAGGAAAATGACATGTGGCGCGATGACTTATCAACCCAAACAACTCCAAAATTATAAATAGACCCTTAACATCAAATATTAGACCTTTTAGTGAACCAAATTCTAATAGGACAAATTTAGAAAAAATAAGAAAATTTGAACTAAAACAGAATACGGTTCTGGTCTAGGCCAATTCAATAGGTTATTGATGTCCTATTGTGGTCTTTTGACATTAAAGAGAGGGTAGCATGACAAGCTTTTCTAACAAGGTTGGGTAGCTGGAGGCGACTGATTCAGGTAAACCAAATTTCCAACCGAAACTTTCTAAATTTTCTAAAAATATCAAAAAGTCTTATTTAAGTATGAAATTTTTTTTAGGGTTATTTTATGTGTAAATTAATGTAATAATTTTATTTTGATTGAATAATTAGTAGAAATATAGGATACTTAAGAAATGGCTCTCTTTAGATGAAAACTATATTAAATATTAAATAATATCCTTTTGAGCTGAATTTTTATATATAATATACTTAATATATTTATTTAATTTTAGTAACAAGAATTTTTTAAAAAAGCAAGTTTACTATTTATTGTACATATACTGGATAAAATTGGTAATTTTACTATTTTATTGAATTAATTAGTTTTAAACAAAATCAAACTATGAGCTCTATGTATTATGATTTTTGGAAGTTTACAATGATTTCTAGAACAATTGATTTTTATCTTATGATTAAATTCACTTATTCTCTTAATTTTCACTAATTTCAAACTAAAACTGTTATTTTCGTAAGAATAAATAATAGCTACTTTAGTGTAATCTATAGTCAATAATTAAACTAAATATTTTTGTGAGTCTATAAGATTTTTCATGGAATTAGTCAGGCTTGTATACTATTTATTATATGTTTTCATATTATAAACCTATATATTAGCCTAATATATGATATAGTAATCGGTACTAATGGGATATTTGTTAAATGTAAATGATTAGTATTTTTTAGTACATAGTGAATGCTGACTAGCTTAGGAAATAAGGAATTTTAGGATTTTTATATTAGGATTAGAGTTTATTTAAGTTAATTACAAAGTTATGATAGCATACAGTTGAATAGGTAGTACGAAAGGGTATTTTTGGGTTGTTGACAATATCAATTAGTATTGATTCTTAAGATATCTTAATAGTACTCAAAATAATGATCATAACAATATAAAGTTTAATAAAATCGGATAAGAAATGAATAAGACACGATTGGTATAAGTTTGGAAACGTAATAGTAAAAGCTTGTAAGAGTTTGGTATTAACTCGTAGTTGACTTATGGTCTGTGTGTATTTTCCTAGATGTGATAGGTAAGGAAAGACCACATCATGAAGTTTAAGGTTTTACGCTACTTTCAAGCTCGAGTATGTAAATATTTCTATTTTCATACAAGTAAACCTATGTCTACTTGACTTGGAGTCAATTATGCCATAAACTGTAATGATGTACTGGATAGATTAGACACATGATTCTGTTGAATGTGTGTTAATTTAGTGAAATGTTTCCTTATGTATGACTAATTTATCAATGCATATTTGTATTTGAAAAACTTGAAAACTGAACTATCATTTAGGGTGTTCTCTTAAGTGAACCCTATGTGAAGAAATGTATTATAAAGTTAAGAAATAAAGCTAAAGTTGAGATAGTCAAATCGTTTATGATGTGGAACTTGAGATTTAAGCCTGATATTGGATTATTTTATTGTTTACTGCATTCATGACATGGTACAAAATGACCTACGAATTGAGTTTCTAAAAGTTTAAACACTGTTGAGTTAGGTTTCGAGCATATAGAATTGCATTGCTCAACTTATTTTAGCCACAATGTGTGGTTTTAACTAGACCGACTATGTGTTAGATTTTTAAACCATAATAGGTGGTTTTTGTTGGGGGTCCTACTCCTACGTAGCTCCTTGTTGCCTTGAGTTTATGGACATTGTATCTGAATGCCCAAGTATGTTAATTAACCAAATGATGAATTGGAACAGTATAAGATATTGATCCCAATGCATGTCATATGCATAAGCATGGCACGAATTTCCTGCATAGACGGTTTGTATTAATAAACTCGGGTTATGAAATTAAATGTTCTATAGTATTGATCCTTGCAAATGTGTATTGTGCTTAATTTATGCTTGTGTTATTTACTCTTACTTAGCTTACAGAGAGTCGATGGGATACTTGTGTATCCTTAGGTTATGAAGAGAATTGATTGGTAACATCAGCTGCGGGAACAATCTTTTGAGAGTGTATAGGATAGAGTTAGCCACTTTTAAAGATGCTTTGCTATATTTTGATTTTAGTTCCATTAAAGATTTGTACATATGAAATAAAAAAAGAAAAAAAAAGTATTGTGTTTTAGGTTTGGTTAAGTTTGATGGATGTACTCTTTTGTATAAAGAGGTGTTAAACTAAACTCTATTGCAGTACTCTTTTATTATAAATAAAACTTTTGTTAAATATAAACAGGTTTTCCTCTGTGATGACACATCCTGTACTATGCTAGGATGTGACAATTTGTACTTTACAAAATCCATGAAATACACCTTATGTTCAAAAAATTACAATGATCATATTTTAATCTTGGAAAAACACTAAAGTCGCATATTATATATTATACTCTAAATACATATTTAAGCTCTTTTTCTTCAATAAATGACCAAAAACAGAGATACAATCATACCTAACTTTGAATTCATAATATTGTACATTTCTCAATATAACTAATTACCAGAAGTTGGACTAAATTGATTTTACAGACAAAATATAATTAGTGAAACTGCTAATAAGTACCAAATAAATTGCCAAAAATAGTAAACATTTTTTGAAAATTATTGTTACCAAAATTTAGCATATATTATAAGAGTGTTACATAAAATTTTTTAACTCGAAACAACATGATTTAATATTTTATAAAAATTAATCAAAATTCGTAATAATAAGTTATGTTCTTAAGGAAGTAACTTAAATCAATATAATTTTAAGAAAATAAAATTACCCGATGAAAGTACATGTAAAATAATCTAAAGAGACCAAATTTCAGAATTTTCTAAGCTTGTTTAGTATTTTTAGAAAATAAATCAAAATCGGATAGGAAATAGAACACTCATTAGCACAAGGTGCTCCAGGCACCAGGCTATGTCAACGCACCTTTTATACATCCTAAAAGCTTAAGTGTAAAGCCCCACAATGTCAGGTTGTGCATAGCTATACGAACCCTTAATCCTTTGCTCTTGATCCAAATTTTTCTTATTTTTGTTTTCTTTACTGAATCTTAGTTTTGAGAGGGTTTGTAAGTTATCGAATGTTGCAAAATGGTTTAACTTCACTCTAGATTTAGTTTTATAAAGGCTGGGTTGGTGGAAAGGTGTCAAGATATTTTCCAATTGTCAATTTGTGGGTTATTTTGGCATTTAGTGAACAATTTCACTCTATTTGCTCTTGCCATCTTGCACATAAGATATCCTACTACATTTGAAGTCATGCCATGCTTATATCCTTGAAGTCTAGGTATGTTTGATTTTTTTATAATTTTGTATTAATTAATTACGATTTTTAGTAATTATTTCGTATATTTAATAATATATTTATGTATTGGGTGTAAACGTTTATACTACATAACTATATAATCATGTTATATGTCATTTGGCCCCTAAATATTATTTATATAACTTAAATAATTTATCTTTAATAACTCGTTATATTTCGGGACTCAAATGTCAAGCTCTCGGTAATTAACAAATGTACCCAATAAAATTATAATTTATTGAAATTAAATATTATATATACACTATTTTGAGAAATTAATCTTACTAGCATTCTTTATCTAACTTTTATGACTTTATATTAAAATTTGGCTCAATTCATGCAACACTGTCTAAAAGCCCTAAATCACTCCAATTGCCTTACATGTCCTAACTCGAATTTTAGTTTAGCAACTAGTGTAATTAATCAACTAGGGTCTTACATAATTTTAGGACATGAAGGCTTAACTCCACTTTATTGAACATAGTAAGAAAATATATTCAATTCCGTTCTACTTAAATTGGTTAATTATATCCATTGGGATTAATTTTATTAAGGTTGAATAATTCAATGGATAGAGCTTAAATTATACAAGTGGAGTGCATTCTTGAAAACTTATATTTGAAAATATTGATCAAGTATTTAGCAAAGCTCGAAGCAATTTCGATACGGAATTCATCGATATAGATTCATTTGGATATACATATTTGTGGTCAAGGTATAAGTTAGCTTTAGATTTTTCATCATCACGCGCAAGAATCTCACCATCTAGATTTTGATAAAAGTGAAGTTAAACCTCAATGGCATTTCCCAAGTTAAAAAGTTTAAATAGTGATTAAAGTGAGCAGCAACTTTAATGTGTTCAAAGATGCTCTCAAATGGCGGTTTTATTATGTATTGGCTGCAAGCATTTATTTGGTTCTCACTGTGATAATTATTTTTAAAGAACCAGCTCATGACAACATGGACTTGTTCAAGGAATTATTATGTTCATTGGTTGGAGCAGATAACACAACAGTAACAGAGTATTTTCATTCAACATGGTAAAATATTTGAGTTATTAGTTTTTAATTAACCACATGGATTTTAATATATCACAACTTCAAGTTGAAATAGTAGCACCAATCCATTTAATCTTCAATGTGGTTTTTGTTTACTTATATCTTGAAGCACTGACAAGAAGCCACTATTTTTTCGAGTGAGATTCAAAATTAACATCGTAGGGCTGTTGTAAGGGACGGAGTTTACGGTTTATGTGGAAAATATTCTGAGTTCAAATTTAACTATTTCAGTGCACGGTCTTAGAGAAATATCTTGGATTGCTTTTTAAATTTAAACAAGGGATAAGGATAAATATATAGTGCAGATTTTATGGAATTTTTTTTTTTAAATTATAGTGGAGATTTTTGTGAGATTTTATGGAAATATCTTGTAACTTCAAGATTCATTTTTTGTCATTCAAAGTTTGGACTAATGAAACACTATTAGTGAGAAAAACTGAGTCCTCAGCAATGGAAGTAGAATAGAGCAGTAAACAAAATGCCAAAGCTCTTTAAATTGATTGCTTGATCCTCTCTCTCTGTCTCTTTTCTACCTAGTTGGATTGCATTTTCCATGGCATAGAGGCATTCTTCTATGAAGTCTTCATAGAACTACCAATACTTGTCGAAGTTCCTTTGGTTGGGATTGGACCTCTTTTTAGTGGGCTTTTAGAGCAATCCTCTCTTATAGATTTCCATGTAGACTTGGCCAAGAGGCCAATTCAAATGCATGTGTTAGGCATACTTTGGAATGGGTGGTGGACACTTCATATAATTGAAGCCACCCTCATCATGGTGGCCAACTTGCCACCAAGGTAGTTAACAACACTCATTTAGTATAGATATTTTCGGATGATTTTGTATATTAAATTTTATAAAAAATTAGAGCTTAATTCATTTATATTTCATTTGTAAGGATTTTTGGAAGCATCCGATGAAATTTTAAAGATTTTGATGGAATTTTGGAGCTTACTGGAAGAAAAGCATTGATCAAGGAATAGAAGTAAAGGAATTTTGAGCAAGAAATGAAGTCTAGAGAGCACTACGGGCAAAGACCATGACCGTGTTCCCTAGTCATGGACCTCTAATCCTTAAATTCCATCAAATTTGAAGATTTTAGACAAGCTGCAAGACCATAGCCACACTCCATGGCCATGATCTAGGGTTGTAGTGGTTCTATATTTTATGAATCTTCTATTTTTTAGAAGTTTTTCTTTGTAAGTTTAGGTTTAGTTCTTATAAATAGATTTCTAGGTTTAGGTTTACAAGGAGTACCCCTTCAAAGAAGAGTCGATAGGGTAAAATAACAGGGTTCTCTATTTTCTTGTTGTCCTTCTTCTATTATGTTGTCATTTTAATCATTCTTATTAAAGCTTTATTGAACCCTAGATTTCTAATCTGACTATTGATATTTTTAAATCAATGTTTGTTTATTTCAATCCATGATATTTGCATACTGCAATTTAATTGTTTTAATTATTATTGGTCTTTAATTCAATTTTACCAATGATTGAGTTAATATAAGAGACTGCTATAGAGTTCACGAGTTCTTATAGTATGACTAATTAATACAATAAGGCAAAAACAAACTGACTAAAACATTTAGTTGTTTGGTTCTTTTGGACTAGGGCAACTTAATAGTGGGATTCAAGGGCTTAACGTAATGCTGAGATACTTTGTTGTAGAAGTGATTCGAGTAGAGTATTATCCAGATTATGAATTAATTAGAGACATGAGTCTAATTAATTCATAGTAGGAATTTCCATGGTCCAATATTGCAATTGTAATTGAAAAGTCACTTAGAACTAGGTAGTAAATAACACAAGATTTATTAAGGAATATACTCCTTAATTCTAATTAATTATGTTATTATTTCTATTATTTTAATTATTATTGTTCTTATTCTTGCACCTTTATTTATTTTATTGTTGTTATTCATTTTATTAACTATTTAATTATCCTTTTAATTGTAAAAGTTAGATAATTGGAAAAATTATTGGGGAAACATTGCTAGTTAATTAAGGATTACTCACATTCGTGGTTCCTTATAGCATCAACACTCGAACTCAAATCCAATTTCTATATTATAACTTAACTAGGTGTACTTACTTAATACATGCCCTGTGCATACTACGATAATCAAGTTTTGGTGCTGCTGCTAAGGAGCTAATAGAGTAAACTACCTAGGATACTAGCATGACCCTAATTTTTCCAATTAGTTCAACATGTTTTTAGTAAATCCTTCCTTTAGTTTATTTTGATATTTTTCTTTACTAACTTGTTTCAAATTTCTAAAATATTTTAGTTTATGACCAAGAGCAGCGTTCTTGTGGAACTTGATCCTAAAATTGAAAGAACTTCTCGCTACCTCCACAGGAGAAATTTCTAAGCCTGAATCTTATTAATCAAGGTTCACCATTCTAACTTAAGGAAGAATTAGAAGAAGAATAAGAATTTGAAATACATCAGTAAACAATAATGAAGCTAACCAAACCCTAATGGAATTCAATAAGCCCAAGCAACTAGGGCTAAATCCAGTATCACCAAATCAACAATATAAGTGACCAATTTCCAAATCCAGCCAAACATAATCCAAATGGTGCAACAATTTGTCCAATTAGATGGATTAGCTGATAAAGATCCCAACAACCATATTTCAAGCTTTTTAGAGATGTATGAAACATTCAAAATCAATGGTACCACGGATAATGCGATGATACTTAGGCTGTTTCTATTTTTACTAAGAGGTCAGGCTAAGCAATGGCTTAATTCACTTCCCAAAGGATTAGCCGCCACTTGGGAAAATTGGTTAAAAATTTTTAGGAAAATATTTTCTACCTGCCAGAATGGAAAAATTTAAGAATGATATTTCTTCTAATACCCAAATTGATGGTGAGATGCTTTTTGACACTTGGGAAGGATTTAGGGAACTACTAAGGCATTGCTCACATCATAGGTTACCTTTATCAATGTGAATCCATACATTTTACATTATACTTGATTATCCAACTCGGCAAATGATTGATGTCGTAGCTAGAAGTACTTTGAGTGCTAAGATACTAGATGAGGTCCAAAAGCTAATCGACGGCATCGCTACGAACAACTCATAGTGGGACAATGTAAGTTGCAAGGTTAAGGTGACCGAAATGTTTGAAATGGATTTAGTTAATGCTCTAACAGCTTGGGTTGAAAGCCTGGGCAAGAAAATTGAAGGGTTGATGAAGTCAGTGAATGTATTGGAAGATGAACCATTGGTTGAGTTGGAGGATGTTAATTTTATTGCTAATAGGACTCAAAATAACCCTTTCAGCAACACTTACAATATAGGTTGGAGAAATCACCCAAATTTCTCCTAAGGAAGCTAATAGCAATAGTAGAATAGAAATGTTCAACTTGTGAACAAGGCTCCTAATGTCGAAGAAATGCTAAATAGGTCCATGCAAAGCTCAGAACTATTTCTAAGCTATGAAAGCATCTCTTAGAAACATAGAAGCATCATTCAAGAATCTGGTGTGTCAATAAGGACAATTTGCTAGAACTAACATAGAAAGGCAACAAGGAAACTTGCCTAAAAACACTTAACTAAATCCTACACTAGCAGGTTTAGAGCTAAATTAAGGGAAAGATTCGACTGTCAAGCTAATGACCTTAAACAACAACATTCTTGGGAAGTAACCTAAGTTTAGTTTTATTTAAGTTGTTCTTGATACTGAAAGTTAGTGTTGTGAGGTAATTGGATACTGTCAAGTTGAAATTCTACAAAAGAAAGAAAGTTAAGATAAAGGGTATATCGAGGCAACTTCAGCATAGCCATTCCGATGCCTAAGTAAGATAATTATGGGAATAAGGAAAAAATGAAGGAGAATGAGTAATGTAAGAGTGCCTAGAAGAACCTTGCAATAGTAACCCGAGCTTTATTTATAGTTATAGATTCCCTTATGCTCAGTAATCATTGCCTCCAAAATGTACATGTATGGCACTTTTGAATTTCAAACCACCCCCTGATATTGGGGAATGTAGAGGGCATCCTAGTAGCTAGTAAGAAATTATTCTTGTAATAAGCCTAACTGTTCTCACCCTTTGCTCAAATTTGAACTCCTCTTTATTAATTAAGTTTCGGCGAGTTATATATGGTTCCATTGAGCTAACTAATCACAATTTAAAATACACAATTTTTGTCAACTTTAAAACCTGCATTTGTGCATAAATTTAACAAAAACTTGTTAATTTTATATGAAATTAGAATTATGGAAAAAATGGACAAACCTGAATAAAATTCCCACAAATGCATGAAAATAATTGATTTTAAATGAATTTCATTAATAAGTACAAGTGTATGGGCCCTATCACGGTCTTGGTAGCCCCCAATGTTTAATCAAGGATGCTAAAATTAGAGAAATCACAAAATTTGGCCTACTGATCAGTAGCCTTACTACCAATCGATCAGTATGCCTAGAAGTACTAAGTTTACACCAATAGATCAAGCGATCAACTAGAAGAGAGGATGGTGTGGTGAATAGAAAGTACAACAATGGAATCACGATTAAGGTTTTTCTAACTTAAAAACCCAATCCCTAAATGCCTACATTTCATAAAACATAGAGACAACTCAGTGCTGACATGTGCCTACCAATTGATTGGTAGACCTTTACACAGATCGATCGGTAGCCTAAAATTATAAATACTCACATATGCAAGTCGTAATTGGGATTTTTGTAGTGTTTAGTCTAGTTTTGTGAGCTTACTACTTGTTTATTGTTTTATTGAACCTGCTTATGATATTTAGCACTTATTTTTAAGATTTTGATGCACATTTGAGTTAGTTTAATAAGCATTAATCATCTTATCTTCATCTAATCACTTGTTATCATCTTGTTTCTTTGTTCTTCAATGGATTTTCCTACTATATTTTCATCCATTATTGTTTTCATTGTTGATAACATGAGTAGCTAATTTAGTTTTAGCAGGTTGATGATAATGTATATGTTGCAGATGGTGATACCTTGTAGTTTTGATATGGGTTTGAGTATTTTAGTAGGATTTTGATGTTTAGTATTTTAATTGAACTATTTGAGGTGCTTGTAAATGAAATTTTCAATAGGTTTTTCTTGTGAGTATGAGATAGAGAGGAGATTAGTTGTACGAATTCCCCTTGAGAGCTAATAGGTTTGCATAATTATGAGATCGAAGGGAGATTAATTGTGTAATTCCCTAATTGATTCATTGAGTCGATGAAGAATCAATAACAATTTCTTACAGCAATCAGATTGACAGGAGATTAGGGGTTCCCTGTTGAATTCACACTACATTATGCGATTTTAGTGGGCTAGGATAGGTTATGAGACCGAGAAGAGACTAACCCTCTAACTTCTAGGAATAATACTTAATTTAGGATAGGAATTGAGTATTCAGCTAACCATGTAGGAAAATGAGACCGAGAAGAGATTTTCTGCTACATAGTTAATAAGATGCCTATCCAAGTCATGCTCAAGTGAATTCCACCAATTAAAAATAATCCCTAATATCTTAACGGCATAACCTTACCACTAGTTAAGAAGCATGTCAAAACCCCATACCTTTAGCATTTGTATTAGTTGTTACGGTTTACTCTCATTTAATATTTCATTCACAATTACCAATTCTCCTTTTGACTCGCCTAGATTAGAGTAGCAAGTTATGATCTAGTACTTAACCGCATCCCTTTTCCCTAAGGAATTCAACTTGGTGAATACTCACCAGTATTCTTACTATAGATGATTCGATACACTAATCGGTTAAGATGACACTATTTTGAAATTTCCATTTATAAAATTTTGTGTTTACGTATTGCGTTTTTTCAATTTTTGGCCCTCTTGCTAAGAACTAACTTAGTGTTTTCAAATCTATAATTTTTATTAGTACACTACATCGTTGTTACTAACTAAGGCTAATCTGACCAATTTAGTTCGAACTAATCCTAACCATTTAAGCATGTTTATCCTAATGGCTTTTCCTAACTGACCAATTCTTAAGAGTAAGGTTGCAAGAGGTTGGAAATGTGGTGCAAAAATAGTTGATTTGTACTACATTTTAGGTCAGTTCAGGTCCTCGGGAAAAATCCCTATCAACATTTAGCCCCCAACTCTCCTTGATGGGTGTATCAAGGAGAAGACCAATGTTTCTTTGGAACGACCTTTTATATAGACCTCTACTTCAGCATGAATAGCAATCTTAGAATGTCCGACCTTTCTCATGTCTGAACTACTTGTTCCGACCTCATTCATAAAGTCATAGCATTTTCTATTGATGCTGACTTGCCTCTAGCTTAGCTTTTTACGGAAGTTCTACATCTATTCAAATGATGCTTCACTTTTTCATCATTAAGAAATGTACGATCATGTTAAAAACCACGCACACCCTTGGTACTGTGATTCAACAATGATCATCAAAATTGTGTTGAATGTGCAAAATTGCATGGTTGACAATAACCTGTAACCACTTATCATGTGAATCCCAAGGTTAATTTACAAACTTTCATTATGCTTTTATCCCTTTAATCCCATTTTCTTCTCTTTTCCCTTCTCTTTGCACTCTACTTCTTCTACCATTTCATACCCATAACCTTTATTCTTGCTCGCTTCAATTCTTTGATTCTTGTTTTTCAATTCACTTTCCCTATTCACATTTTCCCTTCCAATTAAGGTAATCATGTCTTCTACGCAATTTGATGACTCGACCTACACCTAAGAGCGAAGCTAGGATTGACCACTATAAATAGGGTAAGCGGTTTACCTCCTCAAGAAGAACCCATCAGTTTGGCGGAGGAGATAGAATGGTGATTGTCCTTGTGATTTATTGGAGCATAAGAATTTAGTTAAGATTTGTGTCCTTAAGTCATAAAGGATTAGGAAACTTCCCTCCGACGAGTACCCAATGGATAATGAGGGTAACACCTAAGCAATTCCACTATATTTAGGTATCAAATACAACATGAGCCTTAATGGAGTCGCTAGTGCGATGACAAAGAAGGAGTTCAACACTCTAAAACTTAATTTTCAATCCTCCCCCCCAAAGTTAGAAAATAGAGAGGCCATAACAGCGTGAGCATATCACTTCACTTAGCATGCATGAGTTTGCTCTCTTTGAGAAGTATTTCAAGATAGGTTTAAGGTTTCCTTTCTCCTTATTCCAAAAATCTTACTTTACATACAACCGTATTTGCCCAAGCATGTTGACCCCAAATTTGTATAGATTAATGGTTGCTTTTGAATATATCTGTGAGGACCTAAAGTTAAGAGCCACCATAACTTTATTTCATTATTTTTTTCACCATAAAGAAGGGTAGCAAATGGTTTTATATTTACACCCGATGTCATAGGAAGATCCTAATAGGACTAGAATCCTTTATCTACAATTGGAAGCAAAAATGGGTTATAGTAAGGTCTAAGACTGACCTAGATTTCCCAACTGTTTGGAGTCACTAGATTAGATAATCTAACAACAAGAAACTACTCCCTAATGACCAAAAGGCTTATGATACCATCATGGAGACCTAAAACAATAATTGGTTTCTATGTGATGCAGATACCATCATAGATAAATAGTCTTGTGGTGTACCAATCTTTCCTAATGACAAAGTGAAAGCTTCAAAGGTGCTAGTGCTACTCAAAGTGAAGACATTAAGGACACTAATGTAGGTATTGTTGTGGAGCAAGGTACAAGTTGTTTGAGATTCCATTGTGCTAAGTAGGCTTGCAAGAAGAGGGACCTCCACATCTACTTTAGGAGCTAAGTAGTCTTCCTTGGCTATGCACAGTACGGCATTTGTAAGTGGTTTTATTTGTATTCTAACATTTTTCCAACCTAACTCCTTAATTCTTCTTTTGTAGATATGCCGTTAAAAGACCACAACTTAAAAAATCTCTTTGCTCAACTAAAGACTGGCAAAGTAGGAAAGAAAGAGGAAGTCAAAAAAGCTCTTATGAAACCACCTGCAAAGTCTACTACCACCAAAACTATCAAAGATACTCAACCATTGAAGGTTACATTGAAGAGGAAGGTCCCTAAGGTTACTAAATCAAGGAAGTGTCCTAACGTGCATGATTGCCTACCTTTGAAAAGGGATCTTACCAAGGGAAAAGACCTTAAAGAAGGTTAGAAGAAAGAATACAAAGTTGATGGTAGTTCAAAGGACCATAAGAAGACTAAGGAGGTCCCTATTACTTTTCCAAGATCTATGGCTCCTTCTAGGAGGAAGAACAAGGATGCATTGCAATTTTTCCCTTGTTGGAATGTTTCTACAGTCGATCATGCCCTTAGAAACAAAAAAGTTGCTTTAGAACTGGTGAAGGGGATTCATGTCCCAAAGGACATTGGTCTTCTAACAAATACTGTTAAGTTCTATCAGAACTCAAGCTCTGATAATTTGTTGAGGTTGGCTGCCTTGAAAATTTATGATGTAAAGGCTTTAACTATCACCTGCACATAATGTTCTTATACTTTCTTCTGACTTTGCTCTTGTTTTCTAGAGCTCTCAGTGTTTGATGATGATCTTACAAGCTTTGGAAGAGGAGAAAAATGCTGGAAGAGTAGTTACTTTATGGTTCTTTATCTCTTCTTGATTTACTTCAACTTATGAAATTCCAAGTTTTGTTTCAAATTACTAAAGACTACAAGAATCAGGTTGCCAATCTTGAGGTTGAACACTTAAAGCTCTAGTAGAAATGGGGGGAGGAAAGGGAAAAGTTAGAGGAAGAGGTTAAGAACCTTAAGGAGAAGGCTAACCGAAAGGCCAAACTCAGGGAGGAGAAGGAGACTGCTATAGTTGAAGAGCAAAAGAAGAATTGTTAACTTATTTCTGACCTGGAAGAGGCATAGGGTGAGGTAAAAAGAATCAAGAGTAAACACATTGAAGAGATAGCCTACTTGCAGAGCTCATATGAGGAGCTAAAGATCAAAATGGTAGATCTCAAAAAGGAGCAAGACTTGAACTACCAAAAATCCTATGATAAGACCTTTGAGGATAATCAGGAGAGCTAAGAGTACATTCATCTCATGGATAAAAAGATGTTGAATAGGTTAAATCTTGCTCAAGGGGAAATCTTAATCCACCATCCAAGTTACGACCTAAGCTACTTAGACTTCGCTAAGCAAGGTAAAAAAGAAGAGGCCTCCACCACCGAAGATGGTAATGCCAAAACTGAAGCAGTAAATCAACCTACTGAAGGGATTGAAGAGAACATTCAAGTGACTCCTAATGCTCCCTAAGGAAGTATCTCCTAATGCTCTAGAGGTCTCTAAGATACCTACTTCAGACCCTCCTTCTAATTCCCCCATTATTTCCAATCAAGTTTTTGATAGTCGAACTCTAATCTCTTATCAACCTTTGAAGGATTGAAATGTTTCTTTACCTACCAGTCATTTATTACTTGTTCTCTCCTTTCTTTTTTTTTTTAAACACTCAAAAGTTGATATGTCAACCTTAATTCAATGTAAAGATAATTTATTAAACCCTTTTTAAAGTCTCCTGAAGGACTTATTTGCTTAAAGCATAATCTAACTTGCTCTTGTATTGGTCTGTAGTTATTTGTTAACCTTGGATGTCCAACAATATATTTCTTGCATTTTCTTTATGATTTTTGTGAGCCCTTTTAATTAGTTATTGAGTAATCTAAGGCTTCTATTTAGCCCACTATCCCTATTTATTATGAGACTTAGAGCATCATGTTCACAAATGACTAGTAGCTTAGAGCTTCTAAATAGCTCATCATCTGCATAGTAGATTTAGAGTGTTTAAGTTGATGGTAGCCTGTCATCTATTGATTAGACTTAGAGTGTTAGGCCTACATCCGATCAACGGTTGAGGGCTTGTAAGTAGCTCATCGTTTATTTAGTATACTTAGAGAAATTAGGTATGCAATGGCACGTTGCCCATAGTGGTTAGAGTTAAAGCATCACGCCCATCGTCAATTGATGACTTAGGGGATTTCAAATAGCTTGTCATCCTTAATAAGGACTTATAGTGATTGCGCCTAACATTCTTAGGAGAGTTTAAAGCTTTTATATCTCATCATCTAAGTTCTTTTCTGGACTTATAGATTCACGGATATTCGTTTCCTATTGTCCGTCGAATATAGTACTTAGGGATTAGTGCTTTGTGATTTGCTTGTCAACCCTTAATAAGGCTTATAGACTTCTTGATTTTTCTCATAAAGGAGATCAAATGGGAGTTGTGTGCATTAATGCAGGTTGGTTAAGACATTTAGGTCAATACATTTAGAATTATGTTCGTGCCATTACAAAGAGTATCGTGATAAAGTTAAGCACAATATAAATTTGAATAACGTTAAATGAAAGAACACTTCATTAAGCAAATCGTAAAATATACATAAGGTCGGTTCACTAGCTCCAACAACTTTCAATACACACTAAAACAAAGATAGCCAAGCATATAAGTCAGTAGACCAACATCAACAATTTCAAAAGCATAATTATAAAACAAACAACCTTCAAAGAACAAGCAAGTTCTAAGCATAAATTCAAAATTCCATACAACATGAAATTGAAAATTCACATAGCTAACAACAGATCAGTCACTCAAAGTAGAGCTTGATATTATTAGCATTCCATGCATGGGGAATGGGTTGTCGCCAAATCTCTCCAACCTATAAGCATATCCATTCCTTAAGATTATCAGCATTCCACACTTGAGGAATGGGTTGTTCATCAAGTCTCTCTAATCTATAAGCATGTCCATTCCCTATCACCACCTTTACCTTCATAAGGTCTTCCTATGCTAAAGTTAGCCTTCTTCAACATTCTCTTGCACCCAAGGCCTTTAACTTCTTGTAAACCAAATTGCCAGGTCAAAAATACTTGTGCTTAATGTGCTTGTCATAATATCAAGCTACTCATTGTTGATAGGCAATGAGATGAGCTTTAGCCTATGCTCAAGTCTCTTGAATAGTGTATAAATTTGCTCTAAGGCCAACATCATTATACTCGGGTTTTATAAGCTTGAACTCACATACTCTCTACTTAGAGTTCAATCGATAACACTGCTTCATATCCAAAGGCCAACTAAAAGGGAGTATGGCCTATCAAAGTCCTTTATGGTCTTATACCCCCAAAAAAACATTCAATAGTTCATCTACCTATTTACTGCCAACTCAATTCATACTCTTCTTTAAACTTTGAAGAATTACCTTGTTTACAGCATCTGCCTATTTGAGGGTGCGCAACTAACATGTAACATAGCCTAATTTGTTGAGCTTTACAAAACTCCCAAACTTGTCATTGTTAAACTGTGGTCCATTATCAATAATAATAGCGTACGATATCCCGAATCTAATTAAGATATTACTAACCATAAAGGCCTCAATGCTTCATTTTGTTATACTTACCATTGCCTTTGCTTCAACCTATTTCATTAAATAATCCACCACAACAATGATGTATTATCTCTACTTAGCGGTCTTCGAGAATGGGCCTAGAATGTCTAACCCCCATTGGGCAAATGGCCAGGAGCTAGTGAATGGAATCAAATATACACTTAGGGCCCTTTCAATTAGAGCATTTCTCTAACAATGGTCATGTAGGGACACTAGGAGAGGACTAGTAGTATTGCCTAAAATTTCCACATGTGCACCCATGATAAGAAAATCGCCTTGCAAGTCAGAGATTGGAAGACTCTAAATAGTTATTTGCTAGAGCCTTCAATTTTAGTTCATTGTCCCATTATATAATATAAATTATTATGGATATCCATTTTTCCACTGTTCCTCAGAATCACAGAGAATCGGTATCCCCTACCTAAATAGTGAAATAAGATAGATAATTCTAGAAAATTCTAAACTTACTAAAGATACTAAACTTAATTAAGACATTAGTCGTTTTTCGGAGCATTCTGAATTAACTACACAAGCTTTTCATCATACTGATTCAATGGTAGCACTCTGCACTCAATTCCTATCCCATTCCCAACTATCGATCAACCTGCAAGAAAAAGAACTATTGGGGTATAAGCTTAAGCTTAGTGAGATAATTACCCTCATCAATACCATATGACAGAAATTTATTAAATGCACAATCATATGAACGTATGAACAATCAGTATGCCAAACAACGCATGCAATGACCTAGGAACTGCATACGACTCAGAATTACGCCCCCTGAAGTCGGGGTTTAGAGATAATTAACCGACCCAAACCAAAATCCGGGTTCTAGACTTTAGGTTTTATTTCATTTGCACTATCATGCTCATGCCAAAACAAAACTCTATATATATATGTATACTTCCTTTACCAAAATCAAATCATATCTTTTAAAATCCCAAGTCTAGCGGTATGGTGGCCCCCGCAGTCCACAAACACACACCCTAAGCAGAAGCCACAAGACTCAGCCCCTCGCTAACGGTTGGCGTCTCCCAGCGCCTAGTAAGCCCATCAGCTTAGGATAGGGACTCAATATATATGATGACATAGCTAGTGCCCAATCCTGCAGGAAACTCGTATTCCTGTGAGTCCCCTTCCATCTTTTGCGTGAAGCAGCAGTCGGTGTTATCCGTATGCAATATGGGGAATGCATGATTCATTTTGATTTCTTAATCGTATAAGTGATTAACTTGATTTTTAGGGTGATCAAACAATTTCATTCCATACAATTCACATGTATATATTAATACAAACAATTCCCATTATTATATATATAATTAACAAGTCATCACATTCATCCACAAATCCATACACATGCATCTCTCATATCCCACAAGCATCCAAATTTATATATATAAGTTTAGGTGCATCTATTCTACAAGCACAATCAAGTAAAGAGTCATCAAGAATTTACTTACTCAACCATGCAGATCAATCAAAATCATCCGGGATAGGTCGTCTCCACAAAGCCGGGTCCTTTGGACATCACAAATATGATACTATAAGGATTTGAAATAAAATCTAGAAAACTAAGCTAAAACCTAGAAAACTAAGCTAAAACCCTTTAAGTTATACTTTGGACTTGGTTTCATAAATTTTTCCGGTTTTACTTAAAAGTTCAATCGCGTATAACTTTTTCGTTTTAAATATGATTTTTATGATCTTATAGTCAATCTTCATCGTTTTTTAGTTTACTTTAACATGGTGAGGTTATATTTTCGAAATGAGGCATACAATTCTATCCATGGGTCAGAACAGTAGCATTCCTCATGTGTTGGAGTGCTTTTGGGCCTTGTATGGTAAATGGGCTTTTTGATAACTTGAGAAATCCTTTGGGCTTGGTCTTAAGATTTTATCCTAAGCTTAAAATACCCCTTGAGATCAAATTTACAACTTTCATTTATATTCCTAAGGCTAACAACCACTTCATGGGCCCTTTAGTGGGCTTAAGTTGTCAAATGGGCTTATTTTTTGTTCAAACTAAAGTTAGTGACTTTGGTAGGCTTATGGGGCCTTAGGTGAATTTCTTATGGGCTTGAAAATATCATCTCTTAATGTTTTAAGGTGCTGGTCAGAATTTTATTGAAAGCCCAACTTAGAGTTCTAGGCTTGTTTTGAGAGTTTTAGACTCGGTTTTGAGTTTTAGGCTTTGTATGCTTACCATACTTGCTTTGGTTGATCATTTTGCTTTAGTTGATCATTTTACTTTGTTCATTCACTTTTATCATATTTTTAAGCTTCTTTTTCCCACGTTCCAGATCTGGTCATGATGATTCTAAGGGGTTCTCGCTTGGTTTTTCAACTTGTTTCATCATTTCCTTAAGTTTAGATGTTAGATTATGTACTTAAACTACTTGTATTCAAATCTTAACTTAACTTTTCTTCCATAAGACGATTCTTTAAATCATGCTCCACACAAAGAAATAGAAGATCTTATACTTAATACAACCTCCATATCATAGCTCATGTCATACAAAGTTAGTTTCTTCATAAAACTTCATGTGATGGATCTTTCCATAACTTAAGTCTATATTTGAGCATGTTTAACTTAACGGAAATAAAATCAACATTCAAATGACCTTTGAACCCTCACATCCAGCATGTTCATCTTCCAATCAAGTTCTTCTTTCAAGATTTTCTCAACTTAAAATCTTCCATTCAAAGTGCTACACAAATATCTTTACAAAACACCAACTTTACATGCTCATGTTTCAACCTCATGTAAGGGTTTCATGAGTTTGTTTCTTTAAACGGTTTTTTTCATTGTCACAACTTAAATCATACTTATATCTTCAAGAAATCAAAGTCTCTTAACATAAATACTAACCCACTAATCACAAGAAATACTTACTCATCCTTAAAGCAAATTATGGTGGTTGTGCACAAAGGTTCCACTTAAGCTCTTAACTTTACTTCCTCTTTTGCAACCTTTTGGAACCCGAATCTTTTGGACTTTTGGAATGGGGTTTGTGGAAGGTTCTAATGGTTCTAAAAGATCTTAGATGGTGAAAGAAAATGACACAAGAATAAGAAGAGAAATTGCCATGAGTATGGAAGCAAAAATGGTGGCGGCAATGTTGGGAATCTGTGGAGTTAGATTTCTTCTTTTGATTTGTGTTTAAAGTGAGAGAAAAGGAAGTGAAAGAGGGAGAGAGTGGCAGATTTTGAATGAGGAAAGAAGTGTGTGTAAGAAGCTTTAATTGATTATCTTGTAGCTTACACAAAAGTCAACAATTGCAACTATTAATGATGTAAGCATTAAGGGGTGAATAGTGATGTGTAAGAGAAAGTGATTGATGGTTGAAAGACAAGAGCATGGCCCCCCTTTCTCCCTTGTCCAAATCTGCCATTTAAAGTTTTTTTGGGCCATGGAGTGGTCTTGTCTCATTTATTAAAGTTAAGCTTATGAAATTTTATGAAAAATTGTCCATATGTAGTATAAGTGAAGGGGTGATAAGGAAATTGTCTTATCACTAGATTTTGATAAGTTATCAATTGATAAATGATTCCAACTCTCAATTGATAAGTTATCTAAGGTGATTGGTTGGGCTACTTATTTATGTGTAAAGCTTATACATGAAGATAAGGGCATGGCATTATAGGAAATTGTTTTAGGGTTTTCATCTCACATTTTTTTGTAATTTATGATTTGATTTTTATAAAATTGTGAAATTTTCTAAAGTTGAATGAAATTATTCAAATTAAATTATCGATTAATTACTTAAGGTTAAAATTCCTTAATTATTTTAGGGTTTAGGGTTTTAAGTGACTTTAGAGCTTGCAATTCTTCAAGCTTTGGTTTTGTCGATAATTGTTTTTTTTATTGGAAAAATTTAATTCATTTCTAAATATAAACTTAAGTTTTTGGTCTAGTTGATCTTTGGGAATGTTCGGAAAGTATTCATACTCAAATCTTAGGCCCACTAAAAGTAGGGTTTATAGGTCATAAGTTTGGACTAAACAATGGGAATCCTTCTTCATTATAGGCCACCAACATTCAAGCCGTAGAGCTCTTACATACAGAGCTCTGTCCATAATGTGATTACCGCACACTCCAACATGTAGGTTGGAAAGGACCTATTCTGCCTTTGATGGTTGTAGACATCTCAAGTAGGATATACTTAATCCCCTTTTGTACAGCTTCTCCTCAATCATCATAAAGTTAGTCGCCTTGTATACAAGCCTTCGAGCCTCCTTACTATCTTGAGGCAAGACTCCGTTCTTCAAATAATCAATAATGGGGTCCATCCAACAGTACTCCGTCTCCTTTTCTTACACCTCAAAACATTCCATAAGCTGCCTTTCCATACTCTTTTTTGATAGATATTCTATAAAAATCCTTTCTTCCTATCTCAACAAACCTATGGAAGCCAACTTAGACAACTTGTTCGTAGCATAATTTTCCACCCTCGGAATCTTTATCAATTGCCATGCTTCAAAGCTAGCTCTAAGCTCTTTAACCAACTGTAAGTACCTAGTCATGTTCTCATCCTTTGTCATGCTATCTCCTCTAACTTGATTAACAACTAATTAGGAATAAAAAAATCATCTAAACGCTTAGCTTCAACCTCTTAAGCCTACTTCATCACTGCCAAAAGTGACTCATTTTTTGATTCATTATTGATGGTTGGGAACCCAAATTTTAAAGCACAAGAAATTTGAGCTCCTATTAGGCTTTCAACATCAAACCTACTCCACTTCTTTCACATGTAAATGATCCATCAATTTACAATGTCCAGGTCAACTCTTCACTTCGCGTAACTGATCCTCCACTCCTAGTGAACTCAACTATAAAATTTACCAAGATTTGAGCCTTGTAGGCCTCTCTATTTTGGTACTAGATCCCTAAAGCCCTAAGCTCTAAAGCATACTTAATCATTTACCCTGAGGCATTATGCTTTTGTAGATCTTGCTTTGATGGTTGATAAGTTAAGACCACGACCTAGTGAGCCTCAAAGTAAGGTCGAAGCTTCCTAGCTACTACTACAATAACTAAAATGAACATCTTTAACTTAGTATATTGTAGCTCAAGCCCTTATATAACATGACTAACATAATAAATCAGCTTGTACATTCATCCCTCTGCTTATACAAGCATAGATGAAAGAGCTCAATCACTTATTGATAAATATAAATAGAGGGTTTCTCCTTCTACTAGCTTTAACAAGATTGGTAGCTTAGTCGAGAACTCCTTTAAAGCCTTAAAAGCCTGCTCACATTCCGTAGTCTATCTAAACTCAAATGGATTTCTTAAGACACAAAAAAACTCTACACACATCTTTACACTTTTGGAGACAAATCAATTCAATGCTACCACTCTGCTATTCCACCTCTGGACTTCTTTAATAGACTTTGGTGACTCCGTATCCGATACAGCTTAGATCTTCTCAGGATTGGCCTCAATTCTCCTTTGTGTCACCATGAAGCCCAAGAACTTCCTTGAAGACGCTCTAAACACACACTTTTGTAGGTTTAATTTCATATTGTGTCATCAGAGCATGTCGACAATCTCTTGTAGGTTGGAAAGATACCCATCATTTGTCTTACTTTGATGATTATATCATCTACAGACACCTCAATATTCTACGTATTTAAGGTTTAAACATCTTTGTAACCATCCTCTAATATGTGGGACCTACATTTTTCAACTAAAACAACATAACTTTATAACAATACGTCCTAAAATTTATGATGAAAGAAGTATATAGCTAATCAAAGGAGTGCATCTTGATTTGATTGTATCCAAAAAAAGCATCCATAAAGCTCAGTAGGGCATGTCTCGAGGCCGTATTGACCATCCAATCAATACGAGGCAAAGGAAAGTAATCCTTTAGACATGCCTTATCCAGCTCAACAAAGTCAATGCACATTCTCCATTTCCCATTTGCCTTCTTAACTAACACACAATTAGCTAGCCATATGGGATATGTTTCTTCCCTAATGAAGTCTACCTTCAACAATTTTTGAACTTCTTCTTCTATAGTTGCTTGCCTTTCTAAGATAAAATGTCTCTCATTCTACTATACAATCTTAGCAATTAGATCAATGTTTAACATATGGATGATTAGCTCCTCTAAGATTCCAAGCATATTAGATGTGGACTAAGAAAAAATATCTTTATTAGCTTGAAGGAAATGTACAACACTTTCTCAAAGGTCTGCTAGCATGTTAGCTCCAACCTTAGTAGTGTGCTCATGGTTGTCACTCAACTATATGGTTAAATTTTTCTTTACAGATTCTCCCCTTATGTGCATACGATTACTCGTGCCTTACTTAATGTGATAGACCTAATCCGTCTTTAGAGCTTTCAAGTGCAAAGCCCTGGCTAGTTGTTGATCTCCATGACATGTTCCTATTCTTGTTAGGGTGAAAAATTTTACCTTCTGATGAACTATTAACACTACCATCTTGAAAGTGTTAATGGAAGGTTAGCCTATGATTTTGTTGTAAGGTGAGGATAAGATACTATAACAAAATTAGTTTCCTTTTGTACAATGTTCTCATCATCCCTAATCTAGAGAGTTAAGGTAACTACATCCTAAACTTTCACTAGTTGATTATTAAACCCATACAAATTGTATTTGTATAGCTACACCTTATGATTCTCTAGCTTTGGTCACATTTGATCAAATGCATGTTTAAAGATGATATTAGTTCAGCTCCTAATATCAACAATAACCTTTCTAACTTCGAACTCAGCTACTCTGGGCATAGTGACTAGTGTGTTGTTATGGGGGAACCGAATCCCCTACATATCCTTGTTTGAAAATGTTATCATGTCATCTACTTTGTGCTTTTTACCTCTAAGGTTTAGCACATGGTCTCCTCGTACATCTATTGAGCTTAATGCCACTAAAGTATTTCCTCTTGTTAGACTACCAAAAATCATATTAATCACTCCTCTAAGACCCTATATGATAGAAATCAAGCCACCGAACCTCTAATAGTAGAGTTTTCCTATAACCAAACCATACATGCCACTACCGGTCATGTCCCATTTAAAGTCATCTACAGTTTCAAACCCAACCTGCCCCTCGATCATACCCCAATGCCCTTAGTTGACCGAGAAGACTCAAAAGCATGAACCTAAGCTTAGTCCCTTCAACAAATCTACTAACGAGTTACTCAGCAAATTGATCGAGTTGCAAGGAAGTTAAGAGAAAAAGGCATAGGCAAGAAAACTAAGCAATTTCAATCTGGTGACCAAGTATGGCTACACATGAGTAAAGAGAGGTTCCCTAACAAGAGAAAGAATAAATTGTCTGCTAAAGCTAAAGGACCATTCAAAATCCTCCTACAAATTAATAACAACGCCTACTAGCTAGAGCTTCCCAAGGACTTCAGAATGTCTGATGTGTTTAATATTATCAAACTTAGCCCTTACCAACCTAAGAAAGAATTGAGTGAAGACCAACCAAATTTGATCCCAAATTCCAATAAACCTAATGAGGATGATAGGAATTAAGCCACAAGACCTCTAACTGAAGCCTGAGCTCGATGACTTGAAGGTACAGCAAGGTGGATCCTCTCTTTGCGACCAACATCTAAAGAGTCTAAGTAGCTACATTATGCCAACTTGTTGCTCTATCCAAGCCCAACTCTCCTGTGCATATCAATAGTCACTACCTGCCACCCCGAAATGCACTCAAACAATAGCTTAGTCCACTTAACCACCAGCTCAACCGACCTAAATCTAAATTGCTCAAAGTATGTTCAAATTGAATTTACCCTAGAAGAATTATCAACTCAGCTCGACATCATTACTCGACAACAAACAGGTGAACCATATAGTTTTTCTATTTCTGCCAAAAGTCCTTCCTCTAGCTACAAGCCACATGTCCAAAAACCCATGTGACAAGATCTTTTGTACAAAACGGATGCTTTTCTTGATTTTTCATCTATACCCCTTAACATTCTTTAGACATTACTTATTTGTACAGTACTCTTTTAGTAATTTCCATTTATAGTAGTTGCCCTAATATTTCGGGTATAAATGCCCTTGTAAATGCAGCCGCAGACATCATTGTCATATCTCTCAATACAAAATATACTTCATTTTTTTTTTAGCATTCTCTTTGCTTACCTCACTCTTATCATAATCATTGAGTAAGGTTAGGTAACGAGTACCCTCACTAAGTTAACTCATACATCATATCGAGTTAAGTCGTGAGTCCATGGAGGTCCTTGGTGTGTCACATTCTCAAATTCGTTCATGGTTTGCTTGTTTTACTTCATCGTTTTTTGTACATTTCCACCCTTATTTTCAAGCTTTCTATAAGCTTAGGCCTACCCGCAATACAGTCACCCTTGTATACCCTTGGCATGCCGTATCATCAATTATCTCATCCTTTAGTATTCCAAGATACAATCTCCTAATTATTAGGTCTAGCATCATTTTCTCAAGGCTATTTCTTAATCCTTCTTCTTTAGGTAGGTCGTTCAATCCTTTCTTCCTTACCTACTATAAACTTCCTCAAATATCCTCTCTAGACAACATTTTCTAATGCATTCTTCAAGTAGATGGACTTGTCTATACTACGACAACAATCTCCATGGAAGTCACAATAAGTTGATTTAGGGGGGTATATGCGGCAAAAGTCGAAATTGGCCTTTTCTAATCTCTTGGAGGTTAGCTCAATTTATTTCACATGTCAAACTTTCTTCTAAGGTAATCATTCACAAACCCTCTCTCTTTTTCTAATCTACTCTCAAATTCATCCTTCTCGATCTCCCTTTAAGCTTGCATCTAATCTTTGTAGTGTATAAACTTTTCCTACCTCTTAGTAAAATCATCCAATAAGGTAGGTGGATGCTTAGCCATAGATTTGAAGAAGTCTGAATCTTCCCTAACACCTCTACAAAAAGAGTATAGTGCTACACTTTTGTCATAATTGGTAATCTCAATCATCAACTAGTTAAACTTATGTACAGTCTCTACAAAAGGAGTATAGTGCTATACTTTTGTCACAATTGGTAATCTCAATCATCAACTAGTTAACCTTGTGTACATAGTCTCTAATAGTTTCCCTAAGCTTCTACCTAATTGAGGTTACAAGCGAAGAATCTTTTTTAGGAGGCCTATTGGCTAAGAAGTATTACTTGAATTCATTAGTGAATTGGTTGAAAGAAGAGATGGAGACCACTTTCAATGAGTTGAACCAATTGCTTACTAACTTCCTTAAAGTAGAGGGAAAGTCCTTACAAGCAATTGTATTAAAAAGTTTATATAACTCTTTCAAAGAACGGAATGTATTCAGGTAGTCATCTAGGTCTTTTTTTTCCATTGTAAGTGTCGAATTGGGATGATTGAACACTTAATGGGACAACAACATCTACAATCTATTAAATAAAGGGGTTTGGCTTTCTACCCTCATATCTACTTCTTTTTAGAAGTTCCTTTTGTAGCCAACTTCCTAATGTACTCTTCCAAATCTTGTAAACTCATATCTACTACTGCCTTCTAAGGCAAATGAGTACCCAAATGCTTGATCTTCCCTTCCATGTATGTTTGAGCATGTACTCCGTTCTAAGCTTACGTTAGCATCTAATGAAATTCCTTCTCAACATAGGTTTCCTGTCTTTGCTACTGGGCAATTTCATTCACCATAGTAGTTTATCCACATAATTATCGTAATGAATTATCATTGCAATTGGGTAAGGTCCTCTAATTGCCTCTAATGAGGGAGTAGAAGAAGAGGCAACATCACGTTTGTTGAGTTTCTACCTTAGTTCTTGGTTATTGGCTCAAACTTACTTAAGATCTTTAGCAAACTTAGTACATAAGGCTTCTAACTACGCAATGTATAAAACTTCATCATTATGATTTTGTACTCATCCAATTCAATCACAAACCTCCACTCAACACACTTCTAGAGTGTGCTGCTGTGGGGATCTTTCTTCTTAAGTTATACAAGGGGCATTACACCATCCCAGAGTGTTGTGATCTTTCCCTAGACTTGAACTAACCTAAAATGAAGTACAACTGACCTATTTATTTGCATTTAGCTCCTTTTGCACCACATTTCCAACCTCTTGTAGCGTTGCTCTTAAGAATTGGTCAACTCAAAAAAGCCAGTAGGCTAAACATGCTTAAATGGTTGGGAGTAGTTTGAACTAAATAGGTCGAATGAGCTTCAATCAACTTGAAAGAACTATATACAACTTGTCAAGAGTCGATCAACAGCGGCACGAATAGTTAGGCTTATCACCAAAATAACTACCTACTAGCCACTAGAATTCCCTCCTTGTTCCCCAATATTAAGGAGTGGTCTAAAATTAAAAAGTGTCATACGTATACACTTTGGAAGCAACGGTTATGGAGCATGGGAGAATCTATGACTATAAATAGAGCTGAAGTTACTATTGTAAGGTTCTTCTGGATACTCTTATGCTACTCACTCTCCTTCATTTTTTCCTATACAATTATCTTTTGTAGGTATCGGAGTGGCTTTGCTGAAGTTGCCCCAGTTACCCCCCCCCCCCCTAGCCTAACTTTCTTTCTTTTGCATAATTTCAACTTGACAAGTGTCCAATTACCTTATAAGACCAACTTTCAGTATCAATAGCTATTATTTTGTTTATCATTGTTTTATTTTAGTTAATTCGAGTATCAAGTTCTTTGGAATTTAGTTAGTATTTTTCCCCTGCATTAAACACTTTGATTTTATCTAAACAGATATTAGAATATCTTTTATGCAATGGTAGTTGAATAAAGTTTGTCATCCAATTGAGTTGTTCTTCGATTAAATTTGAGTTGCAATTTACTTTAATTTTGAGATTTTTCAGAGCAATTTCAAGAAGTCCAAAATGTAGAAATTCAACAAAATAAAACAAAATTTGAATTCAAAAGTCCAAGGGGAACACAACAAAGGTTGTCAAACTCGACAAAGGGTCTATAAAATTGGAACATAAAATCAAAATGTAGAAATATAAGTTTTTATAACCTATGTAAAATAGCTTTAAAAAACTATAAATATGCTTATAATAGTTATAAAAAAATAACTGAAATACGTGATGGAAGTGGAGAAATGAAGAAATTGAGTTGTTTTTCCATTAAAAATTGTTAATCTTAATCTAAAATTTACGGAAGAAGTTCAAGCAAAATCGAAATTGAATTTCTTTCGATTATTTTCTTTGAAAAAAGCGATAAATTGAAGAATAAAATTTTTAACTCATTTTGAGTTACAAACTTAAATATATAGTTTTTCTTATAAACTTTTCTATTAAAGTTGGGACCCAAGTAAAGGCTATGAATATCGAACAAGGCACTAGGAGAGAGAGAAAGGGGGAAAAAATCAAAATAGGATAGGAAAGATAATTTACTACCCCAATAGTTAATAATCTAGTAAAAGCCTAGTTATATTTTTTAGTTTTGGTCTATCTAACTCATGTATATAAAATCGGTAAACTCGGTCGAGAACGTAAGTTTTTACTGAGTTTGACATATAGAATCGGTTAAAGACATGTTTTATAAAAAAAAAATTAAAAAAAAAAAACAATTTTAACTCCAAGTTAACTCTAAAGAACTTTCTAAAATCGTAAACTCATAGAATTGCATGGATATAATCATAATTTTGACAATTATGAACATAGCCAAAATCCATGCCCGTGGACTTGCCTATGATCCTCTCATAAGTACATTCCAAAAAACCTCAAAAGCTCAAAATTTTAGGCCAAAAGGACCACAGCCAAGATCATACCCGTGATCCTTACTAGTGGTCACACTTAAATCAAGAAAACATGGAACAAGGGAAGGACTATGATCATGATCCAAGACTATGGTCATGCTACATATTTGACATCCATGGGTAATGTCTTTCTATTCTATTCTATTCTATTCTAAACACAACTTCTCTCTCTAAAACTCCATGCTCTTTCACTTTCTCTCACTACAAAATCATCCAAACACCACAATCCTTGCAAATTCAACTTGTGTACATACAAATCAAGGTACATATTTCATCATTCTCTATGTGGTTTTCTAAATTTGTTGTTTCTTTAGATAAAAATAGGATTTTTATTTAAGGTTTGGTGATAAAATATGTGTAGCCACCCCATTTTTACCCCTCTAAGGTAATTTTAGTTTTTTTTTTTTTTTTTTTAGGGTAAGGGGTCTTAATTTAGGGGGAAAAAAAGCACAAGAAGATTAAAAAATAGAAAATTTAAAAAGAAAAATAAGAAAGAAAATTTAGGAAATTTTAAAAAACTAAAAGAAGATGATAATAATAATAATAATAAAATTTTTAGACAATTTAAATAGAATAAGATTTTTTAGCCTTAATATTTTTTTAGGGCCTTAAATAATAAAAAAAAAAAGACGGATTTTGGTCACGAGCTTATATTTAAATCTAACCTAAGCGAACTTGGCCATACATGTAATTTGATTACATATATAGACAAGGTACAAGTCAACGACCTAATGGAAATACAATTGTACATGCATAGACGAGACTCAAGTTTAAGCCTCGCTACAAGCACTTAGGCACATTTTTTTCCTTTTGACTTCAAATGCCACGTGTCAGCCTGTGATTGGCTGACACGAGTATTTTCCTCCTCTTCCTTCATTTTCCCTTCCTTTTCTACATACACCCTACCCACATAGCTCACTTCTAAGTTCCTTTTCATCCCTTTTTCCTCATAATTTCACCAAATTAGCGGTAAACTTAAGAGGTACACTTGGAAAACTTTACATTGGTATCAAAAATACATCTAGATTCAAGAATTTATAGGAATAAAATAACTCTTGAAAATCAAGAAAAACTCAAATATGTGGATTTTGCTCCTCATTGAATTCCCATGATTCGAGCTTTTTCATCAAAAAAACAAAGCTTCCTTAATGCATTTGAAGTAAGAACAGAGGGTCATGAACTACTTTTGACTATTATTTACACTTAAGTCATATGAATTTCAACTTTTTCATCAACACTCATTTATTTCAAAATCTCTAAATTAATGGAAAATTGTTGACCTTCCATTCTTTTTTAATCTTCAACAATTATAAAAGGGGCTTAGGGAACTCATTTGGATAATAAACAAGCTCTCAAACATGTCTAAAACAAAAACTCCCACAATTTCTCTCTTTCTCTATCTACACGCAACTAAGCTCTCTCTCTCTAGAATTTACTCGAGCTCGAAAAAGCTGGAGCAAAAGCATCCATTCAAGAAGCTTCTCTATGAGCTAAGCTTTTTATCCTGACCCCTCTTGCTCTCAGTCGTGCTTCCTAGTCTCGCCAATAAACACCTAGAGTCTAAAACCCTAACCACTACAGGGCTTAGTTCGAGACACTACGACCATACCTCCTTATTTAATTTTGACACCATGGCTGAGTTCGTGGTATCTCAAAAACTCAAACCCAACCTTCCTTCAAGCTTCAACCACCCCCATTGATGTCGACAACCATGACCTACCGCCATCTAATTTTTTAACCACCACAAAGCAGCCATAATAGACCAAGGCACTCGACCTAACACCCCCCCCCCCCAAATTCATCAATAAGAACTACATAAAACTAAACTTCCCCATTCAATTTGGTTGCCTGTAATGCTCAGAATCGCTTACATGAGCCACTCCCTACTTCTCCTCTATAGTAGTCACATGTCTGGCACGTGTTCAGGTCGTAACCGTGTTTAGTTTGAACCTTTTTCATTAGTTATGTTATTTTTTTTTGTTTATTTATTTATTCCTTGTAGAAGTTTTAAATTAAGAAAAAAAAATTTAAAAAATGAAAAGGTTTAGTTTAGTTTTTACTTTCTTTGATAAAACATAATGAAATAATAAAAAAATGAATGATAAATAACATTTTGCCACTTAGAAAAAGTAATTTTTCAAATAAATAAAAATAAATCAACCCTCTTTTCAAAAATTATGACATCTTTAGAACTTTCCTGATTTTGGACCCTTTTCAAAAACTTTTCCAAAATAAATAAAATGGCTAAAAGACGTAAACTCAACTAGTTATTTCAAAATTAAAGTAAATTCACAAGCTAAAGTTTTTTGTGAAGAAATAGATATATCTATCTTGAATAACAGTATGTAAGCACCTCTAAGACAATGTAAAAATAAAAAATTTAGTTTTTTCCCATTTTTTTTATAAAATTACTTACATTGGTAAAAATAACTTTATTTAAATGTCAATTTTTGTCCTGAAAGGTGAATTAAAAAAAAAATCAATTCTAAATTTGAAAACTTGATGGCACCCATAAGGGTTTAAAAACCTAAACCCTAGACTCAATCTCTAGTCCTTCAAAAACCCTTTTTAAAAATCCTTTTTTTTTTCACGTACACCAGTATATAGATCAAAACCAAATCTACCCACTTAGTTTTGACCTAAACCATTTCTCAATCTCGGTTGGGTGGCGACTCCAAAAACTTACAAGATTCTTTTAAAAAGCCAATTTTCTTTAAACCCTAGTCGATGATCAATATTAAATGAGTAAGGTTTAGTATCAATTGATTTAAGGAAAAGTTATTAAAAACCAGAAAAAATTAGGCTCGATAGTATGTTTGTTGCATGTGTAGAAATCTTTATTTCTAGGAGTGATTAGTGTAAGATAGTATGATAGAACATGTTGTGTATCTATTATTTGCTTGAAATCACACTAAAAATACATGCTTCATGAATATTGAAGAGAGGAAGAGTTATGGGGATTATGGTGAATGTCAATGAAGGAAGGGGAGTATGATGATACACTTAGGATTGTTTTTGCTTGTTATTCATAAAACTAACAATACGTACATGAAATGTGTTGGTTGGATTGAACTGTTGGAAATTCTTCCCATGTTCAAATTGGCACACAATTGACTAAAGTATGCTATAACTTGTGATCAATGGAGATTGTGAACTAAAATAGGATTTCATTGTTATTTCATCTTAGAAATTCATTAATCCATGATTAGCAACAAGTTAGCATTACATTGTATAAACTTTTGATTGGTGATTATTTTTTAAGGCATCAACATTTTAGAAAAACGATTTCTCTGAACTAAAATTGAAATCCGCTTTTGCATTATTAATTCTAGATTCATACTGAAATACAAGCATGCCACCTAAAAGAGCACTTCTAGTTTTAGTTCTACCTACTTCTTGTTGAGCTTCAATTAGTCGTGGCAAAGGAAGCAACGTACAAGACATACAAAGGAGTTTAGACCAAATGTCATTATTAGTTAGGAGGTATTAGCTCAAGCAGGGTATGAGGCTCAAGTAAGGGAGTACTTGGAGTTTATAGGACCGGCTCTTAACCATCAATGAGCAAACATACAAGGAGCCCAATTTGGAGTTCCTCAACATACTCACATTGGCATCGAATACCATAGAGGAAGGTATGCACAACACTATGTATTTTAGGTGCAATGGAGCTACCATTAGTATGCAATACTCTAAAAATTTTGTGCAGTCTAAGTAAAGGAATTTGTCTTTTAAGCTACCTAAGGGTGTGAGCGATTCCCAAATGTGGCGAGGTTAAAATCTAATGGTTTTTTGTATAATCCAGAGAAGTTGAATGCTTCTAATCTGAGAGATCTTACTCTTAGGATCATCCATTATATGCTTTCCAAGAGTATCATAAGGAGGAAGTATAGCGCAAGGGTTGTAAATAAGAGGGGTATTTTGTATTTGCTTAGCATAGTGAAGAGGTACCAAATAAATGTAGGCATCTATATGGCCTTTTTCTTTAATAGCCAAGCTATTAAAGGATAATCCAGGCATATCTTCACAAGCCCTTTTGTCACACAGCTTATGAAGATTATTGTCTAATTCCATGACCTCCCATATATGTAAGTAATTGATTCCCCCCATACCCATCAGCTATGAATCCATATGTGTTATGAAGCTTCCCGCTTCACTACAAGGTCTACTAGCAATGCTAATAGAGGATGTGCCATCCTTTTCATCATAGCAACTACCTCGATCCTTTTCTATTTTTGGAAAGATCAACGGGATAGTTTGCAAGCTGCTGAAGAGGTAAAAAACTCTAGAGTACCAGGTCCACCATACCAAAGTGAAGGTTAACGCGCTTCTAACCCACCATAAGATTCCAACACTACCATCATCACCACCACCTACTCCAGATTCTAATTAAGAGGTAGAGGAGGTAGTTGAAGAAGAGGAAAGTGAAGAGGAAGAGAGCAAAGAAATGGAAGAAGATGATGATTGATCTCTTTTTCTTTTTATTTTCTTGAAAGACTTCGTTATTTTTTAATTTTAGTTTGGGTGACTATAACTAATTAACTATTTACTGTTTCTTTTCTTTTGATAACTATTTAACTTTTCACTATTTGCTAAGTTTTACAAGGTTGATTCAGTGATAGTTGCTTTAGTAGTTTTCTAATCATTTTGTTTTGTTCAGTTAACTTCTTTTTTTTTTATTTTATAGCTAGTTCATTTTATTTGCTACAAAGGAAATATTGAACTTAATTGGATCGAGTGGAATTTCTAATACTAGACTTCAAAAAATTTCGAGATCAATGCCACGAACTAAGGAAGTCCCAATTTCTTTTCACTTTTCATTTATCCCATTTTATTGTTATTTTTGTGTTACCATGATAATACACATTAAGGACAATGTAGAATTTAAGTATGGGGGAAAGGATAAGATATATATGTTAATGGAAATGAATCAATTGAAATACCAACACTTCAGCTTTTAAGTTTTTGAAATAGAAACTTTAGGAATATACACCCCTATAGGTATATAAGAAAGAAAATTTTTTTTTTTTAAATTTACCCAAAAATCCATTATAAACTTAGTCCATTTTGTTGAATTTGAATAATTAAATCCTCATGAATTAGAGCTCCTTGTTGCTTAAGCTTAGACTTAGACTCAAACTCGAGATTAGGATAAATATTGACAAGCCAAGGACTAGTTATTTTTATTTTTAAGCTTAATTCTAAAGGATAGTTATCTCTCTCTTTTTCAAAAAAAGAAAAAATAAAAATTAGGTTGGATGAATAAAGGAGATTTTTTATTTGAAAATCTTTTGAAAAAATCAAAGTAATTGGAGACATAAGAGAAATAAGAAAAAGAAAAGTTAAAAATTAGTAAGGATCAATCTCGATCTCTTGGAAGAGCAAGATTTCTCCCCATAGCTAATAAAAAAGGAAATTAAATTAAAAATTATCAAGGATTAGCCTTGGTCCCTCATAAGAGCGAAACGCTTTTCCGCTAACAATATTAGAAAAATAAAAGGGCTAAATTCGTGAGTATCGACCTTGACCCTTTAGAAGAGTAAGGTTCTTTCCTAGCGTTAATAAGCTTCAATAAAGGAATTCATTTGAACTACAAAGCCTCCTAATGAAAATTGAAAGAAGTAAAGAGACAATAAAAAAAATGAGTTAATGTAACATACATCTAGTCTGAGTTTTTTTCGTAATAAAACTAGCTTAGAGAAGATTCCTCTCCTCTTGAGTTACAGGAGTGAAATTCTATAATTTTTCCTTAACTTTTTAAGGTTTATTTTGATCTCTAGTTTAGTTTTTGCTAAGTGATAAGGATGATTGTAAATTATCTGGAATGATTGTTGAAATTTAGTAATTGTTAAAGTGCTATTATTCAAGTGTTCTAAAGGCGTTATCAAGTCAAGGAAAGAATGGGTAATTTTAGAAAAAATTGTGATACTCCTTAATTTGAGATTGTATTTTTTTTTAAAGAAACTTTGATGATCTTGTCCTTAAGATATTATTGCTTTGATATTTCAATTATTTTACTTGAAGATAAGCAAAAGCTTAAGTGTAGGGGAACTTAATAACACTCATTTAGTATAGATATTTTAGATTGATTTTGTTCAATTTTTTATATTAATCAAGTTAATTTTATAGCGATTCAAATCATTTATATTTCATTATAGGGATTTTTAGAAGCATCTGCTGAAATTCTAAAGATTTTGATGGAATCTTGAAACTTAATTAAAAAAGAGCATTGATTAAGGAATGGAAGTAAAAGAATTTCAAGCAAGAAATGAAATCTAAAGAGGACCTGGTGAAGACCATGGCCATGTTCCTCAGCCATGGACCTCTTGTCTTGAAATTTCATCAAATTTGAAGATTTTAGACAAAGTGTAGAACCATAACTACACTCTACAACCATTATCTTAGGGCATGGTGGTTTAATAATATGTGAATCTTCCATTTTTGACAAGTTTTCTTTAAAATCTAGGTTTAGTTCCTATAAATAAATGTCTAGGTTTAGGTTTACAGGGAGAGTCGCTTTGAGGAAGAGTCGGTAAGAGAGCGCCTTCGAAGATGAGTTAACAAGGTAAAATAATAGGGGTTTCTCTATTTTCTTGTTCTCCTTCTTCTATTATGTCACCATTTTAATCGTTCTTTGTAAATCATTGAACCTTAGATTTCTAATGTGACTCTTGATATTTTTATATCAATGTTTGTTTATTTTAATCTATAATATTTGCATATTGCTATCTAACTATATTAATTAGTATTGTTCTTTAATTCAATTTTACTGGCGATTGAGTTCATGTAGGAGTCTGTTATAGAGTTCACGAGTTCTTATACTATAATTGACTAATACAATTAGAAAAAATTAATTAACTAAAATGTTTAGTTGTTTAGTTTTTCCAAAATGGGGCAACTTAATAGTAGGATTTACGAACATAATGCAATCCTGAGATACTCTGTTATAGAAGTGATATAGGTATAGTATACTCTAGATTAGGAATTAAGTAGAGACATGACTCCATTTAGGTCATAATTGGAATCTCCACGATCTAATATTTGCAATTGAAATTAAAAAGTCGCTTAGAACTAAGTAGTAAACAACACAAGATTCACTAAGGATTATGCTTCATAATTCTAATTAGTTATGTTATTATTTCTATTACTTTAATTGTTATTGTTCTTACTCTTTCATCTTTATTTATTTTATTGTTGTTCCTTATTTTTTCAAGTATTCAATTACCCTTTAATTGTAAAAGTTAGATAATTGGAAAAATTATAGGGGAAACATTGCTAATTAATTAAGGATTACTCACATTTGTGGTTCCTTATGGGATTGACAATCAGACTCAAAATTCGATTTCTATACTATAACTTGACTAAGTATACTTGCTTAATATGTTCCCTACTTGCACTACGATAATCAACGGTCCTTGATGAACCCCTTATCATTTTCCTTCTTTCCTACTCACTCTTAACCCAAATGTTGTCTCCTTAGTCCATATACTTCTTAGTATTTTACCAAAATTTAGCCAAGGTCTTTGGTTTGCTCTTATAAACAAAGCAGAAGAAGTCACTAGAAAACTGGATGTGGCACTGGGTAGCGTAAACACCTACTCCCTCATCCAGCTAAGGGATTTTGACCGCAGCATTATTGAACTATGCCACAAATTCGTGAAGGGTCTTACCTTCCTTCTATCGAATAAGGTACAAGGATGATGTATCTTTGGTTAGGGGCTTACTAACCCGAAAATCAAGACTAAAGCAACAAGCAAGCTTGTAGAAAGATGGAATTGAATTCTTCAGGAGGTAGTTAAACCATGTCTCAACTACCTTCCCTAGGTTACCTAAGAAGGCGTTCCTTAGGTTACCTAAGAAGGCCTTGCACATGATCACATCTCTATGACTATGGAGGTTCATCAAGGTGTAGAAGTGAAGCTAGTCATCTAAATTGCTAGTTCTATCGTACTAGTCTAAGATAAGGAGCTTAGAATTGGGAGGAAAGACCTCGCCTTGGACCTCCCTAGTGAAAAGGTTTTTATTACTAGCAACTTAGTCAACATCCTTAATAGCCTTATTCTCTTACTTCTCAAAGAACTTCTTCATCATTTCATGGAGCTCATTGAGGTTGGCATTATCTATCGAATGGCAGCCGCGAGTAGTAGATTAAGCGGCACCCCCATGGGGGTCGACCACCTATTCATTACTAACAAAGGCAAGATTAAAGGTAGCCACAAATCATACCTGTTGATTCTATGTAGTAAGGGTGTAGTAGAGGTGCTCAATTCTCCTCCTAACAAGGGTGGCGGCTCTAATTGCCTCAAGTATCCAGAGCATTCGTGAGGGAAGGCATCCTGTTTTGCCTTTCTAAATCATCCAATTTAGCCCTCAAATCCTTATTTTAGGCCTCAAATTTAGCATCATTTTCCAATACCATCTCAAGGGTCTTCTTTAAATGTTCCAACCATCATTAGTTAATAATGGGCTAGTTGTCAGCTGGGTTTTTAACTCTTAACATATTGAGCTAAATAAAGGGTGTGTTTCGAAAGAATCAAATGTTAAGGAGTTTGAATGGAAATGTGAGCTTCCTTTCTACAGACGATACCAAATGTCATTAGTAAGATTCAAATGATAGAGTTAGGTTAGACTGGGCCTTGAAAAAGTAGCAAATGGACCTTCAAAACAGTACACAGCAAGAGACATCGAGATATTGTCCAATATGATCACTCTGATAATTAAGTCAATAAAAGTTGGGGAAAGAGACTAAGGGAGTAAAGGCATAAGAGAGTTTGTGGAGTATGCGCAAGGAGCTAAGGTACCTTTACCGTTGGTGAGCTATGCTTATTTTTAGAGTAGAGCTAACAAGAATCTTAGAGCATGTTTAAAAGTTGATACATCCTCTATGTCTAGGAAATGGAGATCATGTTAGCTGTCATGTTCCTAACATGTAGGGATTCTATTGTCAATCGAGTCTTGGATCCTTATCCATCAGCACATGCCTATTATGGCCGTCCCAATGTGTAAAGTCATAAGCTAGATAGCATTTAGTCCTTGCCGTATGCCTCCTTGTTCAGGTCAACCATGGAGAGATCACCTTGGTCTTAGGCCTAAACGGGTTGGTCCAAGGCCTGAAGAGGTCAATATAGGCCTAAAGGATACATATTCAAAATATCCTATCAACATGATCCATGCCCCCCACCTCATCAGAACAAGACATAAGAGAAAGAGAGCTCGAAGAGGAACAAAACAAGCCTCTATTAATTAAATACAACAAATACTTCAAAGTATGAAAAGAAACATGCATATGTATAGTATGTGGACAAAGCAACAAATTGGCTAAGCTTTTGCATTGGAAAAGAAAGATCTAATTGAGTGATACTTAAATAAAGCAGGCAACCAACTATTTTATGATAAGCTAATGGATCAAAAAGTGGATAACCTAAGTTGTTGTCAAGATGTAAGTGAGAGGGAAATGGTGACTTGACTGGTTTCGCAACTATAAGACCAATGTCTATTAAAATATCCAAGTAAAATTTCCACTAATTCAAGAAAATCCCATCTAAAGTTCTAGGAATCTCTATTCCCAAGAAGAAATGCACTTCCCCTAAGTCTTTAAAGGTGAATTGTTGATCAATGTCCTCTTTAATTGAGGTAATATCGAATAAACTATCACCAGCAAAAAGAACATCACCAAGATAAATGAGTAATGCAAGAAATCCACTATTGGAAATGCAAGTGAACAATGAGTTATCGTGCTTAGACTGTGAAAAACCCAAAGAGAGCAAATACTCGGTAAATTCATGATTCCATTATCTTAACGCCTATCTAAGGCCATATAAAGAACAAACCAACCTACAAACTTGAACAGGGGTAGTAGTTGTTTATCTTTAAGGAGGTATCATGTATATTTCCTCATCAATATAACCATGTGAGAAGGCATTATTCACATCAAGTTGATGAATATGTCAATTCTTAACATATGAACAACAAAAAGAATGCATATACTAGTTAATTTTGCTACCATGGAAAAAGTATGCGTATAATATATACCCTATACTTGATTGTACTCCTTATCTACTAACGAAGCTTTATATCTTTCAATAGATCCATCAGAATTATATTTGATTCTGCACACCATTTAAGTGGCAAATTAATGAGATCCCAAATGTGGTTTGATTCTAAAGCAAACAACTCTTTATCCATTACTTTAACCTACTTAGGATCTTCTATTGCTTCATAGTAGTTTTTAGGTTCATGTTTAATAAACACATTAGCTAGAGATGCAACATACTCTTTAGGGTAACTAACAAACGTGTTAGAGTGGAAAATAGGGTATTTGGTTCAAGTGATATTAAGAATATCTAGAATAGTGGTCAAATTGGTGGCAATGTATGCTTGAACACTATGAACAAAGTTTCTCAATGAAATTGGTGGAATGGGTTGTTGAATAGAGTGTATTAGAATGTGTTTAAGAATCTGTATTTATATGTTGCACAACAAAGATAGCGTAATGGTGAGGTAGATCCTCTTATATAAAGGCAGGAGAATGTGGGAAGATAGGATGTTGTGTTTGCAAAGTAGATACAGGCTTCTCATCAAGTTTAAATGGAAAAATGTGCTAAAAAAAAAGCACATCTCGACTAACAAAAATCTAATGTGTATCCAGATCATACAACTTGTATGCCTTTTGTCCATGTGGATATTGTAGGAATACATAGTGTCTTCGAGAATCAAATTTGTCTCTTAATTTGGCAATAGTAGCTGCATGACCAAAACAACAATTCTCAACTCATCATTTGATGGTGACTTATGGTAAAGCAATTGAAAAGGACAATGACACTCGTTTGACGAACAATCCTAAATCTATGAAATAAACTTTGGCACTCTTTTAAAAGAAACTCAACTCCAATGTTTGATCGTATGTATTTTGGTGTTGAATGGAAGTGATTCTTTAGTTATGTCGAGAAATAAGCCAAAACATATGTAGCTTGGTATTTATACTTCTTGAGAAAGGTCTAAGTACATCTAGTGTTATCATCTATTATTGTAAGAAAAAAATTTTCTCATAAAATTGATGATGTATTATAGGGTCCTCATATATCCACATAACAAATAAAATGGATACAAAGAATAAGGACAACTAGAAGTAAAAGGTAATCTATGGAGCTTATCAAGCAAGCATGTATCACACATGAAATTTTCTTTATTCATCTATTTACAATCAGGTAAATGAACAAGATTTGAAAGTGAAACATGTCCTAATCTACTATGAAACTTTATAGAACGAGTAGCATTGCTAACAAAATTGAGAATACCATTACTGAGAAAACATCGAACAACTAGCTTTGATAATGTCTTGAAGCAGCTTTTATAATAAAATGTGATTTGTAAATTGCTATTAGCAAGCAACTTACTAACAGACAAAAGATTAAAATGAAAATCTAGAACAAGCTAAGACATTTGTGAGATTGAATCTGTCATTAATTGGTACATTACGTATAACATGAACCACTTGATTTTGACGGGGTTCTTAAGTGTTTGTTTAGTGTCGGATATGTGAAAAAAGGAGTGATATGATCCATCACTCGTGTATCTTCTATCCATTCGCCTAGATAATGTGAAGCTTGAGAATTAAAAACATATGACCATGGAAGTATCATCATGAACACTATGAGAATTTGCCAGTCGTGTGTTGATTAGCAATAATAATAGATTTATCATAGTCATCAAACAAACTATCCATGGATTGATAATTTGTTTCAATTTGGGTAGCCACTTAAATTCTTTTCCTTTCCCTGGGCCATCAGGAAAACTGTTCAACTCAAAACAAATCTTACTCATTTCCAAACCTTCCTTTCCTCTCCACTTTCTTGTCATTGGCAGCAAAATTCCATAAGCTTTTAACAAGATAAGCGGTTACCTCATGTTGACCTTCCCACTTTTCAACTTGACCTATCAAATAATAGGCTTTACTGATTGATGGTAAAGGATCCATCGATAGAAGTTGACTTCTTACCCTATCATAAGCATCAAGTAACCCCATAAGAACTGCATCAATTTATTTCTATACACCATTTCTAAGAACATTTCTTTCGGTTCACAACAACAATTAGCACAAGTGCACTCTTATATTTGACACAAATCACTCAATTCATTCCACAAATTTTTTTTTTTTTTTTTTTTTTTTTTTTTTTTGCCTTTGATGAAGTAAATGTTTACATTCAAACTTCCCTATTTAATATTCAACAGTTCGTGCTGAGTTTGATATACCAACGGGCCATTTATCATTCCGAATCTCTCATATGTGTCTTTCCATAATTATTTAGCGAATTTAGAATACATGAAAGCCTCAAAGAGATCTTTAGTCATCAAATTCAAGAGCCAACATCTTATCATGTAATCACAGCTAATCCATCTTTGCGATTTAACATCATCATTCTCTGGTTTAGTGTAGGTGCCATCTACAAATCCCAATTTATCTTTTTCACCTAACTTTAGCTTCATAGATCTACCCTAACCTAAGGTAATTTGAGCCACCAAACACAATATTAGTTATCAGAACCCTTGGATTCTTACATAGTTTGCTATGTTCACATACGCATAGGGCAGCTACTAAAATACTGATTTAGTGTATTATACATGAATATGCGTAAGCCTAACAAGAGATACTTCCACCCATGAAAGTTTTTTAAGTTAAGCTACCATTAGAGAAAAAATCTAACTAACTATTAGAGATGACACCTATCACTTTCGTATTTCTAACACTCGTACTTGACTTCTTCATCTGTCGTCTCCGTGCTGTGGTTTCGACCCTCTGATGAGTCCCCGACCTCATTTGTTAGCATGGACATTGATGGATTCTCAACTAATGGATGATTGCGTGAAACATTGATATCATGAGGACTTCCTCTATCTGCTGTATCTTCAGGCTGCTGTGTCTCATTTATGCCAACTCCGGAATTGGATTCACACTGGACGTTCTCCTCGTTTTCACATGAAGGGTTAGATGTTGGATTTCTTTCTAGTCCATCATCAGGCAGAATAGCAACATTTTCTGAAGTATCGGTACATTCTGCAGCATTTTTTGGCACACCGCCACCAGCTGGAGAAGCGATTCTATCTACTGCAATTTCAGATTCATGCACACCTTCTACATCAGCTGCTGTTGCAGATAAAGGTTGAGATTCATTCTCTGCTCTGGTCCCTGATACATCACCAGCAACTGGAGAAGACACTGCCTTTTCTGCATCCATATTCCTCTTTACAGTTTCACCATCAACAGTCGGAGATTCTACAGGCGAACTCCCGGCAATCTTGTCATTTTCTGTCAAGGGACAAAGCAACTGATCTGCTGCTACTGATGTATTTTCTGGCAGCATACAAACAACTTGAGAAGCGCACATAGACAGACTTTTTTGCCTGCCTATTTCTCTAATTACAACAGAATTGCTGATATCAAGATCTTTTGAAGCTGAACCCTCAATGCTGTCCTCTTCTGCCTGTAAAGACGATGACTGATTTGTATCCCCCAATAAACCATGTCTCTGCATCTCATTGTCATTAGAACTGATTGTTCTGTCACCCATCCCAGCTTCAAGGCCTCCAGTTTCCTTCACAACTGAACCTCCATGCAGGTCTTGCATTGATGTGCCTGCTGTCGCCTCTCCATTTGTTGCTGCTGATGAGGCAACTGTATCCATATTCTTTGAAGACGTTTCTGGCTTTGAAACATTTTCTGCACGACCAAGATGGGCTTCAGAAAGATTTCCTGCATCCGTATAACCAGGGTCTGCTTTACAAATGGATCTATTTCCCTCAGAAACACTATTAATCTTTCCTACCTCTTCTGCTGAAGAAGCAGAGAGATTTTCCATTTTTTTTTCAGGAAAAGATAGCTGGGAAGCCAAGATTTCATCACCTGCATCAATTTCAGCTGCTTTTGATTTTTCAATCAATGCTACATCTACACCTATAGATCCCTGGGATGGTTCCTTTGTTGCCAGAGAATATGAAGACAGATTAATCTCTGATTTTTCAGGCAACAAGCTACCAGACTGAGAATTGAGTGTGTTCTCATCAGGAAACTCAACATTCTTCTTTTGAATAGGATCAGTCCATTCTCTAGCTTCTTTTGCTTCACTAGAGCTTTCACCAGAAACCCTCTCAGGGCATTCATTGATCTTATCTGTGGTCACAACTTTTGACAATGTATCCACGGCAGAAAAATTCGCTTGAGGTTCATGCTCCCCTGGAGATTGTGGTTCCAACAAGCCATCCATGGTAACTGAGCCAGAAACCTCATTGTAAACTTTTTTCCTCGCTTCAGAGGAAGATACAGATGAATCCACAATAACAGCACCAATTAAATTGGCATTCTCTTCTATCTGGTGAGTCAGTTCTGCTTCTTCCCCTGTTTGTTTTACCAGCCCCGCCGAGCTGCCACCTAGGACCTGATTTTTCAGAACAGAATCCAAGTTACTAGTATCACCAATGACATGTGCAAGCGATGATGAACGTGCTTTCATAGTGTCAACTTCCAGCATGACAGCCTCTGTGTTGCCATCTTCCCGAACAACTCCTGTCTTTGATGCCATATTCGGCTCAGATGAATCTATGTCCATATCAGGATTCCCAGCATCATTAACATGGTTACCTTCCACTGATATATTTGTTGCACTTCCTTGTGTCCCAGATGGTTCACCAAATCTTTCAGTTTTATTATTATCTGAAGATATGTCTGCTTTACCAGGGAAGTTCCCAGTAATACAGTTGAGTCCTACATTCTCTACTTCCACAAAACTCTTGGCATCAGTCATCCTGATTTGTAAATCAGAAGATTCTGATGTGTCCCTCAAGAAAAGCTTTTTTTCAGAATATTTACCATTACTGGGAGCCTCTTGCTGATCAAAACAATCTTCAGTTTTTGTAGGACATTCAATTTCAGGTTGATCACTGGCTGAATCCACCTCTGCAGTGCTTCTAAGATGAGCAGCCATGGTATCATTACATGCATTAAGAGACTCTTGCTCTACCACGTTAGTAGCACTGATCTCTTTTGCTGCTGAATAATCATTGCCCACATGACCTTGATCTTTCAGAGCTGATCCGTCATTCTTATCATCATCATTTACCAATGAGTCATTTCTTTGAGCTTCTTCCCGGCTGCTCTTTGTCATCAAGCTGTCATCAGAATGAGATGGAAGATCAGAACATCTTGCAGCAGAGACATCTGCAGTCAGGCCTTCGGGTTGACGAGTACAATCTGAAACATTTCTACCCTCAGAAGTTTTCTCTTCAATTTTTGGTGTTGCATATTCTAAAGACAAATCAGCTGCATGCTTCCCATCCACAGAGCTTTGTTCTACAGTATTATCAGAGCTTTTATCCGTTATCTGTGTGGGCTCTTCAACCACTTCTCTCTGGGGGATATGCATTTTAGTTGCTGAAGAGTAGGTTTCAGATTTCTCAAATCCCGGAGGAACTGAAGGCATTTCCTCAAAGCTTTCCTCCGTGACTTGTCCTTTCAACGGCATTGTGCATACCGAGCCAAGAGCAACCCCACTTTCAGTTCCAACTAAAACAGGTTCTGCCTGAAGAACTTCCCCTTTCTGAACTTCTGCACTATATTGGTCATGCACACTCTGAAGTTCAGTGGAAACAGCAGTTGTTGCTGAAATAGCAGAAGCTATTCTATCCCCAGGCCCTTTGGTCGCTTCAGCTGCCAGGCTACAATGAGGTGCTGGTAAAACACAGGAATCCTGACTCTCCACGTGCAAGCATTCACCACTTCTAGTTTTAGATATGCGGCTTTCTGACAACATTTCCTTCATCTTGGAAGCAACATATCGAACATCAGCAGTTTTATTTTGTCCAAAAGGAAGACCTGCATAAGTTTAGAATGGTTTGGCCTCAGCACCATAATATTAACATTCTGCAGCCCAGAAAATAGTAGTACATGGATAAATACCTTGCAATTTTGAAGCGTTATCATGTCCCTCAGTTAATGAAATAGCCAAAGACTCTCCCAACTTGGAAGGATCTGTAAACCCAGAGGATTTGGGATCCAAATCAGCTGTACCAAATTTGTTTCCTAATGAGTCTTCAACTTTCATTGTTGCTGACAATTCCATCTCCTTCCGACCCATAGAGACATCTGGAGCAAAAGGAGATGCCGATGCAGGTTTTCTACCTCGACGACGAGGTGCATCAACTCTGCCTTGGACCTGGCCCCTGCGAGTTTGTCTTCTCGTGTGGACTGATGCAGATGGGAAAAGAGAGGTTGAAACTGTGCTGGGCACACATTTTGTATCCACAGGGTGTACTATTTTTGTGCTACCCTCTCCTGCTGTAGAACTACCGAAGGTGACTTCATTAGTAATGTTCAAACAGGTCGTCGTCTTATGTGCTCCATCTTCTGGATCAATATTAGATACTTGGACAGGAGTCAGCAACACTGGATCAACTGCTGGTGCTTTTACCATGACACTGTCAGGCACTACCAGTGGTGCAATGGCAACATCTGCTACATCAGGATGCTTAATCGGACCCGAGTATGAGCCTGCAGGATCCAATGTTCATCAGTTTCTTAAAGCTAGTTTCATAACCAAATTTTCTATAATCGTAAGTTTTTTATCCCTTTTTTTTTTTTTGGATGAACAAATAATTCATTGAAAGAGAAACGTACAACCATTAATGACGGGATGGATTAAACAGTAACTATTCTATACAAGAAAGAGTACCAAAAAACAACTGTGGGAAATAATGGTTAACTAGACTAAGAAGTCCAACAAAGCATAACATAGGCAAGAATTTCAGTAATGATTTCACAAAAAAGGACACTTACCGGAAAGTTCAGAATTACTGCCTTGATTTATAGATACAGGCTGTTTGTTTTCCAGTGAGTAATCTAGTTTGCTTCTGGAGTGTGGATCCTGAAGACTAGCCTCAAAATTTGAAGCTTCAAGCACTTTCTCGCCTGCAACAGATCCAATATTGCAGGGGACACTAGCTTGTCCACTTGATGTTTTGGAAGTTCTAATTTCCGATTGGTCTACTTTTGGATCTGATACTACATTTGGAGTGGCAGGAATATCAGATACCACACTTGATACAGAAGCCTTTCTCCTTCCCCTACGTCTCGGTGCTTCAGTTCCCCCTTGAGTTTTCTGACTTTGCCCTCCATTTTGTGTAGCAACAGAATGGCTTGAGATAATTGATGGAGGGCCAGGTACAGCAGAAGACACAGGCAATTGCTGCCGAGGCATCATTGCACATCCTGCATTAGAATGTTTTGCCATTCCAGTTAAATTATTTTCTGTTGTAGCAACAGAAGGAGATTGAGGAGGCTGAACCACAGAAATGCTAGCTGCAGTTTCACTTATGGCAACAGCTTCGCGCCCCGGTAAATCCACCAGCTTATTTTGCATTTGCTCATTCAGTTTTTGATCCTGACCAATGAAACTGTCCAGATTTGCATCCCCTACCAAAACTTGTCTTTTGCCCCGACGCCTTGGTGCTTCTGTTCGATTTGGAGTTTTCTTTCCTTGTCCTTTGACTTGTGCAGAGACAATTTCACTGGTGGGTGCCAATTGAACATCAGTTGTAGATACAGTTGCAGGAATTGGCTGAGGTGTAGAGGTAAATCCAGCAGATGGATGCTGGATAGCTGTAATAGGATTGTTTGATGAAATTGGAACTATGTCATTAGTAGTGTTTGCTGGAAAATTGGAAAGAGCTGTGTTATGTGCATCCCCACCAACAATGCCAACTGCAGGATGTGATTGACGTATTGGCAGCTGAGGAATCTGGGCTGGTTGAGGAATTGGTGCTGGAGGCATTGTTATAACTCTTTTTGGCCTTCCACGCCCTCGTTTAACAGGTGGTGTTACATCTTTGTTTATGTTGGTGGACTGAGGCAGTACAGATGCAGATGGTGGAGGGACTACAACTGTTACAGAGGAATCTGATATAACAGCTGCTCCCGAGTTGTTACTCACCTTTGCAGGCAAGTTAATATGCAAAGCTGCATCCTTCAATCTAGGAGATCCAGGAGACTCAACTTGACACATCTTTTCAAATTCTTCTTCAGTCATCTGTTCCTCATAGGAACGAACCTGATCGATAATCAATAAACAAAGAAGGGCTTTAGTAATGAGTAAAAACAAGAACAAGGCTGCAATCAGGTGAGCCAGCAAATCAAGCAGATCGACAAACCTCTCTCGCCCGTTTTCCCCGTCCATATTGTTCAGTATCAAGACTGCCAATAAACTCTGACTTCCTCTTGAGACCAGATGTCAACTCAGGCTTTTGCACTTCATATATCTTCATTGCCTCATAGAAAGTTTTCAAGTCATCATCAGTCACAAGGCGCGATGGCATTGGGGGAAGGGGTTCAGAATCCTCTCTCCCCTCTACACAAATCAATTTTGCCCAGGTTGCCTGCATAAAACAAATGAATAAAAGCCCTTTCCAGCTAGAACGACTCATTGACCAAAGAAAATCTTACAAGAAATGATATAGTACATGCTAAGTGCAAAAAGTAAGATGCATACCCTCTCCTCTTCCCGCCTTTTTTGGTCAATGGATTCAAATACGTCGATCTCTGACTCACTGCCAATAAATAATTAAAAAAGTCACCATCCATCTGATAGGTTCTTCTGCATAAGAACTACAAACTGAGGATTTAACTTGGAGCATGACTCAGACTAGAATCAATATAAACGGTACTACCAAGGCAACACAACACCACAATATGACTGAAAGTCAAGTCATTAATACATAGCATAAAAATATAGCAGTTGTACAAAGAGATCTGGGGGTAAACATACATGGTTATTGCAAGGCAAAAGAATAGGTGCTTATTGCAAGGCAAAAGAATAGATGTCAAAACTTGCTAGAAAAACCAGCCCATATAGTAAATTAGGAAGTTAGTTCTTCAAATAAAAGCTTCTATATAATCTGAATCATCAGTAGCCTGGGCTGTCTTCAAATTATATGCCAAAGCTGAGTCTCACACACACACAGAGGGCGAGAGGGTTGAGGGGTGATGGGGTGGTGGCGGGAGAGGGAGAGGGAGAGAGAGAGAGAAAGCTATCAATCTTTGAAGCAAAGGAGCAAAGGCTGCATCAAGGGCTCACAATCTTCATAAAGTCTCCACTCTCTCTGCTGTGATTACCTATATCAGGTTCCACAGACCACTACTTTCATTGTTTACCTCTGCCATTTTTGGATTTACTTTTCTATACCCCTTTTTGTGCAAGGCCAGCTCATATCATCAAAATTCTCTTTGATTGATAAAATAGAGTGAATCATTAATCATTATTTTATATCCAACTCCAACCCTGTTCAATTTGAAGACTTACAACTCTATAAATATTCACAAAGATCACTCTCATTCATAGGAGGATACTGCCTAATATTAATGTCAATTAAATTCTATCACATTTCTCCACTGCCAGATAAAAGAAGTTTGTACCAACAAAAAAAGTACGGTGGCATGGTTAGGACAAGCTATACCTGCGAGCTAAAATATCATTGAGACCATCACCATCTAATACAGGTGCAGCTTCCTCTTTCTTGCACTCCCTCAAGAGAGACTCCAAGTATTCTCTTCGATCTTCAGCACTGTTATAGAAACATGGATGGATTACCCATAAGAACTTATCTCACAACAGATCCATTCACAGCCTCCTAAACAATAATTGAAAAAGAGTATGGATCTCAAGCTTAACATATGCTCCTACTAACCTGGTGTCATTGTCAAAAAAACCAGCAGTAATGCTCTGATTGGCAACTCCAAGTTTGTGCTCCGCTGCTGCTCTGACTTGTTCCTCAACAGTTTGAACCTTCAGTTGATTAAAATAATTTAGTCAAATGAAATGGAAGTATTTCCTAGTTCTGCAATATATCCTCGGTTAACACAGAATGATCAGATACTGATCTCCACAGCAGAGATAATGAAGGCATTTGATAGTACACAGAAACTGTACCTTTAGAGCAGATTTGCTAAGCATTTAAGGAGGATAATAACACCCTAACCTCTCATCTTTTAAGGATAAACGACTTTCTAGACTCTTCCTTCCGCAAGCAGAAGGAACAAACTACACAAACCTTCCTATCCTCCAAAGAGCATGTGAAAGGGTCAAACAAAGACAGCAAAAGTACATAATAGCCAAAACCTGACTCCAAAATACTACTGTCAACGTGTATTTTGGAATTAAAGCAGTGATATTCCCAAACATAGTACCCACTTGTTTTTGGTAATTCAATAATTATATTAATATGAAATAAAATATATACAACCTGCACTTCAGGCAAGGTAAACTCTAGAAGGCAGACAATGCAAAGCAAGAGTATACAAGTTATAATATCTCCAGGTAAGAAACTTTAGTAAACCAACGCAGGAGCAAATGCCTATTTATAAGTGAGAATCCTCTTAGTTAGTCCAAGAGGCTGATCATGGGAATCACCAACTTCAATCCTTAGTTGCCAAATACGACAGACAGCACAGCAGCTGTCCAACGCAGCCATCATGAGGAGATATTAGGAACAAAGAAGCTGACGATGAGGTGAGCCCAATTGTAGCACCAAGCCAGTCACAACATGAAGGAGAACCAGACAGCTTTAAGCAGACATGTTGCCATACTTGCATGGAAAAAGGACACTCAAACAAGAAATGAGAGTTGATCCTCATCCCACACCACATAAGTAACATGTCAAGTTCAGGGACAGACACCACCCAGTTAGTTTAGCAAAGCAAAGGATGAAGCCATGCCTTCCAAACCAACACTAATATCAGGGACAAGGGGCTGGGTTTTGATGTGTGAGGAATGGAAACTCTTAACCCTTTGCCAGAGATCCCGAGGGAGGAGGGATCAATTGATGCCATCAATGATGGAGGACATTGCAAATCTTGGGACTCCTGATGTGTATCATTATAAAGAATCCACTCCTGCTCTAAGACTGTTCTATCAAATATCCTTACATGTAATATTCTGCAGAGTTGAGAAAAGGATCCTTTTGAGTGCATTCAATGTAAAATCCTTAAGACCAAAGATATCGAATATAGGATATATTGATAGCCGAAAAAGAATCAAGTAGACAAGTCTGCTTATTGGATAAGAGACAGTGGAAGATGATAAATTGTACTGAAGGATATGTTGAGGAAGTAGAATCAAACAGAATTACCAACAAAACAAGCTATCTAACAATATTGACACTATCAATTTCAATAATAGCTACCAAATCACTTGCCAAGATATAATACTAACTGTTTCAAACCGAAGGACAAGGACATCCTTCTTTTGACCAATTCTATGAGCTCTGGCCTGTGCTTGAAGATCAACCTGAGAAAGCAGCAATTAAAGAAGTTGAGCCATAAAGGCATAATAAATTAAATCTAATGGTAGCTTAAGAAGCAGCAAAAACCTGTGGATTCCAATCTGTGTCAAAAATGATTACAGTATCTGCAGCTTGTAGATTCACACCAACACCACCAGCTCGAATGCTAATGCAAAATGGAACAAATGTCAAAAGCAATAAATTGATCCAACAGAAGGTTTCAAAAGAATCTTTTGCATTCTTGTGGGTATATTTGTTTATTTATTTAAATAAGTAATTTCCCTTTGCCTCCTGGATTTTAAGTGATTTATTTAATTAGGGAGGGGAAAAGATGGAACAAGGAAACATCTAAATGAAGAAAGCACCTCCATAGAAAAAAATATCAACATCTGCATCATGCATTTAAATAAAAATGAAAAAGCCACCTAGGAAGATCAACTTTTGTTGACAGTATATAGGATGTAAACCAAAAGGTCCAAGTGTAAATTAGTTGTCTAAAAACTTGCATATTAAATCTAAATAGCATTAATTTGCGATATGAACCAAATCAAGCATATATCCAATATGGCTAAGGAAGAAATACACGAAAAGGAATGGTCCAAAAACACAAAATAAATAGATATGTGGTTTGTTCCGCTCTGTTTGGGCAAATTATACTGATCAAGATAACTTTACAAAGATAAGTAGTTTTTCATATTTATTTTCAATCCATAAAGTTACCTATTTTTGGATCTCCAAGGCTTAGAAGCCCATTTCTCTCATAGATTAAAAAATAAACAAATGAATGATTTATCAAAATCCATTAGCTGGTCAAAAACAGAATGATTCATGCAATTTCGGTTTATCAATTGCAACACAGTGACTTCAGAAATAATTTTTTCATTCCTCTAGGTCTCAGCTCACAATGAAAAATCAAATTGAACCTATCCATGCTCACTCTTAATAGCCATAGTGATAGAACTAGAAAATTTTGATAGAAAGAAACTAGAGAATTTTAGTGATTTTTGGAAGAAAATGGTTACAAACCCTAATACCTTCTAAGAAGGTCCATGAGCTAAAACTCATACATAAGCAACATGCTCACACTAGATCTTTTACTTGTTTTAACCAAAATGACTGATAACTCCCTCACAACTGCCCTACCTCTATTTATAGAGTAAACCATTACTCTAATTACACTTTTACCCTCCCTGCTTTGCACATATTACACAACTACTATGACTACGCAATGACACATTCCAAGGTATTGTATCACATAGATTTGAAAAGTACAAAAAAAGATGATTCTATAGCCTCTAAGCCACCAAAGCTGACAAATCCCTTTGTCATGTAAAGAAATAAGGGAAAAAGAAAAGAATTTGTCTCTATAGTTTTGTGATTTAACAACAAAAACCACCATCAAATGAAAACGGTCCACATTGGTATGTCCTTATACATGAGAATACAAGACACCGGTCACCTCTTGTTAGTAGGCATTACATTGTAAGACATCTGCAGTCTATTATTTGACATAAGCAAATATTGTTAAGCCAAAGAGGTCCCAAACTAGAATGGTCTTCTTAAAGAAAGAGAAATTACGTAAAGAAGTACCATTACAGAGGACATAAGAAGGTCTCTGCTGCTCTTTTAGAGCTTAATGGGGGGTATCTGGTGTTGAATCTGACCAGACCTGATGGGTGTCTCATTCAAAAATTACTAGATGATTAAGTAACGTTTGATGAGAAATCCCAATCTAATATTTGAAATTCTTTTTTTGGGATAAATATATTTGAAATGCTTTTCAGCAAGAATATTGAAAAACGAGAAGAGGCAAAGTAACTAAGGGAAAACAGCCATAGAAACATGACTTCTGTGGTTCTGGACACTCAGGGCATTCTAATGTCTACGATTTTCATTTTTAAACCAAATACACTTACACTCTCTGCCTTACACTTGTAAATAACACAAGGCATGTAAACTCCAACACATGGTAACTCTCCTGGGAAACCTATAAATCAGTTCAAACTCATGGTACATAATCCTTGACATGATGCCCCCGTAAAGGCTTATGCCATCATAACAATGTCATCCCAAGGACTGAACCAAAGAAGTAGGATAATATTCTTGAGGACCAAGAAAATTTCCATAGCTAATGCATATCCATCACCCAAGACCTTGTTTGGTGGGTCAGCAGGATACAATTACTCTGTATGCAAACTTTTGTACAGGAAGGGAAAAGCATGGAAAAGAAGGGATCAATCAGATCATGTCCATGATTAGTGCTAAGGCCATATGAGAGAGATTTTATTTGAGTCACTGGGATGAAAAGCTGCAGTCAGCTCAGTAGTACAAAGATATCAAGAAAAACCCAGCTATCTACCAAATCCAACACCCAGTACAATATAGTGGAACAGATCTTGTCACGGCTTAAGTTGCACACCCCCGTTATACTGAAGTTTGTTTCAGGCCAAAGAAACTAAAAAGGTAGCAATCTTCCATCAAATAAAAGTATTATAGAAGTTACTTTACCTAAAGTCTCAAACTATCAGCTCTTCTTATCAAATTTAATGTATAAATAAGTATACATATACATGTATCATGCAATATGTATTATGTATTATACACACTACTACGTAACTTTTGGCTATGTCATGCCAGTAACTAGCTCAAATCTTCTCCATATCTTGTTATCCTGATTCGAAGAGACCAGTGTATCTTTATTGAAACTTAGCATGTAACGTGTATTTTAATATGGAAACATGATCATCAATTTCCATATATTTCATGCCATATCACATATATATCAACAATATAACATCAAAATTAATATTTTATTCATAATATTACATATTATAAGATGATAATTATAAATTATTATTATATATGTATGCATTATGTAATAAAGATGTTTGGCTTAAGGTCTAAATAATTTATTTAATATATAATATGACATAAAGTGAAAATATAATATAGTTCTTTTTTTTTTTTTGAGAAAAATACCCGGAAAAAAAAAAGTCCTCAACATTTATGTGTTTTTCTATTCAAGTCCTCAATCTTTTTATTGCTATATGAGATTTCAATATTTGCAAAAGTTAACAAACTTGGAACTTTTCTTAACGCCTTTAAGATTTCCTCCGTATATGACACATGGAAAAATTTCATTCATCCATGTAATTAATATAAATAAAATAATTAAATATAACTAAATTAACTAATTAATAAAAAAAATTAAAAATAGAAAAAGTCAGGAAAAAATTTAAAGGGGCTGAAAAAGTAGCAATCCCACCATGCCCTAGTGATGCGATTGCCTTAATACCCACAAAATTTCTGGTGGGTCATTCAATCCACCACCACAAATTTTGGAAAGAAGGGGAGAGAGAGAGAGAGAGAACATGAACAAATTTCTTTTTAATATTTTCATTATTTTAGTTAATTTAGTTATATTTTAAACATTTTATTTATTTATCTATATTATTTAAATGAGCAAGGATCCTCTAACTACCTGTAACTATTATTCATCTCCACCATATAATTAATATATTTAATGTATATGATTTTATTTGCTCTAGCTTCCTTTTACAGTTATCTATATTATAATAATTGTATCTATCACTCCTCTCTCTCTCCCCTCTCATTCTTCTCTCTCTTGCCACTATCTTTTATCAAATTAAACTTGCACTTTCTATTCCTTTTCTTTTTTAGTGTGCTATAAATAACTTTATTTGTTTCTCTATATTCGTAATTATTTTTTTCCAATAATATTTATGTTTTAGTTCTTTTGATCTCTATATGATCAAACTTTTAATAGTTTTACATTTAATATGTCATGTGTTTGATGTTTTATTCTTGCACACGCATCATCCATTAGTATAAATTAAGTGGATAAATGACCCCTTGTTACGTGTGATATACGAAATGAAATCTTAACGGTATTGAAAAAATCCAATTTTGTTAACTTTTGCAAACATGGATTATTTAAATAGAAGACGCGGGGGGGGGGGGGGGGGGGGGGGAGTTTCTGACTTAAATAGAAAAACATGTAAATGTTAAGGACGTATTTTTGTACATCTCCCCTTTTTTGGGGGTAATTTTATGCTTATGTTATATTGAAATAATCAATGGGAGATCAGAGATTTTTAAACAAAAAAAGGAAATCGAATTATTTCTTATGTACATCCTCACAGCATAACTGCATTAAGTTCTTATAGAAGCAACTAAGTTCTACGGTTTGTTGGTGAGCTAAACAACAAGAAAAAATTAAGTCAGGTATCTAAGAAACGTTATAATTGGTAACACAAGGACTATCACTCATAATTTTCAGGGCTAGAAAAGGAAATTTTCACCTCCACTAACATTGAATACAACCTTGACAAGAAAGCAAATATATGGAAAGGTGAAAAGTTTCTTTTTTAGCTACCTCAAAGGCGTCTCCACAACACCAATTAACAATTTCCAATATAATATACATCTATTATATATTTAATCCCATATTAAAATTAACATACGCAAGTATGTGCGTGTGTATGTGTATATATAAAATATCTTATGTGTATGATGGGGACCATAGTATCTTTAAGTATAGCTATCACAAAATATACATCATCTGTAAAATATATGATATATATTGCACAATACCAACAACTAAAATGAAAAAAAGAAACATATTCATGATCTCCATCCAAAGGTACAATAGGTCATTTAATAGAAAATAAGGTCATATCAACCTAGAAAAAAAAAATAAAGAAACCTATAACATTTTAATTTAGATGATTTATCACAGCAGCACCAAATAAACATGGGTACATAAGAAATCATCCGCTTATGCTCTATCCTATGCAATCCAATATTAGACATCCAAGTGACCCAACTGTCTGGATACATGTATGCATGAGACACATATTTATGTGCACTATAAAGTAGAGAATGATCGACTGCTAGATTTATATACGGTCCAGAAACTAAGAAAACGACATGCACAATCACCTGAGCAAAAATATGAAATATGGAGAATTTGGTTGGTTGAATAAATCAATTAAGGCACCACGGTCACCCCCAGATGTATGCCCATCAAGACGAAGATATCGGTATTGTTTCATGCAGAGATACTCTTCCATAATATCAAGCAACCTCGTCATCGTGGAGAAAAACAGAACCTGAATAGCAGCAGGTCAATTCCTATTGTAATGACAGAGCAAGATAAAAAAAGTAGATTGATTAACCCATCATCAATTCATGGATTTTCTTCAACAGGAGCACATTATCAAATATTGACATAAGCATAATTTAGAGAAAGGTATATGTGCACATCCACAAGAGGAGACTAAATGGAGTGGGAATATATGCATATAAAGCATAAGCACTTCCTGCACATAAAAATGTAGTAAAGGAGAAAATGTATTAGGAAAGAAAAGGAAGCCTAAGCAGATCAACTAATGAAACAGGAACATCCCTTTGATCACATGATGGGCTATAGTGGATAAAAAGAACTGTAATCAACAAATAGAAAGAAGCATACATTATCCATCAAATGGATGTTCTCTATAGTCTATTTCAAGGATTTGTATTATATCACTTCATGTGCTCTCCTTTTTGTAATGATAATCTGAACTTACCAAAAAATCCATCGTACGCATAGAAACAAGTGGGCCATTGTCAAGATAATCATTTTTGCATATATATATATATATATATATATATATATATATTATTTGTAATGATGTACATACCCGATGATCTGTAGCTATAAGCTTTGGTAAAAGTCGATCCAACATCTCAAGCTTCCCACAGAGTCTAATTATTGGTGGCAGATAATGCTTAGGTATCAAAGAATCAACCTACACAGAGAAACCATTAATTCTTACTTTCTGCAAATAAAAAGAATAAGCACTGCATATACACATAACATAGCAAGGAGCTTCTTGTTGAACAAAAGGAAAAAAGGATCTTGTTGGGTGCTTTAATGATCAATGAGAGATGCAAGTACAACAGTATCTAACAGCTTCTCCCCAACCAATCATTTCTCTTCTGAATAGCAAAAGGCTCAAAATCAGGAAAACAAAATACCTCATCTGCATGAAGCTGGCTAAGATAAGGATGATTACATATATTTCGAAGTTCCATTACTGAGTTCTGGACAGATCGTGCCTGATGAAACAAAAGCAGGTTACATAGAAATAATGCTCGCCAAATTCCAAGATAAAGAAATTCATAGATTGTGATAAAAATGCAAAGAAGAAAACCTTCAAGCTTCCAAGGGAACCCAAGTTTTCCTCTACCCTCTTCATCAAAAGCTTTTGATATGCAGAAGCTTCACACCTAATAAGCCTCTCAATTTTTTCAGGCAGTTCATTTTCAACCTACCAAAAAGGCATGCAAAATTCATAAGACGAGAGATTTATTTTGCAGATTGACACCAAAAAAACTTATATATTCACGGAAGAAACTGCTTTGATAGCCATAATATTCATCATCCAAAAACAGCTAATGTCACTTCCATCATATACTGATCCAGTTGAGACCTGGTGGACAATATCACATTTACTACCTGAAGTTTAATCACTTTTACAGTCAAACACTTAATACATTTTTATCATTAAATATCATACCTAATTAAACCTTCTCCTTGTTACCATTACTAGCAGCCTAAAATCCAAAGCTAGCTATATGTTGAGTAAAATATTATTATATTTTAAATTAAAATATTTAAACAATTAATAGGTACTTATTAAATGAAAAATCAACTTAAATTTCTTTAATATTTAAAATTTCAAAGAATCTATTTTATGTAAAGGAGGAAGAGGAAGTATTGGAATAACTGATAAAATTGAAAAATAACGCCTTTGCCCCTTTAAAGGAAATAAGTTACAGATAGTGTTTTTATATATATCATAATTCGAATTATAAAAATTTTTAAAAATGTCATTAATGAAAAGCTAAATAGTTAACCTTTTCTTATGTGATTATTTTACATTTTTTAGGCACCCATGTGCACCTGCAATATGAAAAATTCCAACAATCACCGTCACCATTATCTATTACCAACACCATACTTATCATCACCACACCACATCCCATCCACTGCCATCACCAGTTCACCACCGTTAGAACATATTCAGAATTTCAATTTATCAAATAACTCTAATTTTGGATTAGGAATCCATATACAATAATTATTATCAAGAAATGAAGCAAGAAGCGCATAAATGAAAAGGAGTTTAGAGGGAATGGCTTTGATGAATTGGCTGAGAAAGTGGGTGTATCAAGATGTAGTTGCATCGTCAATTGAAACTTAAACCTCTCAATTGCTTTCTTGTTTGCAGTTTGCAAACATGAAGAGAACACAAGAAAGAAGAGAATAAAGTAGGCAACATAAGAAAATTCTCTCTTCATCATGTAGAGAGAGACAATCCTATACAGCCCTTCCACACCACCACAAACCCACCCCCCACCCCCCCCCAACCAAACCCCAAAAACCCATTTTCCAGCGTCCTCTTCTACCCCCACTCTCTCCGCTTCCCTTCCTCTCCTCCTCTCCTTTACCTCTTTGTGTCCTTCATCACCCTCTCCACTCCTTTCCCCACCCTCTCTCCCCTTGTTAGTTTTGGTTTCCTTCACTTTCCGTAGTAGTTCATTTTAGTACCAGTTTGTTTCTTTATCCTTGTTTGTTTCTCCACGATTCTATTGGTGTTCCATGAGGACTTTCATCCAAAGAAACAAGAAAGTTTCTTTTGGAGTCTCGATAGCTTTGGCTATGAGTTCTGTTGCAATTCCTTGTCAAGGTAAACTGAAGAAGAAAAAGGCGCCATCTCAGTCTTCATCAAGAGGTTACTTCGGTGAAAAAACTGGAGCAATATCATGGTTAAGAGGTAAAAAACCCAAGGTGGTTACTAGTTCAGAGAAAAAGACCTCTGATGCAACTGGTTTTGACCATGCTGAAAAGTTGTCAAACAGATTAGCTGGGAGCCAAAACCAAGTTTCCACTCCTAGCTCTGGGACAAAACCCAAGGAGAAAAGCCAAACTAAGAAGATTTCCTCCTTGGATGAAGGTCAAAGTGGACTTTAATGGCTACAACCAGAATAGCAAAGGAAATAGAAAATTCCGCTATCCAAAGCAAAAATGCGTCTAACAAATGTGAAAAACCAGGGTCCCGTAAACCATGGTCTTTTGCACAGGTGTTTTCTCAAAACACCTCTCCTCCATCTCCTTCTTTGATAGATGTTTCTTTGGATTAATACCCGCCATCCAAAATTAGTGATCTCATTTGTGTGCCCATCACCACCCCCCCCCCCCCCCCCCAACCCAACCCAACCCAACCCAAACCACCACCAAACACCCCAAACAAAATAACTGTATCCCAATTTGGGGAAAAGATTTAGAGGACAATGCTGGTCGGTTTCTTTCTCAAGCATGGATTATCCTTCATTTCCTTCCAGAAGATTGCCAGAAACTTTTGGAAAGATGAAGGCTTGGTGGAGGTTCTCTCAAACAGATGTGGTTTCTTTTTCTTTAAATTTAAAGATAAGTTTTCTCTTTCTAAGATTCTGGGACAACCATGGTTATTTGCTAACCAACCAATCATCTTAGAAAGCTGGTCTTTATCTGCAGGTTATGATAGAGTTACACCTTAAAAAAAATTCCCATCTGGATCAAATTTTGGGGAGTTCCAACAGAGTCCCATCATAGAGATGGCATTCGATATGTTGTAAGTGCCCATGGTCATCCTCGCTTAGTGGACATGGTATCACCCAAGAACAAGAGAATCAAATATGTGAGAGCATTTGTGGAAATCGAAGCCAATGCGAAGCTACTATTTTCATTTGCAGTGAAGCAAGCAAATGGGAAGCTTGCCATGATAGAGGTTGAGTACCAGCATCTCCCACCTTGCTGCCTTTCTTGCAAAACATTTGGTCACTCAATTGAGCAGTGCGAGGAAGGGAAGAATAGTGAACATCCAGTAGAAAACAAGCCAGTGGAAATAGACAGCAAGAGAGCATAAGAGAATGTGGTCTCATATCAGGAGATTAACAAATCTAGTTTAGAGCCTCATTCTATAGTAGTCGTCATGAAGGACAGGGTTGAGGGCCCAGCTCCCAAGCCGATAACTCCCAATAAGCAGAAAGACAAACATGCAGTTGCTGCAATTATAACCTCAAATAGCTCTTCAACAGATTCACCAAAGAGAGTATCAGATTGTTCTCACACTGTCCCTTTCTCCTCCAATGAAGCAAGTTTGGATTCTAAGGAGGAAGATGCAACGAATGGCAATGATCAAGTATCAACTGAATCTTCTGGTTCTATAGTCCCAGAAACCCAGGATGATAAAAAAGATGAGCAGACAAAGGCTAAATCCTTGTGGAACGCTGTCAAGAAGAAGAAGACAAGGAATAAAAAGAAGGAAGACGTTGGAGGTAGCTCCAGCCAACAAACTTCCTAGTTTGGGCCTTTGCCCTTGGTTTTACTCCCTTTTCTTTTCTTATCTATGAATAAATGTTAGCTGTTTGGAATATTGGGGGACTCAACAATCCCCAAAAAGCCAAAGCATTGAAAAGATTTTGCGAAACCAATCAAGTATCTCTTTTGGGTTTGGTGGAGACAAAGGTAAAAGTGAATAAAGCATCTGCCATTTGATCTAAAATATCAACATCTTGAGACATGGAGTGTCACCATACTAATTGTGTCTGGGTTGCATTAAATCCCGCCAAGTGGAGTGTCTCTGTGCTCTCCTCTAGCAATCAGTTTGTCCACTGTCGCTGCTGCCAATGTGTAGGGGAGGACACTTAGTTCTGGTTCACCTGTGTATATGGTGCCAACACAGCATCAGAACATTTGACTTTATGGACCGATTTGTTGCAGATTAAGACAACCATCTAGGGCCCCTCGTTGTTAGGAAGGGATTTTAATGAACATAGAAGTGTAGAAGAGAAAATTAGAGGAAATGAGGTAGTAATTGCTAGTATGGATCAATTTAACAAGTTTTGTTTTGAAGCTGAAGTAGAGGACACAAGAACCAGTGGTCCCTCTCACACTTGGACAAATAAATGTGCCACTAATCTCTTCATCAGAAGGCTAGATAGAATTTTGGTAAACTTAGATTGGATGCAAGCATTTCCCAAGCTCTGATATCACAGTGGATCCTCTTAGGGTTTTTTATCATTGCCTGCTTTTTGTCAACTTCCAATTAAGACAACCAAAGAAGAACATTCCATTTAAATTCTATGATTTTTGGAGTAAGGATCCTCAGTCTATTCCTATAGTGGAACGAGTTTGGATCACAAAGATTGAAGGAATGCCATGTTCCTAATAGTCTCTAAGCTCAAATTGCTCAAGAAGGAATCAAGAGAACCAAACAAGAGGCATTACTCTGATATTTCCATGAGGTAGCTTCTACTCAAGGGTCCCTGGAGAGTATTCAATCAGCAAAACGTGCTGATCCTTCCAATGCAGATTGGGAATTGGAGAGAGATTTAAGGATTATTACTACCTCGCTGCAGCAAAGGAATCTTTCTATAGGCAAAAATCCAAACAAACATGGTTGAAGCTAGGAGATAAGAACTCCTATTTCTTTCGTTCATTGAAGCAGAAGCAGTTACGAGATGGTATCCACTCTCTTGTCCTAGAGGATGGCTCCAAATCCACAAATACTCAAAATATAGGAGGCAGCAATAGAGTATTTTCAGGGACTTCTATCAGCCCCCCATCAACTCCTTCAGGTCTGAATGGTCCTCCATAACCAGTGGATAACAAAGAGGTTAAAGATGCCTTTTGGTCCCTTGCAAGGGACAAAACCCCAGGTTTGACTGGTTATAATGCTAATTTTTTCAAGTTAACCTAGAACATTGCTGGGGAAGAAGTATGTGTGGCTATAAGGGATTTCTTTGCTATGGGGAGCCTTTTGAAATGAATCAATTCCACCTATCTTGCTCTAATCCCCAAGGTAAGTACTCTAGAATCCTCAGTGGATTTTAAGCCAATTGCATGTCATAATACTCTTTACGAATGCATTTCTAAAATTATTGCAAATCACATTCAAAGTGTCTTAGCAAGGCTTATAGGGAAAGAGCAAACCGCCTTTATAAAAAGGAGAATATTTGATAACATTCTAGTTGCCCAAGAGATTATGTGGCTACCATAAAGATAAGCATGGAGCAAGATGTGCTGTGAAGATTGATATCATAAAGGCTTATGATCGTATGAATTGGTCTTTTCTAGAATATCTCCTTAAAGCTCTCAACTTCCCTCCATTGTTTATTCGTTGGATCATGGAGTGTATGCTTACCCCGAAGTTTTCCATAAACTTAAATGGCGAACTTGTAGGCGTTTTTGCTAACGCCAATGAGCTTAGAGAAGAGGATCCTATCTCTCCTTACCTTTTCGTCTTGGTGATGGAGATTTTATTTTGTTTACTAAGAAAATAGAGTTCTAACCAAAGTTTCAAGCATCATTAGCATTGCAAGATAAAGAGCCTTAACAACCTTTGTTTTGCAGACAATCTCCTTATTTCTCAAAGGGTAAGGCTCTCTCCTTTGCTTTAATCAATTGATGTTTACAGGATTTTTTCGCTCTCTCGAGCATAAAAGGGAGTGCAACTAAAAGCTAAGTTTTCTTCAGCAATGTTACTCTAGAGGCAAAAGCCCATCTTATATCCAATTTTTTTGGAAGGAAAATTGCCAATTAAATACTTTAGGGTACCTCTTATCTCTACCCAACTCTCACAAGCACATTGCCGCATCTTAGTGGACAAGTGTGCTTCTAGACTCAATAGTTAGACTTCTAAACATCTCTCTTATGCAAGAGATGTGTTCAGTTGATTAGAAGTGTCCTTTTTTCCCTCTAAGTCTATGGGCTTTTATTTTCCTTCTCTCCAAGAGCATACTCAAGGAACTAAATGCAAAGATAAAGCATTTTCTTTGGAGTGAATCAAATGAAGCAGAAGCCAAAGCCAAAGCAAAAGTTTCATGGGAGGAGATATGTTATCCTATTAATGAGGGGGGTTTAGGTATTATGGACATCTCTTTATGGAATAAGGTTGCACATTTGAAGCACATTTGGCATGTATATGTGGATACAAATGGTTTATCACCGAGTTGGGTGAGGGGTGAGATCCTAAAGGGAAGGAACTTTTGGGCTATTCCAAACCCCACACAAAGCTATTAGTCTTAGCACAAAATACTTCAATCTAAAAGCTAAGCACGCACAATTTTTGCTTAGGATATTGGGGACAGAAATAACATCTCCCTATGGTATGATTCATGGCACCCTAGAGGGCCAATTGCAAGTTAGATTAGGGGGAGAGCAATCTATGCAATGAATTGGTTGAAAAAGGCGACATTGAATGCCATATTTGATGGCAATTGTTGGGCAAGGCCAACATGAGATGTGTGGGACACCATCAAATTGAGTACTCCCCAAAATTTAGTGCCAAAGCAAGGTCTAGCTGATTCTTTTGTTTTGATTGCAGATCCCAACAAGGGATTTACTATAAAATCTGCATACAATTTTTTGAGACAAAGGCGCCCGATCACCCTGTTGCACAAAGTCGTTTGGAACAAAACAAACATCCTACTCCACCCTTTCATCCTCTGGTTAGCTACAAGAGAGACTCTCCTCACCCAAGACAAGTGACTACAATGGGGCATTATTGATCAGAACAGATGCTTTTTATGTTTTACAGAAGAGGAAGACCACAAGCATATTTTCATGACATAATTTCGCTTGAGCCATTTGGTTAGAGATTCAAAAGCACCACAATCCATCACTAGTTAACACTCTATCATCAGTTTCGATGACATCTTTTGTGGAGAACTTTAAAAATTTTGCTTCTTCCAAATGGAGGAGAATTCCATCAGTAGCAATTTATCATATTTGGAAAAAGAGGAACTTTAGACCTGTGGGGGTCCAACCCACCTCAGCCATTGTTTTAGCTCGGATTATTTTCTTGATGTATGGTCATGGTGAGCCTTACAGTGAGTACCAAGTTAGACATCCACAAGTCTCTTTGTTTTTTAGTTTGTGGATAGTTAACTTGCGCTTTTATTGTAAATCTTAGCTGTATTTTCTCTCTTTCATATATATAAATACAAATATCTAACCTTATCCAAAAAAATAATTGAGATTGGATCTAAACCTTTCTTATAGTGCATTTATCATGTTGCTTTTCAGTTTATTATTACCAATTAATTGGCAGAAATAGCAGAAAGTTAAGGATGGTGTTGACTCTGGCTTATTGCTTGGGTTTGTAGCAGTGGATGGAGATGGCTCTGCCACAGTGAATGTATTGTTATTTCTTCTAATTTTGTCAGTAAAAAAAAATTAAATTTATCTAGTATATTTATTTTACATAATAAAAATAGGTCATGTGGCTCTTCTGATTTTTATTATATATAGAAATGTGTCGCAAGTTCATATTGGTTAGAAATTCCAGCATGTTTAACTAAATAGAGACATCAAGATCAAAGGTACTAACACCGATGACTGAAAGTTCAATTGTTTAGTACATTTAGAAACTGCAAATTCAATTTTTGACACTGCAAAAGGGATTAAAGTTTATTGCAACATTATGCCGATCAAGTTGACAGATACCAGTATTAGGGGCACTCTTATGCAGTAGATTGAGAATCTAGAAAAACAAAGAACCTGTTTTGAATTAGGAGGCCAAGCAGTCACATATCAATATGTAACTATAGATCAAGAAATATTAACAAAACTAATGATTCCATAATGAACACTAATGCTATTATTGCCATTCAAATCAGAACCATATGAAAATTTGATAGAAATTACAGCAAGACAGAGATATGAATTTATCAAATTTTATCTGCCAAGCGGAAACCTATTTTAGTCTCTACCTCAGGTAACTCGAGAAAAGAAGAAAATAGCAATGCAAAGGATTGGACTTTCAAAGCCTTGAAAAGATTTCTGTCAGAAAACATAATCTTGATAAGGTTTTTCTTGGAAACCCTTTCATGCAATTTTATCTGGGATGAAGATAATGTAGTCCTAGATTTGTGATGCAAGAAGCTTTAAGAACATATAAATTTCCAATTACATCATCTTAAAAATTTTATAATTATGAATAAGATGGTTAGGTTGGGAATACACGACATTGATTAGAATGCACATCGGTGCTTATAGTATAAAATAATGCCACCCATCAGTTACTTGCACACATAGTGGCACTGCATGCAAGAAAATTTGCAAAGGGAAAAATCTGTTCTCAATATTGATACAGACCTTGTGTTTCAACCTCCGAAGAACAAATGGTCTGAGAACTTGGTGAAGACGGTTTATGATCAAAAGATTTTCCTCCTCAGAAAGCAATGCCTAGACATCATGAAGCGACAATAGAGAAAAATTAATACTACAACTGACAGGGGAAAAGGGAATCACAAAGACGACAAAGATTCCCAAAGCATACTTCGTCAGCCGAACCATCACTATTACTCTGAAATGGTTTGTTGAACCACTGAGAAAAATCCTCTGATGAGTTGAAAATATTTGGCAATAAGAAATTCAGCAGGGCCCAAAGCTCCTCAAGGTTGTTCTACATACAAATCATATTAACGACAGTCAATGTTTGCCTCAGACAAAAGATAAGGGCAAAACAAGAAAAGAAACATTAGATCATTAGATTGATATATACATCTCCAGGGATCATTAATAAAACAGGCTTAGCAAAATACAGCAACTTAGAAGATAAAATGGTGCCATAAATACCATGATGTAACGAGTCAAATTTCTACCTGTAAAGGTGTCCCTGTTAGGAGCAATCTGTGAGAGCTCTGATAGTGCTTCAGGTCAGCATTCAATTTGCAAGAAGCATTCTTAATGCGGTGGCCTTCATCAATAATAATATAGCGCCACTGTATTTTACTCAGCTTGGGTCTATCATGCTTGTTCATCAGATACTCATATGTTGTCAGAAGGACATTAAACTTTCGATGAACAATTTCCTCCCTGGAATAAACAGGAAGGACAGAATTGCTCAATAGTACGAACCATATTCAACTGAAAATTGAACAAATTGACTGGGGAGCTAGCCATCATTTGCATTGCATCATTTTATAAAGTTCATGTATATCATAACAAACCAATAATACCTTTAACACTAACCAACCTCACTGTAAGTTTGTACAAGCAATGAACAGCTTATACCTATAGCAAATTAATTTTTTTCCTTTTCTTTTCTCATTAACCAAGAGGGACAGGGCCATAATTGAACCCACTAACTCCAAGCATGTGAGCCATCCTATAAACCCCATGCACAGGATAATCCATCAAGCATTGTGTAAATACCCTAAGGGTGTCTACATTTAGTTTTGTACAAAGAAGGTAATATTACAAAAACAGAACAGATTACACAGAACAGACAGTAATGAAATGTCACCTTAAAGTCTAGTGCAGCAAGGATAAAGTAAAAGAAAAAAATAAATTGAGAGAATGATAACAGAGATTTAAGACAGCCACACATCTAAATACTTACTTGAATAACCTGCGCCTCTCTTCTGGAGGACCTGCATAGACTATTTTGTGCACACTTGGTGCCCAAAAACTGATTTCAGACTCCCAACCAGGTAAAACTGAAGATGGTACAACAACCAGAAAAGGCCCTCTGTCATTTTTTGATTCCATCAGGTAACAAATCAAAGAAATGACCTAGAAAAAATTCAAAGAAGGTATTAATCTATAGCACAACCATAACAACTCCAGAGTGGCCAAAAAAAAAAGCAAATGAGTTGTCAGAAAATTCAGAATTGATCAACCTGAACAGTTTTGCCAAGGCCCATTTCGTCGGCGAGGATTCCATTCAAATGATTGTTATACAGAGATACCAACCATCTTAGACCATTCATTTGGTACCTGAAAGACGAGGTTTCTATAGAGTTAATCTCACCTTGTGCCAGATCAATCAAATTGCCTCCAGTGAAAAATGACATGACATTTTCAGAGTAACAAGCATATCATTAGAACACCCCTAGGTAACTAGTTGGTCCCAAGCCAAGGTAACACAAAACAATTAAGTAACAACCAGCATAAAATCTTGTCGAGTAACATGAATATGGATCCTATCAATTCTTGCACTCAGGCCAGGATGTCTCCATGAACTAATGCATTGCATCCTTAAGTGCAGTGTCAAGTGGGTTAGGACTGCTACATGTCCTTGAGAACTCAGGTGTATTATCATTTTTGCAGGCTTTTGTCATAGGCTAGATCGTTCCCGACGAGGAACACATTGCACTGTTTGATTGCAGCATCCAATGGGCTAAGATACTCCACATCTCCTCAAGAACTCGAACGGTGTTAAATAGGCAAGAGTTCTCACATGGTGTTTAGTAAAGCATATTATAGAAATAAGCATTTTCAGATTGGAACATGGAACGTTTGAACTCTTGCAAGCAAGCAATGGAAATTATAGGATGAAATGATTAGTAGACAAGGAAATACTACATATTTGCAAGCAAGAAAATGGGTAGCTTAGAAAGATAAGACGTTAGAAAAAACATGCTTACATCTGTGGTACATTATAAAACTGAAAAATGGAGTAAATATTACTGTAGAAAAATCAGGCATTCAATTGTGGCACACTATTAATGTTTTTAGTGTTTATGTATCACAAGTAAGATCAAATAAGGCCGCTGAAGCCTTTGGGAGGACTTGGATAAGCTCACAGAATGATTCCTCTAAGAAAACAAATCTTCCCAGGAGGTGATCTTAATGGAGACGTAGGAAAAGGGAATCATGGATATAAAAATGTACATGGAGGATATGGTGTTGGTGATAGAAACAAGGGAGGAAAGACAGTTTCAGATTTCAGAATAGCATATAAGTCAATTATAGCCAATACTTTCTTTGTGAAGAAAGAGGATGACTTTAAAAGTGGGTATATAATCACAAATTGACTTCTTTCTAATGGGAAACAGGGATAGGAGCACTTGTAAGGATTTCAAAGTAAGATGTGGAGAAAGTTTAGCTACACAACATAGCTTACTGTCGCTGGATGCACACATCAAGCATAAAAAGTTAAAGAGAAATATATATACAGTGCCTAAGATTAGATCGTGAAATATAAGAGATGAGAAACAAACTGCTCTCAAAACAGCAACGCTAGACCAAGCTTCTGAGGACTTAAGGTATCGTCCTAATATTGTTTACCAGAACATGCCCATGCGTGTGAAGTTGATCGCTAAGAAAATACTTGCAACGTTGAGAGGGTGTGCTCCCATAAATAAAGTCCATTGCAAAAGATCACCAAATCATCTGTAAAGCAAAGGTGTAAAAATTTCCACATCTTGCATCTCCAATGGTACAAAAAATTGAGCCAATTAGCCACTCCCCTCAACATACTAGATAAGACCTCCATGGCCAACACAAATATATAATGAGATAAGATCCCCTTATCTCTATCCCCTCTAGCTCAGAGAGAAACCCACAAGATCTCCATTAGTGTTTAAGGAAAACTTAGGGTGGAATAACACTAGGAAAGGAGAAGAATAGGAGCAAGGGGAGAAATTCACCGTAAGTAGAACCTACTCCAAGAAACACAAGTTGATTGTGCCTTCAATCTATCTACCTTTATTGTGCATCTTGGAGACTGCAATTCAGGTGCTAACCAAGAACCAACTCTAGTGCTATATAAGCATTGTCAATAATGCACCTACCTAGGACATAAGCGGCCAATTCTTTTCCAACCAAGGAGCAACGACATCTTCAAATGTGATGCTAGAAGCTTAGATATAGCTTTATAAATTACATTACACAAAGAAATTAGCATAAAATATAGCAAAGGAATCTGGATTAGATACTTCAAAAACCAAAGAAATCATAGTATTATCTACCTCCTTGAGCAAAAAGCCCACGCTAAGGAACTCTTTGACAGCCAAAATAAGATCAGGCCCCACAATATCCCAAGTAGTTCTGAAGAATCTACTAGTGTATCCATAGGCCCTAAGGCTTGGCCCTCAACTTAATTAAAGAAGGTTGCTTTAATATCATCATCAAAAAAAGCAAAATATAAGGAAGCTATCTGTTCCTTGCTTAATCTTTGTAACAACATTTCATCCAAATCCGGCCCTCCAAAAGAGTCCTATGGAGCTTTGAGGAGGTTTCGAAATAAGTAATAGCTTTCCAATGAATCTCTTGGTCACCCTCAAAACCATCCCACTTCTCTAATTAACAAATTTACTATACTTCTATTGTGCCCTTGCATCATGGCTTTGTGGAAGAAGAAGGTATTTTTGTCATCAAGCTTTAACCATTGTACTGTAGATTTTAGCTTAATATATACTCTACTCCACTACCATAAAGGTAAAGCATTATTCAAAAGCCCAAATTTCTTTGCCAAACAATGTTGTGTTTTCACTAGCAAAGTCATTTTAAATGGACATCAACCTATCTTTAGCCCCTGTTACCCTGGTAGAGATGTGGGAAAAATCCCTTTCATTTAGGTCCTTCAAAACACCCTTTCCATGAGCTTAGCCACAACATAGAACAATTTAGAAAGAACAACTTTTATTTTTCATACGTTATCCACCAAAGGCAACAGCTTATCTGATTCGATCCAGAAGTCAATAGAACATGAATGGTAATATCCTCCTCTATGGTTTGGAAAAATCTAAACATACCAAACGAACAGCGTAGTCGGAGAAGAGAAGGGATAGGAACTTTGCTTTTGATTTAAGATACTGCCTCACCCAAGCTTTCCTAGTATAGGGTTATCCTCTTACCTATAGGTCCAAAAATAGAAGTTGTCAACAAAGCACAAATCATTTAGCTACACTTCATCCAAGAAACCTTAAACTTGGATTTTGAAAAAGACATATAGGTGTTGCCCCCGATTCTTTCAATGATCAACTTGGTTATGCTGAAGTCACAAGAAGGATCCAAGGATGCAACAAGAGAAGGGGTACTAAGTATAGTGAAAGATTAAGAAAAATGGATAAAGAGAGAAAATCCTCTCCCCTCTCTCTAGATTCGGCTTTGTTTGGCTCTCTCGTTCTTTTACCCTCCATCTGTACTCCTCCTCTCCTAGCATCTCTCCCTCCTTTCCATTCGTCTCTCTCCTCCTTCCTCTCTTGCTATTTTCTATAGCTCCCTCCCATCTTTCTCATCTTTCCTTCTCTCTCCTCTGTGTTTCTCTCTCTTTTGTCGCTTGTACCCTCCCTCCCTTCTCTATTTTTCTTCATCTTGCTTGTGTATTCCTCTTTCTCCGTCTTTTTCCTTTGTCATGGGTCTTTTTCCTCCTTCATTTTCTTTTTTATGAGCCTCTCTTTTTATCTTACCTTCATTACATTAGAGTTTCTAAGTTTTCCATCCTCTTCTGTTTCTTTCTCTATCGATCAGCAATGTTATCATTTTCCTTATGAAGACATTTATTAGAAGAAATCGACAGCTTTCTTTTGGAGAGATAACTGCCAAAGCTTTGTCAAGCAATCCTTCCTCCTCATTAAGCCAAAAGAAAACAAAAAAGAGTAGGTCAGTTCTAACATCCTCGGAAAGCTCAATTTTGAGAATCAAAGGGAAGAAAGTGATTTCTAGAGTTAAAGTTGGTTTTGTAAGCAAAGGTGGTAAAGCAAAAATGCAAGCAAAAGGACATAAGAAGTAGATGCAGTCGAGCCCTAACACCAACCCCCCCCCCCCCCCCCCCCTCCTCCTCCTCCTCCTCCTTTGCAATGGTCATCTCCTGGTTTTAGCTCAAACCCTGTAGATCAAAAGCAAACTGGTCTCGTTGACTACTTAGGAGAAAGTCAAGAATCTCTCAATGAGACTACAATCAAAGAAATGACATATATAGAAGAAGATATTAAAAAAAGAACCTAATCCACTAAGGAAGTGGTTTCTAGAAAAGTCGTTTCTATAAATAACCAAGCTATAAAACCTCCTGCATCATATGCAAAAGCTCTCTCCTAAGCAAAATGGCATGGCCCCCAAAATATTAATGTAACTCTGAAATTTTGTCCAGCATCACGTAAAGGAGGAAATATTGTTGTTAAACTACAAAGTTCTGTTTCAAAGGCAAGTGAGAAGATTTGGAAGAACAACTTGGTGGGTTATTTCCTGGGTAGAAGTCTAGTGTTTCCCCTGGTCCAAAAGATTATAAAGGCAGCATGGGGGAGAGATGGTTTGCTAGAGGTGCTTATGAACGGATGCAGATTTTATTTCTTCAAATTTGTGGATGAATTCTCGCTAATGAATGTGCTCCAACAACCATGGTTATTTGCCAGCAAGTTGCTAGTTCTTAAGCATTGGCAAGATGGCATGTCCCTATCTAGAGTGCGGCCAAGAAAAATTCCAATTTGGATTAAGCTAAGCTATAGGGAATACCCATGGAATTCTCGCACAATGAGGAAGTTGGTTATGCTGCAAGTGTCATTCATAAGCCACTTAAAGTCGATGTTATCACTACCACAAATGAGAGGATGAAGTATGCTAGAGCATCAGTAGAGATGAGTGTGGATGGAGAATTCCCTCTATTTTTTGAGATGGAATGTAGAGACAAATCAAGGCATAAGGGTTGAAGTGGAATATCAAGCCCTTCCACCTAGATACAAAAAATGTGAAGTGTTTAGACACAATCTCAGTAAATGCACTTTAGTTCACAATACAAGGGAACCTAAGGAACAGGTCAACCACCTCCCTATTCATAATGACATTGCTGAATCTGTAGAGACAAAAGGGTGAGAAGACACCTTCGAAACCTATGGCCAAGGGCATTGAAATACAGGATAAGCAAATAGAAGATCCCATGCCTAAGGCTCCAATTACACTTGGAAAAGTCTATTGTGGAAGTTAATTTTGCTAAACCTTCCAACCATGGAGATGCTATCTCTCCCCCCCTAGCTCCCTCTGCTATCCCATCTTCTAATAATGTAGACTTTAGTTGCCTTGCTCACTTATCGAACAACTCTTTGGTAGGGACAAAATCTTCCTCTCCATCCTTCGTGGAGAACTCCATAGACGAAAATCCTTCTATTGGAAACCATATAAGCTCCTGCTAATTGTGCTATTGTGCAAGAGGATGTGGCAAGTGCTAAAGATGGTGAGAACGCGGTGGAGCACAAGATGAAGAAATCAAAGAAAAAGAAAGATAGGGATAAGACCAACGCTGCTTCTAGATCGCCTTGTTGTAAGCTATTAGTGAAGCTGTTTTCTTTATGTATATATTTTTATTATGTTAGCTGATTGAAATGAAAGAAGGATAAGTAGAGAAATAAATAAATTTTATAGTGTAAATGAAATTTCTATTATTTATCATGGAAACAAAAGTAAGAAGCTAAAATTTCCATCTTGTGAGGAGTCAAACCCTTCCTAACTAGAACATTGCAGCTCCTTGTGTAAAGTGTCACAATCCAAAGCTTTTTCTAGCCCACAAATGAACCGTTATACACTTACTATCCTACCTCCATAATAGTAAGTCTAATTCACACGCAACAATAACTAACAAAGTCTAAACCTATAAACAATACAAACAAGAAAGAAAGTCAACAATAATATAAGGGATACGGGCACATATGGAAATAAAAATACCACATTTCTATTAATTCCAACAATATTACAAAACTAAAATATATGCGCATGAAAGTGATGTGTATGTAACACGTGCCATCAATCATGATCAACCAACGTAATAAGTAAGAGCTTCAATACAAAAAAATACTCACACTCCCATAAACAGTTTTATGAACATTTTTTAGCCTGACAGGAAGAGACATAAAAACTCGTGAAATGGTATCATTTTCTAAAAGTATAAATTTTTAATAATAGCAACGCCTTAGCTACAATGAAAAAATATCCCCTTCTATATTGCAATATGTACAAAAGAACAGACCCCTGCTAGTATACATATTTTACAAAAATAGGACCTTAGCATCCTTCCCTGCTTAATTCTATCGATGTCCTCCAAGGAAGACAACCTATATTCGAACAAGCAATGTCTACGGTTTGGCAAGGACATACCAAGGAACCACTTTTGGAGCACTAGATATCTTTGTGAAAAATACCACGGTTTGGCCAACATTACAACCAAAGTTGGAGTTAGCCAAGAACCTGAAGTGAAAAAAAACTACCCTTGCAGCGAAAACCGTCCAAGATGCCATAGTTTTTCCATAGTCTAAGCGCCATGTTTTGGACTAGGGTGAAAAGGTATTTCCCACAACTCTTAAATTGCTAAAAGAAATGTTCTTTCAATTTTTAGAAGAGATTTAGTTTCACTATACAGACCATTTCACTCCCCACTCTCTTTCCACCTAGTTGGTTAAGTTAAAAGGATTGTAGTTCCCTCCCACTCATTATGCACAGACTCATGGCTGCTCTAGCGCACTTTGTGATCTTACCAATTAGCTTCACCCTCTTCAGTCAAAGATTGTTCTTTTGAGGTGTCTTCTGCGCTAAGGAAGAATGGGTTTCTAATGAGAAACAACACTACTTGATATACCAAGAGGATATTGTTTACAGGAGGAAACTTGGCTTATATGTACTCCACTCTCAATAAATGATTGTTTTGTGCATTGAATTCCTGTGATCCGTGTATTTCTAGATAATTCTTGGACACAACATCACTCTATGTAATAGCTACTACCTGCATCACTCAGTACCACTTGAATACAATTTTTTTTTCTTATGGAAACAGAAAGAGCACTACTACCTCTAAACATATGAATCACCTTATGACACCTATGCACCAATTCCATATAGCCTGCGGTATATATGCAGTCCCAAGAAGCGCCCTTTGTGAGATTTGAACCCAAGACTCCATGAAAGTTGTCATAAGAACATCTTGCACCTTATTAACCACTAGACTAATGTCACAGGATCAAGTGCTAGAATTAGGACTAGGCCAGCCGCTTGTAACAGCTAGGTCAACTGTAGACTTAGGCATTTTTCTACGTTTTCTACCTATGGTTGATGGCAAGATTTGGGCTCATTGAAGAGAACCCGACGATCTCCAGTTATAAATCACAAAAGAGAATAAAACTGAATGTATCCTTCTATTTCTGCAGCAAACTCTTCTACCGAAATTACAAGATGGTTACTGATCACTTACACCCACATCACCCCACTAACCTGCATTCCAACAACCCTTAACATCCACCACCTCAACCAGTCTACTACCCACTACTGACTTTATAGAATTTTACAGACAAAACCAACTAACAAATCCAGCAACACATATGTATAGACCATGGACAACAATAATTACAAACAAAGCTAAAAGAATTACAGACAATCATAACTAACACTTCAACAGACAACAACATAGGAGACAACAATTGACACTAACACTAGAACAATGAAAGGACATTTAACTACTCAGTAGCTCTCTTCTTCTTGCATGTATAGACCCTCTCAAAAGGAGTTACTCCATACTATTTGCATGGGCCTGACTCACGCATTGTGAAATCCTCTAATATGTGAAAGGGTGAAAAAGTGCTTTCGTTGTGTATCCCCCCCTGTTCCGGTCATGGAACAGATGAACTAACCCCTTGAGGGTAGGGAAGAGAGCACATATTTGATTGATGTAAGATATCACCTAACCCCCTGCTATGAACCACAAGAGGTATTTAGAAAATGAATGTATTGTATTGATATTAATGGAGGAATGTGATACACAAAACCTTAAATCTCTTATGATTTGAGAGCCATGAGCAAAAGCTCACAATCTACTAACATGAGCACCAGCTCATAATGGAAACAATCTAACTAAACAAACAATCTGAATTCCACCCCTCCCTTTACTAACTGCCTACTACTATTTATAAACTAATACTAACACTACTAATGCTCTAATGACAATTTTACCTAAACCCGCTTCACACATGTTATATGAATACTAACACTCCATGTAATGACACATATACCCCTCCCATTACACACATGCAATATGGGAGACTTTACCTAAGGTATCATATCACCCCCCAACCCTAATTATAAATTTAAAAATAAATAAATTAAAAAAGAAAAGAAAACAAGGCTTCAGTAACCCATCAAACATCCTACTAAGCTTAGCAAATGGATCAACATCAGATTGGGTAGCTAGAATAGGCTCAGCTCATAATTTTTGCTCATCATAGGAAGAATTGGAATTATCTCAGGTGACAAAGCTGTCATGCAAAGGGTGTCTAGGACCCCATAGATAAATAAAACAATGGAAGAAAATGATTATACCACATAAATTACAGTAAATACAACATGAAGTCAACTTACTCTCTCAACTTTCCACCCTGAAGAAGCGTTGGTTGCTCAGCTATGTGCTCTTTTATACTGCCAAAGGAGAGTGACATCAGCATAGGAAGCAAAGGTATTACAATTAGGGGAAAGCCAAATAGGATTATAAAAATATTCCTGACATCAGTGAGTCAAGAAAAACTAAATGATTATTAAAAAGTAACTAAGGCTTGCAAAAATGGTCAAAACCTGTGTGCCATCAGGTAGTATTTTTCATTACTCTCCTTGTAATGCTGTAAACCATAATCACAATAACAGCGTCAGACATAGCATCACTAAAATAGAGGGGCATCACTAAAATAGAGGTGCACCAAGTGCAGATGCATACTTTTGCCTGATCACATTCATCTTCATTTTCAAAGGCAGATTCATTTCTCTCCGATGGAGGTGCTGTTTGTGTTTCATCCATGTCATGCTCAAAGCGTTTTGCCATTGTCTTTGCATCTTGTAGCTTTGACCCAAGCTTTTGAAGATACTTTTCAGTTTCTTTAAGCAGTTGTTTGACTCGATCTGACTTCACATCCTGCAAAAGTATTTAATTAGTACGTTAAAAAAGGTAACTGCCACCACACTTCCATGACAACTTAATCCCACCATACTTACCTGCACCATTCGCAAGTATCCCTCAACGTCATTAATTTTAAGCAGAGTAATCTTCTCACGCTGGATTCTGTCAATTTTTTCCCGGTGAATTCTTTCTTTCCTTTTGTGGAATTCTTTCACATATTTGTTGAAACCTCTTAATCGCTCTCTCTTGATTTTGAAAATATCATCAAGCCGTTCCCTAGAGTCCAAATTACAAGTTAAGTAATGAAAGAAGTACAACTACAAGATCCTTGTAGTAATTTGCACACAGAAATGCCGAAAACTGAGATCAAATTCTGATAGGAATATGCATACTTATGAACTTCGATATCACCAAAGAACTCCTTCTGCCTCTCACGAATTCTCTTTTGCCGCTCTTCCTTCATCTTCTGCTCGTACCTTTCAATTTGTTTTATTCTCCTACCATGCCTATGTTTCTTTGACAATCTTGAGTGATCAAGTTCTACCACCACAGGTTTAAAAAAATCTTTCAGAAAATCACTGCCAAATAATGTTTGAAAGAGTGTCAGAGTTAGGAATTAACTGATGAGCAAATTTAGGCAATTAAATCATATAAAAGCAAAGAACTTAATTATCTTTTTGAGAATGAAGAGCTAAAGCAAGGGGGAGGAAATTAGGAGGAGGATGAGAGGAGGAAGAAGAAGAAATTACTTCTTGAGTCGCCGTTGAAGCTGCAACAGCTGGAGCTTTTTCAATTCAATAACGCTTTTAGTTTTTGCAGACAAATCCTCAGAAGAGCTGACAGTTTTCTGCAGAATATACAGAGTTATAATGTTGAGAAGAGAGAGAGAGAGAGAGAGAGAGAGAGAGAGAGAGAGAGATTCAATAATAGAAAAAGGCAGTATGAAACAAGGAATATAAAAGAAGAATAAGAAAACCTATGCATGCCAAGAAGATACTTTGTCTTGTTCGGACTTAAACAGGTTCATGTTTGAATACCTCAATCCATAACATTAATCAGTGTTAGAAAACCTAAACTCATAACGCAACACATTTTAATACATATGTTCTGCATCTGTGCTCCAACTTGAGGAGTATTAGCAAATATCCCAGATAGCCTAAATTGAAAAAATAATTTAAATTGTATTACTTTTCTGTGTTATCAAGTTTGTGTATCTCTAGACTAGTTAGCATATCTTTGAATGTAACTTTTATCCAGTTTTTATGTTTTCTAGTTTCAAGCAAATATATATTCTGGTGATCCTCATCTAATACGAACCCAAGCATTTATTTATGTGTTGTACAGGGTAACTTACAGTTTTCATAAAAAGTATTAGGAAAAATTACAAAAACATGTCCTTTGTTTTCACTCTTCTATAAACCCATGACCTATGTTTTTTCTTTCAATAAACACATGACCTATGTTTCATTGTTATCTACTAATGAAAATTAAGGGACACATGTCAGATTTTGACTGGTCCATGATTATTAATTTAGTAAAATAATATTATTAAATAAATTCAATTAAATTGTTTGGTAAAAAGAATAAAGGGAAGAAAAGGGCAGAAAATTGAGGAAAACAGGGGAAAGCCATTGAAATCTCTATTTCTGCAACCAAAATAAGAAATGAGGGACACAGATGTACTGAACTAGATCCAACAGACGATGAAATTCATCTGTCTAGAAGCTAAAGAGAAATCCAACAAAATCACTGTTTCTACTGTAGAAAACTACACATCCCCTTTCATCATTTCAATCGTTGAAACTCAATCCATTTTCATTCACAATTTCATTGCTCTTGTATAGTTTCTAATGTAAAAAGTTGACAGCTCTATTGCTTTTGATGATACCAGTCTTATGATAATGTCCAAAAATAGTAATATTGTCATTTGCTTGTGGTATTCATCAATCTTTGTTGTTCATGATTACAATTGGTTTTTAGTGAACAATCAATAGATTATGATTTACGATTAGCAGATTCCTCATTCTCTGAGGTTCATGCTAATAAACATAGTGTTCATTACAATCTCATCGAGTTATTAGTGAAGGATTGGTGGATTACTACTACTTTGTTGATTTATGATTTGCATGCCCCCATCCTCCGTTGTTTATGATGACAATCTCATGTTGCTTTCTACCGAAAATTCCATGGATGATGCTTTGTTGCTGTGATATGACATGCAGTGTTAACGAATTTGATCACTATTTGATTATAACTTGTCAAAGTTTGTTTCTTGTAAAAACATTCGATTTCATTTGTGTGCCAAGAATCATCAGTTCTTCCCCCAAATTTTTCCAATTTTCTGCCTCTTTCTATGATTCTTTTTGTTATTTTTTATCAAATTATTTACTTAGATTTATTTAATAATACTATTTTACTATGTAATTATCGTGGACCAATCAAAAATTGCATGTGTCCACTTACATTAACATAAAGTAATGGAACACAGGTCATTTGTTTGTTAAAAGAAAAGGCACAGGTCATGTGTTTGCAAAGAATCAAAATACAAGTCACATTTCTATAATTTTCTCAAAGTATTACCAGTTCCATGCTTGCCCCCAAAGAAGAAGAGAGAAAGAGAGGGGAAAAAAAAAAGCACAGGTCATGTGTTTGTGCTAGATAAAACAGCTCCCTCACTCCTAGTGAAATCCTATGTCCTCAAATAATTACACTATGAAAACAACTGATTTACTATTCACAGATTCACCATAATTTACTTATGCTCACTGCTTTTCCAGAGCAAGGGACCCAAGTTTGAAGCACAAGATCCCAAACACAACAAGTCACCTAGCCTCACTAGCTTCTGAAAGAAAGACTAGTAAACACTGGCCAGTCATGATACAGACATGCAATTACGGGCATCATTGAGTTGATTCTTTACAGGAAACAGGCTTACAGCATAATGATGATTATTGTAGAATAAGCTGGTCACATCTGACTAACCTTCAAACCCTCAAAACAAGTTGCGATTTTTCGCTCCATTTTTTGTTGTTTCACTAACCAATTTTGTTCCTTGAGAAGCTTCTTTTTTTGATGATTAATGATCCATTTCTCCAGCATTGTGTATTTTGGTGGCAGCAGTACTGTAGAGGTTGATCTTTCTTCTTCATCTTTCGATTTCTCTAATGTCAAATTTGACAGGAAAAGGTCAACACAAACATATGATGACTCTAGAAAATAAAAAGTTTAAAGTTTAAAAAATAGAAAGGCCACCAACTAGCAATAAAAAATTGCAGCTAGTCACTTAACTTAATTAAATAGTCTTTACCATGAAGCACACTTCTTGAAAGCAGATTTGAGCTCTCAGTTGCAATTATATTGTGATTGTCTCCAGCAAATGTTCTCGTCTCCTTCTCTGAATTATCCAGCTGACTGCTAGCTGCAAAATCCACTGCACTCAACAATATGGACTGCTTAGCAGCTGGTAGAAGATTCTGTGATTCAGTGGTTTGATTTTGCATCACCACCTCCAAGTTCTTGGAAGATATATGCCCATTTTCATCATGCATGGAAGGACCCAAATGTGAATTGCTTCCACATTCTAATGCCTTTGGATAGTTAACCTCCTTCATGGGTATATGAGATGCAGTGAGACTTCCAGCAGATGAAGACCCTGCATAAACCTCTTTTCAGTTTCCACAATCTTATATAGTCTAGCTAGCAGGTCAATGGAATTGGGAACTTTAGAAGGCTTATGAATGTGATGTAGACTCTTGTCTTTGCTCTAGTTCATGGTCTCTCCAGTTAATGTCTAATGGAATTTTTTATTTCTTTGATTTTCTTCCAGACTTTCTTTGATTTGTCTGTTAGTTTTGCAAAAAGCAGAGCTTGAACTTTCATTCAACAACAATACATACATGCAACAGACTTAGCACACTGCACACAATTATACTAAACAAAAAGGAGCTAATATCTAGGACCCACTAGTTAATCACATTAACCATCTCTGCATATATGCCAAACAAACAAATCACACACTAGTGACCAAATCACCCACTTCTAGTTGGAGCTCCTTAAGGTACAAATCACGAATTCCTTTTATGCACTACTGAGCATGGAGAAGGCAATCTTAGAGATCTGCCATCACCTGGTCATGGTAACTTAAATCCATACATACTGTTTCCATCTTTGACAGACAACCTCAGAACAAAGTGTCATAGCTTGTAATACAATAGATTTCTCCACCCACAATACCCATTCTGCCCAATGTTGGGGTTTGTCACCAGTACAGTATCATAGGTACATCTAAAACAATGCAAATTATGATTTCATTCTATCCACACTTTGGAGATGACAATATAAGCTAAAATACAGTTTTGAGAGACATAATTTGGATAATTCCAAAAGGAGCTCACCAAAGTCAAATTCCAATCACTCACCATCGATTGTCACATTCAATGTAACTCAAAGATATTGCCGAAAGAAGATTCAAGCTATACTTATTGCTGCAAATGGGTGGTTTAAAGGGACAAAGTGAACATATTTGGAGAAACAATCCACCACAAACTTGAAAACTGCTTTACTATTCAATGGAGGTAATCCACCAATGATACCCATAGATACATCTTACAGAACTAGCAGTGAAATGGGTAGTGGTTGAAGAAGCCCTGTTGGTTGCAAGAGTTCCACCTTTTTTTCTAACACACTTCACAAATTTTGATGGCTTTTAATGTCTCTGTTTCCTTCACCTTTCAAAAGAAATATACTACTACACATTGTAAGGTTCTGATTCCCTCATGATAATTGCAAATAGCTGAGGTAATAGTTCTTTTAAGAAATGATTCTAGTTGGAGGAAAACTTGGTTTTTGCATACTTCAAAAAGAATTAAAAAATGAAAAAGAAAGTCCTTCCAGAAATAATTCAGCTTGTAGTGTAGCAAAAATGCATTCTGTGTATGCATTTCCAAGCAGAAGATAGTTTATAACGAAGGTACATTATCAGAGTGCATTTCCAAGTCCAGCTCCTAAAATAAAAAAGACACATATGAAGGCATTTATCTTCAAAAATTCTACGTTCTAAAAACGTAGGCTTTTTCTTTTTCCAAAAAGCATGAGGACATGAAAAGAACTCATAATTTGGAATTTATCTGCACCTCGGTGAGAAAAGGTGAGCTGTATCTTGAATAACCTTTTTCTTTTTCCAACTTATACTCTGTTGGATACAGCATACCTATCTACAAAGTTAATTCTTCTTCAACAGAAAATCAATGAAAACATATTTGCTGAATGGATCATAATCTGTTTCAGTATTTCAAGGATGTTTCTTCTTTGTAAGAAGATAGTTCTTATGATATACCAGATTATTGTACATTCCTGGGAAGACATATAAGCAGGCTCGCTAACTTCCCTTTCTACCATATAATTCATTTGCTAAGTTTTTCTTATCAAAGTTCACTTCAGGAAAATATTACTCCTGCCTGAAGATTTCAAGCTTCGACTTCCACTTTAGAAAAACATCTGGATGCTTATGGCAGAAAGCTGGTTAAATTTGAAGTACAGTATGGTTGGTTTGCCATATCATGCATGTATCATTTTCCGATCTACAATTAATTGTGACTTGATTAAGAAGGCATTTTCTGAGAAAAGAAAATTATGTAGATAGATGATACCTTTTGAAAGACATGGTTGTCTCTGTAGCAAATTAAATTCAAGTTTAGAGCATAAACTTTATAAAGGCAAATGCATTTCTCTTGTTTCTCTTATTTTAAGGGCTACACGTGGAATTACTCTCTCGTAATGTGCCTTCAGCATAAACAATCTTCCACTTGAAAGTGCACATACAGTGTGCATCTTCTTCACTAAATCCATGGAATTCAAAGATGCATTCCTTGAATGCTTTTATATTGCCTTATTATCTGATTCTTCTGCCCAGAATTTTTAAGAATTTTTCTTCTTAGCTACATTATGTCCATATAAAACTCAAAATTAGCCCATCTTGAACAGCCAATGGTCCCTGATCCTTCCCTTGTATCCAAGTCATAAGCTGTTGTAGCTATGGATAAGTTGATTTCTCCTGTTCAAAGATGATGAACAGCCCCAAAATTAAAAGTTGAAGCAGCCAAGAACTTCATCCTCATACCAACATGACTAGGTGTCCATCATATCATTTTCTATCCTTGCACAGTACACAATAGAAAAATCTAAGGTTAGCACTCTGCTTAGCAAATAATGTTGCAATGACATTGTGACTCTTTGCCTTGAAAACTTTAAGCAGTTGTAATCCATGCACACAACAATTTTTTTTTTTTTCTTTTTTAGGTATAGAGTTTACTTAAATTGTCTTTTTTTATTTGTATCTTATCTGTATCTAATTTGTATCTGTTTGAAAAACTATTTTATCTGTTTCTATTTCATTATTACGATAAAGGTAGCGATTGAAGTGTCATAATTGAAAAATGAAAATTCGCGTACTTTTAAAAAAAAAAAAGTTATGAAAAAATATATTTTATACATTGAAAATAATTATTTTAATTGATATTATTTAAAGAATATATTTCCATTTTTTTTATCTTATTCTTATCAAATATAAAGATTTGAATAAACAATAATAAGACACCAATAAGACGGAAAACAGGCGAACCAAACAATGCCTTAAGTTGCTTCTTGGAGGCCACACAAACCATGAATGCGAACATTTGACCACCTTTTTAAACCAATACACTCTTTTTCGTATGCTGGTATCTCTTATGTCTAATAGCCACTGATCACGCAAAAAACACAACAGGATATCCACCTTGCAGTAAAATTTGTGCCAATATCAGCATCTTAAGCATTGCAATCCACAGCAATTCTTGATCAAGAACTTGGCGTTTGTGCCATTGCTCTTTTAAGATTCTCAAAGATCTCATTTGCTGATGTTGTCCACACAAATGATTTTTTCTGTCTATCCAAATAATGGCTGTCAAAGGTGCAGCTACTAGTCCATAATTCTTGAAAAAGTTCCAATTATTAACTCATGTGACTAAAAAAACCTCTCGATGCCCCTGCATTACTGGATTTTGGCAGTAGCTCCAACATTGCTTCCGCCTTCTTCATGTTGGCCTCTACTCCTCTAGCTGATATTACATAGCCTAAATAAGCGACTTGCTTTTGGGCAAATTGACATTTGGTTTTAAGAAAAGCTAGCCACATCAGAGCAAGGAAAATGCCACTCAAAGATGTCCAAGCGTTCTTCCTAGGTAAGGTTGTAAATGAGAATGTCATCAATGAAAACCAATACAAACCTCTGGAGATAGGGCTAAAATATTCCATTCATCAATATTTGGAAATTAGGTGGGACAATTTTGAGCCCAAAGGGCATTATCAAGGATAAAATGTCCACGATGTGTCCTAAATATGGATTTTTTCTACACCTGGTGTGTACATTCTCAACTGGTAACATCCCAAGTCAATCCAGCCTTAGAAAATACATTGTCCCAAGAAGCTCTCAATAGTCCATCAATAACAGATATTCAAATTTTATCATTACATGTCTCCTCAATTAATTAGACAAAACAGTGCAAAAATGAGAAGCCATTCAACATTTTAGACAACAACTCTGTAACAAGTATGGAGATTGACTGTGATTTATAATTGCAGCACCTCATGCAAGTATCTATATGGCCAAAACACCTCTGACTCCAAAGTTCGATCCAAAAGATATTATAACAGGTTTGGTTGGCGGTAAATCCTTGGTTCCACTGAGAATCCTCTCCAATCTGCCCTTTTCCAGTTTTGTCTCTTTAGCTCCTTTGATTTCAATTGCATGTAGATTCCAATTAAACTTCATGACTATCATGGAAAACCCACATGATGGGCTTTAGCTTCTTCAGCCAAGCAACTCCCAACACCATTACATATCCATGCAATGGCAATCTATCCAAGTAGTACCAAGAAGAAGACAGCAGCCAACTGCTCGAACTTCCACTGATAATCTTCTGTAGTCCCCATTTTTCATAATTTTCACAATTCTCTAAAACCAATTCCTTCTCAAAGTTTGGCCATGCCTCAAGTTGCTTTGCTGCCTATATTCTTCTCACATTAGATAAGCCAATCTCTCTCTAATTTAAGGAATTACAAATGCAAATCATCCTTAATTTAAACAAAATTAGCACCGTGTTATCCTCCTCCAAAGTCCTTTGGTAGTAAAAGAAGCGTTCACAATGTTGATTCAGCCCAAAGGATCCAAAGATCCATCATAACACAAAAATAACTTCATTGAAAACTAGGCTATAATATTTCCAACCTCCTAATGATAGACATGACCTCTTCTTCACTCCCCTCGCTGTTGGTTCTTACCCCCTTCCCCAGGTTTTCTCTCTCCCACCACAGCAACATCGTCCACTAGTGTGATAACTCCTCCAATCAACCTTCCATTTGCGTTTTGTCATGCTCACTTTCAGCTCATTCGCAAACCTGATCTTCCTTCTACAACTCTAAAAAAGTCCTCAGCATTGCTGTTGAAAGCTATGAAAATACCCATAAGCAAAACAATATTGATACAGGACCTTATTTGTGCTCTAGTCCATAGTCTATGCTAACTAAGTAACACTCATTTGAGAGAACCCAAAACTTCACCTTCCTATTAGTTTTTGAGGAAAGACACAAAGATTGAATTCTATTCAACAACTAGAGACTTGGCATAACTGCCCATGACCACGCAACATAAAAAGAGCTAATATCTCAGATCCCCTGGTTACATGCGTTAAACACCCCTGCATGTAACCAAACAAACACATACACACATTCTACACACGCACACACTAATAACAGACAAAAACACATATCTGCAAACACCCACCTATGACACAAAAAGCACATCCAACTAACACTTATTGCCTACCTCAATTTCCTTATGTAATGGTCCCACTCCTGGATTTATCACGCCTCTTGTACACATATTCATATGGGATAATTTTGACAACATGACCTTGAGTATGACCCATAACAGAACATACCTTCTTTATGGGCTACAAGCTCAGGTTGATGTCCATCGGAAGTACCTGTTTCGTGATATATTGATGAAATTGCCCTGGAAGATCGTACGTTAAAAAATAACAATACAATAAAGAAATCATAGGTACCTTCTTTTGGAAGCACATTCCCAAGAGCAATTTCAAGGTGTAGAGGCTTTGGTGCCATACCATTCCTGAATAGGATGAAACAATACAAGAAGATTTGAGAACAAAAGCCTCCAACAGATGAAGAAAGAGTGCAAAGGCAGTATCAATATTTACCTAAAAGCTAAAAACACAAGACACTGTGCCCTGAGTTGCTTTAATTGCTGTTCCTTAAAGAGCAACCTTCCTGTCTCTTTGAAAGGTGCACCTCTCAGCATGCTATTATCTGGACTGTTTTGCCCAACATCCTGCACATACAGAACAGTAATTTACAGATAAGTATATGAGTTGATCACAAGTGTCCATCAAACACATGGATATGCTACCAGGCCTTACAGAATTCAAGTTAATTTCAAAGATGCCTTAAAGATGCTATCACACAGCTTTTTTTGATGATTCAAACTATCACCAGACCAGTGAAAACAAATGTTGTCTCCTTGACCAAATTCCCAGATCAAATGGGATGGGGTTAAACTTAAACAGAACCAACCCTTAGGCCAGTCCAGTCATAGGCCAAAAACGAAAGGACCATAGACAGGGACCACGTCATCCAACAAACCAGTCGAACATGCAATGCAGACATGGCCCAGGCTAGTATGATAGAGCTCCTCTAGGAAGACATTGGCTGTGCCACAGCGGTGTGAAATTCCAATATCCACACCAAACACTGTATAAGTTGAATTTAAGTATTTGCCTCCAGCTTTAAGAGCACATACTGGGTAATCTGATCTGCCACAATGAATCACCCTTTGAGCAGATAGGGATCCACAACCATTGCAAATCCTACTTTATCAATGAAATTCTTCTGAACTTATAATTCAAAAAAAAAAAAAAAAAAAGGAGATTTCACCCACAACCAGCAACAGCCACCATCCACAGCCTTCAGGTTCAAAATGATACAAAATATGCTAGCAATGAATGGGATTATTCCACCACATCTCTCCACATCCTGATTGGACCAGCAAACCAGCTCCCAGTTGAACTTTGCTTCTGTCAACAAATCCCCCTGGCCTGACAGAGGAAGTTTCTCATCTTGGTTTCCATTCAATTAGTTTTTCTCAGAAAGGATAAAGATACTCAATAGATTTGTAATGCAAATGATACAACTCTGCTGGACCAGTGATTAATACAAATTGTGATAGAATGCATTGATGACATTAAAATGCCGCGTGATTGAGCTCACTGGGGAAGTGCAGTCATTACTCTTCAGTTTGGTAAACACTAGTGGCATTCTGAGCTGACATATATGAAAGGAATAGATCTGCAAGCCCCTATATCTTTTTTTGGGATGAATGTCAGCTTTTGTATTTCATTAAAAATGAAAACCAAGGATAACCCCACTTTACAAAGCACAAATATACAAGCATTTAGATAGAACTCAGTAGATACCTAAGGACTCAAGCAAAGCACCTAAAAAAGAAAAGGGTGCTGAGATCCAGAACTTGGGTAGACACAATCAAAGGGCACTATCATTAGCAAAAATACAGGAAAGAATTGTGCGAGTAACATCAGCTGATGATCATGAGCTGAGACCAAGCCTTTTCTCATTCCTTTCTTTCCAAACATAATAAACCGCAAAGCCCATAGCAGTCTTCCAAGCCGGTGATAACCAAGGACCAATGGATTCAAACAAATCTGGTACGTGGATGGCACTAGAAGGCAGTAAGCTTGAATCTGGGATAACTTCTATTAGTTTGCTCCAAACATTGAGCATAAATGACATCTAAGAAAGAGGTGGTAATGAGACTCCTCTTCATTGCTAAATAAGTTTTTGTGATTACTCCCCATAATACCAGCTTATCAAGGGTGCTAAGCTTTTGTTGAGCTCCAACTATAAGAAATAAGAAAATCTTGGAGCCATCTTCTTTCACCACACAAAACCATACCAAGGCACAAAAATTCCTTGCTGTCAAAGGGAGTTGTAGGCTTCCTTGATAGTTTGCTATTTTAAAGGTCTATTTCTCTGTACCAATTTATCTTCACACCTGATTTTAGGAGTAAAAGAACTCTGAAATTCCTCACTAACAAGATCCCACATGGCTCCCAAAGGTCGTTCCCACCCCACCTCATTTGTGACACAACAAAGTCTCACCTCTTTAGGGAGACCTGTACAATATATTGCACATTCGCCTAACCAGGAGGCCAAAGTGCCCCTAAGATGCCCATCATCATACCACTACCACAATTACATAGAATTACCATTATCCATCTCCCATTTCAACAAACTTAGCACTAGAGGTCTCAACTATAGTAATTTGCACCATGACCAAAAGGCAATCGAAGGAATTTTCATAGACCAAAAATTCTTATCTTTTATCAATTCAAATCAAGCCCAACTTAGCCATAAGGACCTAACAACATCCATGCATAAGTACCATATATGTTTTAATTGAGTCGCTTTATTCCATACTACCAAATTAAAGTTCAAATTCACTTTAGCTTTGGCCTTTGCATCATCATTTCCATTCTACAAAAGCCACTTCATCTTCATAGTCAACTCTTCAAAACTACACTTAGGAAGAATAAACACTGAAGACCAATACACTTGAAAAGAAAAAAGGACACTTTCAATCATCTGTACACGGCCAACATAGGGCAGTCTTACATGTCCAATGATTGATACGCTCGTTGAATCTTTCAACAAGGAAATGACATGTCGACCTAGTTGGCTTTGAAGAGGATAGAAAAACACTCAAGTATTTCACAGGAAGATCTCATTCCACAAAACCAATCTGCTATAAAATATCTTCTTTCACATTCTAGGGAATGCCACTAAGAAAGATATAACTCTCCTCTTACTACCTTTGAGTCCAGAGAGCATGTAAAACTTATTTAGTGCTTCTCTAATCAACAAAGTAGACTGCAAGTTACCTTTACAAAAAATCAAAACATCATTTGTAAAACATTAAGTGGTTTGACCACTCCCTACCCATTACCTAATAACACAAAAAAAAAAAAAACTCCATTACCAATGAAAAAGGTAAAGGGAGATTGAATCCCCTTACCTTAACCCAAAGAGCTAACGAAAAAAACCAACTCACTAACCATTCAACTTCACGAGGATTTTAGGCATCATAACACTTTCTTTTTTTTGGGGTAAGTAATAAATTCATTTATAGAGAAAAGGATGTATAACTGCTATTTGTGGAAAAGGGGAATAAACCCAAAAGGGCTTTAAAAAAGGCAAGACTAGATCAAACCACTTACAAGAGACTAACCCTAACTAGAGATTTCTACATAATACAAGATTTGTCTAAAAACAAAATCATGTTTTGGAACACTTTTCCCCAATTTGACGCTGTTTCTAACCCTCCAAATACAATAGACTGCTGCCAAAGAAGTAGCCCAAGTGAAGAAGGAACTAGAGGCAGAATTTTGAGAGCAAAACGTTGTGATACCATGCCAAGAGATAAGAGAGGATGGACCATCCAGGGTGTTGACTACATTCCTCCATATCTGCTGCAAAAACTGGCAATCAAAGAAAAGGTGGGCATGATTCTCCAGGTTGTGCTTGCATAGAACACAGGAAGTATGTGAGGTGATTCCCCATTAATGGAGCTTGTCAAAAGGGTAAAGCTTTCTGTTGCAGGTGAGCCAAAGGATGAAAGAAAACCATGGTATAGATCTCTTGCACCAAATGAATTTAGCCTAATCAACTTTGTTCGCAGACGTTCTAAGGTTGATGTATGAGCTCTTAATCGAAAATGCTTTCCTCTTGGATGATATCCAACACGGGGCATCCATAATAGCAGAATTAAGGAACAAATTTGTAGGGATGTTAATGGATTCCCAAATCCTACCCAGTGGTAGAAACCAAGAATCTACCTCAATAATAGAACATAACTTAGCAGCAAAGGGGAGACTTGAGTCACTAATAACACGTACGGAGAGAGAAGCCTCCAAAGGACCTAAGTGCAACCAAAATTTCAACTAAAGAGAAATGAAAACTCCATTGCCAACACGCCAAGTTAGCCATGGTCTCATTACGGATCACAGCTTAAGAAGTTTTCTCCAAGTCCATAAACAAGCTGCTGGACATTTGACATTCCAAAAACTAACGCCTTATAAAAAATTCAAGTGAATCCAATCAACCCAAAGGCTTCTCCTATCCATCAAAAACAAGTTCCAGATGTGCTTGAGCTGGACAGCCTTATTCCAAGTTTCTAAGCATGGAATGCCTAGCCCACCTTCTTTCTTAGGATGACAAAATCTTTCCCATTTGAACTTGGCTTTGTAGAAATATTAGGGCTTCCACTCCAAAGAAAGTTCCTCATAAGTTGCTCAATTCTTTTTACCACCTTTTTAGGAAGAATAAAGATGGACGTCCCAGACTTGCATTGAGAAAATGACCAATATGATGAGTTGTGTTCTATCAGCATAAGATACATATTTACTGGTCCAAGAATCAACGCGTGAAGTGATTTTGGTGATAAGGATGTCACATTATTGTTTTTTCAGCTTGGATAAGACAAGGGGGACACCAAGATGCTTCATAGGAAAGGAGCCTTGCTGGAAATCAAGGCTATCAAGGATACTTTGCTATACCTAGGGGTCAACATTGCAAAAAACTTGTTGAAGTCTTCAAGGGCCTTTTTGACAAAGTCAACCGATGCTAAAGTACCCTTGCAAACAATCATTAGATCATTAGCGAAACTTAGATAGGAAATCCTGCCCTCTTTGCATCTCCAATGCAAGGAAAATTGAGGTACACTAGTTGTGTGTCTTAACAAGCCTGACAACACTACCATAGCAAGGACAAATAAGTAGAGAGATATAGGATCTACTTGCCTCAAGCCTCTACTAATTGGAAAAAACCCAACTAACTCCCTATTGATGTTGAGAGAAAATCTAAGGGTAGAAAAACACGGGCTAAGAAGTCAACGAAAATGGAGGAAAACCCATAAGCACTAGAACTTGCTCTAAGAAAAACCAATCTAAGGTATCATAAGCCTTTGATATATCTACCTTTAGAGCACATCTTAGGGATCCCCTATTTAAGTGGTATCCATGTACCAACTCCTAAGCGATGAAGATATTATCTGTGATGCGTCGACCGTGAATAAACGCTAATTGTTTAGGGCCCACCAAAAAAGGTAACACTTCCTTCAATCTCGAAGCCAAAAGCTTGAAGATAGCTTTATAAATTACATTACAACAAGAGATAGGTCTATCCTCACTCATTTTCAAAATGTTGGGGACTTCAGGGACAATAGTGATGATAGTACTATTGAGCTCTTTCAAAAGGAAACCCGAACACATAAATTCCTTAACTACATAAATCATATCACACCGAATAATATGCTATGTCTTTTTAAAGAAATTGATTGAGAAGCCATCAAGGTCAAGTGCTTTCCCATTCGATTGGGATAGGAAAGGCAGCTTGATTTCGACAGATCTAATCAAAATTTAGCCTTCTAGCAATAAAGTTTTAAATATCCATCCAGGTACATGTTCCTGTAAAAGAACTACAACTCAATAAGTTTTTGAAAAAATTTGTAGCCTCGATCCTGAGTTCATTATTTCTACATGTAAGGGACCCGTCGACTCTTTCTAGAACGCAAAGGGCATTCCTATTTTGGTATCTTAAGATTGACTTATGGAAAAAAGAATTATTTTTATCTCCTAATTTCAACCATTTTACCCTCAACTTTTGCTTGAAAAAGCTCTCCTCCACCCCTCTAAGGGAGTAATAGTTCTTGAAAGCCTTTTTCTCTGCAGAGATCTGACTCATGTCCCCTCTAACGATGGCATCTTGGCAAATGGAAAGAGAATCTTCAGCAGCCGCTACTCAAGGATATGTGAGATAAGGTTTTCTGTTTAATTTCCTCAGTTCCTTCTTGAGAATCTTGAGCTTATTAACCACCTAATAACATTTTGATCCCCTAATGTGTTGGTTCCAAATAGAAGATATAGTAAATAGAAATTCCTCAGATTCCATCCAAAAATCAAAGAACTTAGAGGGCAATCTTCTATTTGGAACATTATCATTCGCTTTAATAGTTGCTAAGGAGTGGTCTGATAGCAAAGAAGCTGAGAAAATGCCCACTAACTTAGGGAAAAACTACAACCAACACTAGTTCACAAAAATGTGGTCAAGTTTCTTAAGGATTAGGTTGTCCTCTTGTCTATTGGACCAAGAGGAGGAGTTACAAACGAGCCTTAACTCCTCTAAGTTAGCTTCATCAAAGAAACTTTTAAATTCCTCCATCTCCAATGTCACTCTAGCATTGCTGCCACTTCTCTCAAAAACTGATTTTCTCTCAATAAAATCGCCAAGCATCACCTACGAGTGGTTAGACATAGATGGACTAATATGAAGCAATCTTCCCTACAATTCCCTTCTTTCTATCCTCGAATTAGAAGCATATACAAAAAAGGGATATAAACTTAAGTTGAGTCTTCTATTTGTGCAAAAATAGTAAATAAACTGACTATTCTTCCAAAACATTAACATCCCAAGCCAACCAAATGCACTTCAATGCATTAGGATTTATTGCAAAATTCCAATTAAGGTTGATTCTTCTCTTGACATTGTCAACATTAGAGTGGTTTACTCCAGTCTCCAAAAGCCCAATCAAAGATATGTCCTTTTCAGCACAAAGTTTACCTAAATCCACACTTTTAATGGGGTCACTTGTACCCTGAGTAATCCAAGATGCAAAATTCATGAGAAAGAAGAAAAAACCTAATTAGGTATCGAATAAATTGATGCTTTCTTTTGAAAAATTTCTCTGTTTTTCCTCTTAAGGAGCTCTTATCACTCCTAGAGCTAGATCCACTACGGCACTGCCTGATTTGTTGCATCTTGCTCTACAACATAGGTTCTATGGTGTTGCCGTGGATTCTCTGGTGGCCTCATGATTAATGGGAGCATGGAGTTTAGAGTGACTAGGATTCTATTCCACTGCAAGCATACCCTCTAAGAGGGTTTCAGCTACATGAGAGGTATCCAAATCAAGGGTTTTCTCCTCAACTTCAACAGCCAACACATGGACATTAGGATCAACAATCATAGCAGCTGCTGATTTATCCTCCCAGCCAACTTAAGGCTGCTCCTCAGTGATATCATTAACTGCTTTTAGAGGTGAAAGGACCTCCTCACTATCATCAGGAGCGAACCTAAGCTTAGGGGAAGCTGGTTCAAAATCATTTGTGGGAGGAAGGATCAGCTCCTACTAGTTTTTTTCCCACACCTTTTAACTTCAACCCATTCACTCTTAGCTTGAGACTTCCATGTGTTTATTACGCTTTTGTCGAGTAAGGGCAAACATGGCTGAACACACAACATATAAGACATCTAGGGGGAAGCCATTAGTATTCCTCCAAAATTGCAACAATGTTTCCATCAAAACGCTCAACTTCAACCTGCAAGACAAGCTCTTATCAAGCATCAACCTCAATGAGAACACGAGCATGATTTGCACATGATCTGAGTGTAGTCAGAGAATCAACTTAGAGTAGCCATCCTACTCCACTAACAATATAGCTAATACCCTTGGCATTCAAAAATTCACGAAGGATGCGGGAGAAGATCACCTAAGTGGGAACGACAGAGGGTTGGGGGTTCTCAAGGGTCAAAACCGGATGCCATCTTTAGAGGATTAAGAGACGTTGAGCAAAGAACCAAGGTTTAGCCAAAACTCGATCCATGTAGGAGTTAACTGCAAAGCAGAAGTAGAAGAGCCCTTCATTACTACCTAATACTTCTAAAATGACAAACTTTTGCCACACTCTCATAGCTATGGATTGCACAAGACAGAGAGGGATTTTTCGTTCCAAGATTAAGCCGCCAAGGGTGGTATCCCAATATTTTGCACCCTCCCTTACAACTTCTAAAGGAGGGCAAACCCTAGCAACCGCTCCTTTGACCACTGGAGGGTACTATTGTAAGCTGAACTTAGGATCAAGAAGGGAATCAAATGGCTTACCACAAGCTTCAACATTGGATTTGGCATTTTGGACAGAGGAAGAAGGGCGGTTTTGCCTTCCTAGGTTGTTTACCAAATTATTTATTTCTTCCAAGGTGGTATTTCCTAAAGAAGAAATGCTAGCTGTGGCTCCTTGTTCAAAGTCAGTAGAATGAGGCTCTAAAGGGTTAACAACAAGTCTCAAAAAGACAGATGACTTGACAACACCTTGGGCACACTGCTCACTATTCTCCCCGTAAGTGAAACTCTGGTTGGGGCTAAAAAAAGGAGCAAAATGCTTTTTGCCAACAAGAGCACAATCTTGGAAGACGCGCTGGAGCCCACTATATCCCCATCCCTAGAGTGGTTTTTGACCGAACCAAGGGGAGGATGGTTTTTCGGCATGGGCAAGCCAGATTTGGAACACTCGCAGGGGTTGTTGCTCACCCTAGAAGATCAGAAAAAACGGAGGAAGAAAGGGAGAAACAGGATACAAAGAAAGGGAAGAGAGGTTAGGACAAAAGGTGGTAAGAAAAACCTAGGAAAAGAGGTTTCCTAGGGGGGTTTGGGTGAATTTCTAGAGGAGAGAACATTTTCTCACTCTAGACTTTTGCATTGGTGAAATAAGGAGGAAATTGCAAAGCCCTAAGGAGTTGTTCATTAAAACACCAGCGAACATGGTCGTAAGCCTTCATTATGTCCACTTTTATAGCACATCTCACCCCGAAGCTTTCTTTATGATAACCAAGAAGTTGATCTTGAGCTGTAAGGACATTGTCCACTATTGTTTGGCCTGTAATGAATGTCATTTACTCCTCACCAACAAGATAAGGGAGAACCAGTTTTAATCCCTCCCAACGAGATTACCTTTGAATTGATAGACTTAAGTAGCAATCCCCATGCGAAAAAATTCTTAAATGCAAAACTAACATTATTACCAATGATATCCTAAGTACTTCTACATAATTTGATAGTATAACCATCCGATCTAGTGGCCTCATCTTAAGCCAAAGCATCAAAAGTAGCTTTAATTTCCTCATCAAGGACTGCTTCATCCCAATCTTACACAACTCTCTAGGAAACCAGCATCTCCAGGTGATTGTATAAGAATGGAGCTCTAGGTTCTTTCAACAACTCTTCAAAATAGTTTATAACCAAAGGAGAGGATAGTCATCTATCCGCAGAGTTGCTAAAGAGTGAAGTGCATCTTTATAATATTTTTAGCTTCAAGGAGTTGAAGATGAATTTGGAATTCCAATCCCCCAGCTTAAGCCAAGTCACCCTAGATTTTGTTGCAAAAAGGACTCCTCTGCAGCACTAAGAAGATAATAATTTTTATACAGCTGCTTTTCATCATCCCAATAAGCCACTAAAGGATTTAATCTATTGAACTCCTGGCAATCACGTAACTTCACCTTCGCTTCATAAGTATGCTGCTATGCGCTTGAATAGAAACAGCAGTTGAGTCTTCCATGCTCTTTTTTCAGCAATTTGAATTTTGCCACAACTTGGAACATAGAGTGCCCTCAATCTGTCTTTCCCAAACTTGTCAAACAAAGTTTTTGAAATCTGGATGATCTAACCAGAAATTTAAGAATTTAAAAAAAGACTTACGAGCTGTCTTCTCAGAATTCAAATGAACTATTAGCGGACAACGATCAGCATACCTGGGTTAACAAATTGAACTTTAGAATCTGGATAAAGTTTAATCCAAGACTAGTTGCATAAGGCTTTGTCCAGCCGCCTACAAATCAGATTTGAGGGCAGCTATTAGTCTAAGAGTAAAAGATTCCTGAAGCTCAGGTATTTACCACATCAGCATTTAAGCAAAACTCATTGAAAGCCTCTATTCCTTTTGACAGTGAAATTTCCTCCCAATTTTTCTTCAATGCTCCGGCATTCATTGAAATCCCCAAGGATTAAGCAAGGTGCTGAAATAGTAGCTTTAACTCCCATTAAGTCACCCCAAAGGAATCTTCTTAAAACTTCACTATTGGCTCCACAAACAAAGGAAGTTTAGTAAGAAAATCTTTTTACCAATCATCTTACAAAAACAATGAATCACTTCATCTGAAGAAACAAGAACCTTTCCAATATTTGGATTCCATCCAACCCATATCTGACCACTTAGGTGTGCTTCCTAGCTCCAATTTGGTAGGATACACCCCAAAATCTTTTGTATGTTACAAGATTTAACTTTCATCTCCAAGACACTAAGAAGGGAAATCCTGCGATCTCTGCAAGAATTCACAACTTCTGTACACTTTTGAGGGTTGTTTAGATCCCTAATATTCCATGATGCTATCATAATACTTATAACAAAAAAGGAACTTCTGCTGTAACCCATATCTGCCAAGAGGCCTGACAAAGCAGAATACTTTTCAAGCATCTCCTCACTGAGCACAAAGTTAGTTGAAGGATTACCTACTATCTCGGTGGTTGATGAGCCATCAACCTTTATGAAGGCAGGTATAATATGGATAACATCTCTATCACTGAAGGTTCAATGGAAGGGCACCATCACAGTGATAGGGCAAAAGCGGCAAATTATTAAGTTCATCTCATGAGAGTACGATACAGTAGATAGAAATTTTATGGAAAACAATTTTTTTTTTTTATCAATAGTTCCTGAGAACATTCTTTGGCAAAGAATTTCCCAAACTCCTGTGTAAATTGGAAAATAACGTGTTGCTACAGGTAAGTTGTCCTTCAACTTAACGATGAACTTATGGTTTTTTTCCCTACCACTAGGGTTTCAACAAAGTCATCTGATCTAGTTTGTCTTGTTTATCAAAGTCTGCTTGTGCATCATTAGAGCCATATTGGCTGAAAGAACCTATAAGTTTCATCTGGACTACAAAGAACATAAAATAAGCCACCTATGCTTTAAAAGTGACCTCACAACTTTTAAGTGCAAGTGTGAAATCAGTAAGTCTTGTAAAGTCTGCAATTGTGGAATTCATTGGGATGTCTGCATTGTAAGCAAATATCACAAAAAGTAAAGTCTTCCTGACTGGAGCTTAATGAAAATAAGAGATTAAGTTGTGCAGAAACTTGGCCTCTAATTTGGTTAGTTCCCTGTGCACTACTCTTATATATAAAGTTCATCCAAGCTCACCAATTCCAACTGCAAGGCCCAATAAATTTAAGAAAAAAGAAGGGGAAAAAAATGCTAACACAGAGTAAACAAGTAAATCATAACCTCATGCTGGTAGAGTAAAATTTATTTTATCTATCATTTTTCTCTCGCCAAGTGTATTGATCGTCTTTGTTTATATTGCTGTAGAAAAATCTTAAAAACATTATTTAAAAAGTGGAACAGTTCTTGCAGAATGGCTGCAGGAAAAGCCAGTTGCAAGCTAAATCATGGGGACAAATCTGTGCACCAAAGGATGAGGTGATCTAGGGTTGATTGATATAACAACTCGAAACATAGCAGCCCAAGCAAACAAATCCAAAGTTTAGGTGAAAACAATGGTGGCAACTTCTGGGCTACATGGTGCGGTCTACCCCATTGAAGGGCAAGAGTTTCTGGAATGGCTATATCTAATAAAGGGTTTTATCTGAAGGAGTCTGGGCAAAAAAGTAGTTGTGGCAATTCAGTCTGACTACAGTATGAAATTTGGCACATCAAAGTCCACTTTACATCTTTTTTAGTCGCTATAAAAATTATGAAAGCAGCTTCTGCAAGAGGCAAGTTGTTAATATGCTACATGGGCAGCTCTGGGAGAGTGTAAGCCCTTCATCACAAACAAGCCAAATCCAGGGTGATGATAGCTTTGCAGCTTTGGGCAAGAGTCAAATGCGTAAGCCCTTCATTGCAAACAAGCTGAATCCAGGGTGATGATAGCTCGTATTGAATCCTGAACAACCAACCTATGAAGCACTCCACTCTATTAGACTAAAAGAGAATTCTATGTACTTTGTGGCATTAGCTAGACTCTCCATTAATCTCTTTTTGATTGTACTCATTTGTAGAGGTGTTGTGGACCACAAACTATACCCTCATGTGCATTATTTGATATCCCATTCCACAAATTTCTTTCTTTGTTATGGCTGCTCTAGCCAATTCTGTAGATTATCTACTATTGCTGTTGATATTAACATTAATCAATTCTATCCCAAAAAATAAAGAAATTGAAATGCTTTTTCTCTTTAAAAAAATGCGACATTAACACAAAACTGAGACTGGTAATAGACAAAAAGTAGAGAATCATTGTTTAGCTACAGAATAAATATCTCACATAGAAAATACCTGAAAATTTTTTTTCACATTGTCAAGCATAAGCGACCTTCCCCTGTCTTGATCAACAATGTTAGTAGCACCCAAAGCAGGAACGTCATCCTGTCGCCCAGAGGAAATCATTTGAGATGAACCTTGGTTAACATAGTTATCAGCTGGTGAAGTATTAGCACCAGAACAACTAGAGTGGATTTGATTTAACTTTGGACCAAAACCACCAGACCGAATTTGATCATCCCACTTCAATCTTCCAACTATATTCAAAATACAACATAGAAGTAAAAAATGATCCATTAAAACAATTCATCCAGAGAATGTAAATGTCAGCATACTCACCAGCACCACAAGAGCCACCTTGAGCATCAACCTTATTGACTTTTCCTTTCCCTTCAGTATTACTTGATGAATCTCCCCTTTTCCTCTTGGCATCTACTTTTTTGTTCTCCATTTGTTCTGGTTGTTTGCTCCTATGCAAAGAATCTTTTCTTTCCAGGGACGACATACTCTGAGAACCCTTATTGTAATCATTTCCACCAAAATTTGGACAACCACCTGCCCGGCCCAAAGGAAATGAATTGCTCTTAGACATCTCATCTTCAGATGAACCAGCTTTTTCATTTGGTGTAGACCCAGCCACTTGCAAAGATCCTGCACAAAAGTTCCGTTTAAATACATATGAAGAAACCCACACAACTGCCACAATTCTTGAGTGCTCTCTCTTTTTTTATTTTTCCCCCTTTACCTGCATGTGCAGGTGCTGCACATTCCCCAATTTGAGGTCCCCCAGTAACAGGAAGGCGTGATGATTTTAGAACCTCAATATCAAGACCATGCTGATTAATGACAGTCTCCATAGCCCTTTACAGAAGAAAAAAAAAAAAAAAAAACAACTGATTAAAATTCCATAAAAGAACTTAGATGGGAGAAAATAAAATGTATGAGATTAATGATGAAAGCACCAAACAGCCCAGATTATAATACATTATATTGTGCGTGCATTACATACATACTGTGTCACACTCTTCCCAAACAAAAATACAAATTATGCCATAAAAAGTGGGAATAGGATTTTCCTTCAATTGTGGGAGCTGAAATCTATACAGGACTTATTCATAAGTTGACATCACTCTTTCTCTACAGCCTTGTAGAAGGACTTCAAAAAGGAACTTAATGAACAATGCAGTTTAGACTTGCCAAATAGACAGCAAGTCAAAGCTTCTTGACCTGCTTTCACATCTACACAGAGTTGAATATTTATTAGTATGACCACATGTCAGAGGACTCAGTTACACTTTGCATAAGTTAAGGACTGTACAACTAAAAAATCTTCCACTAAAGTATTGTACTCCTTAGCTAAACATAGCATTCTTTCAAATCCCAAAAGAAAAGTGTTTCAAGATGATAAGTCTTCTTTCCCAGCACTGGATTTTCATCACAGGATGTAGATACAAATTTCAAGCAAGTTTGGGACTTTATTTGGCACAGCCCCCTTTTTTTTAACGGAAGAGAAAAATGCATGGCATTTTCTTTACACAGCCCGTATTGACACTAGTACCAGCTTTGTTGATAACTATGTGGGTGCCAACCACCACAGCAGAGCCCCCTTTTTCACTTATTCATTCACCATATGGAAAAGACCTCCATCATACACAGGATGGAGACCCTGTCCTCCATAGGGTTGAACAGGGCAATAACTTCCTCATTTTTAATGTCAATGTGGATAAGTATATAGTCAAGTTGGGGATATAAATGAGTTATACCAACTTACAAGCTATTCAAACGCAGCTCAATATTTAATCAAGTTCAATTCAAGCATACTTGTTGTCAAATGCAGCTTGAGCTTCGCAACATTTGGCTCAATGAGCCCACGGGCCTAATCAAGCTTAAGTCAACCTTAAATGTAAGTCAAGCTCAAGTCAAGTTTAGGCATTAATACTACTGTAAATAGTATGGTTTTCCAAAATAAAAAATTAAAAAAAAAAAAAAGCTTAATTGAGTTGAACACAAGTTTATAGAGTGCACTTTAAATCAACCTAGAGCTCAAAATTCTAAGCCCAATCAAGCTCCAACTTTAAATTTTCAAGTCAAACTCAAGACAATACTGATTGTCCCAACTCAACTTGTTTATACCCCTAGGCCAAATTATTTCTTCTACTTTATGCCTTTCATTGCAGTAATCTTGCTTTTGTCAGATGCATTAAGTTCCTTTTCCAATAAGCACAAACATTTATCGATTTGAAGAGAAAACAAGACAAGATGCACTAACAAAATTAGGGATATCCATCACCTTGATATCACTTGGTATGGCATCGAGTGCTCTTTTCCACTTGATTTCATGTGTTGCAGTATCTGTCAGAGCAACAATACCTTTCTTAACAGAGTAATTAAATTTATAACAGAAAACACTGAGAACTAGAAGAAGTACTCACCACATAGAGTTTTGTAGCCAGTTTTGCAGGTTCATCTTTTGACTCCTGAATGAGCTTCTGCAGAAACTTTGCTGCTTCCAGCTCAACATTATGTGATGATGCCATCTTTCTCAACTATACAATAACTGAACAAAAAAAGCGAGATTGAACAAAAATCACAAGCCATATAATTTGAGCTAAATGCATACAACGCCATGGAATACTCTTTATATCAAAGCTATTGCTTTCATTAACCAACAGTAAATTCAACAGCTGTCTCTCTTTCTAACATTCAGCAGTACAAAAATAACCTAAAAGCTCTGCGCATTTATCTTCCTACCATATCTGAAAACAAGGTCCCCATCCTTTTTCCATGCATGATATGTCAAAAAAGGCAATAATCTCAGGTATTCGTAAGTCCAACTTCACGATTCAACAAACTGTAACGTCAATTTAACTACTTCCTTCAACTAGATACTCTTCCTCAGGGCTCTATGTCTTTTTTCAACTCATAAGCTCTCTAAACGTCCCACTCGTTTCACATCTACATAACCAATGCAACCTAACCAGCCACACTTCTAAACCCTAATCAAACTAAAAACTCATAATCTAACCAAATTCGAGACGAAAGACAGCAAAACAAAACCACATCATAAGCTAATTACTCAACAACTAGCAGATTAAGCGCAAACCAAGAACGAAGCAACCATAGTTGAGATTGCGAGTTTTGAGTCTCAAAATTAAACCTAGATTACAGAAGGCGGTAATTCTACAACTCTGACGGTGAAAACAAACACAATTCCAGGTAGGAACGAAGTTATCCAGAGATTCGATTCCTTTTAAGAGAAAAAACGCGATTTTTAGCGAATTTTGGTTTCCATGACTCCATGAGTTTAGGGCTACAACTGAAAAGAAAAAAAGCAGTGAATTTTGTGAACCGAATGCTTCAAGAGATTAAATTTTTACCTGAAAAGCAAAAAGATCCGAGAGAAAATAGACGACGGACTACATGAAGACGAGTCGACCAGAATAAATGAAGAGAGAAGTACTTGGATCTGCTTCTTGAGTGGGTTATAAGTGTCTCTCTCCTCCTAAACTCTTCGTTGCAAGTCCATGCCACCGGAGAGAAACAAATAAATCAACTTCTAGATTAAACCGAACCGAAATCGACGTTGTTGTTCCCAGGGATGATTTCCGTTTTGATTAGGATATCGGTTTTTAGGACGGACAAAAAGCTTTTTAAAATAATTATTAAATTTTGCCAAAAAAAATTATTATTAAAGAAAGTTTATTTTGACAAGTTATTAGGAAGTAGATAATAAAGGCACATACACTTTTCATTGTACAAGAGCACATCATTTAGGTAGTATTTAGTTCTATAATTTTTGTGATAATAGAATGGATAAAAAATTTTATTTTATGTTTGATTTGTAACTTTATTTATGATTAAACAAAAAATTAAGTTAATAGACAGGATAAAAAGTCTAAATTTTATTTAAGCTACACCATAATATAAAAATGAAATTTACTAGATAAAAATAAAAATATTTTATATTTTCAAAAATATCCCTCTAAATTCATTATATATGTACGATTTTTTATTTAATATAAATAATCAAGTAGGAAATCTACATCTTTTATTTAATATTATAAATAATTTAATCAATTATATGAATTCAATAATCAATTCAAAATGTATTTTAGATGACATAAAAATATAACTAATATATATTAAACAATGTTAAAAGTATAAATATCAGAATATAATAATGATCTAATACTTACATATATCGAATAAAAGATGGTATAAAATTCTATATTCAATACTATGTAAGACAAACATGGTATAATAAACATGTCTTATCTAGTTTTCTTTATACTTTTTTTGTCCAATTGTCCTTGTTTTGTTCAATTCTCCTTGTCATGTTCAATTATTACAACCAAATACTATCTTAATGCATACTATGCAAACAACAAAGTATCCCCTCAAAGTTAAAAATAATTCACATGGCAATTAGGTATCAGTTTCCATTTTTCAATACAAGTGAGACAATAGTTACATAACTTTCAAGGAATATGAGGATTAGAGATATAGTAACTTAAGTAGTAGTAATGAGTCCAAAAAGGACATGAAATTTAATAACATATGGAGACAGACCCTACGAAGCCTTTAGAAACACTTATGTGCAACATTTATAGAAAAGAAAGCATAATAAAAGAAGGTGTCAGGAGAGAAACAAGTGTAGTAATTGAGATAACTCTGAATGAATATATGTTTTATTTATTTAGCGTTATTTATAGTATTATTCGAATAATATCATATATAACACTAACCACATTATGTTGTATTTCATTTTGTAGTTTCGATGAGCAAAGACGTGTTAATAAATCAACACTCACTTAATAGGACACATGTTGCTAAAAGGTTGTTTAAGAGAGATAAGCATTAAATGTGATTTTTTTGTATAAATGTTGTTATTTAACAAAGAAATACTTGTCCTTCAAACTTTTATGTTTTTAGGAGGCAGCTTGGCTAGTAGTCAACATTAAGAGTTATAGCGACAATACAACCAAAAGACTATCACACTTGATCCAAATATGTTACCATACATTGAGAAAGCTTTTTATTTTTTATTTTTTGGTTGAGTCGCTTACAATACATTCCATTAGATTTGATCACTAACTTAATGGAATGGTAAAGGCCCAAGGCTCCTAATGTTCTATATGACTCATCAAGAGACTAATATCACTCTCTATGATGCAGAGTTACATCTGGCCTTTTAGTGGATGGGCAAAGCAATTATAGGGAACATTTACCTTAATTAGGCAAATGAGTATAGGCATTTATAAAAAGACTTGAGGCTAGGAATATTAGGGGAAGACTTGCTTACATATCATGGTTGTGGCACATATTTTAAGTAGGGCCAACTAAAGTTAATGAAGAAATGGTTAGTTATCATATAAGCACTCAATAAAAATAAATGAAAAAAAATTCAAAAAAGAAATTATATTAGATAAATACATCCTTTCTTTTATATTTTGATTCATGATTTTTTTTTTTTTAAATATAGTTTTGTTTAATCAAAATCCCCACCTTATACCTATCCCCATTAGAGATCAATATCCCCGCTTACCATCACATATACAAGGCTTCCTTCTCGTTCAACTAGTGTAATTTGTAAAGTCGAGGAATAGGAGATGGTCAACAACATCAGCTAAGCAACTAAGCTAAATGTAACCACATTGGTACAACTCCCTTCATCATGCATGTCTCCCTTCACTCGGTACCTAATATGAAATACAATCTCTCTCTACACTTCTTCTTTAGTCAAAGCTACATTAAGTGCTTGATGCACCACTATATTCATTATTTTTCCCCTTTCAATATGTATGACAACTTCTTTATCCTCATAAAATTCTTTAAGGCAACCTTTGATCTCTTCTTCCTTTTTGTCAACTTTCTACTCCAACCCTTCCCCATTAGCACTCTTTAATTAATCTCCTCTCACTACTATCACTCGCTTTTCAAACACTAAGATGTTATGTGGCCAAAACTAAGACACTTAATCTCCCACGTCCCACCTTAAGCTCCATTCGACCTCCTTCTTAAGTTTAAGCTCGGCAACAACAACCTTCTCTCTTGGATCAACTTAGGGCTTATTTTTATTGTAGCTTGAAGCTTAAGAACCATCTCAACATGAAGCCTCAAGTCTCCTTAAAATAGGTTGGTTTGATGAGGAAACAAGTCGAAATAAAGCTATTCAACTCAGATTCTACCTCTTACACCTCTTTAACCTTTATGCAATTCTTATGGCATCATCTAGCGAACTAATCCTCCATACTTCCACTATATCCCCAATGTCATACTTTAGTCGGTCTATGAACTGAGATATAGTTTGAGCTTTTAGTTCCTCTACTTTACATCTTAACATTAGCATTTAAAATTCCCTAACATATTCGTCAATGCCTATTATACCTAACCTTAATGTTTATAACCTCTTAAAGGCGCCCTATATGTAATAATTTGGAATAAATCACCTCCTCAATATCCTCTTTATGTTCAGCTAAGTCCATATCTCATATTCTCCATCTCTATGCGTCTACATCTAAACATTCTTTCATCATAGGGCAGCATATTTAGTGAACTCTAATATGGCAAGTTATACTTTGGCATCCTCATCATACTCTTAACACTCAAGTAAATTTTGGAAGCTGATAAGAATAAACCCTTTAGACTGATCACATGCAGCCAAGCTAGAGGACTGTAAGGACTTTCTCTAAGAATTTTAGCTTAAAAACTCATCTAAGATAAGAATTCCTATCCTGACTTCCGTGTTTCCCTCTACTACTGACCTAACTACCAAACTATCACATGCGCCAAACTTACTAAACAACTATGCCATGATATAGGCAACATCCAAGCAGATAACCTCAAGCAACTATTTGAGTTGACCACTAGCGTTTAACCCCAACCCAAGATAAGTACTGCCTAACAACTGACTGACTGAGCTTCAACCTAACCTAAATCAGGTCAAATCTAACTGCAAACCCTCTTTTCTTCATTTCACTTAATTTATTCTATATTTCAAAACATACAGCTACCATGTAACATGTGTCTTCTAACATAACATTCCAAAAGGATTCTTTATTTTTCTGTACCAAATATCTTTTGTCTCTTTTGTTTCTTTTAGTATGTTTTATGTATCCTCTGTGTAGATTATCCTTTTTATCTTTTCATGTATGTAAGGTAACCTTAGTTGAATGGGTATATAAACCCACACTTAATGTACGCAGGCAATCAATCAATTATCATAATTAATATAAGTTTCCTTTGTGAGTAACCCTAGTGTTATCCTTAGCTTTAACTCTTATTTACTCCCTTTAATAAGGAGTAGTGGCGAGTGACCCTATAGTTCAGACTGATAAGTTATATCCAGCAAATTGTAGGCCAAGTAAGATCGATTAGTACGTCATATCCAGTTGGTAATTGCTTGGACTTTGTTAGCTTTTCTTTATTTCCTTTTAATTCTCTTCATTGTGATGCTCCTTCGTGTATCTAACCCCTAAGACACATTAACTTCACTAGTATCAAAGCATAATTCCGATAAGGAGTGTATGAAGTTTTTTTGGCTCATATTTACTGTTAGTGGCTATTGTATTCCTTCCGTAGCTACTACAGTGTGTTCATGTGGAGTAAGTTCGGAGTTGTAAGCTATATAGTGGAGATTTGTGTGTTGGTAAGTATAGTTCCTTATTACTCTATTCTTACTCTATTTTCCACTACGAAAATAGAGCAAGTTTTGCTTTATCCTATTTGAGCACGTGTTGGGTATAAAAGCTATTAAGGGTATATTAGTAGACAATTTGAGTAGTAAGGTAAAAATGTTGTTGTGCTGTTAATTTGTTAAGGAAAATATCGCATTATGTCAGATTCAAGTGTTCAAGGTGTTATTGGTGACTAAAATAGTGGTGCTTAACTTGGCCATGGTCAGAATGGTAGTAATACTCCTAGGTCAGTTGATAATAAGCTCAATAGACTTACTAATCTTACAGAAAGTTTTTAGTCACTGTGATACAATTATTGGGTATGCCATTATGTGGTAGAAAAATCTGAATGCAGCTAGAGTAAGGGATGGGAAACAAGAAGTAAGAACTTGAGATGAGATGAAGAAGTTATTGAGGGGTAGATTCATGCCCAAGACTTACTTGTAGGATACATTTGCAAAGCTGTAGGAACTTTGCCAAGAAGGCCAATCTATTGATGATTATGTGATAGAGTTTCAGATGATTATCATCTGAGGTAATGTGGAAGAACCAGAGCCTTGCATAGTATAGCAGCTCATTTTTGGGCTCAAATACGAGATTTGCAAAAGTGCGAAAGTACAGAGGTTTTATATATTAGAAGAGGTAATTAAGATAGCATAGAGGGTTGAAAAACAGAGAAAAAGTACTTTGAGCCAACCTAAACCAACATTTTTTTGAGCCCCTATTCTATGTCGACCTATTCAAGTTGAACTGAAGAGGCCATACCAATCCGGGGAGAAGAATGACCAAACTAACGATAACTGAGTAGGCCAACCCAGCCGAACTAAGATTAGGCCGACCTTGAGGACATACGAAAGAAAATAGACCTCTAAATGGAAGACTAGCAAAGTAAAGTGCTTTAAATGCCTAGGTTTCAAATACATGCTGCTGAGTGTCCGAATGGACATGTCATGGTGCTTCGAAGAGATGCAGTAGAGAGTACTCACAAGAGTAAACCCGAGGAAGAGAAGGATGTTAGAAAGGATAAAGCTGAAGAGGAAAAGGAGACCTATGTTTATGCTGACCTAGGAGAAGTAATGGCCTTAGTACTAAGGCAAATACTGGGCACCTTGCCAACCTTCAAGGAAGACTAAAGAAAGAATCTATTCCATACAAAGTGTACCATTTAGGGACAGCTGTATACCGTTATGGTAGATGGAAGCAGTTGTACTAACATTGTTACAGTCTTTTGTACAAAGATTAAGTCTAGAGACCTCTAAGCACTCTCAACCTTACAAGTTATATTGGCTGCATGATAAGGGTACTCTGCACGTAACTGAATAGGTAACTATGTTATTTAGTGTTGGGAATGCGTACAAGGATAAAGCAGTGTATAATGTCGCCTCTATGGGAGCTTCGCATATATTGCTTAAAAGATCTTGATTGTTTGACTGACGTATTAGTTATGATGGATATAAGAATATCTATACCTTTGTTAAGGATGAAAAGAAGATTGTGTTGTAACCAATGACCCAATCCCAAGTGAATTAGACCCATAATCAGCTCATCCAAGCTAGTAAGAAAAAAGCCCTAATAATGAGCCAAAGAAAGCTTCGAGTTATTGAAAAGGCTAATGAGCATATGTTTCTATTAATTAGGAGATTGGTGGAGATGAAAGATCTGAAAGAAGTCTCTAAAGAGATCCGAAGGTTGATTGATGAGTTTTCTGACTTGTTTCTTGAAGAATTGCCTAAAGGACTACCTCCAGTTTAAGGCATAGAGTATTATATTCATCTGCAACTGGACACTGCCTTACTGAACCAACCTACCTACAGAATGAACCTTAAGTAGGCTGTTGAGCTGAAAAGACAAGTAGATAAGCTCATAAAGTGAGGATATATAAGGGAAAGCATGAGCCCTTGTGTTGTACCAATTCTGCTCATCCTAAAAAAGGATAGTTCACAACGCATGTGCATTAATAGCTGAACAATCAATCGTATTACTGTTAAGTATTGATATCTAATACCGAAGCTTAATGACATGTTAGACGAGCTTCATGGCGCTAATATATTTTCGAAAATTGATATGTAAAGTAGCTACCATCAGATTCGCATGAGGCTAGGAGATTAATGGAAGACTAACTTCAAGACAAGACATGGTTTCTACAAATGATTAGTTATGTTGTTCGAACTTACTAATGCGTAGAGTACATTTATGCGATTGATGAACCATATGAAACACCCTCTAATTGGATGAAGCATGGTCGTATACTTCAATAAAATATTAGTATATAGTATTAATAGGAATCAATCCCCTAGATTAATTACTCGTAGCTGAGTTAAAGAGCTCTAAGGACTTACATGGAGATTACTAGCTTGAAACCAAAGTTAAGATGGGAATCTGATAAGAATTAGGCTACCGAACCCCTGATTCGCAGCCAAGCTTAAGGACTAAAGAGTAACTCAACAAATCCTTTTATTTCAGCCGACCCCTACCGAGGTCAAGTACTTCCTTGCCGAGTTACCCTTCATGTCGAGCCGTATGACTGCCCATCTTTTTGTAGTATGCCAAATTGATGACTACTCTCTCATGCCCAAGCTAACTAATTACTTAACATCTTCCTTGTCGAAGAGCCAAGAAAGAGAGACTCCAAACTAATAAAGCCATCCCTACTTGAAAAAACCAGTTGTCTATACTTTTTGTTCACATCTTCTAATAACCTTGCCAATGTAGCATTGCCACGTGTACAGTATCATGTATAGAATCTGTTGCACCAATGATTATTTTTCTTCTATAGTCATTTTTATCCTTTTATATCAAAATCTTTACTTCATTAGGAAATGCTCTTTTTGTCTTTTCCTTTTTAGGTAAGTTGCCCTAAGTTATGAATATAAATATCCTTATACTGTAACTGTGAGGATCATCAAATCATTTTTAATACACTTTTGAGTACTTTTCTTTCTTACATAAACACTGTTTGTTTACTTTTGGCAATACTCTTATCCCTTCCTTTAAGCAAGGTTAGGTGGCGAGTAATCTCATCATACTAATTCGCGTGTCATATCGAATTGTGTCATAAGTCCTCAGAAGTTCCATTGGTACGTCATATCCTCTAGAGTTATTCATGGGTTTTACTTATTAATTCATTCTTCATTTTACCCTTTTGCACTTTCCTCATTAATTCTTTTTCGACCTTTTTGCAAGCTTGGACCCATCTAGCAATCGCCTTTATTTATTCTTGGTCACGGTTCGCAACATCTTGGTATCAAGTAAAGGTTTTGTGTGAACTATAGTAGGTTTTTTTTTTTTAAGTTCTGTAATATTCTTTTTTGCGTTTGTGAAACAAAGTACGTTATTGTGTTCATTTGACTGCTATGTTATTAACTGTTGACTTCCTAAAGTGTTTGTTTGAGTTTTGAATCTGTGAAGAAAAATTATAGACCCAAATATGAGTGTTGGCACTGGTGATGACAATGGAGTTGTCCACCGTGGGCGACAGTCTTCAAGAATTCCCAGAAGCACTGACGAGAGACTTGATGAGGTAACTAACCTCTTAGTAAATCTGACCCGTGCTGTTCATGCACTGTCTTATCAACCCGCTGAGGCTGCGCAAAATACTTCACAAGTTGCTCAACCTATTAGAAGTTTAAAAATTAGGTCAACCCGTTTGAGGTTAAAGAGTTGGCGGACGAGTGAGGTAAAGGATAAACCTGAAAGAGCTTGATGAAGAGTAAAAAGAGTATTTTGAAGAAGAGCGTGTACGAATCCTCAAAGCATCTGACCATGTGAAGCTTCAAATTTCGAGTTTCAATGGATTTAGGAATGTTAATATCTATCTAGATTGGGAAGAGAAAGTGGAGCATATGTTTGATTACTATTAATATGAAGGTTATGAGAAGGTGAAAATTGCTACTATTGAGTTCTCCGAATATGCCACCATGTAGTAAAAGAATTTTCAGGCCATGAGAAGATGAGAGGGATACCGAGAGATTAACATTTAGCTCGAGATGAAAAGAGTGCTAAAAAACAGGATTGTGTTGGAAACTTATCTCCAAGACACTTCCACTCGGCTTTAAGAGTTAAGACAAGGAGGCTAAACCATTGACAAATATGTTTAAGAGTTTCAAATGCTCGTGATTCATTGTGAAGTGCAGGAAAGACCAACTCAAACAGTTTCAAGATTCATTACTGAGTTGAGAGGAGACATTCAAGACGTTATGGAGCTCTAATGATTTGACACAATGGCTAAAGCTATTAAGATTGCTCAACGAATAAAGAGGTAAAGAAGGAGCCGAGTACTAACGAGGATGCCGAGTGGCCGACTAGGACAAGCAAATCATTGAGCTCAGTTGATTATAAAGTCAAGTAGAAAAGTTAATGCAATGGTCAAGCAGAAAGGCCGGCTTAATGGTGAAGTGTCAATTTGAACTTATGAGAAGAGGCAAGGGTCTGGTTGGAAGATTAGCCAAATCAAGTGCTTCAAGTGTCAAAGGTTCGAACACATGGCTACTTAATGCCTAAATCAAAGGATGATGGTCATTAAAGGAGACATCTCAAAGCTAGAAGCAGAAAGTACGAATGAGGAACTCAAGAAAGAGGAGGTTCCTGCCAAGAAAGAGTTAATTAAGAGGAAGTATTTGCTAAAGACTTAGATAAGTTATTAGTAATTATTCAACACACTATGAACGTCAAGCCCTCGCGAGAGGAAGAGTAAAGAGAGAACTTGTTCCATACCACCTATAAAGTGAATGATTAGGTGTATGCCCTCATCATGGATAATGGAGGCTGTACCAACGTAACATTAGCTAATCTTGTTTCAAAACTGAAGTTACCGACTGTTGCACATCCGAAGCTGAACAAGTTGTACTGGTTAAGTGAGAAAGGAGCATTACATGTCACTTGGCAAAGATTACTGCCGATCACTATAGAGAATTACTCTGACAAGATCCTCTACGACGTACTGTACATGTGTGCTTTCTACGTATTGCTAGGTAGGCCGTGGTTGTTTGATAAGAGAGTTATACATGACGGCTAAAGGAACATGTATATGTTCGAGAAGGATGATCGAAAGATCACACTGAATCCAATGTTACTAAGAGAAGTTAATAAGCTACAAATAAAACTTGCTCGTGGATTAAAAAAGGCTCTAGTATTGAGTAGAGCCAAGCTTTGAGAGGTCATCAATGCTAATCAACTGACAATTTTGTTGGCTAGGAGGCTATTAGAAATGAAGGAGTAGGGTGAGTTACCCTAAGAGATCAAGGAGTTAACAGATGAATATGTCGATCTGTTCTTCGAACAGTTCCTTAAGGGGTTACCCTCAACTCGAGGCATAGAGCACTGCATTGACTTAATATCCAGTACTGCACTACCAAATAAGCCATCTTATCGGATGAATCCCGAGTAGGCTTTTAAACTCCAATGTCAAGTCAATGGGTTGCTAAAAAGAGGCTATGTAAGAAAGAGTCTCAGCCTTTGTGCTGTATCTGCACTTCTAGTACCAAAGAAGGATGGAACTTAGAGAACGTATGTAGATAACTGACCTATGAACAAGATCATAATCAAATACGGGTATCAAATCTCGAAGTTAGAAGACATGTTGGATGAACTCAGTAGAGCCAAGATTTTCAATAAAATTGATCTTAAATTTGGTTACCACCAAATCCGCATAAGGCCTGGAGATGAGTGGAAGATTGCATTCATGACTCAACATGGACTTTACTAATGGATGGTTATGCCCTTCGGCTTGTCGAATGCCTCAAGTACTTTCATGAGGCTAATGAACCACATGTTGAGACATGTCATAGGAAAGTATGTCGTGGTGTACTTTAATGACATCCTAATCTATAATGCTGACATGTCGAATCACTGCGAACATCTCAAAGCAGTCCTAGATATCCTCTATACCAAGGACTATTCAGCAATTTAAAGAAATGTTACTTTTGCTAGGAGGAAGTGGTATTCTTGGGCTATGTAGTTAATGGAGAAGGCTTACAAGTTGATGATGAAAAGATTCGAGTAATTTTTGACTGGCCGACTCCTACTACTTGCGCTAATGTAAGAAGTTTCCATAGGCTGGCCTCGTTTTCAGAAAATTCATTAGGAATTTTAGCACCCTCATTACGCTACTTACTGAACTAACAAAGAAAAACACTGACTTCTAATAGGGAGAAATGGAGGAGAGGAGCTTTATCGAGGTAAAAGAAAGATTGACCTCCACCCAGTGTTAGTATTACTCGACTTTAACAAAATTTTTAAGCTGAAATATGACGCATTAAGCATTGGAATAATAACTAAAGGCCAACCAATTACCTTTCATAATGAGAGCTGGCTCCCCAACCAACCATAGGCGTCTAACTCAAATTCAGCTGACTTCTTTACTGAATTGATTGGCTCCTAACTTGATCTATATCAAGTTCGCCCCTGATTACAACGCTTTTTTGCTTCCACCTACTTTATATCACATTCTTAATGTCTAGCCACCAAGCAACACATGTCTTCTAAACACAACCTTCCACAATGATTCTTTCTTTTCCATATTGAATATTTTTTTTATCTCTTTTATCCCTTTTAGTATGTTTCATGTAACCTAATTGTAGAATACCCTTTTGTTTTTTCATGTATGTAAAATAACCCTAGTGGATGGGTTTACAAACCCCTACTTTCTTGTATGCAGGCAATCAACCAATCAATATAGAATTATTTAGATTAAGCAATTTTAGTGTTCTCATTATCATTTAACTCTTATCTATTCCCTTTAGCAAGAATTAGTGGCGAATGACCCTTCAGTTTGGACCAGTATGTTATATCTGGTGGATTGTAGGCCGAGTAGGATCAGTGGTATGTCATATCCATTCAATTTGCTAACTTTTTCCTGTTTATTCTTGGTTTGCTTTGTTGTGGTGCTTCTTTGTGAGTGCGGCCCTGGAGACACATCAACTTTGTTGGTATTAGAACCAGGTTCCGTGAGAGTGTGTGTGAAGTTTTAGTGAAGTTTTAGTTTGATTTGTTGTTAGTAGCTACTATGTTCCTTTCTGTAGCTATTGTCATGTGTGTGTAAGTGTAGTTTCATTATTACTTTGTTTTTCATTATGAAAACCGAGCAGGTTCGCTACCATTCTGTTCAAGTGATTATTGAGAATTGAAGTTGTTAGTGAGTCATTAATTTGTCTGAGAAGTATTGCACCATTTCAAATTCGAGTGTTCAAGGTATTATTGGTGATCAAAGTAATAGTGCTCAACCTGATCATGGTCATAATGGTAATAATACCCCAAGGTCGGTTGATGACAAACTTGATAGGTTGACTAATCTTGTTAAGAGTTTAGTCATAACAATACAAGCTAACAGATAATAACCCTATGGTGTACAGCACATAACCTATAAGAAAATGCCCTAAAGAGATATCATGGCCAAGGCAATCAAACCAATCGCTCAGTTCAACCGAATGACTTGGAGGAGTAGCAAACTAAGTTGCTAGATGAAGACTGGAGTTGGAAGAGATTAAGGAGGAAAATGAAGAGCTGGATGTTGAAGAGTTTAAAGAGGCATAAGAAGAAGTTGACTATTACCAAGCACAAGGATGAGAATATTGAGTCCCTTAAAGGTTAGACAATGTCAAGGTTCAAAATTGCCCTTCAATGGAAGTGGAGATATAGATGAATACTTAGAGTGTGAAGAGAAGGTCGAGAAAGTGTTTGAATGTTATGGGTATACAGATGCTGTCAAAGTTCTACTTGCTACAATGGAGTTTATTGGGTATGGCACTATATGGTAGAAAAATCTGAATGCAGCCAAAACAAGAGATGGAAGACGAGGTGTTAGAACTTGGGATGAGATTAAAAGGCTGTTAAGAGGTAGATTTGTACCCGAAACCTACCTGTAAGATACGTTTGCAAAGTTGCAGGAGCTTCGTAAAGGAAGCCAATATGATGATGATTATGGTAGAGAGTTCTAGATGCTTATGGTCCGGGTTGACGTAGATAAACCCGAGGCTTGCACTATATCGAGGTTCATCTATGGACTCAACTATGAAATTCGCCACATCGTGGAGGTATAGAGGTTTTATACTTTGGAAGAGACGATAAAGATAACGTAAAGGGTTGAAAAATAGAGGAGAAGTGCCCTGAGCTAACTTGTGCCAACATTTTCCCAACCCCTAGTTTTGCACCGACTTATTTAAGCCGAGCCAAAGAGGCCATACAAGGTCAAGGATAAAAATGACCAATTTGATGACATTTGAGTAAGCTAGCAGGGTTGAGCAGGTCAAACAGGTCAAGCTAAGGTTAGGCCAACTTCGAGGATATATGAGAAAGGGTAGACTTCCGGATGGAAGACCAGTAAGGTGAAATGCTTTAAATACTTAGGCTTTGGACATATAGCTACTGAGTGTCCAAACTGACGCATTATGGTACTCCAAGGAGATGTAGTAGACAACACCGATAAGAGCGACCTCGAAAAAGAAGAAGATGTTGGAAAACCTGAAGCCAAAGAGGAAGAGGAAACCTGTATCTATGCTAACTAGGGAGAAGTGATGACCTTAGTCTTGAGACGAGTACTGAGTTCCTTGCTAAACTCTAATAAGGACTAGAGGGAGAATCTATTCCATACCAAGTGTACTGTTAAAGGCCAATTGTATACAATCATTATGGATTGGGGAAGTTATACTAATGTCGTTGCACAATCTTTTGTACAAAGGTTAGGTCTATCGACCTCAAAGCATCCCCGACTTTACAAACTACATTGGCTTCATGATAAGGGTGTTTTGCATGTAACTTAATAAGTGACCGTACTATTCAGTGTTAGGAGTGTATATAGGGAAGAAGTAGTATGCAATGTCATCCCCATGAGAGCTTCACATCTGCTGCTCGGACAACCTTGGTTGTTTAATTGACGTGTTACTTATGTCTAGTATAAGAATACCTATGCCTTTGTTAAGAATGGAAAGAAGATTGTATTGCACCCCTTGACCTTGTCCTAAGTGAATGAAACCTACGATCAGCTCACTCGAGTTAGTAAGAAGAATGCCTTAGAGATGAGCTGAAGAGAGCTCCGAGCTATTGAAAAGGTTGAGGAACATATGTTTCTATTGATCAAAATATTGTTGGAAATGAGAGATTTAAAGGATATCCTTAATGAAATCCAAAGCTCGCTAAATGAGTTTTCTGATTCATTCCTTAAAGAACTACCTAAAAGACTACTTCTAGTCTGAGGAATTGAGTACTATATTAACCGGTAGCTAAGTGTTGCCTTGCCAAACCAACCTGGATACAAGATGAATCCTGAGCAGGCTGTCAAGTTGAAAAGACAGGTGGACGAACTCATAGAGCGAGGATATGTAAAGGAGAGCATAAGCCCTTATACTATGTCAGCTTTGTTCGTCCTTAAGAAGGATGGAACGTGGCGCATGTGCATCGATAGCCAAGCAATCAACCGAATCATTGTTAAGTATATATACCTAATACCAAGGCTCGATGACATTTTAGATGAGCTTTATGGCGCTAAGATATTTTCAAAGATTGACTTGCGAAGTGGTTACCACTAAATTTGTATGAAGCCGGGCAATGAATGGAAGACTACCTTTAAGACTAAGCATGAACTTTATGAATGGTTAGTTATGTCATTTGGACTTACTAATGCCCAAGTATATTCATGAGGTTAATGAACTATGTAATGCAACCTTTAATTAGAAGATTTGTGGTCGTGTACTTTAATGACATATTAGTATACAGTACTGACCTGAATGACTATGTTTAACATCTTAGTGAAGTATTTGATATTTTGTGAATTGAGAAATTGTATGGAAATGTGAATAAATGTACGTTCTTTTAGAAAAAAATGATCTTCTTAAGTTTATAGTGTTAAGAAAAGGACTTCAGGCAGATGGGGAGAAGATCCGAGCTGTTCTTAAGTGGTCGACACCAAAGAATGTCTTTGAAGCTTTTATGGCCTAGCTTCTTTCTATAGGTGATTTATCAAAAACTTCAGTACTATAACTACTGTCGAGCCTGTTTTTCGATTTCTGTGTAAAATTGATTTCTCTTTCTTGATTAATACTAAACCCTAACTCATTTAATATTAATCCTCGAATAAAGAAATTGAGAAATTCCGGTTTTTTATTGAAAATAATTTTTGGAGTCGCTACCCGACCGGAATCAGGAAAAAGGAAGAGAACTGTAATCAATTCAATGGATTGATTACAATTTAGCTACCGGCCTTTGATTTTAATTTTAATGAAGAACTAGAAGGTTCCGAATTCGGGGGTTAACCTATTAAACCCTAACGGGTACCATTATTTATTTACCGAAATTAGGATTATTCTTCTAATTACAATATTTAAAAATAAATAAATAAAAAATCAAAAGAAAAAAGAACTTAAGTTTCTACAAATTTTATTGTCACCCCAAAGGTGTCTATGTACCTGTTAACCGGGATCAGATGATCATAGTTCTTTTAAAAAATCTTTAATATGTTGATTGATTTTAATTTTGAAAACCAGTCGAGTTTACGTTTTGATTAATTTAATTTATTAAAAAATAAAGAAATAAATAAAGGGTCCTAACTCGTAAGTGATCAAAAGACTCCCTAAAACACTATAATCTTTTTATAAAAATTTTCCTTTTGTTAATTTTTGTTTCTAAAAACAATTCCTTATATGAGAATTTCTAATAAAAAAAACTAATTCTAAAGGAATCCTAGGCGAATGTATATATGTATATATATATATATATATAAATTTGCATCTACACTATTTCTATTTAACAATTATCCCCCCTAAATAAATTAATAATGTCAGGAAATATACCTAATATAAAAGCTAATCTTAAAGATTTCCTAAACTAATGTATGTATAATATTAAATAGCTAAAGACTTAACAACATAATAATAATAATCAAATAATAAAATAAAATAAATAAAATAAAAAATATTCAATAATCGAACCTTAGTCTGTTCGTTACAGTTGCGCAGGGCCTCGTACATTTAGCGGTGGAACGTTAATGCAGTGGGTGGTGCGGGCTTGTGGCGTATCGGGGAGTTTTGGTGAAGTATGGTGTGCGTACTGAAGCCTGGACATAATCAGAGTAGTGGGCAATGAAGCCTGGATATGTGTGGCCACTGCTACTGCTACTGTTCTAGCTATGCATGGCGTTTGAGTTAGGTTGTTGGAGTCGCGTAATAGCTTTGCCTGCTATTACTGATCGATTGTTATGCAAGGATTCGGGAGATCGTTGTCAGCGAACTGTGTCAGTGAAAAGCTTGTGTACGTCCAAGAACTACGGTGGACGTCATGTGCATCGTGACTGTTAGTATGACTTGGGTTCAAATTTGTGGTGTATGCTCGTCGTGTGGTTCAATCTTAGTTGCTATCATGCGAAGGAATTACCCAGTAGTATGCAGTGCTCCGTATGTTCCAATGTATGTTGGTGAGACTATTGCAGTTGGCGTTTATTACAGTGTGGACTTGAGGATAGCAGCTGATTGTAGAGATCAATATCACTACTGTTATGGAGTGTTCGTGCGAATATTGGTGCTAATTGCTGTGGTGGATGGCCTGAATGATCGTCAGCATGGACGGAGTAGTAGTGGACGGCGTATACTACTGTTCGTGTTTAGCATCGAGTTGGTATGCAATGTAGTGAATCGAGCCATTACGGTGCAGGGATTTGGACAAGAAAGAGGGCGACAGTGAAGGTTTGTTGCAAGGGATCGTGCAGTGGAGAGTATGGTAGGGAGTCTTGTTGCAGATCATGCTATAGTAAGTCATAACTGAATTTGCTATTCAGCGGTGAAGTGCGGATGTGAGGCCGTTTATTGGAGTAATGTTTAGATCGGGATGGCTCGATTCTATCCACATTTGGAATTGCTACTGGCATTGGTTGCTGCTGTAGTAATTGGAATTGGAGTTGGCTTGGATCATGTGGCCGGTGCTCGTCAGTGTGTTGAATCACTACTCGCTGCTGTTGTACAGTACTAATGCTATTGATCGTATGTGTGGACTAATTGGGCGTAGGTGTTCGGATTGTTCGAGTCGTGAGATGTACATAGATAGGGGATGTGTTGTGGCATGGAATTATGAAGCATTAGGAAGAGACGAGTATGTTTATGTGAAAGATGAAATTATCTTTTTTCTTTCCTCTTTTTCTTGTCAAGTGAGTGTATAATTATAAAGTCTAAATCATGTCATATCTAATTAATTTATTAAACTAGATCCAAATTTAATAAGATCAAACTAGATTCAAATGATCTTAGATATGAATCCCGTTTTCATCTTGCTTTTGCAAAGATAGAAAATAAAGACATAGGTACCTGCTGAGACTTGAATCCGGGACTTCGAATTAAAACTCAAATACTTCGACACTTATCCATTAAGCTATTGGTCTACGCCTTGACATTCAGTACAATTAAACTATACTTAAACTATCTGATTCCCTAAAATAATTTTTTTTAACTAAATTAAAACTAAAACTAATGACTCTAAAATAATTTACTTCCTAAAAATCTACAAAAATCTTTTTTTAATTTTTTTCTTATTTATTTTTATTTTATTATTTTTTTAGTATTTTCATTATTTATTAAATTTTTTGTTATTTTTATCTTTAATTTTTTTTATTTTTATTTTTGAATTAGGACCCTTTTTGTAAAAATAAAAATTAGAACTATAGAGGGGCAAAAATTAGGTGTCTACAACTACCTTCTTGATCGAATTGACAAAGAAGAATGAAAGGTTTAGGTGGAACGATTGAACTGAGTAAAGCTTTAGAGAGATCAAGGAGAAGCTTACCTCAGCGCCTATCCTTTCGCTACCAGATTTTGACAAACCTTTCAAATTGGAATGCAATGCATCGGGAGTAGAAATTAATATCCTAATGCAGGAGTGACAACCTATCGCTTATTATAGTGAGAAGCTTAGTAGTCTTACCCTGAACTATTCTGTGTACAAAAAATAGTTGTACTCTCCTTACTAAGCTCTTACCGTTTAGCAACACTATATACTGCTACGAGAGTTTGTTATTTATACAAACCATAAGTCTCTAAAGCATCTAGGGAGTCAAAATAAGCTTTCAAAAAGGTAAGTTAAGTGGTTGGAGTTTATAGAAAGGTTCTCATATGTCATTCAACACAAGAAGGGAAGCGCAAATGTGGTCGTCGATATTCTGTCACGATAACAAACTTTGCTGACCACTTTACAGACAAAATTATTAAGATTCTCACTCATTTTTAAGCGATACACTCATGATCCTCATTTTGGCCCTATCATAAAATAGTAAAGAGTTGGAATTACTGTTAAGAGATATCATCTTAAGGAATGCTATCTATTCAAGGACTAAAGGTCATGCATACTAAACTGTTCCACGTGTGAGCTATTGATCAGTAAAGCTCATAGCAGTGAATTATTAGGTTACCATGGGGAAACTAAGACAGTTAATCTATTAGAGGAGAACTTTTATTGGTTAGGGTTGGCCAAGGATTTCCACAAGGTAGTTAGTAGTTGTGAAGTATGCAAATAAGCTAAAAGGGAAAGAGAACCCAATGGAGAATACATGTTGCTACCAACATCAACCTTACCTTGGCCCAACCTCAACATGGACTTTGTCTTAGGGTTACCTTGGACATCCAGAGGCAAAGATTCTATCTTTGTTATAGTGGATCACTTCAGCAAGATGACACACTTCATTCCATGCCATCAAACTAATGATGCTTTATATATTGCTGATTTGTTTTTGTAGGAGGTTGTCCAACTACATGGGGTATCGAAGACTATTGTCTCAGATCGGGACATAAAATTTTTAAGTTATTTTTAGAAGGCTCTTTGAAGAAAACTTGGAACTAAACTTGTATTTAGCTTCAATAGCCACCCTCAAACTAATGGCTAGACTAAAATGGCAAACAAGTCGCTAAGCAGTTTGCTCAGAGCTATCGTAGGAAAAAACTTAAGAGATTGGGATCTGTGCCTACCAATTGTGGAGTTCGCATACAACCGAACTGTCCATAGCACTATTGGAAAGACCCCATTTAAGGTCATCTATGACTTAACCCTATTATTCCCCTAGATATGATCAACGCTCCAACTGCTATTGTAGAGAGTCAATCTAGAGTTGACCAAGCCCATAAATTACTCCAGTTAATAACCAAAAAGATAACCAAATTCAATCAGAGATAGCATAAAATTGGTAGCCGAAGCTGCTGAACTATTTCCTTCTACTTAAGAGACTTAGTATGGATATACATCGACCGAGAATGGTTCCCACACTTGAAACAAAACAAACTATCTCCTTGAGTTGATGGTTTATTCAAAATCTCGAAGAAATTCAATTGTAATACTTACCAGATCGAGTTGCTTGATGACTATAGTGTTTTTTCTACCTTTAATGCATCTGATTTGATCCTTCACCAACTAGCAGAAGAAGACCTTACCCCAAAAGAAGAAGCAAAAACCCCTTTAGATTTAAGGGCAAATCTTTCCGACCCTAGGTAGATGATAGGAATCAGGCCCAAGACTAATCACTCGGAGCTGAGTTAGAGGACTTTAAGGACTTGCACGGAGAATACTAGCTCGAAGCCAAAGCCAAGATGGGGATCCTGATGTCGAATTGATCTCCTACCAACCTATTTGTCAAATCCTCACATGTATCAGGCATGCTTATACCCAACAATGAAGTCTTATTCCAGAAGATAGCCCAAGAATAGAAGAGCCAAGCTCCCCAACTGACCATAGGCATCTGACTCCAATTCGGCTGACTTCTTTATTGAATTGATTAGCTCCCAACTTAATCCAGATCAGGTTGGCCCCTGACTATAATACTTTCCTACTTTTGCTTGCTTTGTATCGTATTCTTAATGTCTAACCTCTAAGCGATACATGTCTTCTGGACACAACTTTCTAGAATGATTCTTTCTTTTTCGTACTAAATATTCTTTATCTCTTTTACCCTTTTTAGTATATCTTATGTAACCTAATTGTAGAATACCCTTTTGTCTTTTCATGTATGTAAAGTAATCCTAGTAGATAGGTATATAAACCTCCACTTTCTTATATGCAGAAAATCAACTAATCAATACAGAATTGTTCATGTTAAGCAACCTTAGTGTTCTCATCATCTTTCAACTCTTATTTATTCCCTTTAGTAGGGAGTAGTGGCGAGTAACCCTTCTGTTCGGACCGGTATGTCATATCTAGTAGATTATAGGCTAAATATGATTGAGCGGTGCGTCATATCCATTCGGTAGCTATCCAGACTTTGCTAACTTTTCCCTGTTTGTTCTTGGTTTGCTTTGTTGTAGTGCTTCTCCATGTATTTGACCTCGGAGACACATCAAGTGCTGACTTGAACAACCATGTTCAGCACCTCTAAGCTATTTTTAATATTTTATAGGCCAAGAAGCTATATAGGAACCTCAAGAAGTGTCTGTTTTACCAAAGTGAAGTGGTTTTTCTTGGATATGTGATATCAAAGGAAGGGACCTGAGTAAATGAGGAAAAATTCAAGTTATTTTGGAATGGCCAATGCCAAAGAACATCACTGAAGCTTAAAGTTTTCATGGCCTTGCTTCTTTTTATAGGTTATTTATTAAAAACTTTAGTACCATAACTACATCCTTGACCGAGCTGACAAAGAAGAGTAATGAGTTTATGTAAACCCCATGAATTTAGCTTTCTAAGTATAGAAACAAACGTCCAAACTGTAGATGATTTCCCGAACTCAAAAGAGCCAGTGAGATTTAAAACCAATTAAAATCTCAAACCAAAACCTAAAGTGGACACGAAAAACCTTAAATCATCAATTGAAACCCTAATCGCATACGAAGACCCTAAAACCTCGAACTTCATCAAAACCCTAAGATGACAATCGAAGATTTAATCGCGTAAGAATATATGAAACCCTAAATGTGTAAAAACATTAAAGATAGTGCCCTAAAGTAATAAAAATCCTAAAACTATAACTTTACGGATATAAAAGCACTAATTCATCATGATATACCCTAAAACCCTAATTGATAATATAATGCCCATATTTTACCAAATCATTAGTAAAAGGTTAGAGATGACCCTTATTCATGCTTATATGATTTGAATTCTCAAGTAATCCATTAGGAACTAAGATAATGAGTCATAGATTATAATTATCTCTTAAGTATATGATTAAGATAGTCTTACTTAGAGTTAGGGTTATAGTTGAAGATTAGGTTACATGTAGTGAACTTTAATGTTCAAATTAGTACTTTTTGCACTTGTTATCCAAAATAGTTTATCAAATGAGATATATGGACTATAAAGACCTAAAGTAAGACCTCATCAACCATATTTACTAATCAATTCATCATATACCTCATTTCTTCTCATTTCCTTTATTTTTCCCTTAATTTCCCTTAATTACTACATTATGTGCACAAAATTACACATACTTAAGGAATGTTGACTAAGATAATGCATGTTGACCAAAGTCCAAAGGTTGACCAAGTCAACACATGTTGACTAAAGTCAACATTTTGAAAAGTCAACAAAAGACTAAAGAGATAAAGAAAATATCTCTTCCTTAATGATGGCTTTTCTTTTCTTTCTTTTTGATTTTTTTTCTTCTCCTTTTCTTCTCAATTGCCGTCCACATCTTCTCCCTTTTAGACCCCACCATTCTCCTTCTTCCATAAGCAAAACAAATCAAAAGAAACAAACCAAAAATCCTCCTCCATTGCCGTAAGCTTCCATCTCCATTTTACCTTCAACATCTTCCTTTTTGTCTCCTTAATTCCAACATAAACAAAGGTATGTATCTAAGTTACTTTATCTTGTTTTATCTTCTTCATTAGTTAGTTAATTAAGTATATTAGATAAGTAGTTATGTGTTTAGTGTTGTCTTGAAGAAAAGAGCACAAAGTTCTCCTCTTTAAGTGTAGAAATCTAGGAATCATGAAGAAGAAGAAGGATATGCATGTGCATATGTCCTTAAGTATATGTATAAAAGGATATGCTAGAAGAATACATGTATAAATACCTTTTTACATAAGTATACAATATGTACATAACCTAAAATAAGGTATATACTAACTATACATACATATATCATGTCAAATATACTCTTAAAATACAAAAAGAATGAAATTGTGAAGCTTTCTTAAGGGGCTATATAAGGCATACGAAAATACGTATAAAAATACGTATGTCACCGTATGCGTATATGGGTATATGTATTAGTATATATGTTAGTACATAAGTACACATATTAGTATATTATGAGTGTAGGTAGGTATATAACATATGTATATATATAAGTACTTAATGACATATATTTACATGTAATAATGGATTACACAAGCCATGACATCATCTAAACATTACATAAGCCATGACATCATCAAAAGACTATATAAGCGATGACATAAGCAAATGATGATGTAAGCGATGACATAAGCATAGATTATAAACTAAGAAAAGAAGAAAAGTGTATCATAATTAGGAACCTAAATTAGTAAACCCTAATACACTTTCTAAAATGGATTACACTTAATTAAGTACATGAATTAATAATAGCAAAGTAAAATCCTCTAAGTATAAAGATTTAAGGGTTAATTAACTCATTAAGTTTCATTAAGTATAAACAAAACAAAAGATATAAATATAAGTAATAAGGGTAATTAAGTTTTCATGGTTAAAATTTCTCTAAATTTAGTTCATATCGTAAAACACGGGTTATAACGTCCAAAACGGACATCACCATGTGAACGTGCGTTCGAAAACGATGAAAAACGACTATAAATTCGTAAATATTGAAAATAGAATGAAAAAGTTACGTACGATTATCAATTAGGTTTAATCGAATAAGGGCTAATAGTAATCTAAGTAGAATTAGGTAAATAGATATCTAGAACCATTAGTTGAGTCAACAACTTATTATCCTTATTATCTCGTAATGATCAGGTGATCCCGACGAGGGCGAGGATCTCCCGATCGGTTATTACGACTAGAGCGAGTCGTCATAGTCAAGTGAGTACTCCCGATGACTCCATATTTGTTTGTGCTTGTAGTTAGTGCACTTAAATTGAATATCAATAACTTGATGCATGGGCTTTCGGGGTATGCGTGTGCTTGTTATTGCTTGATTATTGTAAGAAATATTGTTAAATAAGATAATTGATGATTTGATGATGTGATTGATTTTTATATGATTTGGATGGTTTGCTGATATTGATTGATCACCTCATAATTTGACCTAATTATATTTGGCTTTTCTTAAATTAAAAGGGTCATGCATTATCCATGCATCGCATTACTTGTTCTGGCCGTCACTTCACGCGGTTGGTAATGAAAGGCCTTGGAGGGATGGATTCCCACATGATTTGATTAGTACCGTGCAGGAGCATGGGTACAACAAGACCCTACCCTTGGCTCGCGGGTTCTATTGGCGCCGGAGACGCTAACCGTGGGTGGCTGGGGGTCGTGTCTAGAGACCACCGCTGTAGGGTGTGAGTGTAGACTGCGGGGGCCACCTCACTGCTAGGCCTGGGACTTTGTGAACTACTGGATTTTTAGAAATGGAAATGTAGTTTTTGTGAAATACGGAATTCAAAGTTATGGGTAAAAACCCAGGTGCTAGAGCCCGATCGTGATTGGTGCCGATGAATCTCCAACCCTTATCTCGGAGGGCGTTAAATCTGATATTATATGCAGTACCGGTCAACTGCATATATTGTTTGGCATTCTGTGTGTGCATGCATTCATATGGTTGTAATAATATGTTTGATAACTTGATTGCCAGTATGGTATGGGGGATAGCTCACTAAGCTCTTGTAGCTTATTCCCCAATAGTCTTTCTTTTGCAGGTTTGCCTATGATGGGATTGGGATGAGTCTCGAGTGCTGAGTGCGAGATAAAGATATGTATATTAGTGTTAGGATTAGTTGAGATCTTTATAGGTGATGCATAACACTCTTTGTAGAAAATATTCACATGTTAGAATTTAATATAATTTAATTCTACCTGCAGTTTTATAATGTTGGCATATCCTGTCCTATTATTTGGTAAGGGATACCGATTCTCTGCGGTTCTGAGGAACTGTGGGCTATCAGACATCCATAGGTATGTATAATTCTATATTATGTCATGTTACAATGAATTAATTACTTGAAAATCATTAATCTTAGTGATTTATAATTTAGAGTCTTGTAATCTCTGACTTGCAAGACGATTTTCATATCATGGGTGCACATATGTTATGGAAATTTTAGGTAATCCTACTAGGCCCCCTTTAGGGTCCTGACAGTTTAGATGGAACGACTGAGCTGAACAGTGCTTCATAGAAATCAAGAAAAAGTTCACCTTTGCCCCTATCCTATCATTACCAAATTTTGAGAAGCCATTTGAATTAGAATGTGATGTTTCAAGCATTAGAATTGGTGCCATCTTGATGCAAGAACGACGATCAATTGCCTATCACAGTGAGAAGCTTAGTGGTGCAACATTGAACTATTCTATATACAAGAAAGAGTTGTACTCTCTTTTTCAAGTTCTTACTGTTTGGTAACACTACTTATTGCTATAAGAGTTTGTGATCTACACTGATTATGAGTCATTGAAGCATCTTGAAAGTCTGAATAAACTTTCAAAGAGGCAAGCCAAGTAGCTAGAGTTTATGGAAGGTTTCTCCTACATGTTCAGACATAAGAAAGGAAGCACCAACGTAGTCGCCAATGTTCTATCACATCGACAACCTTGCTAACTACTTTGTAGACAAAGTTACTAGGATTTTCACTTATCATGGAGAAGTATACTCATGGCCCTCATTTGGTCCCATTCTTGAGTAGTACTGAGAAGGAGTTGCTGTTGGAGGATATTACCTCAAAGATGATTATTTGTTCAAAGATCGAAGGTTGTACATACCTAACTATTCTATACGTGAGCTGTTGGTTAGGGAAGCTCATAGTGGTAGATTATCTAGTCTTGGAGAGACCAAGATAGCCAATCTATTAAAGGAAAACTTTTACTAGCCTGGTTTGGTAAATGATGTCCATAAGGTAATTGGTAATTATGAGACATACAAAAGAGTTAAGGGGAGAAGAGAACCACATAGAAAGCATATGCCCCTACCAACACTAACCTTACCTTAGGTTAACCTCAGCATAGATATTGTCCTAAGGTTGCCTTAAACATCTAGGGGAAAAGATTTTAATTTGTTTTTATGGATAGCTTCAGCAAAATGACATCATTCCATGCCATCGAACTAACAATGCTTTATATATTGCTGACTTATTTTTACAGGAAGTTGTCCAACTATATAGAGTGTCAAAAACTATTGTTTCAGATCGAGACACAAAATTCTTAAGCTAATATATATTGCTAACTTGATTGATGTGTTATATCCAGTTGGTAACTTCTTGGACTTTGTTAGCTCTTCTTTATTTCCTTTTAATTCTCTTTATTATGGTGCCCCTTCGTGTGTCTGACCTTCGATACATATTAGATACTTAAGGGCGGGGCTCTTTAAATTCATAAAAATTGTCATCATTGTCTTCCTTTACGTCATCTAACCTAATTTGTCTCCTTGCAAGATAGTTACTTACATTAACTCTTCTAACTTGATTTTAAGCTAGGTATAATTGCTTGTTGACCACTTCCTGCCCATGAATCCTCTAACATGCTGATGTAGGCAAGTGTACCTTATCAAATTGTAATAATAGATTAAGTCCAAATATCGATCCCTTAGGGACATTGACTATCAATACTAATTAGGTCTCAATATTTAACCGGCAAAATAAATTTCAAGAAACTTAAAAAGTGAATCTAAATTACTGTTAAAACTAATTTAAAAATTAACTAAGACATAATTTAAGAATTAATAAGAAAGCAATTCAATTGGAAACTAATTCAAGATTTAATGTGGTACCTAGACCTTACTTCCACTAGATCTAACATGTAATTTTCTTAAAAATAACGTAATTCATTCTTTAATCTTTCTTAATCGAGAGAATTCTCTACTAAAGTTATCACTTTCTCAAGTCAATTAACCATAACCCTAAAATCACCTATTAGAATTTCTTCTCAATAGTATAATCTAAGATTGCACTATTAAACAATGAATTCTCTATACTTTAATTTGAAATTTTGGAAGAATCTTGCAAATTATCTGTAATCTTGCAATAACTCTTATCAACTATGCCTAGATATAATCTTAAAAGAAATATCTTGATTCGCTTATAATATATTAAACTCTACATTACTACTTGCGGAAATAATAACCTAAATCATGAAGTAAACATAGTTGAACCAAGAAAAAACTAAACAATTAAATTAATCAAGTAATAATCATGTCATATAAATAGATCTAGGTTCTACAAGACTTAAATACCAAAGATTTACTCTTTACACGTCGCAAAATAAGAATCTAAAATCAAAGAGGAGAAAAATAAAAGGACGAATCATGAATTTTAAAGAAAAAATTGAATCTTGAAATCTTCTTTGCACCTTGCTTTCTTGAGTGTCTTTGGCTTGAAAAACTCTCTCCAATTTGTGTCCAATAAGTTCTTCCTTCCAATAAACCCTAACAAAGCTTTATATAGGAAGAGATAAAAAAAATAGGTCGGCTTGAAATGACATGAACGGGGATATAATTGTATCTTTTGGTTGTGTCCTTGACTATGCTACATTGTTTCACTTTCTTTCTTTCTTTTTTTTTTTTGTCAAATGGGAAATGACATAATCGAGGACATGGTTGTGTCCTAAGCTATAACAATTGAAAATCAACTCTAATTTTTCCTAGAAATGATACAATCGTATCATTCACCTGTATCAATCTTTAAACCTTCATAACTTACTTATTTTAACTCTAATTTAAGTGAAATTTGTTTCTATCTTCTTGTTTTCTCACTTAGATCATTTCAAAACTTAGAAAATAAAATTTTATTCAATTAAGTATCATTATCTAAAAATAAACTCAAATATCAAAGAAAATCATTGAAAATCATAAAAAATCACCATGTAAAATATGTGTAATTAGGAACTTATCACATACTTACCCAAAACAAGTCGGCCATTTGCTACAATAGGTTGAAAAACTACTTAACCAACTCCGATGGGTTAAACATTGGCCATTTACGATATGAAAATGGTCATCTTCACCATCATAGCGACTAAATTGTCGATCTTTCATCAGTTTTCTTGAGGGTTTGATTACCTTGCCTTCTATGGTCATGTACGTCTCTCTCTACATCCACAATGACATTATAAGCACTAGTTTGACTTTTTGATTGCTTAGCTAATACAATACCACACTACTTTAGTAAAAAAGCTTCAGACCATCTCATGAATTAACATTACTATTACAGTAATCCCTACCATTAATAGCTACTACACACTTGACCTAAAAGCTTGAACAACATCTATACCTTCAACATAATATAACAACTATGCATTACTTTTTTTGGCAACCCACTAAATACCCACCTCGACACATAAGACAAAACAACAACACAACATCCGTAGTTAAAACCACATGCTTTAATACTAGAATTAACTATGGTGTGCCTTGGAGTTAAGTTCATCTCTAAGGCTTATCAAGTATGCATATGGGTCCTTTTCAATAGATAAGAAATTAGAGTTTTTTACATGTTTACTGAATTTTAAAAAAAAAAATTATACAAATATGAATTATATAAAAAAATTACGTCAACACTATTGAAAAATCGCATTTTAAAAATGAGATTTTTTGACAATATACGAATGTTACATTTGATAACTGCAACATTTGTTTTGTTGCAACTGATTTTGTGACAAAGGTGTATGCAACACTAGTATTCCATGGCGAAATTGCATCTTGAAGATGCAATTTTGTGATGATACACATGTCGTAATTGTAACACGCGACACTTTTGTATTATAACAAAATCGCATCAAGTGATGGTATTTGTGTAAGTTTTTTTTATATGGTTTGTATTTATGTATTTTATTTATGGATCGGTAAATATGTGTTACACCTTAAAAAATCTAGAGGGAGGTAACAAATCTAAAGGTCAAACCAATGATATAACTCTCTATGGCTTGTAATCCAGCCACTCAATATGACTAATGAGTGGTGGAAATGAGGTTACTTGCTACTAATTCCTTGCTAGAAAAACACTAGATGAGAGTTAGAGAAAGCTTATGGTAAAGCTTGTTTGAACCTAAAGAAAATGTATTCACTTAAAACATGATGGTTCTTTGATATTACAAAATATTCCTTTATATATTTGCTAATTAGGGCAATACGCCTGAGGCAGAAAAGACTAAAAGGGTACATTCAAAAATAAGAAAATGTACATGTCTAATCGCATTATATAATCTTATGACTTAGCTTTATAGCCTTACAAATTCTCTTGTTGATTTATCATTCTTTTGTTCCTTGTTTTATTGATTTCTAGGTTATACTTGTGATCATAAATGGTTCTAAGTTCACCTTATATCGTCACTCTTCCTCTCATCCATAATCTTCTACTTACAATAACTATGCCGTTGCCATAGCTTCTCATTGGTTTCTTCATACGGCTTAGCATAGGATCAACATAATTAAAGTTAACAAATCTTAACTTTCCTTCATCTTAGATTCAAATGAGATGGTTTACATTTTAGATCAAATCAATTTGACTTGACCTGACTTGATAAGAATGAATGTGGCTATTGACCAATAGATTCATTACGAGAGGTGGTATTGAAAAGAACTCATTACTTAACAAGACTTGACATGATGGAATATACTAATAGAGCTAACATGACATGAGACTCAACAATAATAAACTAACCATCTTAGATTTGTCATTCTTTTGTTGGATTACCTATTGTAACTACTCATATGAAGTGTATTATTGCTTCATACCTTCCTTGTACATTCGGTTACTTCATTGGATCTTTTTTCTTAGTAGTGTTTGTTAGTTATTACTCAATTCTCTTATTTATAGAACTTGAATTCTAACTAATTAAATTTAATTTTCATATCAATTGTTATCTTAAAATTAAGGGTTTGCATACTTGTATATCATAAACACTATTGAAATTTTACCTTCAACTCTCAAAATTATCGTGTGGTTATCATGATAATATTCTTCCATCTTTCAGTACAATTTCCTCCATCATTCATCATGTCTTCTATGACAAGCATTTGAACACTCAAATTAGTATTACTAAGTTCCTTAATATCTCCAATTCTTCTTCTTCTATATGTTGATAGGACTTAGAATAATATTTATTCTTCCAGCATTGATGACTCTCACCAATTCCATCATCATACCTTTATAGATTTATGATTCCTATCTTCACAATATTTTTCTTTAAAATCAAACATGATATTTGAGGAAATAAAATACTCCTTGTACTAATACTTAATGCTTCCACTATTATCACTTAACTAAGATTAAGTGAGAGTCCTTAAATGAAATTCACTACTTATCTTTTGATTCCCTAAGTTTAGACCTTAAATAACTATCTCTAATCAACATTCCTTATTTATCGTCTCATTAATAGGGTAATTCAATAATCTTCTAACTTACAGTACCTAATTAAACCAAATTTAATAAGAAACAGTTTCCATACCATCTTCGTCCACCACTATAAAAATATATTTCCATTCTAATTTACTATTAAACACTTGTTAAATAATCGAATCCTTCCTTTTAATTACTTCACTTCTGAATTTTCCTTATAGTTAACATAAGTATCACATAATAATATAATTTAGTTTACTTTAACATAGCATAAAGATCTTATTATCTATTTCATACTCATTTGCCTTCACCTACCCTTGCTTACAACTCCAAAGTCTTAGATTGGTTATTCATTAAGGGCTAGAGGATTTATAACCTGATTATTGCCTCATATTGAAGTTTCTACAACCATTCTCACATATGCAAAAGACTTTCAATATTAGTCACCCAAACACATCTGTTCCTCTTATACCCCTATCTATAAACTTGTAAATCGTCATTGCATATGCATATATCCAAAAGAATATACTTTCATCGAGAAGCATAACTACATCTATTAAGAGATCATTTGGATGTCCACATATATGAATAATTAAAATATGATCATTTCTAATGTCTGACAAAACATAACCAGTTATCATATTATATTCATCATTTAAATCACCAATAATAATTCTTCATTTGAAAGAATTCCACCACATTTATCTTCCAATTAATTCAATACCATTTTCACTTTTTGATTTCAGTACTATATACTTCTATAGGAAAATCAGAAATAGTAATCATTCTCTATACCTTATAATTATTAGACTCTTCAATGCATTATTAACTATTATCTCATATATTGCATTTTCATTCTATACAAGATCTATTCCTAAATTAGGTTTTGATTACACATCTAGTATAGGTTCTACATCATCTGTAGTTTGTCAGGCTATTTGTTTAGGGTGAGATCCTTTTAACTTTAAGGGTTTTATTTACCTACTATAGTTGATCCAAGAAAATATGGGAACAAATCCATTATCCTTTGAAAATAATGTCTAAAAATATATAATGTGCTAGTCAGAATATAAGTTGTATTAACAGGGTAAAGTCTATTTCTTCTGCTCTTACTAAAAGTTTCTCATTAACATTTACTATGTCATGATCTCTTATTTTTTATCCATCTTTAATCAACGGCACATATCATGGCATCTCTATTATATTAAAAACTTGAATTAATTTCTATCACTGTTCACGAATCTCATTAGCTACTACCCAACCCATCAATAGACTTCTCAATAATCCCATCCATGGTATTAAGATATCCTAACTAATCATTTTTAACAATATTCTCTACATCTCAGCTCTGTATTAGATTAGAGATACTCCTCCATTTTACTTGAATCGGTTTAACTAATTATCGCTCCACTATTTTACTTAGATTATTTCAACTAAATATCAATTCTCCATACGATCTCATAATTGGATTTAAGTTCAATTAATGTTGATCTTAGTTTAGTGTCATAGTTACTATTTTCTTTATAATTTATAGTATAATACTTTACTGCCCATTTATTTCTATCTATTCTTAATGTGTTCCTATAATGTCTACTTCTTTTAATTATTATTGTAGACACCTCATTTTTTCCTTTTAATTTTATGGGCCAAGTTTATGAAAAATACAAAAAATAAAAATAAAAGATTGAAAAAAAATTCAAAAAAAAAGCAAAGTGTCAAGAGTTCAAGTCAAATTAGTTAATCATTTAGAGTCGGATCAAACAATAGTTGAAAATATACACGTAATTTAATAAATTATGGGTCTCTAAATAATTGAGCTTTATTAGAAAAATATTTTTTTAAAAATAGTCTAGACGATATAAAGTGGATTTTTATTTAATTTCAAAAATATTTTAAATTGACTCGAGGTTTATTAAATTTAAGAATGGTATTAAATGTTTAGCATGTGTATTTTAGACTGTATTAAAAGGCCATGCTCAATTTAAAATAAGTTAGGTTGAGTTAGATCCAAGATAGAAAGCTTAAATACAGTGTAGAGCTTTTAGAATTTCATCTTGAGAGTGGATTGGATCAAATCTTTAGATTTTTTTTAGGGTTTGAATAAAATCATAATTAAATCATTAGAGAAATTAACTAATCTAAAGTAGATATCATTAAATCTTATAAAAATTAGATTTATTAAAACCTTCATCAAGATTGAATTCTATCTGAAGAGATCCAAAATATTTAACAACAATAGGATTGTTAATCTATAAAAAGGGGATTCGTCAATCAATCTGGATTGACTCCATACCCCACATACAGTCACAATCTCTCCCTTACTCTATGCCCTACACACGATCATAATCACTCTCTCAACTCGATATCAATGCTCAACCCCACCCATGACCCCTAATGTCAATACACAGTTGCAAACCACTATCACATCCTAGCATAACACAGGATGGCCCATTACATAGGTAAACTTGTTAAATATAACTTCAATTCTAATAAATTAACACTTTATTATATTTTTGGCACTCAAAAGAGTTTAGTCATAAGCTTTTGGTTATAAATATTTACATCATTTACAAACTTAAAAAACTTGAACACGAAACTATAATTAAATTTCTCGATCTTCATTATACTTGTTTAATAACACTTTCACTTTCAAAATAGCTAACTTTATCCGGCACTCTCCAAAAGTTTACCTCTATTACTGGTGATGCCCTAAAAAGAACTTGAGGATAAAAGAAAACTTATCCCCTCAACTACTACTGAGTTAAGTGAGAGTGGAAAACAAGCAATAATACACCAAAGCACATAACATAGGTACACAAGTCTTACACTTAGTTGATATCCATGCAACAAATAAGATAATGAAAATTGTACGTCATGCTAATGCATGTAACATGCATTGGTATTGATTTTCTAGCTAGCCTAGCAACTCATCCGGTTTAGTCGACTACAAATATAGCATTCGGAGAATATATATATCTGAGAACCTAGCAAAACATCTCAGCCTAGCGAAAATCTATGGAGTGTAGTTGAAGTTTTGGTCAATGCAAAACTATAAGCACAAAACTTAACTTTGTAAACTTATCTTAGTAAAACCATAAGTTTTAAGAAAACCAACCCTTAGGTTTGTTTAGTACCTGTCGTGAATGCATCAACTAATTCTTAATCAACATCAAGTATATTAGCAATGCTTATACAACGAATCCAAGTATCATTTAGGCAATGACCCTAATCACGGACACGAACATTTACTTACTACTATTTAAACACAATTTAAGTGCTTTACATAGCAATTTCAAGCATCATTCAGACAACTATCACAATCAAGAGAAAGGACATTTATCCTCTACTTAAGAAATGTAAATCCATATTCTATATACACAAATCCGCTTACTTAGTTAGCGATATGATCCTAATTTACTTGTTAGCAGGAACTTTCTTCTCCATGACTTCACTTAGCAAGAGGAAGTACTTTTACAATTAATTATAGGTTATGAGTTTATATACACATATACTAATTAAATACTTGCTTGTTGGTAGTTAGTTCGTCGTAAGTTAGTTTCGATTTAGTCATCGAGTTTAATTCTAAGCTAGCTTCTGAAACAGCTTTTAGGTTACTCTCCAATTCATCCTACTTAAAATTTCTTAGTTAAATATTGATTAACTTATATCTATAGTTAAATCTCTCAATATTACATATGGTTCAATCATCTAAATTTAATTTACCCATAAATACTTAGGTATTGTAATTTCTAAACTCAGTTCTGAATTAGGGTTTGAGCACTAAAATTAATGTAGCCTTTATCTTAGAACCTTCTGAACAAGTATATAAAAATATCCTTATTAATTAGGAGCTCCCTTAAGAAGACTCCGAAAGAATCTGACTAACTTAAGAATTCTCATATTAACTTATAGATACTATGTCAACTAAGTATCTCATATTACATAACTTTTTGATTAAGTCTCTAGACTAGAAACTGACTCATTTTTCTAATAGAACAACTTTCTAAAGAACTGTTTGAATAGGATCATTTTACGAGTTTACTTAAATTAACTCATCCAACATCATACTCCAAATTATAGACATGTTACATTCTCTTCATAAACTACAGTTACTATACCAATTAGCACCATACTACCAAATTCTTTAAATTCACACACTCATCCATTAGTATATTAATCCCATACCCACTAATTTGTTCGAATTTTATCTCTAACTCAAATCACACCATTCTAGATTGATCTTCGCAGTAGGATAAGACTTAAGTACACCCCAGAACTTGGTATTAGAGGTTCAATTGAGCTCCATGCACTAAATCCTCAAGGAAATGGTACTTTTCACCCAATTTAAAGGCTAAAAAATCTAAAAATTATGAAAATTATTTTTGTCTGAAATCTCTTCATGTAATGTTTACATGTAGTATAAGTATTATATATATAAAAAAAATGGCTTAGAAACTATGTTGTTTAAGTCATTCAAATTGGTTTTTAAAATTGCTTGGTTTGGCTCAATTTCTCAAGAAAGTAATATATTTACTTAAAAATTCCTTAATCTAACATTTTTCCCTAAATATATATATATATATATATATAAGTACAAATAATTTTTTTTGATAATTTTTGGAATTAATATGATATTTTTATTAATTTAACTAAAATCGGACAAAAACTAGACTTACTTGAAAAATTGGCCTTAAGCCGCCACCACATCGGAACCATCAGCTACTGCCCCACTATTAGGGGGTAGTTATTGTTCACTTCCAAGTTTCCTTCATAGTTGGGTTTCGTCACCTTGCATGGTTCATGCAACGTTTCTTTCTAATTTTCCAGATTTTTTCTTACTTTGTTCTTCTCAATTCTCAAATTTCCTAAATTCTTAAGGAGCTAAACAACATTTTGGAGAGAAATAGTGATATTTCTTAGATTGTAAGGTGATAAATGGCATTTTTCTCTCTCCACTTAAGCTTATATACTCCTAAATCATTGATGATAAGTGTCACTTGAAGTTCTTTCCATACTTGTCCATGCCATAACAAAGGTAATTCTGATAGTTTAGTACTTGTTTAACATATTTTTATTATTTTTCCTATGAATATTTAGTTAATTATGAGCATTTTAGAGTATTCTAAGTATTTTTTGGTATATTAATTAATTTTGACTATAAGTATATATAAAAATTGCACACGATACATATGTGTATATTCCATATATTCTTTTATTATATATATAATTTATTTCTAATAGCTTGTTTGTTTTGGGACTCAAACGTCGAGCTTTTGGGTAATTAACAAACGTACTTGGTAAAAATGCACTTTATTGAAATTAAACGTTATATATACATTATTTTGAGAAAGTAATCCTATTAGCATTCATCATCTAACTTTTACAATCTTATATTAAGGATTGGTTCAAATTGGGCAAAATTGTTCGGAGGCCCTAAATCATTCCGAATGCCTTAAACATCCTAACTCGTATTGGTTAATTTAGTGACTAGGGTGCTTAATCAACTATGGTCTCACAACTACTCCTACATAGCCATTACCGTTCTACTTCGATAGTCCCTCACATGAACCTAAGCTACATACTTTGACAAATCCAATGACTCCCCATTCTCATCTAACCTTCAATCATTAACACACAGGCAGCAATCACGATCCCCATCCTCAATCTCCACTGCACTCCTATACTGCCAAACGCCATCTGTATCTTTAACCCCCTCTTATCCATTCATTGTTACAACCAACTCACGCACCAATTCTAACGCCCTTTATGACTCGAACACTCCAACCAGCAGATGATACACCTACTAACTTGACCATAATTGTCCAAAGTACATACTAGACCAAACTTAACCACCATGCAACATAATTTCGATTACCTTTATAGCAATACATGACCCTTTGGCAATGCAAACACTCACCATAGCCTTATTGCTTTGCTTTTCAAATACTTCGAACCACCACTAAGCATTGTGACATTAGTGTCGAAGTTATTTTTGCTAATCACTTTATCATCAAAGTACAATTACTTGCTCAAAACTTGGATCGAAATGCCCCGGATGAAGTTGGAATTACTGTTGTTATTTGTGAAGATTTAACCCAACCTAAATTTCCTTGGACTTGTTTGACCTAAATTTGATTATCTTTTGTTTCAATCCAAACTATATCTAGTAAAGTAGGTTTTTAGTAATAATATTTCATTATTGTTTTTATTGTCATGATTAGGCATACGCATGTTATTATGAAATTGGTCGTTTTGTTGAAAAATACTAACCCAGTTTTTTTTTTTTTTTTTTTAGGTTTTGATATCAACTCATGATAGTTAATTTTTTGATAATGTTATCATTATAAAAAAGATTAAAATAAATATTATTGCATATTGCATATTTTGGAAACATCATGTTTACATGAAAATTACATCTTTTTCGTAAAAATTGCATTTTTAGATACGGATATATATTTTTTCCAAGATTCATATCTTAGTGAATATATGTATCTAAATTGCATTATTTAGTAGATTTGCATAAATCCTGCATTTTAAGGTTTTTAGAAAAGATAAAATTTTAGCACATAGTCATTTTTTTAAATAATAAAAATCTTAACTGAAGTTTTTTAAAAAGATTTAGTCATTTAGGTTTTTTTTTTTTTAAGTTAGAGAATAAAGTTAGATTTGTTTCTAGATTTTTTTTTAAAATATAAATTGTTAAACAATGTAAATCTGACTCAATTTTCAAATAAAAAAAACTTTAATTGGCATCTTTTATATGGTTTAGACTTTTTTCCCATAATTTAGACGTTTTTTCTATAGTTGGCTTATTTTCCATTATTTAGGCAGCTTTTTCATATTTTGGGTTTTTTTTCTTATGGTGTAGACATATTTTCCATAGTTATGTATCTTTTCCATATTTAGACATTTTTTCATGGTCTAGTAGGCATGTTTTTCACATTAATTGCTTATTTCATGAAAATTGCATTTAGGCAATATAGGGTTTTTTTTTTCTAATTTTTTTTTATCACATAGAAAAGATTTTTCTCTAAATAAAAATTTAAATTTAGGTTTTTTAAAAGTTAGTTTTTTTTATTAAAAAATAAAACAATAAAAATTTAGGTTTTTTTTTAGGATTTTTCTTAATAAAAAGTAAAACGGCTAACGAATGTAAACCTAGCTCATTTTTAAAAATAAAATTTATCAACCCACTAAAGGTTTTCTAAAAAAGGAGAACTACAATTATTTTGATCATAATTAGTGGGTACGTAAGCACATTCGTGTAATCTTAAAATTTGTAAAATATTTGTATTTTTTCTATTTTTAGGAAAGATTTGTAATAAAAAATAAGAAAAAAATTCACTTTCATGGATTTTCTCATTTTTACATGTTTTCACATTTTTCGAAAAATTATTAAAATAAAGGCCCATTTATTTATTTTTTTAAATTCTTACATGGTGACTTAGTCTTAATGAGTTAGTTCTCGAATTCTGTTTTTCTTGTTAAATTTTCTAGAAAATATATTTTTAGAAAATTTGTAAACTAGTTGCTAGTTGACAACTCCAAACATATTTTTCTACATTTTTAAAAGGAAAAATGTTTTTCTTTAATTTGACATTAAGTATTATATATTAAGCGAGCTAGGCTTAGTGTAAAATAAATTAAAGAAAATCGAAATAGAGCTTGACAATTGCAGTTCAAAGCAAGTTCACTAAGATTACGCTTTAATACCAACTTAGAACTATTACGTTCTAAAGCGGTAGAGTTGTAACAATCATTTTGTTCAAACCATTGTAGGATAGAAGTTGACATTATAACTGCTATTTTAAATTTGATTTATACAAAGCATTCATGACTAATTCGTTTTGATATAAACAGTATATAAATTAAACATATTATTTATCTACAAATATATGAAAAATACATATTAATATTTAAATATATAAAGTAGTGTTTTTAAGATTCAGTAACCTAATCTTGCTTTATTTAAGTAATACATAAATTGATATTAAAAGAATTAAAGTTAAGGCCTAAACTTTGAGAGTATGATCGATCCTTAGTTTTATATCCTAAATCCCTAGGATTTAGTAGTTGTTAGCTTTAAAGTAATTATAAGTCGCTTCCAAGCTAGTACCTATAACAACATCTATAGGGATGTGAGCAACCAACCGCTTAGTAAGTTAAGATTGAGACTTAAAACTATACATCAAACACAAATAGGGTTATCAATTAAATTAATTAGATGCAATGCATATTTAAGTAAATTCCATTATACAACGTTATCTAGTCCTTCGTAATATTAGAGAAATTACACCCATTGTATCTGAGTTGAGGAGTTTAGTGCACATATTGATAACTCATGACTAAACCCAATCTTGTGTAATAGAGACATCGCTTCTTCGGTGACTACCTTTAAACCATTGACTTCACCCTTGCCATGATTTCTTCTCTTGTCACTTAGTTTAACTAAGAATGAAGAAGGGACTTATTATGCTATTCGGTACTATTCCTTTCGAATGAGTTGGTTTTTGGCCAAAGAACCTTAAACGTATTCCTTAATGGGTTGCTATGTAGATCTATTTTAAACTTACAAGTTGTATATTTAGCTACATCCAATTTAGGTGTTCAATCATTTCACATAATTACAATCCATAACATTAAATTAGAATCATACAATCAAACCTAAAAACATGCATACATAGGCATAAGCATAATCAATTATCTAATAAACATAACCGAGTAAAATCTCCAGTCTCCGAGTACTATAAAATAGTATTTTGAAATATAATAACGTAATGATCCTAATTTACGTAGACTGCCCACTTACTTACTTAAGGTGTGACTCGCAACAAGCCATTACTAAAAATCCTTATAATACAAAGGTTGTTTTAGTATTCATATAACTACCTTATGTAGGCTTTATTCTATAACTCTTATTATTTCTATAGTTTAGGTTTTTATTATAACTAATTATTCAGGTTTTTAGGTCTCTTATAATTATTCTTAATTTATGTTACGTTTTCATTCAGTTTCTGAATTGGTTTCTAAATTAGGTTTTAATTCGGTTTCTAACTACAGGTTTTACATGCAAACCCTACAACCTCCTTTTGAACCATTATATGAAATTAATCACATTATATTTAGGTATCCTAAATCTCGTATTTAGCCTCTAACTAGTATTGTAGTTCGTACGGTACATCTAATTCCTAATTTAACTACCAAAAAAAATCTCTTGATGTGAGTATAACCTAATTTTTTGACATAACTTCCTAAATTTACATTCAAAATCAGATTTGTATAATATTTCTAATATTTTAATATTATCAATTTTAACCTAATTTATTTTACTCATCTAATTTCCCTCTTCACATATTATCCACTATTTTCTAATTTACACATCTAACACATATCCAACCTCTCCAACATCACTAATATCATCCTTAATCAGTATCTAATTTCTCAAAATATTTAATTACACCCTAAATCATAAAATTAACTTAAATATATCATTTTACCTATTATTCCTTTATACTTATTTATTGCATAATATGCATATTACATATAACCAATATCTCAAACTTCACAAATACCATCCCACATCATCAACTATCATCTAAAGATACCTAATTACATACGAAATTAGTATTTTCACCAAATTAACATTACATTACCAAATTAAGCCTACAAATTAACTTTTATGCATGATTTTATGGCCTACAAATTAAATAAACTTTTAGAAAGCAAATTTTTAGAAAAAAATGTTCATAGCACTGTTATACATATCTTAAGTAGTCTGCACAAAAAATTTTGAGGTTAAAACTACATCATTAAGGTTATTTAACTCGAAATCGAAAACTTGCTCGGATTTAGTCATTTCTTAAGAGTAGTTTATCCTGAGACCTAATTTTATCAAATTAATATTTTTTCCTAAATTTACTTACAAAAATATTCTAAAATGTCAAATTTCATAATTTTCCATGTATATTTGATATTTTTAATGAATTAAACAAATTCGGATGGGAAATTGAAACTCACTAATTGAAGAGCCTCTAGCCACTAGTGGTAGCTCCACCATTGTTGGCACCACCAGATAATGGATTTACTATCAGGTGGTGGTAATCGTCCCTCTCCAGGCAATCGTCGGGTATGAGTTCTCCTTACATGCCCTAATTACATTATGATTTGTTAATTTTTGGCAAAAATACTTTCCCTTCTCTCCTTGATTTTTCTCTACTTTTTCTATACTCTTAGCTAACCAAAATGATTTATAGAAGAGAGTTTTTAAATTTATAGTAATTTTTAGGGTTTTACTTTAATTTTCTAAGTGCTACATGCCCCTTATCTATTTCTTTTTCACTTTCTAATTGTCTTAATATTATTGGTTATTAATTTTTTTTAATTCCTAGCATGCTATGCCTATTTCTAGACCATTCTACACTTCTCTTGAATTTTTCTTAATTTTTATGAATTTTCTTTAATTGATTAGTATCATTTTAATATATTTTAGGTATTATAAGTAATTTCACTTATTTTTAATTATATGTAAATACATTTATGGTACAAATAAATAATCCTAAATGTTATTTATATTATTTTATGATTTTTAGTATGTATATAATTTATCTTTATGAATTCGTTAGTTATCAGAGCTTATTTTGTGTATTTCCTATAATAACGAGTAATCTACATATAATTTAATATTATAATAATCAATTATTTTATTATTTATTTTCTTAAATCTAAACTCATGAGATCACTTTTACTAATATTTCTAACTTTATTGTAAAATTTAGACTTGATCGGATAACTTCTCTAATCGCTTTAAATTTTAATTGCAGAGCTTACACTAAGTAGATTTGGCAAGATTCCGAAAGAGGCAACTTGGTGGTTAGTGTAAGAGGAAACCATGGGTATAGGCCAGCTTGTCCTCAACCATTTACTCATTAAGTGCTCAAGTGGCTAAGCCTTAGAATCCTCAAATTTAGCCTCAAGTAATTTGTTTAGAGCTTGTTAATGACTGCCTCGAGGTCAGTTAGGTCACCAAAGAGGTTGACAATAACTGAAATGAGGTTAAGGAGTTGGCGAAGTAAGTCGAATTCCCATCAAGAGTACCCGTTTCCACAAGCTGAGAAAAGAAGAAAAGGAGTGATGAGAACCAAAGAGTGGAGATTGAGAGAATAGCTTAACAGAAGAGACAATGAACATTGAGGCATAGAGAAGGAATGATGTTGTTACGGTTGTTTACTTAAGGGAAATGGAATTACCATTCCCTTCCCTCCCCTCCCAATCCTTATGTGGCCTCTATTATGGTGCTTAGTTGGCTTTTCACACCCATTCTAGCCATTCAGTAAGAATTTTCATTCTTAAAATTTGAGAATCCTCGTTTTCACTCTCCACATAAGAATTGCAATTCTTAGTTCATATATCACTCTTTCTTCCTAAACTTACACTCAATCTTTCTTCATTACTCTCTTCCTCTCAATCCCTTCTCCCTCTTGACCTCTTAAATAGTATTGACACCCCATTTTTATCTCATTTTTAGAAAATTACAAAAAATTGAAAAAATGAGAAAAAATAAGAAAAAATAGTAAGTGGTTGAAAAATTAAAAAAGCACAAAAAGTTAAAAAACATAAAAAAATAATAAAAATAAGAAAGAAAATAAAAAATTACAGGGTCAAAATGAATTTTTTGGCCTAATATGTTCTTTTTTTTTCCCATCGGTCTATTTGTCAAAATATTCAAATAAATAACTAGAAAATAATAAGAAAAAGCTTTGATTTTAAGTATTTAGACTCTACTATATAAAAGAAAATATAAGATTTTTAGGAAAAATCAAAGGGTTGTTGAAATTATGAAATTAATTGATTAAGTCTAAAATTCAAACTTGTTTTGCAACTTTCTGAATCAATATATTATTTTTTGAATTACTATATAATACCTATCCCTTTTTAAGTTAAAAATCAAGTTTCTGGTCAAAAGAGTTTCATTTTTCGCCATAGCTTGATTAGATCGGTTTTAGTAACACGAAAAAGGGTAATTTAAATGAAATGTAGGTTTAAATTATGCCTCATTCAAATTTAAATTGACCAAGATATGTAATTTTTAAAGTTTTAGACTTGGCAGGTTAATAATGGATGGAAAATTTGGTTTTTATTATTTATGAGCTCATTTCGAAATTTAAGTTTTATTAGATATATACATATTAGGCATAAGGGTGCTTAGGTATTGCTTTTAATTTGGCCAAGTAGAAGCAAGTTGGTTTTAAATAAATCCTAACATTAATAACTAAATAAGTTTAGTGGATAATCATTTTAATTATGTATTATAGGTTAAGGGTTTGAATTGTGCTTTACCTAGAAATAGGTTTACTCATTTTGTTACTTTAATTTCATATATATATATGTATATATATATATATATCTATATATAAGTATACGTAGATATATGTCAGGACGTCCACATGCCACATGCATGGCAAGTGATATCATCTTCTTCCTCATCTCACTAGGATGCCAAAGGAGGACAGGCAGGAAGCTTGAAAGCTTCGTTTCAGCCAAATCATTTCATTCTCTTCATGCATTCAAGCCTTGTTGAGCCTAAAAGATTGATTTCTAGATAAAACTTTCTAGAAAACGAATCAAAACCAACCGTTGATTTGAATGCAAAACATTGTTGAGCTTTAATACTTCCGACTTTCAACTTTTGGCTTCTTTAACACTTTATTCTCGTTTGACTACATAAAGTGATCACGTGAGATCCATTTTCCTCAAGAATTTCCTTTCATTTTCGCTTAAATCTCTCAAATATCAGTTTTCTCTCTCTACATTCAAACTTTGGCAGTCTACTTTCTCTCTCTAAAATTCACCACTAACCATCCAAAATTGATCAAAACTAGCACCTACAACAGCTTATGCAGCCTCCAAACATTCCAAAGATACCATCTCTTGGTTGAAAAGAAAAATGCCAAACATCTACAATTTTAAGATCCAAGATACCACACAAGCAGCCTATCTCAGAACTGAACTGCCACCGCCATCGCTCCTGCTGCACTACCACCACCATTTGGCAACTCCCCATTGTCTACGTGTTTGGACCAGCATAGTGACTGCTGCCTTTGATCTCTATAACGCTATTCGCGACCTCCTTCCTTGGTATGTTCACGGTCCAAGATATATTTATCTTTTTTCTCTCTTCGCTTTATTTTTCATTTTTTCATTTCAATTATTTATTTGTTAAATTACTTATTTATTTTGTTTTTCCTCTTATATATGAATCTGCCTTTATACATGTTCCTTAAAAAATGAATAAATTTGTAAGTTATTGATACATATGATTTTTTTATAAGAAAAATAATAATTATTATAATAAATGTCTTTCTTCTATGTCTAAGAATCTTAGTCTTCTCATAAAATAAAATAAATGTTTTCCTTTTGGAAATTATATTAGTGCCGGCAAAAGAAAAAGAAATCTTATAATAGATTCAGACTAGTGCCTAGAATTCAAAGAATTTTCCCATAAAATCAAAGCTCCTACATTTCATTTAGGACTTTTTAGCAATTTAGAAATTTTCTCATTGAATTAATGTTTTGCTCTTTCATCATGTTAGATTTTTCTCAATATGAATTATGTTTCTCTTAAGAAAATTTTATAAATTAATTTTTTTCTAATAAAATTGAAACTTTACTTTGAAATGAAACTAAAAGTCTTCTTGAAACTCTTAACAACTTAGGGATTATTTAATAATTCAGGATCTTTTAGTAAGTCTAGGATTCTTGAATGAAATTAGGCCTTTGAAATTAAATGAGTCTTATCAAATCAATTAAGTCCTTTGAAATAAATCACAACGTTTCAATATAGTGGTAATAGTTAAGTGTGTATAGGAACATCCCAAGAAAATTGTTGTAAATATTAATCCTGCCCACGTCGCTCAAGAAAATACAACTATTCTATATAATAAGCCATCCACTTCTTTTTACTTATTAATAGAGGTTGCCTAGAGCCACCTCATGGGAATGAAGGAACGGATTTTATCAAAGGAACTGATGAAGGAGAAGAAGATGATAAGATCCTTCCAACCTAAGCTCATGATCAATATGATTAGTTTGATGAAGAGGGCTATATGCCTGAATGTGATTACATCAATTAGATGTGCTTTTTTTTTTTTTTTTTTTTTCTTTCTTTTCTCTCCTTAAGCTTTTTTTGCTTCACTTTTTCGTTTGTATCATGACAAATTGTTTTAAATTTCTCTTATCTATATATATATATATATTATTTATGAATTGCATTATCTGGAACCGTGAAGGAGTTGTGTCACAAGACTTCCACAAATTCCTTAATTTCTTAAACTCCACACATAGGTAAAAGATTTTGGATTTGCTTGAAACTAAATGTAGTAGAACCAATACAGATAGAATTTGCAACAATATTAGGTTTAAGAATTAGCTAAGAGCTGAAGCCCTTGGATTCAACAGCGACATTTGGCTATTTTGGAATAACGATATTATTATTCAAATTTCTAGTACTCATCCCCAATTTATATTATTCCATGTTGGTATAAGTTGGTCCTTTGTAGTGGTTTATGTTAGCCCTAATGAAGCCTTGCAGAGGAATTTGTGGCAGGAACTAATGCATGATAATCTGCATATTTAACAACCTTGGGTGCTAGCAAGTGACTTCAACTCGGTTTGCTCAATGGAAGAAGTCAATAGCGTCGCTAGCTTCTTTAACAGAAGGAGCAATCTCTTTAATCAATGGATTTTTTATGAAGCTCTATTGGATCTTAGGTTCTTGCTTCACTTAGTCTTGAGGTTCTTCAGAAAGCACTAGGAAAAGGACGCGTTTGGATAGAGTTCTTTGCAACTCAACTTAGAGAAATCTCTTTCCTGATGCTTTTGTTGGAGCGAAAGCAAAAGGTGTGTCACCGTCCCCTTTTGCTCTCACTCCAACAACCTCAGTCTTCTCATCCTAAATCTTTTCAATTTGAGATGGCACGGTTCACCCATGCTGGTTTGATTGACGTCATTCGAAATAATTGGGATCAAAATAACAGCTTCATGGACAATCCTAAAGATACCATGGTATTTTAAAAGCCTAGAGCTCCAATATGTTTGGTAATATTTTCAAACATAAACAAAGACTCTTGGCTAGACTAGAAGGCGTTCAAAAAAGATTATAGACTACCAGCATTAGAGGTTTGATTTGATTAGATCATAAGTTGAAAGCTAAGTTGAATTTGCTTCTCAAGCAAGAAGACCTTTTCTAGTTCCAAAAATTAAGGGAGGAGTGGATAGCATCCAAAGATAGCACTACGAGGTTCTACCATCTCTCTACCTTTATAAAAAGAAATCACGAAAAAATTGAATGCTTAAGTGATGATAATGGTGATTAAATTTGGGACCAGCAAGTCCTCAAGCTCATGGCATATGATTTCTATAAAAATCTCTACACAGAACAGTTATCATCTTCAGATGCTAGAATGCTTCTTCCCTAAGGGCAATTTCCAAGCTTATCTCAAGCACACCACAATATTTTAAATCGCCCTTTTACTATAGAGGAAATCAAGTCTGCCCTCTTTGATACGTCCCCTTCAAAGGACCTTGGCCCATATGGTTGTCAAGCTTGCTTTTATTAGAAGTCATGGAATTTTATTGGCAATTCCATATTTGATTTGGCTAACAATTTCTTTGTTTCAGAAGTTTACTAGATGGCCTCAACGATACCATAATTGCTCTTATTCCTAAGGTTGAAAATCCTGAGACCATCAAGCAATCATGCCAATTAGCTTATGTAATGTGGGCTATAAAATTATTATTAAGACAATGGTCAACAGGCTAAAGCACATTCTTCCTGATTTTATTACTCCAAATCAATGTAGCTTTGTTCCTGGCAGACAAATTTCTGATAATACCATTATTTTTTAAGAGGTTGTTCATTGGATGCACGCCCAAAAAAACAGGAATAGGCTTTATGGCATTGAAAATTGATCTTGAAAAAGCCTCTGACAAGATTTCTTGTAATTTTTTGGAAGATGCCCCCAAGGATACTGATTTTGACCAATGTTGGGTTAGAAACATTATAAATTATATATCTACAACTTTGACGTTCGTGCTTTGGAATGGTGCTCCTCTCGAACCTTTCAATCCCTGGATAAGTCAGGGAGACCCTTTTTCCCCATATTTATTTGTGCTCTGTATTGAACGTCTCTCTCATATTATCTTTAATGCTGTTGATAGGGGTATTTCAAAGTCTACTCGAGTTTCAAGAGGAGGCCCAAATGTATCTCATCTTTCCTTTGCGGAAGCTTCTGTGGATCAGTTAAATTCTGTACCTTAGTGTCTTGATAGCTTTTGCTAAGGCTCAGGACAAAAAATTAATTTTGAGAAGTCTAGCATTTTTTTCTCTAGCAATGTCTTCGGATTCTTTGATTACTGATATTTTAAGCATTACTAATGTTCCTACTGTGAAGGATCTAAGCAGATACTTAGATGTCCCTACGATCTACGGGAGAATTTCAAACAACTTGTTCAAGTACATCATCGATAAAATGGGTGCCAAATTGACGGGTTGGAAAGCCAAGAATCTTTCCTTTGCAGGAAAAAGCACACCTTTGCTCAATATATTGCACCTTACTACTCTATGCAAACTTCCTTGGTTCCTATTTCTGTTTGCAATGAGATAGGAAGGTTGGCAAGACAATTTCTTTAGGGTGGCCATAATACTACCCGAAAGCCAAGTTTAGTATATTGAGGAACTGTCACTCAAAGTAAGGAAGCTGGAGGCCTTAATATTCGTAGCACTTACCATACTAACCTCGCTTTTCTTGCCAAATTAGGATGGAGATTAGTTTTGGATTAGCAAGCTCTTTAGGCCCAAGTGTTGTGTCATAAGTATCTCCATGGGAATCATTTGATTACTCACTTTAGACCTAAAGCAGGAGCTTTGTTCATTTGGAGAGGCATCATTAAAGCTAGTGACATCTTGCATAAGGTTATCATTAGCTTGGTTGCTAATGGTGAAGATACCCTCTTTTGGTAGAACTCTTGGGTTTCTACTTACCTTCTTCTTGATATTGCTCTACAGGATCTTTACTTAATGGAAAGCTATGAGTATGTGGTAGACTACTGGATATAAGGTCAAGGATGGAATTGGCATTTTCTTTTGAATTTCCTACCTAGGAATGCCAATAGCTCCTTGCATCGTCCTTTATCAAAGTTAAAGAAGGTAATGCTGCTATCGTCTATTGGAGTCTTACTTCAAGCGGTAATTTCACCATTAAGACAGCTTATGAGGTTCAAAGACTTGCCAATGTGATGAATAAAAAACTTTAGAACAGAGTTTGGAAGCTTGATGTGCCCCAAAGAGTCTGAAGCTTTATTTGGCTTGTTTGTCACGATAAAATTATCTAGAAGCTTGATGTGCCCCAAAGAGTTTGAAGCTTTATTTTGGCTTGTTTGTCATGATAAAATAACGTGTGATGCGGAGCGCACTAAGAGAAATTTTACCTCAAATCCTTTTGCAAGTTCCCTGCTAGCAAAGTTGAACCATCAATTCATATTTTGTGCGATTACCCCATGGCTGTACAAGTCTGGATAATGTTATTGAGTAGATAAAAAATTCAACTCTAATCTACTCTTCCTTGTCATTTGGGAATCCAGAGAAATATATTTGCAGTGATTTTAATGGCGCTTGTTTATGGAAAGATTTTTTTGCGAATACCATTTGGTAGTTGTGGAAATGGAGATGTGAATATGTTTTCTAAGACATCGACAGAGACCCATCCTTCAAACAACAATAGCCAAGTCATTCTTTTCATGAAATTATAAGCGTCAACTAAAGAGCTTTTACTCCACATAAGCAGCTGCGTCCTAAGATTTGCATGCTTGTGTGCTAGAAACCTTTGAAACTTAAGTGAATCAGCATAATACTGATGGTTGTAGCAAGGGAAGCCTTAACCCCACTGGCGGTGGAGGAATTTTTAGAAATAATTGTGGCTATTATATTGGCGGTTACGTGCTTAATATTGGGACCCACAACTCTGCTTGTGCAGAAATATGGGCAGTTCTAGTATGCCTCCAAATGGCGTAGAAATTAGGTCTTCGCACTTTGATTTTGGAATTTGATTCTCTAACAGTCCCTAACTCGTTACATAAGCAATCTTCATGCCAGAGTTCCCTTTCTAATCTTGTCCGAGAATGCTTTGAGCTCCTTGAAAGAGATGGGATTATTATAGTGTAGCATACCTTCAGAGAAGGGAATAGAGCTACCGATTGGTTGGCACCAAAAGCTCTTGACTTGAGTAGAGGTGTCTTTGAGTTTACAACCCCTCCCAATGAGATGCGGATGCTGCTATTTCATGATAGCATAGGTGATACTTGGCCAAGAATGGTCATTGATGTGTCTTAAATAGGCTAGTCTTGTTTTCCTATGGGCATTTTTGCCTTCTTATGTAACGAAAAAAAATTACAAGGTTTCAAAATTATTTAGTAGGTTATTCATTTTGTAAACTCTGGGCCTTTCTTATAAAATCAGGGTGTCAAATTTAAATTAAAAGTTTAAAAAAACCAAGGTGAGATCTTTGTTATCATTTCAAGCCTTTTCCATCAAATAAGTCACGTGATTTAATGTTTTTTTGGTGAATGGGTCATTTAATGTTATGTTACGTATGATACAATTTAATTCACAGAATAATGTTAAATAATGATTAATAACTTTTTGATTGTAAAGGAATTGGTGACTTGTAAGATTTAGAGATAAATAGTAATAAGTTAAGGAAGGTCTGCTGAAATGTTATATCTTAATTTAGTCATTTCCATATTATAGAAGGCATATTAATGATTGAGAGTTAATATAGATATTTGTGTTTTTGATATTGAAATTCAATAAAGATTTTTTTTTTTTTTTTAGCAATAGAAGACTGAAAATATTGTCATCTTATTGTTATATTTGTATATATTCAATATCATGTCTTTAACATTTTAATTTTAGTATGTATAAAGAAGATATACGTTTTAGTGGTACCCTTTTTACAATAAAGACATCCATAAAACACACCTTAATATATATTATATACCTATGATTAGGCTATAGACATATTAATTATAGTATTGCATTCTTGTGTTGGCACTATTTTGAATTATCTTGTTTCATCATCAAATATGTCATGAATTCTTTTTATTATAAATATTTTTATATAGTGATACCATGTTCTTTTAATGTAACCTATAATGTTTATATGTTTATGTCATAATCATTATAATATAATCACCAAATAATAATAATATTGTAGGACAATAATTATCTTAGTGAACCTGAGCATCATTATATATTACATGCAAAGAAAGAAGTAATGTAAGATAATGTTTTATACTAATTAGAAGATGCTATTTCTACTTTAATATATACTAAATACTTTGTTGGAGATCCTATACAACTTAGAGAAAGAAATTGTGAAACTCTTTAAAATCTTATATGTCCAACTTTTAATGATTTTAGATAGTATAAGGATGTTTTCTTTGCAAAAGTCTTTTTTAAGAGAATATTGTAATAATAGTTATTAGAAAGAACATTTTATAACCGATCTTCCAAAATTATTTGCAAACAAAGTAAAAGAAAAGATTTATCAAAATTATAGTCTTATTTTAGATTATTCATCTATAACTCTTGGCGAAATAGTAAATATGGTCAATCTAGAAGGATTAAGTTTATGCAATGATCTAAAGCTTACATAAAAAATTCAAAAAAGAAAAAAGGAAGTCTCAAAAGGGAATTAGGAGATTTTTGTTATCAATAGGGCCTTAAGACAATTTAGGCTCCCTCTTCAAAAATAAAAAGGAAATATAAGAAACATAAATTTAACAAGTCTTACTAGAAAAAAAAAAAGGATTATAAGAAATATAGAATGGTATTAGAGCTAAATCTCTAGATAATTTCTTGAGGGGAGAAAAAGATAAGATTTTTAGAATTCGTTTGAGATTATCAAGGTTAAATATTTTACTTAAGTGTTTTGTAGTAATTATATTTCTTGTGTTGATAAGCTAGAACTATGGTCCCGGCAATAAATCCTAGGAGTGACAGTGAGACCATTGGTCAGCAGGGTGTTCCTACATGTGGATAAATTAAGACAAAACTTACTTAACAAAATATTAAGACTTTATTAAACAAAATGAATATATTAAGAAGATCTTCCTCTTCTTCTAGTTATAAATTTGGACAAAGCTCTTCTTCTATAGATGTAGAGTCTAGTTATTCTGATCAAGATATTTATAACTCGTTTGAGATTAAGATATCTCAAATTGAACAAAGCTTAGATAATTGGTCAATTTCTATAGAAAAACCTAAAGAAATTTATGAAATTGGAAACTTTAGTTTAAAACATGATTATGTGATTAAAACAGTTGAAAAAGCTATTTCTTTATTAGGGAAGTATGCGGTTATCAAATTACTTTCAGAAGCAGCTATCCAAAAACATAAAGAAAAATATAAATATTTACACATTAGACTAATTCAAGTTTCAATTGTATCTCTTCATAAGAGAGGAATCAATCATTTTGTTTCAGTATGGTTAATAAATGCTAGAAATACAGATTTTAATGAGGTTACTTTATCTTTGTTCCAAACCAATCTTCATAAAGGACCCTGGTGTACTTAATGTTTCTCTCATTTTTCCATAGGTTTATATGATCTAAAAGTCATGGATAATTTAATATTATATATTTAATCTCAAAATTACAAATTTGTAGAAGGGACTAAAGTTATGGAATTTATCTTAGAATCTACTATAAAGTTATGAGTTCTCAAATTAATCTAAAGCTAAAAAGTTATCCCAAAAGGAGAAACTGTTCTTTTAGAAGTTAATATTGTAGAAACTTTAGTATTTACTAAAAACCATTAAGTTAGAATGAAGTCAAACTTCCAAAGCAATAGATGTTAGAAGAAGTCCTTTTACCAAGATTTAGTATTTCTTAAACTAGACCTACTCTTGCTTAAATATTTTTATAATGGTAGCATTAGAATTAAGTTTCTTAGAATAATTGATAGAAAACCAACTACTCCAAATATAGAAGACTATTTTAATAAAACAAACATTTCCCTTCCAAGAATAAGTCGAGAAGGTTAAACACTTAGAGATGATAATGAAAGAGAGAATATACATTCAGAAACTCTTGTTGAGTTTGTATAGCTTGGAGGTATTGACTTTCAACCATCAATACTAGAGCCAATTTATTAACCTTAACCAAATTCTCTTACTTATTCTTGAATAAATGAGTTAAATGTTACAAATTTAGAAGAACCATTTGAAATTGATAAAGATTTTTTGAAAAATGATTTTTATTTAGAAGAAAATAGATTAAAGAGAATGAAATATTTTAAAGCTTACACTAAAGAAGAAACCTACTCAATAAAAGCTATGTGGTACAATGATATGTAGACTAGATTTAGAAGGAATAATCCCAACAAAACTTTATGAAAAAACAACAGAAAGATTAGTTTTAGCTAATGGATCAAGATTAAATGTTAATTATAAAATTCCTATAGCAAAAGTTATTTAAGATGGAATTAATTTCAAAGCATCTTTTATCTTAGTAAAAAATATAAACAATGCCATGGTTTTAGGTATTCCCTTTCTTACTATGCTATATCAATTTCAAATTATTTCTTAAGGTTTAAAAACTTAAGTTAAAAAAACATTTAGATTTATTAGTATAATGAAAGAAAAAGAAGTTGATTTATTGAAAGATAATATGATTAGTCAAATAGATAGGAAATTAAAACATATTAAGTTTCCCAAAAAAGAATTAGAAGAGAGAAGAATCTTTAATCAAATAGAAAAACCTAAAGTTAGAGCAAAAATAAGAACTTTATAAGAAAATTTTGAAAAAGAAATTTGTTTAAATATTCCAAATGCTTTTTGGTCAAGAAATAAGCATATAGTCAAATTGCCTTATGTTGAAGGCTTTAATGAAGATAAAATTCCTACTAAAGTTAAGTCAATTCAAATGAATCAAGAATTATTAAAGTTTTGCAAAAAGGAAATTCAAGATCTTTTAAATAAAAAGTTGATTCGAAAATCTAAATCACCATGGTCATGTTCTACCTTTTACGTTCATAATCAAGCTGAATTAGAAGGAGGTGCTCTTAGATTAGTTATCAACTATAAACCTTTAAATATAGTGCTCAAGTGGATTAGATATTTAACACCTAATAAAAGAGATTTGCTCAATAGATTGTTTGGAGCTAAAATCTTTTCTAAGTTTGATATGAAATCAGGATTTTAGCAATTCCAAATTAATGAATCTGATAGGTATAAAATGAATTTTATAGTCCCGTTTGAGTACTAAGAATGGAATGTAGTGCCTTTTGGTCTAGAACATGCTCTTTTAGCATTTCAAAATATTATGAATGAAATTTTTATCCCATACACTAATTTCTCAATAGTATATATTGGCAATATTCTAATTTTTTCAAAAAACATAGATCAACATTTTAAACATCTAAATATGTTTTTTAATATTATTAAAAGAAATGGTTTAGTAGTTTTAGCTAAAAAGATAAAGGTTTTTCAAACAAAAATAAGATTCTTATGTCATGATATAAATCAAGGTACTATAAAACCAATTGATAAATCAATTGAATTTGCTCAAATTTTTTTTAACAAAATAAAAGGTAAAAAACAACTTCAAAGAATTTTAGGATGTCTCAATTATGTATATAATTTATTCAAAATATGAGAATTAATCAATATTTGAGAATTGAACATAAAATTTTTATTTCAAAAACTAAAGAAAAAACCTTTTCCATGGAACAAAGAAATGACAAAAATAGTTTAAGAAATTAAAAAAGAGGTGAAACATTTACTTTGTTTAGGTATTATTAATTTAAATGCAAAATTAATTGTAAAAACCGATGGTTCAAAAATAAGATATGGTGAAATATTAAAACAAGCAATTAATGATCAAGATAAATAATAAGATATTATTTAGGAATATGGAAAAATGCTCAAATTAATTATGTAATAGTTAATTTTTTTTTATCAATTGTTCTTTGTGTTTTTAAATTTTAAGATGATCTTTTTGGAAAAAGATTTTTAATAAGAGTTGATTGCAAGTCTGCTAAAGAAATTTTACTCAAAGACGTTACGAACTTAATTTCAAAACAAATTTTTGCAAAATAGTAAGCTATTTGATTTGTTTTTTATTTTGATTTTGAATTTATCAAAGGAGAATCCAATTCACTTCTAGATTTCTTGTTTAGAGAATTCCTTCAGGCAAAAACGTTGAAGCCTAAGACAAAAGCTAACTATGCACTCAAATTACCTCCTTTAACTTCATCAAAATTTAGTTAAAGACTACTTGTTCCAACTACCTATGCAAAAGTAGTTGTGTTATCCTCATCATCCTTAGTAGATTTTGCTATTCAAAATTGGTTTCAAATACTCAATCTTACATATTAAGCCCAATTAGTTCGTGTTTAAACCAAAGGTTACTTTTAAAAGAAAAATAGTCAAGTATTATTCCTGATAGAACTAGAAATATCCAAAGAGTTTTATAAAAAAACTTCTTTTGAAATTGTTCAAAAATATACTTTCAACTAGTTCATCCAAAGAAAAATCATAGGTTTTATGAATTTGTCCTAGTCGATATAGAAAGTATCGAATTATTCCATCAACATGAAGACAAGGATATTATTTATTTAAAATATAAAATTAAAAAAGGTGATTCATTTAAAACAATAGGGTCAAGTTCTGTAGACTACAAAAATGTTCTCTTAAACATTCGATCCTCCTACATATGACTAGTATAACAATGTTAAAGCATGAAAAAAATATTTTATGTTAAGAACTATTCTCATTCATGGTTTATTTAATTCAAGACCACTCAAAGTGAATTTTCGGCATGGTTTGCAAATTGGTTCAAATATTTTAGTCTAACGGATAGAATTCTTCTTGTTGAAATCCATCAAGGATTCCAATTATATTGTAAAAAGTGTAAACAACTCTACTGATAGTTAGTTTTCGTCTACTTGGTTTGACAAGTGTTGATATAACTTTACTTATTCATCCATTTGACTATTGATAGGCCAAGTAATCTATACTATCGGCATCTTGCTGAGTAATCGGCATTTTCAACATTTTGCTGAGTAATATAAATCCATTCTTGATTTAAATTCAAGTTTATGATGCGAATAGTTATCATAAGTATGGTTATATTAACTGCCCATTCTCCTTACATTTTAGAGAAGGTGTCTAATCAGGAAACTTTTACTTTTCTCGATAGTTATTTTGATAACTACTCCTTCAGATATGATAGTCTCCTATAAATATACGAAAAAAACTCTGGAAGAGACATTGGATAACCCTTAACCATCCACTTTACTTTCCTCATTCCTGCTTGTTGACTTAGGCATCGGAATGAATGTATTGGATTAGCCTTAGTACTAAGTAATTTTCTTTTCTTTGCAGGACATTTCTGACTTCTAAAATTCACCAACAATATTTAGCGTCGTCTGTTTTTTCCTAAACATACCTACATGGCTAAAACTAAAATGACCAAAAGTGCTGGTGTTGGCACTTCCTCCCAATACCTTGAGGGGGGGGGGGGAATCAACATACTGATGAGCAATGACTGGTTAAACTCGAGCAACATTGTCTCGATTTGGCTAAGGAAAACTTGGAATTAAACAAAAAAACAAGAACATATCCTTAACCTCCATTATAATAGTATTAATCCAATTAAGAACAAAGAGCATGGCAATTATGACTCTGAGAATAGCGATGGTTCAATTTATTCACCTGAGTTGCCTAAAAAGCAAGCTGAGGTTGTGATGGGACCTTTAGCCCATGCATTTAAAAAGAATGACAAAGGCAAGTAACCATACCAGGTCAACATGTGGGACCCTTACATGTTAGCATCCCTGTTGGAATGAGTAAGCAATTCCAAATCAAGAAGGGCCTCTTAGTTCCCAAGATTTTGGTGGAAGTGATAATTCGGCGCATCAAGCTACCATAGTTCAAAACTTATGATGAGATGAAAGACCTCGAAGACCACTTAGAGTACTATTGCACGTTAGCCAAGTTGCATGGTTTAAGTGATGTAATGGCTTATCAGGCTTTTCCCTCAACTTTAAGGAATGCAGCTAGTACATGGTTCAAACACTTGAAACCAAACACCATTTCTTGTTTTGATGAACTATCAGAAGTGTTTTTTTCAATATTTCTTTGCAAGTAAGCTTCCTATTAAGGATTCTTTAATCCTTAACATAATCAAACAAAGATCAAATGAGTCAATTAGAGACTATTTGGCTAGGTTTATGGCTAAGATGATTTAAATTCCAAAATTGGATATGAGTGTGGCACTCATAAAGAATAAGCTGAGAACTTTCATAGAGTTCAAGGTAAAGACCACCTCTTACATTTGTTAGGAGGATAACATAAAGGCTTAGCAAGAGGCCGAATAGAATAGAGGAGATAGGAAAAATGACAATAGGAAAAATGAAAAGGACAAACTCGGTGCAGATGATGATCAAAGTTCAAATGCCGAGAGAAGGAGACCAAGGATTTCGACATTTTCATCCCACATGCCTGTTAATCGTCCAATTTCAGACATATTGATGAAGGTACGTGGGCAAAGAGGCGTTCTACAGTGGCTGGAAAAAATGAGAGGAAATCCCTTAAGGAGAAATTCCAATAAGTATTGCGACTTCCACCACGACAAAGGTTATAACACAAATGAGTGCATCCAACTCAAGAATGTGATTCAACGTGGGCATTTGTGAAAGTTCCTAGTACATGATGCCGAAAATATTGAGAGATTGTCTTAGAGGAGACGTGAAGAATAGAAGAATGACATTCGGCTAGCTGTGGCCAAGAGAGATGCAATGGATGTGAATTCCAACAGAGCACCTAATGGAGTGATTAGCACCATTATCGGCGGACCTACTATAGGCCAGTCAAGCTCTTTGAGCCTAACGAACACCAAAAATTATGTTTGCAACATCCAAGGAAAGAAGGTCAGGATCGACAACACAATCTCTTTCATAGAGGAAGATTTTGAAGGCATCAAGAGGCCGTATGATGATGTACTTGTTATCAGTACAAGAGTTGCCAACTTTAAGGTTAAAAAATTTCTTGTTGACATAAGAAGTTCTATAGATAGCATTTTTCAGCATGCCTTTGACCATATGAGACCCAAGATCAAAGTACAACTAAGATATTATAAGTATGATTTGTATGCCTTCAATAATCAACTTGTCTAAGTAGCTGGAGTAATTTCTTTGCCGATATAGATTGGTATGATGAGCATATTGTAGATGATAAAATGGACTTCCTCATCATCAAATGTTGATCCCTATACAATATGATTATGGAACGGTTGTATCCGCATCTATTCGACATTATCTCTTCAATTATACATCTTAAAGCAAAGTTCCCTACTCTCACGGGAGTTAGCGCATGCAAAGGGGATCAGCAATTGGCAAGGTTCTTATACATGAGGGCCTTAAGACGAGAAGAGGTATTTCAGGTAGAAACCTATCTGGAAGGCAAGTTGGTTGGCATAGAAAATGCTAAGAGTGATACTGAGGAAATTTCTTTGGGAGATGACCTTGGAAAACAATGAGGATAGTGAAACCCTTGTCAGTGGGTATTTGGTGAAGTTTGATCAACTTCTTGTGAGTCAACACTGACGTATTTGCATGGTCCCCCTTCGAACATGTTGGGTATCCAGAGAGAAGTCATGGTACACAAGCTTTAGATTGATCAAAGTGCGAAGGTAATCCAATAAAAGAAAAGGCATTTTATACCAAAGAGACAAGTAGCAATAGATGAAGAAGTTTAGAAGCTATTAAAAGTGGGATTTATTCGGAAAGAGCCTTATTCGACTTTACTAACTAATTGTGTGCTAGTCAAGAAGTCTAATGGTAAGTAGCGAATGTGATATACTTCACGAATCTTAACGAAGCCTATCTCCAGGATTGTTTCCTACTATCGAAAATCGATTAGATGGTAGATTCAACCGCTGGATATGCGTTACTTTCCTTGATGGATGCTTTTTCTTGTTATAACCAAATCAGGATGCATAAGGAAGATGAAGTCAATATGTCATTTGTTGCTAATTTGGGAACATATTATTATATGGTGATGCCTTTTGGGCTAAAAAATGCCGGTACAACTTACCAAAGACTTGTTATCAAAATGTTTAAACTTCAGATCCACAAAAACATTGAAGTATCTGTCAATAACATGATTGTGAAGAGTGTGAAGGAGGATCGACATCTTGCTGATCTTGAGGAGACATTTGCTACACTAAGGAGATACAACATGAAGCTTAACCCACATAAGTGCATCTTTAGTGCAATTTTAGGAAAATTTTTAGGATACATGGTCACTTGACATGGCATTGAGGCCAACCCGAGAAAGATTGAGGTGATGATAATCATGAAATCCCTTCGTATGGTCAAGGAAGTCCAGGAACTCACAGGACGAATAGCCACCCTGAATAGGTTAGTGTTGAGAAATGAGGATATGTGCATAGAATTCTTTAAAATCTTAAGAATCTGAAAGAATTCAAATGGTTAGACAATTGCGAAAGGGCTTTCAATGATCTCAAAGAATTCCTTGCGTCACCCCTAATACTCTTGACACCCATCTTTAAAGAGAATTTATATTTATCCCTATCGATCAACCGTTGAGCTCTTTCTTCTATATTGGTCTAAATTGACAACAAAGAGCATCGACCCATTTATTACATGAGTCATGCTTTACAAGTACTAGAGCTTCGATACATGAAAATTAAGAAATTTATTTTAGCAGTGGTTCTTTCGGCAAGGAAGTTGAAGTTGTATTTTAAGGATTAGTAGATCATAGTGCTCACCGATTAGCCATTGCAGTAGGCATTGTAACGGCTTGACTCCTTTGGGAGGATGATGAAATATGCCCTAGAGCTAAGTGCCTATGGTGTACAGTATAAACCTAGAATGATATTGAAAGCTTAAGTGTTGGCAAATTTTGTGGCCGAGTTCACTGGTGAGGAAGATAGTGTGGAGGTTGCCAAGAAACCTATTTGGTAAAGGAAGTGGTGCTGGCCTTGTCCTTCAAGGCTCCTACAATGTGAAAGTTCATTATGCTTTAAAATTCAGATTCCTGACTAGCAATAATAAAGCAGAGTATGAAGCTCTGATTGCCGGACTGAAATTGGCAAAAGAGATTGGCGCCAAGAAACTTGAAGTGTTCTCTAATTCACAATTGGTGGTGAATTAGGTCATGGGAAGTTATGTGGCAAGGGAAGAAGAGATGAGCAAGTACCTATTAGTAGTACAAATGCTCGTAGAAAAATTTCAATCTTTTTCCATCCATAAGATTCCAAGAAATAAAACTATTACTGCCAATAAGTTGTCAAAATTAGTCAGTATGGCATTCCTTCACTTGAGTGACAAAATTTTTATCGAATTTCTTTCACAGAAATGTTTATCCACTCTTTCGCAGAGCTGTAAATTGGCTCCTTACCTGAAAGAAGAATCCTAGATGGATCCTTTAGTAGATTATTTGAGAGACGGTACTCTCCTTGATGACAAAAAAGGAGCATAAAGATTGGTTTACCATGTCGCTAATTATACGTTGATTGATGGTTAGCTGTACAAATGTGGCATATCACAACGCTATCTTCAATGCTTTCCTTCGAGAGATGCTTAGAGGGTGTTATTTGAATTACATGGTGACGTTTGCAGTAACCATGTAAAAGCACAGACATTGTATGTCTGAGCATTGCGACTTGGCTATTATTGGCTGACCATGAGAGAAGGTGCAAAGGAAGTTGTTTGCTACTATTCATAATGTTAGAAGCATAAGGCACCAAGTCGAGCGCTTGCAATTGAATTATGCAGCCTATTTAGTCCTTAGCCTTTCGCCTAGTAAGGGTTAGATATTCTTGGACCTTTTTCGAAATTTACTATCCAGGGACAATTCTTCATTGTTGCCATGGATTACTTTATTAAATGGGTAGAGATTGGGTAGTGGCGAAAATCATTAAATAGAAAATGGAAGCGTTTGTTTTTAATTCCCTAATATCAAGATTCAGAGTTCCTTACTTGATAATCACAGATAATGGTCCACGGTTTGACAACAATAAGTTTCGAGCATTTTGCGAGAAGTATGACATTCACCTGAACCATACATCTGTAGCACACCTTTAGACGAATAGACAAGTTGAAGCTGTAAATAAGATCATCTTATACGGCCTAAGAAGGAAAGTAGATCAAGTTAGAAGGAGAGTAAATCAAGTCAGAAGAAGATGGGTTGATGAACTGCCAAATGTCTTATAGAAGTACCTAACCACCTATAGAATTATGACAGGGGAGACTCCCTTTAAGTTAACATATGACACGGAAGAAGTCTTGCTGATTGAGTTGGATTTGCCTAATCTACAGACATAGAACTTCGATGTAATGGTTAATCATGCTGGATTAATGGCAAATTTGGACACCATTGATGAAATTAGAGATATTGCAAGAGCTAAGGTTATAGCATACCGGCATAGAGCGATAAGGTATTATAATCAGAAAGTAAAGCACAAGGTTTTTGAATCTAGAGATCTAGTTTGCCGAAAAATGGAAGAAACTGGCACGTGAGTGAGTCAAGGGAAGGTTGACGCGAATTGGGAGGATCCTATCAAGGTCTAGGAAGTCGTTATCGAGGAGGCCTATTGACTAGAAAGGATGGATGGATGGATCGATCAATCATCCTTTGAGCATGGAATGCCAAGAATTTGAAATTATATTTCAATTGATTGTTTGGATGATGTTCATCTCCATTTGTTTGTAAGGCAACAGCTTACTTGCTTGTAAGATGACAGTTTGCTTTTTTATGAGAATTATGTTTGAAGTCTTGTTATGTTTCTTGATCTTTTTATGATTGTCGAGTTAATGAGTTTTAGACTGCATTGTAAATGAATTGACGTAAGTTCTAGCCTATCGCAGTTAATGAATTACTGAAATTAATCCTACAATTGAGTAATGTGGCTAGTCTACATCTCAATTGGCTAATGGATAATGTTAGTAAAAGACGCAAGGCATGTGAAATAAAACATGCTAACCAATAAGAACATGTGAAATAAAATACGTATATCATACATGCCGGGAAAATGTGGTGCATGAAATAAAATGTACTGCAAACAGTTATATGAAAGATATTTCATTCAAAAATGTAGTTACAAATACTTGGCCTATTTATAGAATGTAATGTTCAAGGAATATAAAGAAAATCCTATGGCATATTCTCAAAGTTAACAAAAGTAATTTTTAGATTGGAGGCTAGGGCTTTCTCCGAGTAAACTTCTTTCTTAGTGCCTAAGGTCTCGGAGATGCCAGATTTCTCTTTCTGCTCTTAGGGGATTAATTTTGATAGATGTTCTTTGTCTTCCCTTGGATCTTCGGCATAGGCTTTGTTGTTACCCTTCATAATCATCTTGTTGCCTAATTCATTATTGTTGGCCTTGTCACAACTACCGACTTTATCGTCGATATCGGCGAAGTCAAGGTAGTAGAGATCATAATCAGGGTGAAGCTTCAGGATCTCTTATCTCGCCACTTGGACCCCTTCCAACAACTTCTTTCACATAAGTCTCTTATACTGTCGATTAAGAGTGACTATATTGAGTGCCTTTTCATTAGAGGGTCTTCTCTCTATAGTCTCCTCTAGTTTGGCAATATGGCTTTGTAAATTCATGTTGTTGGTCTCTAACTCTTTAATTTGAATTATGAACTTATCTTCCTTGTCGCTCATTATGCAAAGAGTTCGGCTTAGCCCCCAGCACTCTTCTTTCTTTTTTTGTAGCCTCCTTTAGGCTTTTAGACTCCTTGTATTGCTCTTCAATCTTGGCCTTTAGGTTCAAGACTTCATCGGTAGTTAAGGTATGTGCTAACTTTTCAGCAGCAAGGTCTTCATAGAGCTTTCTTGCCTCCATTTCGGCCCTTATCCTTACATTCTCAACAGCAGCAGTTTGGGCTTTGGAAGCATTATATGCATCCTCGATTTTCTGTAACATTTTCATTTAGTAAGATGAGTATTAAAAGGGACTCGATAGAATACATGAAGACTACTATGCATATTACCTTCTTAGTTTCTTTATCAGTCTCATCTAAAGCCATCAGAATGTGGTTGCTTATTTAAGAAAGAAAAGGAGTGTTAGCAACTAAACAAATTCAATTGTTAAAAGATGGTTTTGGATACTCACGTCATACAACTTAACCATGATATGGGCCTTATTGCAATCGCTGACTCTGTTGACGTCCTTCTTGGTAATCTCTTTGTCCTTTAGAAGAATAATTCCTTCCATTAAGGCCAAATATTTTGTCCTGTCTCGTAAGGCCGAGTTGATATTTAAAATGTTGTGGCTTCAACATGAGACGAAATATTCACCAACCTCCTTGTTGGAGACGAATTTAACACTACCGATGTTGAGAGCTTTGGACTGCATTGCCTTCTTCATCCTTTCGTCTAAATCTTCAGACATTTTGGCAGTTGGTTAGCCGGCAAGTTCCTTCCTCGGTTTCTTATTAGCACTCGACGTTGCCTTTACTATCAACAACAACCCTTCAACGGTAGTAGTAGTTTTGGCCTCATTGTAGGTTTGGGTCTCTTGACCAACCTTTCTTGGCTCAGTTGTTGGTTGAATATTCTTGATACGAGGCTCCCTTAAGTAGGCGATCGTGGCCGGCATACTCTTTTCACCCTCCTTCTGCTTTTCGACCTGATAACTCTTATTTTAAATACATTTCACATGGTGATTTTATAGTATTTCCCTTACATCTTTGGTTTTCTTTAAAGAAATTGATACTTAATTGAGTAAAATTTTGATTTCAAGGTTTGAACGCGTTCTTAGATCAAAAACGAAGAAAAGGAATCAAGTTTCACTCAATTCGGAGTTCAAATGAATGAGTTATGAAGTTACACAGTCTGGGACACAGTTGTATCCCCAGGCTGTGTCCATCCATGAAAATATGCTAATGTCAGAAAGTTACACGACCTGGAAACACGACTGTGTCCCAAGCCGTGTTTGGTGACGAAAATGGAAACCTTTCAATACATTATAAAAGGACATACTAGGATTTCGTAGAGGGGATTGGACATTAAAAAGAAAAAAGGCTTGAGGAGAAATAGAAAAAAAAAGGTGAAAGCAACATTCAACTTTAAGATTGAAGAGATTTATCATCAACAAAAGGGGTTTTTCATGTTTCATTTATTGATTTTGCTGCAATTCGTTTTCAGTTTCATTATGATAGCTTAGAACTCTTGTATTTAGGATTATGGAACTTAGGATTTCATGTGACTATTGGATTGATTGATAATTTTCAATAAAGTTTCTATCTTTTCTTGATTCAATTATGTTCTTTAATTGTTAATTGATATTTCTAGAATATCAATCTATGATATTATGCATGATGATTGAGAAATCACATGTGTAACGAGATCTTAACATAATTGGAGAGAATTACATATATACTTAGAGATAAGATATATGTTTCTTCCATAAAGTTGTTCTTTGTGTAGGAATTCATCATATATTAATGCGATTCTAAATTATATTACTAAGTGAAGAGATTCCAGTAAATAATTTAGGATTAGGGTTAATAGGCTTGAGAAAGGTACTAACTTTAATTGTGAATCCCTTCGGTAAAAAATAATAGAATTTTGAATTGGATATATTGTAAATGGTCACATGTTAAACACTAGGGGAAATAATTCTTAAATACGTTATTTGCATTCTTGAAGTCGTTCTTAGTTTTATCGCTTTCTAAATTGCTTAATTAAGTCTTATAATTAGGTTAGTTTGTGAATTTTAGTATTTTTAATTCACTCAACTCATCACAATTTTCCGATTAGATAATAGAGCTAAGGTTAATATTAGTATTCGAACTCTCTGAGGGATTGACTCGGACTCACATCTGCTATATTAAAACTGATAGGTGCACTTGCCTGATAGCAAGTTTTTAGTACCGCTGTCGGGGATTTTCGATATTAAGAACACTAGTTGCTTTATTACTTTGACCATTTTTTTTTCTTTTGTTTTCATTGTTTATTTGTATTAGTTAGAGCTGCAATTGATTCTATATTTCTTGCCCTTGTAATGCATGACCCAAAGTAACCTGGAAGATTTCGTAGAACTTGATCCTGAAATTGAGAGAATTGTCCTTTAAAATTTGAGATTGCGACCTAGACAAATTGTGGCTACCAGAGAAGACGAGTCAATCGTTGAGATAAAGGAAGAGGGTGAAGAGGCCAACACTCAATTCATCAATCAATAAGATCCACCTCACATGGCTAACAATGGTAACGAAGCAAATCGGACTATGTCCGACTATTCAAGGCCTACACTTATTGGAGCTGACTCCAGTATCATAAGGCTAACCGTTGCAGCTAATAACTTCTAAATTGCACCTAACATCATACAAATGGTGCAACAATATGTTTAGTTTGATGGTCTCCAAGATGAAGATCCTAATGCTCACATCTCTAGCTTTCGAAAGATTTGTGATACATTTAAAGTCAACGGAGCTACGGATGATGCCATCCGACTACGGCTATTTCCTTTTTCCTTGAGGGGTAGAGCAAAGCAGTGGTTGAACTCCCTACTACGAAATTCAATCACAACTTGGAATGAATTGGTAGAGAAATTTTTGAAGAAGTATTTCCCACCTGCGAAGACTACTAAACTTCGAAACGACATTTCTTGTTTTGCCCAATTGGAAGCGGAGACTTAATATGACACTTGGGAGCTATTCAAGGACATGCTCAGGAGGTGCCCACATTATGGCTTCTCACTATGGATGTAGATTCAGACCTTGTATAATGGTCTCAATTTATCTACTAGACAGATGATTGATGCATCCGCAGGAGGTACTTTGAACATAAAGACACCCAAGCAAGTACAAAACCTAATTGAAGTAATAGCGATGAACAATTATTAATGGGAAAGCACAAGAGCCAAGCAAAAGGTTATGGGAATTTATGATGTAGACTTGACCACTGCTCTAGCCGCCAAGGTGGATCTACTGAGTAAGAAGATTGATGCACTTTCTATGGGCCCTCAACAAGTACAATCAGATGTAAGTGACTTTGGCATGCAGGGTTATAGAGTATAAGAACAACTGGAACGGGTAGATTATCTAGGAATTCCACCCAAGCAACAAAATAACCCCCTACAATAGCACTTATAATCCCAGATGGAGAAATCACCCCAATTTCTCATGGGAAATCAAAACCAAGGCTAGCAAAAGACCAACTTTGGCCCACCTGGATTTCAAAGATCATTCCCACCTCCTCTTTCTCAAGGAAACAAGTCCAGTGTGGAAGGACTTCTTACAAAATATATTTAAGGCAATGAAGCTCGCTTATCCAACATTGAATCATCGTTGAGGAATCAGGAGGCTTCTAATCGCAACCTTGAGAACCAAATTGGTCAACTTGCGAAGCTAATTTTTGAAAGACCATAGGGAACACTACTGGGAAATATAGAAACCAATCTAAAGGAACATGTCAAGGCAGTGACACTTTGAAGTGGGAAGGAGTTGCATGCTGAGAGGAAGGTTAGCGAGAGAGCAAGGAGAGGATGAAAGCAATGGAAGACGTAGAGCCATCTAAGGCGAAGGAATATCAACCACCTATCCCATATCCCCAAAGACTCATGCAGGATTGCAATGACCAACAATTCAGTAAGTTCCTTAACCTCTTTAAACAATTGCATATTAACTTACCTCTCGTTAATGCCTTATCGCAGATGTCGAAGTATGCTAAGTTCTTGAAAGACTTGTTATCCAACAAGAGGAAGCTTGAGGAGCTTTCTACAGTCATATTGGGTGAAGAATGTTCAGCGATCGTGCAAAACAAGTTGTCTAAGAAGCTAAAAGACTTAGGAAGTTTTACAATTCCTTATCATATTGGTAACTTGTTAGTTGACAAAGCTTTAGCTGATTTGGGTGCTAGCATCGAGTTAATGCCTTATAAATTTTTCAAGAAATTAGGATTAGGGGAACTTAAACCCATACACATGAGCTTACAATTAACTGATAGATCTGTGACGTATCCTAGAGGCATTATTGAGAATGTATTAGTCCAAGTGGGTAAATTTATTTTTCTAGTTGACTTTGTGACATTGGACATGGATGAAGATTTTGAGTTGCCCCTTATCCTAGGTAGACCATTTTTAGCTACAGCTAGGGCTATCATTGATGTTAGTGATGACAAGCTCATTCTTAGAGCAGGAGATGAAGAGATCATGTTTAAAATTTCGGAGGCTATGAAAAAGCCTGTTGATCAGGATGATACTTACTATCTTCTGGATGTTACTGACACTTTTGTTTCAAGTTATATGTAGGAAGTCCTTTTTAAGGATCCGCTAGAGAGTTGCTTGCAATTAGGTATGGAAGAAGCTTCTGAAGATCCTATCAAATCGGAGGTGGTAGCACAACTGGAGGCAAACAAACCTACCTCTATCGAGAAAGGGTTTGATGAGATTGAAAAAATTGAAGGAAGCACAGTCAAACCTTCGATTGAGGAGCTACCAGTATTGGAGCTAAAGCAATTACCTGACCATTTGGAATATGCCTTCTTAGAGAAGGAATCCAAATTACTGGTAATTATAGCATCTAACCTAAAAGAAGAATAGAGAGAAAGGTTGCTGAAAGTACTTAAAGAGCATAAGAGGGTCATTGCTTGGAAAATATTCGATATTCGAGGTATCAATCCCTCCTTTTGTACTCATAAGATTTTGATGGAAGAAGACCATAAGCTGGTTGTACAACCTTAGAGAGGCTTGAATCTGAACATGCAAGAGGTAGTAAAAAAGGAAGTTATCAAACTCCTTGATGTAGGTATGATATATCTTATCTCTGATAGTTCATGGGTGAGTCTAGTGCAAGTAGTTCCAAAAAAAGGTGGGATGACAGTAGTCCTTAATGAGAGGAATGAATTGATCCCAATGAGAATGGTAACAGGTTGGCATGTATGTATCGATTATAGAAAGTTAAATGATGCTATATGTAAGGACCATTTCTCCTTACCTTTTGTTGATCAAATGATAGAACGACTAGCTGGACATATGTTTTATTGTTTTCTAGATGGCTTATCTGGTTATTTTCAGATACCTATTGCACCAGAAGATCAAGAGAAGACCACTTTCACTTGTCCTTATGGTACCTTTGCTTACTGCAGAATGCCTTTTGGTCTTTGCAATGCACCTGCTACTTGACTTCCAAACTTGAATGATTAGCTCTTCATTGAATACTAAGGCCCTAGAAGCGTCCGAACAATGTTGAGAATTATAACCCGCATGAAAAGAGAAGTCTTGGATGGATCTTAGAATCAGCTATTTAAAGGAAGGAGCACTGCCCTCTAATAGAAAAGAATCTTAGAGACCCATGTATTAAGCAACTAATTACACCTTGATTGATGATCAACTATATAAGTGCAGCTTCAACCAACCTTACCTTTGTTGCCTTACACCAAAGGAAGCACATTGAGTTCTTTCTAAGTGTATGTTCATCATTGAGGCTTAACTATCGGTAGACCATGAAAGACAATGCATGAGATTTAGTATAGTAGTACCTACAATGCCATAAACATGAGATGATAAGCCATGCACCATCAAATGAATTACAATATTTGACTAGCCCCTAGCCATTTACTTAGTGGGGTTTGGACATCTTAAGGTCATTCCCATAGTCCATGGGATAATGTCAGTTCATACTGGTTGCAGTTGATTATTTTACAAAGTGGGTAGAAGTTGAAGTAGTAACAAAGATAATAGAATAGAAGTAGGGTCCTTTGTATTTAACTTTATCTTATCAAGGTTTTGAATTCCCTATGTAATCATCACAGATAATGGACTATAGTTCGATAATGAAAAATTCCAAGCTTTTTAGAGTAAGCACGTCATCAAATTGAATTACACTTTGATTGCACTTCCTCAAACAAATGGGCAGGTGACACTAGTGAACAAGATAATATTGTATAGTTTGAAGCGAATAATAGACTAGGCAAAGGAAAAGTGGGCAAATGAGTTGTTGAGTATTTTATGGGGGTACAAGACTACTCATTGAACGTCAACAAGAGAAACCCCCTTTCATTTGGCATTTAGGTTGGAGGCCGTCCTCCTTATTGAACTTGAAAATATGGCCAATCAAGTTGGCCTAATGGCCAATTTGGACATGATAGAAGAGACAAGGGACATGGCGAGGGTCAAGATGGTAGCATACCAACATAAAGTGATGTGCTATTATAATCGAAAAGTGAAATACAACGTTTTTCATCTTCGAGATCTAGTATAACATAAGTTCAAAGTAATAGGAGTTCGAGATAGATAAGGGAAGCTTACAACCTATTAGGAGGATCCAGTTCAAATCAAAGAGGTTGTAGGGAATGGTGCTTATAGGCTAGAAAGATTGGATGGACAAGTTATTCTAAGGGCATTGGCATAGATTGTTGAAAACCTAAAGCTATTCTTTGATTGATTATTGAGATAAGTGGGTGAAGTTTCTTTATTTTTCACTAAGCATCGATCAATTATCAGTGTGTAATGTGTCATCTAATCAATTGTTAATAGATGCTTTGTTATGCCCTATAAGGTAAGTTTACTTTATAGTGAAATGTATCCAGTTTGATGTTATGAAATCCAGTCTCATTTTCTCAAGTATTAGTGAAAAGTTATTGTAATTCTATTCTATTCCCTCCTAACCTAATTACGGTTAATGGGTTGATAAATTTTACGTTCAAACCAAAACGGCAAACAAACTAACTTAATGGTTCTAACCTTAAACGGTTAACAAATGCACATAAATAGGAAAAATTAATGATTTTATTGTTTTGACCTATTATGGTTAATGAGTACGTTACTAAGCCTATACCTTGAGGGGTTAATGAGAAAATTTTTGAAGTCTTACCCTTGGATAAGGAAAAGGGATAGCCTCTTAAGGCAAAGTCATACTAAGTTGACTAGGTACACCTGTATAGCAAAGTTCATAAATCAACAAAGCATGCATAAAGAAGGTGCATATAAACATGATTAATAAAGAAATAAAATTTGTTCGACTATAAAATAAAGATTGGCATCTTGATCTAATTTGTAAAACAAAAATAAAGAAAATCAAGTTGATGATTGTTTTTGGCAATCTAGTAGGTAATCTAGTCAGCAACCTGGGCAGTAGTATTCTAGGTAGCTAAAGTAATAAGGGCAACATCTTGTGAGGCTTGGTTTTCCTCATCAAGATGAAGAATTTCTACCTAAGCCGGTACCTTCGTAGCATCAACATTTGTAGGGGCCTCTTCCTATCCTTAACCTTTACCCTCCTCCTCTTCCTCATCATCATCTTCATCATCTATGTTTGCAAACTTGACGCAAGAGAAGTCGTAGTCAGGGAGCACTTTTAGCACCTGTTCCTTTGCCAATTGAACACTTTAAAGAAGTTTCTTTAGAAGAAGCTTCTTGTAACGCTATGGTGAGAGCTTCCTCAACAGAAATCTCAAGCTTTGTAACTTGTTTTAGCTTGGTGATTTGAGGCTATTGATATGATGAGTTTTCCTTCAATTGCTTAATCCCCTCATTGAGCGTAGATACCTTTTCACTCAAGGAGATGCAAGATTTACTCGAGGACTAACATTTCTCAATCTACTTTTGCAGTCAGTACTTGAGGTCCTTCACTTCTTTGTCCAACTTATCATGTTGACCCTTCATGGTGAGAAGTTCCTTGGAGGCCTCCTTGTGAGCATTCTGTTCAATTGCCAAGAGACCCTTTACTTTCTCCACCTCCATCTTAGTAAATATTCTAGCCTTCTTGGTAATAATGGTTTGCATCTTAGATGTACATTGTAGGCTTCCTTAACCCTCTGCAAATATAAGTAGAATTTAGATATGAAATAAGCCAAATGTATTGGAAGAATAGATCAGTACTTACCTTTCGCATCTTAGCCTCAGCTTCTTCAATGGCCATCAAGATGTGCCTATTCATCTATAAAAACAAAAGTTAGCTAAATTGCGTATACAAAAACACAAACATGAACAATTTAGCAAAATTTCAAAGTAAGGGCCTCCTTAGACTCTTTCCATTCTCTCCTCTTCATCAACATACCTAAAGGGTTAGTTGGATGATTTGGCTTTAAGGCTTTAAGTTACAGCTCCTGAACACTCCCCCTCGGAGCTGCTTATGTAAGTTTTCTTGAAGGGTGTTAGCCTAGTCTTGCTTGGTGCAGCCTTTTTCTTCTCAATAGGCTTAGGGGGAACCCCCTACCTTACAACAACTTTAATATCATACTGATCCATTTTCTTCTTCTTAGCCTTAGCTTGGGTTAAGAGCTTCCTCAGGTCGATTCACCAGCACCCATATCTATAAGGAACAAAATGTGTATAAGAATTGTGAGCAAAGTATAAAAGTAAATTTTATGAACTGTGTTGAGCTAAGCTTAAAGAATGAAGTTCCCTTATGAAGTCTTAGATTGATACCACTTCTATTAGCTTGGCTCGACATGATAGGGAAACTAAGTAATACCTTCTTCTTTGTCAAAGAAGATTGGGTCATCCTTTTCATATCAATTGATTATTACCTCAGCATCTTAGAAGAAAAATTTCTTTCATTGAGCTTGTATCTTCTGAGCAGCTCACTCGTCATTGGGAAGAAGTTTGATGCCATTGATACAAATGGGTTTTGACTACCTATTCCAAAAATTTAACCCAGTCTTTGACCTTATTGAAACAAACTTATCATGCCAACTACAGATCTTAGAATCTAAGTTAACCAACAACTTCCTCGTGTTGAGCAATAGCATAAAACCACCCATCGTTATGCTGCTTTATTGTGAATAAATACTTTACACCAAATCTCTAAATCTTTATAGATTATTTCAAAAGCTATCAGGATCCTATAAATGTTTAGTAGAACATGCTTGAGACAACAAGGGCATAATTGCAAAATGCCTTATGAAATTCAAAGAACGGTAAACCTAAACCAAACTTGAAATACTTCAAATAAACGTGAAATTGATTCTTGGGAGGAAAACGAACCCTCTTGTCTACTCTAAATTTTCTCAAATTCTATTCTTCTGGGAGCTTTGACAAGAAAGGCTCATGCCTTGATAATAAGTACTTATTAGCACAGCTTGAAATCCCATTAGGAGCCCATTTATCAAACAAAATGTCATTGTATTGATAGATAGCCTATTTGTTACCTTCTCCATCATTAAGGTAGACATTCCTCAAAAGAGCTTCAATTTGAGCAGGCTTTTCATACCTATCAATCGCACTACTACAACTTGAAGCCGAGTCATTCTAACCACTAGGAGATGTTGATTCCATCATCTCATAAGGGTAGAGTACTTTAAAGGAGGGAAGACTAACTATTCCTCGATTGAGGACATATGTAACTTACAATGATCTAACGACTCCTACTTCACAAATAATTACTAAGTATATAGAGAAAATGATCATAGACAAGATAGCTTTAACGTACGTTTCGAGGATAAAGAAAATGCAAGGCCATGATCTTTACCTAGAAGCTTTACTTCCTTAAAGATAGTTAGCTTGAATAGAATATCACCCCAATTGAAAAAGTGACTTACCAAAGTTTAGCGATCAAGCTATTTTAAATCATAGCATAAGTATTACCACTATTCGGCTACTTGCTTGGTCGACTAATGTATGAATTTGGCCAGTACTATTTCTATGTTGGATACTTTGATCATGGGATTTGAGGGGTAATTGTTGGTAATGGATTTTCATCCCTTCAATCACATACTTGGCTCTATGCTTACCCATCTTAAGTGAACTGAAAATTGACTAAGGAGTTGTGCCTTTAGCTAATTCCCATTGTAGTTGACCTCTTGGTTAGCTAATACTTGGTCGATAGCTTAGTTGCTAACCTCTTGTTAGAGCTTTTATAGCTCAGCACCAATCCTCTAATTTTTATTACTAAAGGCCTAATTATTAAGGCCTATTCCATGGAGGTCTAAATATTCAACTAAGGGTACAAACAATTTAACAGTTACTCAAACATCAATTAACCAACCGCCTACTTGCTCTATGATTTACACATAGCCAAATTTAGGAGACACTATGTACCCTTCATAATTTAATTGCTAACTACTTCAATTATTGGAAAAGGCCTATTAATATGGGAGTACAACCACTATAAAAACTCTCTACACACTCTAAACACTTATCCTTGTACTCTTAAATAGACTTTTCCAAACACTACACTAACTTAAGTATTGGAATATCTATGTTAAACTAACCCTGGCACCCCAAAGCTTAACTTTTGCTCTTTTGCATATCATAAAATACCAATCCAGATTTCAACAACAATATAGTTCCCATACTCTACTGAGAAAAGTTGTCCTACCTTATTTACAAGAATCTTTGTACGGTAGCTAGATCTTATCGGAATGAAACCTATGATCCTAAATAAGAGTTATCAGTGGTCTAGTTTGAATCACAATATTTTCACTTTAAGGTTTTCAAGGATTAGGTTGAAGGTTGCAATTTTTGAGAGATCGTTATCAGCAAACCTTAAGAGTAACAAGGTATGTGATTCTTTTATCTAAATTTGTTATTTTGTTGCTGATCTCATGAATTTGGGATTAGACCTGAATATTCCATGGTAGAAAGTTGCCAAAATATCACTTAGGTAAGGATTTGTAGTAATAAGATAATTTATGATCGAATCAAAAGGTTTTAGAGTGTTGAAAATCGAAGGATAAGAAGAAAATGTCAATTAGTGAGGGTTACAAGTAAATACCATCTGTGTGATCCTATACGTAAACCCCTCAGCAAGTTTTGTAATGGAGAATTTGAGGTCAAAGAGGATCACAATTAGGTTCATGGATGTGAACATTAGGTGTAATCTAATAATTTAAATTTAAAGAAGGATCATAGTTCAAGATCATAAGCATGAACCCCTAGCATAATCTTATTCTTTTCCTTTGTTCCCTCGTTTCCTTGTTTCTTAATTCTTTTCATTCCTAGGATTCATCCTAACCTTTCTTAAACATTTGTAGGACTTCAAATTGAATCTAAAACCTTAGGATAAGCCACTAGTAAGACTTATACACCAAATAGAATCAAGTAGGAAAGTATAAGATATATTTTCTAGAACTTTAAAGGTATATATTTTACATTGTGCTTTCAGGTGTTTATATTGAGCAAATTATGATTTAGTTGTTTCTCTTGCTCAGGATTTAAGTATGTGTTTACATAGTTGTTGATTATGCGTGTTAGCTTAGAGATAACTTGATTTAATGAATATTTGGCAATTAATAATTACTCAACTACTTATGTTTGGCTCGATTGAGTGACAAATTCCTAGAGGGCATGCCTATGATCCTTAAGTGGTGTTGTCTTATATAGAGTTGTTCGTAGATATGATTAGAGGTATAATTAGGGTTATAGGATTGAAGTGGTGAACTTGTAATAGTTAAGGAAGGTGTAAGGACTATATGATGGTGAACCCTTACTGATACTAATGAGTGCCTAAAAAGGTGTCAGGACTGTGTGATGGTAAACCCCCTACCAATAGAGAGTGTGATTATAGGAAGGTGTAGGGACCGTATGATGGTGAAATCTTACTAATAGAATTGTTGAGGCCAAGGATGGTGTGTATGATGAAAATATATGATTGAAATCTTAAGAATTCCTTTGTTAGTTGTGATCATTTAATTAATACAAAGTGAAACAAACATTTCTGTTTTTCGTTTCTTTATTGCATTTTCTTGTATATGTAGTATGATGTTTGGCATATGCGTGTGGTTGTGGTACTTACATATTGGGCAATGGCTCATTCTTTTATTATTCTAGTTGTAATGCCATATGATGAGTGAGTTATCTATGAAGATTTGGATGATATATACTATTATCAAAATCCAAGGAGTGGCAAATACCATTATTATTACGAGGAAGAATAATGCAATCATTTTTTGAATTGATTTACTAGGAAGATGAGATTAGTTAAGTTAGAATTTGATGGACTTGTAGTTTACTTCCTTATTTCCGTTGTTACAAGATTATTGAGTTTTATCAAGATAATTTATTGAGGTATGGGTTAATGATTGATGTACCATAGAGATTGGCTATGTATTTATTCGTGGATATTTGTTAACTTATTAGTGATATTAGACAACTGTAGTGCCTGAAGTGTCAATAGAGGCTTAGGGGCACATGGCAAGTTGTAATCTCTTAAATTTAAGGCATCATATAGACCGTATAGCTCATCTAGCAAATCTTCCACAATAAGAATTGAGAGCTAATCCTTAATGGCTTGTTAGTTAAATGGTTTGTTAATTTAGTTAATGACAATCCACAAATATCTATTGTGAGTCATCTTTTTTGGTTAACTAATACCGCATGGATGCAAATTAAGCTCTTACTAGCTCCAGTAATACCTTTTCTAAAGATCTTCTTAATCATATCTTCAAGTACTGTTTTTTGAGAAGATGGATATCTATGTGGCCTCAAATTTACTAGTTTCAAATGACTATTCAAAAATATTTGGTGGTCATGAAAATAGACGGGTGCATGCTTCTTTCTAAAATAATTCATAATAATCATCTAATAAATCTACTATTTTAGGAACTAAGTTATCATTGTTTATAGTAGATTCATCATTCTTTTCATGAATTTTAACTAATTAGCATAATATTATAATAGAAAAATTTTCATGTTGAGCAATTTAATGAGTCCCCTTTAATTATTCTTAGCTCCACTTACTCTCGTCCCTTGAGTTCGCAGGGCTTGTCATCAAGCATAAACTTCATTCTTATGTTGTCGAAGTTCCAAATGATGAACCTAACTAACTTAGCTACAGTAAATCCAATATTAATATAATTCGATGTAAAATTTTTACCTTGTATTTCCCAATCATTACATGGAATGACATGAACACTAATTAAATGAGTGGCATCTACGTCACCTTAAAGAAGGTTATTACCTTTATCTCAAACTTAAAACTATTGGATGGTTTTTCATCTATAAAGTTAAGCAAACTCCTTGTAACCACCAATGTTCCAATTCGTCTCTTCTTGTAATACCTAATCATATACATATGTGAAGTAACCTGATCAATTAAGTTTTTGTTTAGTAAATTTAATGTCAATATGGCAAGCTCTTCCTCCTATCATAATTTGATGTCTTCTCTGGACATCCTATCACCCTCTTTCAAATGCTTCATCACACAAAAAAAAAAAAAAAAACAAACTACTTACTCCTTTTTTCTTCTATTTTATTGCCAAAAAGGTTAGTTATTAGGTCAATTTTGTAATTTCCATGTAGTGTTTGATGTGATTGGTGTTAGCATGGGTAAAGGTTTATTAGTGCAGTTTGAAGAAGTTAGTTGAGGGTGTGTTATGGGTGTGCTTAGTAGTTTTGTGTTAGTGGGAGGAGGTAGTTGTGGTTGTGGGGTATGGATTGGTTATTGTAGGTTTAAAGTGTTGTTTATAAGAGTGATTGATTGCATCTTCTAGCTTAGTTAGATTTCAAACTTGGTGGAGAGTGTTGGGTTGAAACATAGGAATCACGTTTTAGAGTTTAAATTTAAGGTCACTCATGAAACAACTAATCAAATGGTTTTCCAACAACTAAACTAGACACTTAAAATTCCCCATATATGCTTGTAGGGACCTTTTTGCTATAATTGTTTTGAATATACCATCAAGTTTTCAAATATATGCACTTTAAACTAATTGGTCAAACCAACAAATAGATCTTCCCATAGCATCAGGTTCTATATTTTTTGGATACTCAGGTACTTATGATACCACTACAATAACATTTCTTCAAAATGCTCTGAAACAATTCAAACTTTAAATTTAGGAGGTGTTCATGTAGTGTAAAATATTGCTTAGCTCTGTACCTTTACGCTCTTAGACCTACAACCTTATCCTTAATTGGAATCTATTGTAATGCCTCTGTATCATTGCTTTCCTCACACTAGAGAGAGCATTAGTAGCAGACATTCTTATGTCATCTTGCAATTGTTATCGTATAGCTACTCGTATCGCCCGTCACTTACCATTAATGGCTTATTACTGCTGCAAAGTGCCTATAAAGACCTTGATCTATTTATCTTATTCGTCCACCATTTCTTGTCTTTTTTTTTTTTCCCTTCAATAAAGCTTACCATCTATCATTCTGCCCCCTTGATTGAAGTTTAGGAAAGTTCATTAATTTAAATTCTCATATTCCTAATTGACTTACCACCTTACTAGTTACCCATGTGATTAGGCTATTGTCTCTTTTCTAATCATTTTTTATTTTATGTAATAGAAAAAAACTATTAAACTTCTTCTTTGCAGGTCAGTCCATTATTTCAGCTATTGCTCAAGCCCGATAGAGGCTTACACCATTAAGTGAGCCCAATTCCATTTCTATCGACAGATAGCTTATTTTTCTTGAATCTTCCCATCAAGTTGTCTTTTCTTACTTTACCCTTGTCTTCCTTGAGACATAAATCCTGTCACTTACCTTGTTTCTTAACTGTAAAACCCTAACATCCTCTACGGTGGTTGAACATGCTTATCAATATTGACAAAATAATCTTGATATTGTTCCTGTATCACGCCCTAGGTTTTGTTATGAGCTTGTTGCTTTTCTTTTTTCTTTTTTACTGTAAAAGCCTAACATCCTCTAAAAAGGTAGAACATGCTTATCAATGTTGGTTAAAAAAGGAGCATGCTTATCAATTTCAACAAAATAAGCTCGATGTTGTTCTTGTATCACACTCTGGGTTTTGTTATGAGCCTATAGATAGGTAAGTTAGTAATAGGTTGGAAGTACAGTTCTAGTTATTCATGGTTATTAGAGCTCTCATAATGTGATGAGCGATGTGTAGAAGGCTTAGGAACAAATTCACCAACTTTATTGAACATGGAGAATTAAGAGTTTCATCCATTCTTCTCATTTAAACTTAGTCTTCTTATGGATCTTTAATTAGATTGTGGTGAACCAATTTATCGAATTATCGTGTAATATACTTGTTTCTCCTAACACTCGTAAGGCGTAATATCGATTTTTGATTCGATTGTAACCCAATTCAGCTTCACTACTTGTGTGTACTATTGAATAATTGATTTTGTTCATATTCTTATATTTTCATTCATTCATAAGCACCAAAAACCCAAAAAATCACATAAAATAATTTCTTTTATCATTCAAAAAAACTAAAACCCAAAACAAATTATTAGATTATTTTGGAGTATATTTGGCCACGCATCAATATTGTTAGAAACAGGTTTCCATCCTGAGGAAGTGACAAATAATTTTTCATTTGAGACACCGATTTTATGAAAAACTGCAGTAGTTTTCTCCATGCAACTTGCAGGGCATGAAATATTGGGATACATTAGCGATAAGAACTGTTTGAAGTTCAAGAAAATTAACCATCCAGAAAGCTAATGACATCGTAGATTATCAGAAGGGAGTTAAAAGGGGCATATCAAGGGGAATAATTTGAAAGGACATTGGAAGGTTAATTATTTTGTGAATACATATTATAATGCTGTAATGTTTTAACAACATATAGTCATAGTAATGCTCTGATTTCATATAGGAAAAGGCTATTTTAGCATAAAAATCTATCCTCAATAGATGTATAATTTACAAAAAAGAAGAAGAACAAATTTACGGTTAGGACAGTGCATGATTATAGAACATCAATTTATACCACCTGTACACTAGCTGTGAGATAATCATCATGATTCTTTAGCAGTGCTAGATTTTATTTTCTTTGCCCACGGGAACTTGTTAAAAGACACAAATAACTGCTATTTTCTTCATGCCATGGCTTTGGTTGTTACGTCCATTATTAGCTAATCATTATTCCACTCGAACTGCTCTTCGGCATCTAGAATTCTATGAATCTCCTTAACGCCATTTATTCCAACGTCTGTATTCCATTTATGTCTGAATTGATGCATGCTTGTATTTCTTCCAAAGTTTTTCCCTTTGTTTCTGGAACAAACTTTGCTACAAATAGAATAGTCATGGCAGAGAACCCTGAGTAGATAAAAAAGGTGCCTGCATATACATATTTATTGAAAGATCAAAGAACCAACATGTTCATGACATGTTCTAATGGATACTAGATAAGATTTACTGTTGTTGTGTTTAAGCAAAGCAAAGATTAGGAAACTACTTACCTGAAGAACTCCAACTCATAAGGAAGTTGAATGTGTAGGACACTATCCAAGCACACAACGAGTTTATTAGAACCGTCAAGCTGCCAGCAACACCTTTTATGTCCATTGGAAAGATCTGCATTGTCAGATACAGCATATGCAGAGTCAAATCATGGTTTTTCCAAACTTGATGAGTTTGTTTTGTGTGACGTTTTAAATTTAGTAACTTCCATAGGAATTTCATTATGCACTAGAAAGTGAAAGAAGTCATTATTACGGACAGGGGTCAGCATTTGAGATCCATGTTATATAGGGTCAAACACTCCAAGACTTCAAACCAATTCATACTCTCATCCTTGCAAATGAGATGAAACATAGTTATCATTGTAGCTATTGTTTTAATAATTCGGAATTGATTCTCCAAGTACAATGGCACCTCCTCATCAATTTGAATTACATTTTTACCTCAGCCATTACGACCCAAGGAACTGCTCCAATTCCCATACAGAATGATCCTATATAAATCTGATTTGAAGCCGTAAGAGGAAAGAGTTATTACTTTTTTTTTTTTTTTTTTCCAACATAAGGATCAAGTCAATATCTTTTCATGACTGGTCATAGTAGTTTACCAGTAAGCCAGCAACTGCAAGGGATGGCACATACTCAAGATACATTCCATGTGCCTGATGAGATAAATCTAGTGAGATCTCTCTGGAGTAGAGGGAAAAACGAGAAGCAGCGGATAATCAGATATCAAGAAAATTAGCCCTTAATCTACTCACCTTCAAGAAGAATGACAATCCTGTCAAGAAGCTCCCTAAAAATGTTCCAGTTGCTGATACCTGGAAAGCAAAATTTAATTGTCATCAGTCAACTCTACGGTGGCAAGAGGATAGAACTTGTAGGTACCATCATTAATGGGCGTCTTCCAAATTTATCCATCAGTATTGCCTCCAACAGTGTTATTGGAATCTACAAAATTAATCACAAATAGGTCAATATCAACTATGAAGAACACGAACTCGATTTGTTGGCCTAAGTTTTGAGTCAATCATGAGGCAAAATTACCTGAATACAAGCATAGGCAATAGTTCCAAGTTTTCCTGAAGAATGACCTAAATTTTCAGGCAAAAGATGGTACTGTTTTAGCAGAAGCTTGTCGACATCTACACAGAGCAATGAACGGACAGATAGGACAAATATGATTACTAGCTGAAGCAAAGGTTTCGCTTGCATAGAAGCTGATTCCACTGATTCCCACGAATTGTTGTGATACCATCAATCCTACCCCAATCTGAAACATTCGTCGATAGTTGTGTTGTTAACACATCAAGGAAGGATAGCGCTTATTTTAAGAATCTAACACAACATTTTGAGCAAAAAATAAGAAATTTTCTTACAATGACCAAGCCAATGTACTTCCGTTGAAACAAATCCAGCATTCTGGCTTTTGGAAGCTTTTGCAGGGTCATGATATAAACCTGTCAAGAAAGAGCGTTATAGCCATCTGTAGAAAGAAACTCTCTCAAGGAAGCTGCTTTTGAAGGCATTACTTGAATCTCTTTAGCTTCTTCTGAGAAATCAGCATCCTTGCCACGGAGTCGTTGTAGAGCTAACTTAAATTCTTTCTCCCGACCAACCTTGGCCTGAAAATAACAATCATTTTTCCTGAATTTTGTCTCTACTTCCTATTTTCTCATGAAATTCAAGCTCAATGTCTTACCAGCCATCTAGGTGATTCAGGAACAAAGAATAGCCCCACTAGCAGCACAACGCATGGAACAAGTGCTTCAAGAACAATCAAACTCATCAGTCATCTAACAAATGGATTCTCCCTTTTCAGACAAGTTATGTACTGTCTTTTGTGGAATTCAAGCAGCACACTTTAGAAAACAAAAGATTTACCAATAAGAGCCAATATCCTCCATGTTACCACAGTGCCAATTAAGAATGAAACTGATGCTCCAGAAACAACCATTAGCTGCATAATTCCATGATGAGGAATGGACCAAAACTTTGTGGATTATTATCTTCTCAGCTAAATTATGGATTATTTTACTTACCTCATTAAAAGTAGTGAGCGCTCCCCGGAGAGTTTTGGGTGCAATTTCAGCTAAATATACCGGATTCTGTTGAACCAATTTTGCTTAACTGTATCACAATTCTGGCACTTACTTTTATAGACTACAAGGTAGAATACGATATCTGCAGTTTCATAAAATTTTAAATAGCAAAGTTTGATTACCACAAAAGAGAATAACCCTATAGCATATCCTGTGAAGAATCTTCCCATATCAAGTGACAAAGCATCCTACATCGAGGAGTGATACGCAACATAAAAAGAAAGAATGGCATCAATTTATCGGAATTAACTAGAAGTAACAAAAACAGAGTGCAAAAATGCACATACATTAGAGAAGTGTATTGCTAGCCATCCAGTAATGCAGAAAATTGCTGATGTCCTCATTGCCTGATCCAAAAAAAGAAAAAAAAGATCAAATTTCTGCAATGCTAACTGGCTTAATCTTGATTAAATATAATCAATCTAAACTAAAATTTGCAAGTTTTTCATACTCCTTTTCGACCAAGGAAGTCAGCAATATGGCCACTGGATACGGCACCAAGCATGGCACCAATTGACAATATGGAACCAAACAGAGAGTACTGTCACATGGTAAAACAAGAAATTTAGTACTACAGCTTGATCACTCGTTGAAAACATAAATCTACAAAATGAACGAAAGGTTTATGCCCACCTCAGCCAGAGACAGACTTAGATCTTCCCTGATAGCAGATTCTGTTGGTGCAGAATAACTCACCTGCCGAAATCGGAAAAAAATTTAAGCTAAACAAACCTTTCCTTCTACCGTTTCCATTAATGGTTCCTAAAACCAATATTCGAAAAGCGAAATAAGAATCCCCTAGTAACCGACTTCTTGACTCGGTTTTTTCTTCGTGGTTGTCCATAATTTCGAGTTATCGAAATGCATAGATAGCCGTACCACGATTTCGTTAAATTTTGCGTACCTTTTTTTTTTTTTTTTTTTTTCTAATTTCATCCACCTCTTCAAAATAATATTTGTTGCATGGCAGGACTAACTTGACACATTACAAGCTTTTCAGAGCTAAATAAATAGGGGGGCGCGGGGTGGTGATGGGGGTGTGGGGAAGTGCAGGTTTAGTATTTCTGATGCAACTATCTCAAAAAAAAAAAAAAATATCAACATTAAATGTTAAGAATTACTTACACATGACCCGAATGCGTATGATCCACAAACCGTAACAAAGGTGCTTCGCGCAACCATTGCAATGGATCCATTTTCAGCACCATCATCATTACCTCTTTTTTCCAGCTTAATGAAAGGCTTACCCAAGTCTCTAAGGCCCTGCACATTGCCTTTCTCGACATCCTCGTGTAGTTTTGTAGTCATGTTGACGATCAAAGTTGAGTTTTAGTACTAAGATACCAAGAGTGGGTGAGAAATAGAGGGTGGAAACGTTTAAGACGTGACAGAGAAATGGGTAATGACAAGTTGTTAATATTGCCAGGATTTATAAGAGAGTATATAAAAAGTGATGCATCGAATCGAGATGTTTATTTTTCCAGTATTAACTTTACTTGGGTTCTTGAATGTATTTATAACTATATGGAGTTTATTTTGACTCTTAAGATTGTAATCAGGTGTGATTTATTACCCAATTTTTCACCTTATATCAGAGATATTTTCAGGTAATAATTTTCATCATCTAATGCTTTTAGATATTATCCTCTTATTTCTACTCTCTGGTCTTATCTAAAAGTTACTAGGGTTTTGTGTTTGGGATTCTCTTCCGTATCTGCATTATCATTATCCAGTCGTAGTCCCGTATGGCCATACTTCACCGCCCATAAGAGCAAAATAAATGAAAAGATTTTCATTTCCTTGGCCAAAACCCAACACAAAAGGTCGCACGGTAAATAGCTTTTCTAGTCAGACTACATATTTATGTAGATATATAGAATAGGGCACACGCTAATAGGGTTGCAAACGTGGTGAGCCATCCACGGTCTCGTTTTGCTTTAAATTCAGTTTGCCTTTAACTAGCTGAATAAGTAAACGGTTAAATTGTAAAAATAAAATAAAATTCGTTTATTTAAACGAGTCAAGTTTAAGTATTTGTTTATACTCGCAGGCTAGCTTGTTTAGACTCTTAAACTTTATATATATATATTATAAATATATTATATATTATAGATAATTAGCATACAAAGACTAGTATCTATATAATATATATAAATATGTAATATGATATGAGATAATATATAATCTAATAATAGGTAATTATGCACAAACTACAATTCTAATTTTGAAGATTTTATGTAGTTAGGTGAATTAAATTTTGAAATGAAAAAAAAGAATAATAATAAACTAAATATTTAACGTTTCATTATGTCATTATTTTATATTTTTTTAAGCATCCAAGTCGTGGATATATCACTGCTATTATATACGTACAAATTAATCCGTTGCCTCCTTGAGAGAACAAGTTATTGCATGGGTAATAATATAATAATTTCTTCACAATTTGAATCATGAAAAACAACACTGAAAGTATTTATATTTTTAAGTTATTTGATAACTTAGAAATTTATGAGAAATGAGAATGTATGCTAAACCTGTATTCATATAATTATTTTATGTTTTAAAGTCAATACAAGTACATCTTATTTTTATGATTTTTATTAACAATTTCACGTGTAATTACTTTTGATACATAGTGGGAATATATCGTTTACTAGTGTTATTCAATGGGTTTTTAATGTAACATTTGAACTTACAAATTTAAACCCCGTCTCCTTAAAAGAAAATAAGTTAAGAATATAATAGTTGTTCATAAAAAAGTGATTTCAATTTGAAAGTTTAAATTAATTTTATAATTTAAAATTTGAAAAACAGAAAATATTTTGTTAGGTAATGAGAAAACTCTCACTTTTTTTTTAATCATTATTTTATATTTTTGGCACTCATGTTGTAGCTGCATGAATTCTAGGTTTCTAATGATATAATTCTTCTGAAATTCTGTTATTTTAAGAATAAATCTAATGAGATATAGTGCTTAGAAATTATCAAGGAAAAAATCTTGATCAAGATGAACAGAACGGTTTTTTTTTTTTTTTTTCTCCTCACGTTAAGCGTGTTCTTTGCAAGCTTCAAAGAAATCAGCCTCGTCAGAACGTTTTCAACAAAACAATTTCCCAATGCGTTTCTTTTTTTACATGATAAAAAAAAAAAAAGTTTTGTTTTCTCCATATGAATGATCTTTTCATTCTGTCCCATTTCATCTATTGTTGCGACAAAAATGGCATAAAATAGGAGAGTTTATTATAAGCCTAGCCCATCAATTGGTTATTGGATAGTGAAGCTCAGTTTTGTATATTGAAATCACTCCTGTAAATATCTTATTCTCTTCTTCTTGACTAGAATCTTACTCCACTTCCTTCAAGCTTACTTCATCGGTTCTACGAACTTTCCGAAACCATAACACACTTTCTCTCTCTTTAACCCATAATCCATAGACTCGATTGAACATGACATAAGAAGTTAGAACCGCGCGAGAGGGAGCAAGAAGAAACTATAGCTTGAAATAAAGGGCAACTCAAAGGAGAAGACGGTCATGTCAGTTAGGACAAATACTGAATTATGATTGTCTAATCATCACAGCTGTAACTCATGAATACTTTGAATCTATGTGAATTAATTAAAGTTGATTGGAGATATCTAAAAAGAGGTTTATTGATTGAGCAAATTGATGGAAAATAGGATTAATGATGTTTATGTAGTAGAATTACAATTGAACGAGTAAATTGACAAATTTAGGCTTTGATTATGGTTTTTAATCAAGGAAACTAACCAAAGTAGCCAAACTTACTGAAATGTATAGAATGACTTGAATCGTTATATAATTAGGTTGGTTGATGGAAGTTTTTGTTATGGGATATTGAGCATTTTTGCCTTTAAAGCCAAAGCAAACTTATTTCGTTACGTAGTCAAGTTTTTATGCGTTTTAACATTCAAGCTGACTGAAAAGATTCTAGGTGTGTTCTCAAAGGCTTTTCTATTTGATTTACAATTGCGTATAGTAGTGAGTGCTTTATTAATTTGTACATTTTAAGCTAAACTGACTACCGACCGCATTTGATTTTAATGTAATGTGCATGATATTTGAAACGCTTGATGCATACATGCTTAATGCAATGCAAAGTAAATGGGTTTTGGGTCAATAAACAATGGCCATAGGATTGGATCAAGAAGTTACGATGAAGCTTGGTTCAAGTACTGGCATTAACAACAGTAAATCAGGAACTTTCCATAGTTATCAATTGGCAACTTTAAGCAAAGTAGTTACTCTGAACAACTGCTGCTTAACATGAGGTAAGGTACATGACGCAGATTGACTACATGAGGTCAAGAAATCACAACTAAATAGCTTATGTAATGGGGAACGAACTTGGAATCAGAACCAAGGACGAGGTGTCATAAGGTCAATTGCAAATATGGCCTTACAACCAAAAAAAAAAAAAAAAAAAAGAATCGAGGCGAAGTTCATGGGAAGATTCGGGTGAGTAAGACTTCTGATAATAAGAAATCTAAGTGCTAAAGGAGTCTTTTAGGATGATGCTAGTGAAAAGAAAAGGAAATTTTGGAAGCCATATTTGGTATGCAGAATTATAAGCCGGTTCTTATGGAAGAGAAAGATGTTAGAAGCAGACTCGACTTAGCTTTTGAGTCGTCACAATAGTTTCTGATTTGACAATAGATGAGCAAAAGTTTTTGAATTGAATTCTAACTATGAGAACCAATAATTGAAGGTTTTATTTTCCAAGCCTAACAAGGGAAAATCTTCTCAAGGAATGAAGAAATCTTCCATACCATCTATTAGTTAGGAAATATTTTTACAATAGCTATGTTATTTTTTTTCTTGAGAAATTTGTGTACTTACCATCAAATTTAGAAAATATTACCAAATTATAAATTTTATGAAAAATATTACCATAATACTATCTTTATGTTGTATCTACAAGATGCACGTACCTTACAAGGACAACATTGGTATAACTATAAGTATGTTGCACTGGCAAAGTATGACATTACCTTTACTATGTGTATGGTACTGCTTTATGTTTGTTGTACCTTCAAAATATGAGTTTTGTAGTATCATTTCCACTATTATCTTTTATCTGTATAAAGTCATCCTATTGTATATATTAATTAATTCCATATATTTTTAACTTTATTTATATATTATTTTAGCTAAAAAACTTGCTTTAAATTCAATTTATCACTACAGGGAGGTCTTATTGAATTGTTCATCTTTATTCAATTATTAAATATATCATATTCAACTTTTCACTCTACAGAGTTGTTATTGTCTTTATCCCCATTTAATCATTAAAAATTATAACTTTAATTAGTTTATTGATTCAATCAATTAGTTGTAACAATGTTGATAAGTAACTAACGAGTATGATATATGAAGAAATATATATATATATATATCATCATCATTAATATTGAGCAACAAGTGTATATATTACAAATGTTTTTTATCATATATAAGTCAAATTTGTGTCTAATCCTATACAAAATCGTCTATTCCAACACCTCCTCTTGTATTTTCTTGTAATAAGAGATGATCAAATTGCTTATATCAAAGTGATGTTCATCCATTCTCATTGAATTACGATGGGGGAGTTACTCTTTAACTTGTGATGTATTTAATAATCCTTGCACATCTAATAAAATTTACCAGTGATTTGATCTACAATATTTTATCGAATTGAATTATTAAACCAAATATCATACAAATTAGAATTAAGTTGATAAACAAATATTGTATTATTTAAGAAATACCTATGTAAATGTCTCTCCCATATTTAATGGTGTTGAATGTATTGGCTTTTAAGAGTAAGTGGAGTGACAACGAATGATAAGGATATAGATTTATTTAGTGTAAACAACTTAAATGATGAGGTATCATGTGTAGTACAATCTGTCAAAGCATTAACAGGTGGATCAACTGTAGGAATATCGATAGTAAGAAGATTAATAGTAAGAGGATATACTATATCGTTAATAGGAATGTCTATATCAATATCTACAAAAGGACTAAGGACTTATCTACTAGTTATGGCTATGAATCTCAAGCTCAACCTTGACCTCATCCTCATCCTCGACCTATGAAAGAAGCCCTCTTTGCCCCTTATTGCTAGGTAATCTTTTAGCATCCCCGAACCAAAATCCTTATGGATTCTCAATTCCTCTTAGCCAGCTTCTTTCCAAGATGAAGATTAACCCTTATGTAGAACGACGAGACAAATCATTTTGAGTGAGGTTTAAAGGAGGTTTACCTAGCTGTAACCTACTAATTTCACATGACTTAACTTGTTTGTGTTGTTAGTCCTCTCTTTGTGCTTGATGGGTTGAAGGCTACTCCTTCCATTAAACTAGATCACCTAGTCTGATACCTCTATATCCCTTTAACGTGTGTCTACCTATAGCAGTTAAAACATAAATCTGTTATATGTCTGTAGTCTCCTCTGTAAACCCCTAAAATTTTTTATTTAGCTTTTGAGATAGACTCAACTATATTAGACAATTTAGGAGTTGACAAAGTTAATGAAAGTGAAAATCCTAAAAGAATTAATCAATCGCGTAAGAAACTTTCCTACCCTAAATGTATCTAAATACTAAAGATTTCATTTAAAAGTGATAGAAATCCTAAATTGAAAACCCTAAGGACATATGTGCACTAATTCATCATAATATACCCTAAAACCCTAATTGATAATATAACCCTTGTATTTTGCCAAATCATTAGTAAAAGGTTAGAAATGACTTTCAATCATGCATATATGTATTGAATCCTCAAGTAGTCCTTTAGAAACTAAGATAATAAATTATATATTACATTTATCTCTTAAGTATATGACCAAGATAGTATTACATAGAGTTAAGGGTATAGTTGAAGATTATGATAAATATAGTGAACCTTAATACTTTAATTAGTACTTTTCACACTAAGTAGTTTATCAAATGATGTATATAGGCTATAAATACCTAAAGTAAGACCTCATCATATATTTTTACTAATTTATTCACCAAATACCTTATTTCCTTAAATTTTTCTCTTCATTTTCCTTAATTACTATATTATGTGTACAAAATGACATATGCTTAAGGAAAGTTGACCAAGTCAACACATGTTGACTAAGGTCAAAGGGTTGACTAAGTCAGCACATGTTGACTAAAGTCAACAAAAGACACTAATGCATAAGAAAAAATATCTTAGCGTCTAATGATTTCTTTTCTTTTCTTTTCTTTTGGTTTTTCTTTTCTCCTTCCCCTTAATTACCATCCATTCATTTCTCCTTCTAGACCCCACCATTTCCTTTCTTCCATAATAAAAACAAAGCAAAAGAAACAAAACAAAAAGCCTCTCCATTGCCATGACTCTTCTTCTTCCATTTCACTTTCAATACTTTCCTCTATGTCTCCATAATTCCAACACAAACTAAGGTATGTAATTAAGTTACTTTATGTTGCTTTATATTGTTCATTAGTTAGTAATTAGGTATATTAGATAAGTAGACATGTGTTAAGTATGATCTTGAAGAAAAGGACATAAAGTTCTCATCTTTAAGTATAGGAAGTTAGGAATCATGAAGAAGAGGAAAGGAATACATGTATATATGCCCTTAAGTATGTGTACATAAGAATATACTAAAAGAATACAAGTATGGGGATCTTGGTACATGGGTATTTACCATGTACATAACCTAAATTAAGACAAATCCTAACCATACATACCTATACTATACTAAATACACACTTAAAAACACAAAAAGAATGAAATTAGGAAGATTTTCTTAAGAGAAAAATTAGGCATACGAAATTTGTACAAAAATACATATATGACTGTATAGATATATGAGTATGTATACAAGTATAAATACAGTATAAGTATAAGTATATATATAAGTATGCTAGTATACATATAAGTAGATGAAAGGTATAAGTATATGTACATTATGTATAAGTGTACATAAAACACATAATCATGAGATAAGGCTTAGGTAAGCAAAGGATGATGCAAGTAATGATGTAATCACATGATGAAATAAGCCATGACATAAGCAAATGATGATGTAAGCGATGACATAAGTATAGGTTTATAAAATAAGAAAATAAGAAGAGTGTATAATAATTAAGTACCTAAATTAGTAAACCGTAATATACTTTCTAAATTGGATTATACTTAATTAAGTATATAAATTAGTAATAGTAAAGTAAAATTCATACTTAATTAAGTACATAAATTAGTAATAGCAAAGTAAAATTCTTTAAGTATAAGAATTTAAGGGTTAACTAAATCATTAGGTATAAACAAAAGATATAAATATAAGTAATAAGAGTAATTAAGTTTTCATAGTTAAAATTTCTATAAATTTAGTTCATATCATAAAACACAGGTCATAACGTCCGAAATGGACATTACCGTGTGAACGTACGTCCGAAAACGATGAAAAACGATTATAAATTCATAAATATCAGAAATAGAACGAAAAAAGTTATATATGATTAATAATAAAGTCTAATCGGATAAAAATTGATAGTAATTTAAGTAGAATTAGGTAATTAGATGTTTAGAATTATTAGTTAATTCAATTACTTACTAACGTTATCATATTATAATAATCAGGTGATTTCGAGGTGAGCGGAGATCTCCCGATTGATTACTACGATTAGGGTAAGTCGCTATGGCCGAGTGAGTTTTTACCCTATGATTCTATACTTGTTTGTGATTGTGGATAATGAACTTAAATATTATTGTTAATTGACTATTGGTGTAGGGTTTGAGAAACGCTTGTGTATGATATTGTGTGTTGAGTTATGAATTTTCCTTAAGTATAGATAATGTTTTATTTGTTGTATGGTAGTATAGAAAATGATTGTGTGTACAATTGGATGATCACAGCATAATTTGAATTTAACTATACTTGGCTTATAAAATGAAACCGGAACATGCATTAACATGCATCGCATAGACATATTTTCGGCCGTCACATCACACGGAGGTAAAGAGAGGCCATTCGAGGGTTGTTATTATTAATTTATTAGTTCTGTACGATGCACTTGTACAAAACGACCTTACCTTGGTCTGCGAGAACACTAGGTGTTGGAGGCGCTAACTGCCTAACTAAGAGTTAAGTCTAGAGGCCTCCATTTAGGGGTAAGTATAGACTATGGGGGCCGACTTACGATTATATTAGAACTTGTTTTTTTTTTTTATGAAAATAAAAGAATTATTTGATTTGAATATGAAGCATGGAGTTCTGTAGTAAAGTAAGTTCTAGTATAATACCTAGATTTGATTGGTGCCATATATACTCCAACCCTGACTTCGGAGGCCATTAAATCTGAGTTACGTATATGAACTAGTTAATTATACGTATTGTTTGGCATTCTGTTTGATCATTCATTCATATGCGTGAATATAATGTATTTATAACTTATGTGTGGTGTGACTGAGGGTTTTGCTCACTAAGCTTAGGCTTACACTCCTTTAGACTTTTGCTGCAGGATAGCATATTTGTAGAGGCTGGCCGAGCGATGCCACAGGTTAGCTTAGGGACTTGGGCAAGAGTGAGTTATCCTGTGTATTGAGAGAGAACAGTTTATGTAGACTCTTGCTCATGTACTTTTATTTTATTAATATTATAGACTTAGATGTACTCACTCACTGTATAATGTAAGCTTTGTAGTTCAAATTTTATATAAATATGTTATTGTGATGATATCATGTGAATCTGTGTGTTCTTGGGAAACTAGTGATTGTAGAGCCTCATATATTGTGTGAAGGGTTCTTGATTGGAAGGGTAACCAATCTTAGTACAATATATGACATTTGCTATGATTAGGCCGTCCTCAATTCGTGACATCCTCTATCTATATAAATGTACTTGACTACTTTATTGTGAGCAATTGAGTTAGTTATTGTTATTATAATATGACTTTTAAGATATATTTGATAGTTTAGGATAGAAAACTTACCAATACAACTTAAAGTGCTCCTAATCGACTAATATATCTTTGTATCACTTTGTAATACTAGTTGAGTAGTAAATAGAGACCATATCAAGTAATGTATCGTTGTATATGATCTAAACTAGTTTCTACCTTCTACTTTGTCACTCAGTGATCTATTTAGCATTTTTCATGGTCTAATCATTATCTAGCTTTCCTTGAAGATCCATCTTGTTTATGTTGTTTGGATTCATATTATAGTTTTTATAGGATCTACTATATACCCTTAAACTGTCTCATCACTCTGTTTGGCTGGTGTATCTTCATAATGTGGAAGTAAATCATAAGGACATAATTTAGCCATATATCTCTCCCTTCGATGCATATATCAGGTAGTACATCTAGTATCTTAAGGGTACAGGGCATCCAAAAAATCTACAAAAGATAAATATATGTAAGTATGTAAATTTTAGAAAAAACAATTTAAATAATATAAGTAGTAAGTGTATCATACCTATAAGGGAGTCCAATGGACTAAAGCCTCTCAATACTGGGACAAAACATGTGTAGAAGTTTGTTTGATGTTAAATGTATTGTCCTACTAGTATGCTAGTGGAACAGTATAGAATAGACCTATGTCTTCATTGTGGCACTAGATGAGGGAATCTATTCCTTGCCGTACTTGTATCAAGACTATTACATGGCCCATCTTGTGTAACTTAGCACAAATATAGGTATAACCATGCTACGTAAGCCAATTCTTAGCTGTAACTCCTTACAATGTGAAAGTACTCTAATAACGATAAGAACATGAGGTAGATGTAGCTAGAAGACGTATCGGTGAATAAGAGGCCACCTATTAGATGTAATATGTAGATCATCGAGTGATGCTGGATTGTAATCTCATTTGCATATGGTTGTTGACGTCCCAATAAGAGACTCCTAAGCTAAGACATCTTGACTCTTTGTCCAACAATTTTATTTACATCTAGCCTAGCTCTTAGTAGGCGCCCACGTATTGTAAGCCAACCATGTATAGCAATACCTATGATGGGAATCAATTCCTTAGACTAATCATGCACAGTTGAGTTAGAGGACTCTAAGGGCTCACGTAGTGGATATTAGCTCAAAGCCCCATCTAGGACGAGGATTCCTATTCTAACCTCCATCTTTTACTCTACTATCGACCCAAGCACCGAGCTCACATGAGTACCAATATTGTTTTCGAGTAGTCTTGTAGATATGCTAACTTGCCAAGTAGCCATACCATGACATAGACAACATCTGAATGAACTAGCCTCAAATGAAAGTCTGAGCTAAGCTGACCAACATTCGACCCTAGTCCAAATCGAACTACAAGATACGTAACCTGAAGGGGATTTGGATATTAGACATTCTTGATTGACTAAGCTCTGACCTAAACTAGATAAGGTTGGCCCTGATTATAGGCTCTTTTCTTCACCAAATCCGAATTGTATTTATTTCTTGACTGCTAACTATAAGCCCTACAACTAGCCATTTGAGGTTTCAATTGGTTGAGAGACCCGATTGAGCTTAAATTATAAAGTAAACTTAGAAATATTAGTAAAAATGACCCCGTAAACTTGAATTTAAGAAAATAAGTAATAAAATAGGATACTACAAAATTTTCAAATTTTAAGTATAATACATGTTAATCATCAAAAAGGCGAAAAATGTAATTAAATACCTAATAAATTACTAGAGATAGATTATATGTATACTAAAAATCATAGAATGACCTAAATAATAATTAGGAATGTTTACATGTATCCCACATGTATTTACATGTAGATAAAAATACGCGAAATTACTTAAATTGGCTAAAAACTTAGTAAATAATTAAATAAAATTATTAAATTAATTAATAAAAAAAATCAGAAGGGTGTGGATTAATGCAATTATGGTCGTGGCAAGTTAGAATCTGAAAAAGAAAAATTATCCAATTAGAATTAAGCAATACAAAAACTAAAAATCAAGGAAATTGGGCAATATCATGTCTAATTAATGCATATTAATTACCACAAAGCCTTATAAATAGCAAGAAAAATTCAGAAGCTTATTTGGACAGCTAGAAATCATATAAAATTAGGGAGAGGTGAAAATTGAGAGAAAAACTAAAGAAAAAAAAAAGAAAAGCAAAATTATGCAGTTAGGGCCATAAAGGAGAACCCAAACCTGACTAGCAGCTGGGAGTGGACGGCTACCACCACCATACGGTAGTGGTAGCACCCAGATGGGCCAACACACCCATAGCTACCGACGGTGGCCAGATCCACTCAAATCGGTGAGTTCGATTTCCAGCCCGATTTTGTGTAATTTTATAAAAATAGTAAATATTATTATAAAATTATGAATTTTGTTATTTTGAAATATTTTTGTATGTATTTTTTAGGAAAAATATTATTTTGATGAAAATATTTCTCGTGATATAGGGTCCTTAAGAAATTGTACAAAACCGAACATATTTCGGTTTAGAAATAAATGACCTTATGAGTGTAGCTTTGAATCCAAAGTTTTTGTGTAGATTACTTAGATGATATAGAACAGTGCTATGAAGCCCGTTTTTAAAAATTAATTTTTGAAAATTTTAGATAATTTTTAGGCTCTAAAATGAGGCATAAAATGGGTAATTTAGGGTTAATTAAGTAATTGAATGGTTAATTACTGATTTATTGAATAAGTATGTGTTTTAGGATGTTGAAATTTGATGGAGTATGATACTTGTAGCATTTAGGGTGTTAGATGTAATTATTAGGTTAATTATGTAGTAAATAAGTAATATGGAAAAATAGTACATTTTAAGTTAATTTTGTAAATTAGGGTAATTAGATGTAAAACTTGATTTAGGATGAATTTAGACATTTTGAAATGATAATTGATGTTTAGAGATGGTAATTAGAGTGATAGAAATATTAGAAGTGTATTATATACATAATAGGTGATAATGCATAATATGTAATTATTGGAAATATAATAAATAGAAAATATTAAGATAAAAATTGATATTATATAAATAATAGGGATATATAATAAAACTGATGGAAGACTTGAATTTATGTAATTATATGAAAAATGTAAAAATTTCTTACATTAGGAGTGAATTCGGTACACTAATACAGATTTAAGTGTACCGAGTGAAATAAAATACTGACTAGGGGTAATAATGATATTTAGGAGATCGGGAAGTAATGTGATTAATTTCACATTATGAGTTGAAACAAATTTTTAAGATTTGATTATAAAACAATACTTACAAATTGAACTAAAACTTAACTTAGAAATCGATGCGGAAATCGAAACCGAACCCGAACCGAACCCCAAACCTAGAATAATTGTAAAAGACTTAAGATCTAGATAATTAGGCATATTAAATTCTAAACAAATTATAACAACAAGCGTTATAGGATAAAATGAACCTATAATAGTTATATGAAAAATTGAAACTACGTTTGTGTTATAGGGATGATTGGCGATGGCTTGAGCAAGTCGGACCTTGAGTGAGTGAGCGAGGAGTCGATGTAAGTTGAGATTAATACGATGTTGTATTTTGGAGGCTTAAGATTATACTTAGTTGTGCTTATTAGATAATTGGATGTGTGCATGTGCTTGATTATGAGTGATGTTATGATTTTGTCTATTGTCCTGGCTTGTATTGTATGGTTTGTATGAAATGATTGATCACCATAAACTGGACCTAATCAAATATACGACCTATAATCATAATCAGACCTACATGGCAACCCATTAAGGGAGCTTAGTACTCTCCGGCTAAATACTGACCCCTTCGAAAGGGATGTTGCAGGATTGCAATTGGTCCTTTCTTCATCCTCAGTCGAACTAAGTGACAGGAGAGGAGATCATGGCGAGGGTGAGGTCAATGGTTCAAAGGTAGTCGCGGGAGGAGCGAGGTCTCCATTGCACAAGCCTGGGTTTGGTCGTAAGCTGTTGCATTAATGGCAACTCCTCAACCTGGATTAGAGCGGGCACAATTTTTCTAATCTCACGACGGGCCGGACAACGTCGTGCGATGGCATTTGCTTGAACATGCATTGCACTTAATAAGTTGATTGATAACCTTGTTGTATTTGTGGTATAGTTTTAAGTCCTCCATCCTAACTTACTGAGCTGTGGTTGCTCACATCCTATAGACGTCGCGCAGGTGTTGGCTAAGAAGCGGCAAGCAACTACTCTGAAGCTAGCAACTGCTGGATCCTGGGGAGTGAGGAAAAACATTAAAGAATAAACACATATTTTTAAGGTCTAAGCTTTTATTTTAAAATTACTTTTCATTTCTGAATAATGTAATAACTAGGAAATATATTACGGAGAATTATTGTAAACTTTAATTGCAATAACTGAATTATAGTATATATATATATATATATTTCCTCACTTTCTTAGGTAAATAATTTATTTAAATTACAAATTGTTTACTTCAAAGCGGGTTAGTCGTGGACGCCTTGTGTAGATCAAGTCTAAGATAGCGGTTGTAAAGCCAGCTTCTATCTTAGAATGGTTTATATGGCAGGGCTGTTACGACTCTGCCGCTTCGGGGCGTGACACTAACACCATGCGATAAGTGTCTTTTGGTACAACGTTCCAAAAGAATTCCTTACTCTGTCTATATATGATATTCTTTGTCATTTTTTAACCTTTTAGTATATTTCATACGTTCCAAATTGTAAATTACTCTTTTTATCTTTTTCATATATGCTTGTAGCCCTAGTGTGGCTAGTATGTAAACCTCACTTGTTTGCATGTAGACATCATCCATTACCATATTAGAATATTACAAGTTTCCTCTGTAAGTAGCTTCGTGTTCTCATTTTTCTTTAACTCTTATCTATTTCCTTTAGTAAAGAGAAGTGGTAAGTAACCTTATAGTTCGCACCAGTTATTCATATTCAGCAAATTGCAAGTTAAGTAAGATAGATTGGTATGTCATATCTAGTTAGTAGCTGCCCAGATTTTACTAGTCTTATTACTTTTCTTTTAGCTCTTTTTGTTGTGGTGCTTCTTCATGTATTCAACCCCAGAGACTCATCAGCTTCAATGTTAGAGCACAGTTATGAGAAGAAGTGTGTAAAGTTACAATGAAGTTTTGGTTTGTGTTTGCTATTAGTGGCTACTATGTTCTTTCTATAGTTGTTTCAGTATGTTTGTGTGAAGTGAGTTTGGAGTTATGAGTTGTGAAGTGGAGGTTTGTGTGTTGGTTAGCATAGTTCTTATAGTTACTTTATTATACTATGTTTTTTATTATGAAAATAGAGTAAGTATAGTTCTGTTGAGTTTAAGCGAGTGTTAGGTGTTGAAATTGTTAAGAGTGTGCTAGTAGAAGTTTTGAGTAGTAAAGTAGAAGTATTCTTCGTATATTATGTTGTTAATTTGTTGTAGAAGTATCATGTGACATTGGATTTAAGTGTTTAAGGTGTTATTGGTTACTAGTGTAGTAGTGCTTATGCTAGTCGTAGTCATAACGGTAGTAACACTATAGGGCCAGTTGATGATAAAGTTGATAGGCTTACTAATCTTATTGAGTTTGATCACTACAATGCAATTCTATAGACAATAACCGAGGGTATACTACACCATAACCCACCTGAGAATGTTCTAGAGGGACCTTGTGGCTAAGGTGGCCGAGCTAATCGACCAGCTTGACCTCATTAAGTTAGAGGAGTTACAGATTGAGTTGCTAGATGAAGGTTGAAGTTGAAGGAAATAGAAGAGGATGATGAGGAAGTAGATGTAGAAACTAACGGAGAAGAAGAAGAAGAAGAGACTGGGTATTACCAAGTGCGAAAGCGAGAATGCCAAGCTCCTTGAGGACTTGACAATGTTAAGGTCCAAATCCTACCCTTCAATGGAATTTGAGATGTAAATGAATATTTTGAGTGGGAAAAGAAGGTAGAAAAGGTATTTGATTGTTATGGGTATACTGATACTATTCAAGTATGACTTGCTACACTTAAATTTTCTCGATATGCTACTATGTGATAGAAGAATTTGAATGCAGCTAAAGTAAGAGATGAACGAGGAGGTATAAGAACTTAGGATGAGATGAAGAGATTGTTGGGAGGGAGTTTTGTGCCCAATACCTACTTGCAACACACATTTGCCAAGTTGTAAGAACTTCGCCAAGGAGGCCGATCTGTTGATGACTACGTGAGAGAATTTCAAATGCTGATGATCTGAGTAGATGTAGATGAACTAGAGGCTTGCATGGTGTTGAGGTTCATTTTTTTACTTAAGAATGAGGTTTGTAATATTGTAGAAGTGCAGAGGTTCCATACATTCGAAGAGGCTATTAAGGTAGCCTATAGGGTTGAAAAGTAAAGAAGAAATGCTCTAAGCCGACCCAAACTGACATTTTCCTAAGCCCTTATTTTGTATCGACCTGATCATTCTGAGCCGAGGAGACCCTCCTAAGCTATGGAAAGATATCATCAACTTAATGATGGCTGAATAAGCCAGTTAAGCCAAATTGAGGATAGGCTAACCTCGAGGACATAAGAGAAAGGACAGACCTCTAAACGGAGGACCATCGAGGTAAAGTGCTTTAAATGCTTGGGCTTTAGACACATAACTATTGAGTGTCTAAATCGATGTAGCATGGTGCTTCGAGAAGATGTAGTATATATCACCGATGAGAGTAGGCCAGAAGAAGAGACTAGTATTGGAAAAGTTGAAGTCGAAGAGGAAGAAGAGACCTGTATCTATGTCGACCAAGAAGAGGTGATCATTGTAATATTGAGATGAGTGCTGAGTTCCTTGCGAAGCACCAAAGAAGACTAAAGAGAGAATTTATTCCATATACAATGTATCATAAAGGGATAGTTGTGCACCATCATTGTAGATGGAGGAAGTTATACTAACGCTGTTACATAGTCCTTTGTGCAAAGTTTAGGATTACTAACTTCTAAGCATATTCGACCTTATAAGGCATATTCGTTCATGATAAAGGTGCTCTATATGTTATAAAACAAGTAACCATACCCTTTTACGTTGGGAGTATGTATAGGGATGAAGAGGTATGTGACGTTGTCCTCATGTAAGCTTCACATTTGTCACTTAGAAGACTATGGTTGTCCGACTGACGTGTTACTTACGACAAATACAAGAACACTTATGTCTTTGTTAAGTATGGGAAGAAGATTACGTTGCAACCCATGACTCCAACTCAAGTGAATGAAACCCATAACTAGCTCACTCAAGCTAGCAAGAAGAAAGCCCTGATGATGAGCTGATGAGCTTATGTTTCTACTGATTAGAAGATTGTTAGAGATGAGAAATTTAGATGATGTTTTAGATGAATCCGAAGGTTGATTGATGAGTTTTCAAACCTGTTTCTTGAAGAGTTGCCCAAGGGACTACCCCTAATGATAGGATCATAGATGAATCACGTGCTTCCGAGCTCGTAGGCTTGCTTAGATGGCTTACCAAGCTGTTTGAGGTGAATTGAGCATCGAAGAGCAATGTATTCCCTAATCCAACTTGCTAAGTTACTTTACTCTCTACATCATTTAAGAAGCTTTTGAGGTAACTAGCTAATGTGTCGAGCCAACCCCTTTGCTATACACCAGTCCAAGCATTGAATCAGGATACTATTGATCTAATTAGTGTTGAAGCCAAGCTAACAGCTGTTAAGAGCTGACCACCTAAGGTCGACTCAAAAATAAGTTGCTCTTAAACTAATCCCTATCCAATCCTAATTGTCCAAGCTATTATTGAACTATTGACATCAACCTAACTTGATCAAGACCCGCCCCTACTCAACCAGCAATGTCATTGAGACCATAAAATGAGCAGACCATGCGCTTGCTATCCTTCTCTAACATCTGTACTATCCTTTCTACCACCATTTTTTTTTGCATGATTAGATTGATACCCTTATAAAGGAATCATTTTTTTGTAATTTATTTTAACCTATGATTTACCCTAATTAGGTCTTATAAATATTCGTATATTGTAATGGCCACAAGATAGAGAATACATCGATTTTTTAAACATACTCTCTTGAGCTAAGTGTTCTACTACTTACTCTCAAGCTACTCTTATCTAACCCATTGAGCGTGGATTAGTAGCGAATGACCTCTAGCTATACTTGTGCGTCATATCAAGAACAACTCGAGCTTATGTAAGGTATTGGTGCATCATAGCTATCGTCGATACATAGGGACCCTTGCTTAACCAACCTTCAACTATCATTTACCTTTTGAACTGTCTCGAAGTTTAGACTTAGCCCATTGGTTCATACGATACAAGACATCGTATATTCATCTATGTCGAATTCATATCATCTTGGTATTAGAGCTTGGCTACATTTAAAGTTGGATTCTATTACTTTGTTCTTTGAGTGGTTTGTTACTTTTTTCTTTAAGTGGTTTGTTACTTTTTTCGTGTGTTAGAAGTTCTATTGTTAGCATAGGAGTTTGGTAATTGAAAGGTGTTGAGGAAAATTTTGTGCTTTGTTTTTCCCAATCTCCTATATGCAAAACAAAGTGTAGTTTGTTTATTCACTATGTGTAGTTGTCATAGTAGTAGTTATCAGTTATTGTTCTATTGTTGTCATTTACGGGAAGAACTTTAAGTGGTATTTTAAACATCAATTTTGTGAGTTAACCAACAAAGTTAAATTCAAGTGTTCAAGGAACTTTAGGAAACCAAGAAAGTGGTGCTCGAAATAGCCAAGGGCAAGAAGGAAGCTTCATACCTCAATCAGTGGGTAACCAATTGGATAGGCCCATAGACTTAGTAGCCTATTTAGTGATTGTTATTCATGAAGATAGATAACAAGCTAAAAGTAGCCCAACTAGAGGACATGAGTAGCAAAAGAGAGCCAATGGTCAATTTAGCCTAGTTAATGCCCCAATTTAACCACCCCGAGCTAAAGTAATAGGTAGGGTTGCTAGGTGTAGGCTAGCACTAAAAAAGATTAAAGAAGAAGAGAAAGGATACGACAAAGTAGAGGAGTACTATGAGTCTAAAGAGATCCAAGCCCTTAGAGCTAAAAGGTTAAGGATGCGTATTCCATGTGGTGATGCTAAGGACAACCTAAATTAGGTAGATAAGATTGAGAAGCAATTTGAATGCCAAAAGTACCTGATAATGCAAGAGTTAGAGTTACTGTATCGAAGTTTATTGGTTATGCTGTCTTGTGGTAGAAGAACTTGTAAGCCACCTAAAGAAGAGAAGGATGAAATGAAGAGAAGGATGAAATGAAGAGAGTCATGAGGAGAAGATTTACGCCAAGCTATTATTTACAAGATGCCTTCAAAAGATTATAGGAGCTAAGGTAAAGGAAGATCGATTGTTGAAGCTTATGTTAAGGAATTTTAGATGTTAATTATTTGATGCGAAATTAGTGAGCTATAGGATCGAACTATATCTCAATTCAATAGTGGATTAAATTATGAGATTGAAGACATCCTAGAAACTATGGATATTAGATCACTTGACAATGTTATCTGAGTTACCTAGAGGATAGAAAGACACCATACAGGAAGGTTTCGACCACCCGTTAGCTAACTTGTTCTGAGCAAACCTATGCGAATAGAAACACATTAGGTTATCAAAGCCTGACTTGCTCCAATTACTTGAGTAAGGGATAAGGAGATTCTAAGGAAGTTTGAGAAAGGTCAGAGCTTAGGAAGGAAGATGAGTGGGATCAAGTGTTTCAAATGTCAAGGATTTGGACACATGGCCATTCAGTATCTAAATAGAAGAACCATGGTGATCCGTAACGAAGCCTCAATTGTTGAGGTAGATAATACTGATGAAGAAGTGGAGGACTTAAAAGAGGATGGACAGACTAAGCTATTTGAAGAGGAAGTTATCCATAGTGAGGAAGGTAACTTTATGCTAGCCACTTTAGAGTTGAAAAGGACGATGAGTATCAGTCTTGTGCTCGAAGATGAACAGAGGGAAAATCTCTTCCACATTGGATGTAAGGTGAATGAGTCACTATGTACCCTGATCATTGACAATGGGAGCTGCACCAATGCAACCTTTGCATTTATGGTCCAATAATTGAAATTGCCGATCAAGCCTTACCCAAAACCTTATAAGCTTCATTTGCTTAGTGATAAAGGAGCCTTATAAGTTAACAAACAAGTGTCTATATCAATCTACATTGGCAATTATCGAGATGAAGTGCTTTCTGATGTATTGCTCATGACTGTATCCCACATTCTACTTAGATGACCATAGCTGTTTGATCGAGCTATGATATAAGATGGAAGGAGGAATACATATTCCTTAGAGCATGAAGGCAAGAGGGTGAAATTGAGTCTTATGAACACTGAGTAGGTAAAGGTTATGCAGACCTAACTAAACTGGACCTTAAAGAAAGAGATTTTAGTAATGACTTGAGTCGAGCTAAAAAGAGAGATGGAGCTCAAAGGACTGACCTATCTACTGGTCTGAAGAATATTGGAGATCAGATCCGAGGAGAGGAAGCTGCCTACTAAGGTAAAGGTAATATTGAAGGAGTTTACTGATCTATTCCCATATGAATTGTCGAATGGTTTACCCCCTATTCGAGGTACAAAACATGCTATTGGCTTGTAGCTAAGAGCCGTACTATTGAATAGGCCTGCTTATAGGGTAAATCCTGAATAGGTCACTGAGCTGCAAAGGTAGATAGATGAGTTGATGGAAAAAGGGTTTATGCGAGAATCCCTTAGTCCTTATGCCATATTGGCTTTATTGGTGCTAAAGAAAGATGGATCATGGAGAATGTATGTAGATAGCCGAGCAATCAATTGCATTATCATCAAGTATATGTATCTCATACAAAGGCTTAATGATATGCTAGATGAGTTGAATGGAGTAAGACTATTCTCTAAGATTGACTTCAAATCTAGATATCATCAAATCTGAATGTGCAAAGGTGATTAGTGGAAAATCACATTCAAAACAAGCCATGGATTATATGAATGGCTTGTAATGCTATTTGGACTGTCCAATGCGCTAAGCCCATTTATGCGATTGATGAATCATGTGCTCCAAGAATTAATAAAAAAGTTTGTCATAGGTTATTTTGATGATATCTAATATAAAACCCTCACTCGAAGACTCACCAGGAGTATCTCTGAAGAGTTTTGCAAAACTTTGAGCTAAATAGATCTACGCCAATCTGAAAAAGTACAATTTTAGTTGATTTGAAGTGATATTCTTAGGTTGCTAGTAGTGGTGGCATGCAAACTAATGAAGAGAATATTAGAGTGATCACCAAATGGTTAGTGCCAACCACTTTGGGCAAAGTAAGGAGTTTCCATGGCTTGGCATTGTTCTATCATAGGTTTATAAGGAATTTTAATATAATCGTAGCTCTACTCATTGAATTATCAAAGAAGAATGTTGAATTCAGATGGGGAGAGAAAGAGTAGAGTTTTGAGGAAGTAAAAGAGAAGCTGACTACAACCCTTATCTTAGCTTTGCCAAACTTTGATAAAGTGTTTGAAGTAAAGTGTGATGTGTTCAGATTAAGCATAGGTACCATGCTAATGTAGGAAGGTTGACCTATTGCTTACTTTAGCGAGAAACTTTGAGGAGCTATACTCAACTATTTTGTCTATGACAAGGAGTTTTACTCCTTAATATAAGCCTTAACGTTATGGCAATACTATCTACTATCTAAGGTGTTGACCGTTGATTTTCATCTTAGTGCATGAACACTTGTAAAACATGGAAATGGCTTTGAGGAACACTTGAGGGTGCTCCGGCACGGCTACTTTGATGCCTAAGTCAGCCCTTTTATCATGTTAAGAGAAATGTCATGTGGTTAGAGAAAAAATGAGAGAATCGAAGAGGGTCCCCCTACTTAGGAGTCTTGCTTGGTATTTATAGTGAGTCGATGGACATTGTACCCCGACTAGATAATTGGACTGGGCTTAAGTATCTGGCCAACTAATATAAGGCTATATAATGATTATTGAAAAATGCTTATCAACGCTTACCACAAACCACGCCTACCTCCACCCTACCATTAACCCCTCCACCCCCTATTACTCTCTTTAGTGACAAAGTCGGAAAAGAGAGTATTTAAGGAGGTTGATTTCATGAGATTTCTGAAAAGTTTTATAAAAGAGCACTTGAAGAAGAAAAGAGTGCCTAAAGAAGGCAAGAAGCTTCTAAAGAGGCAAGTGCTCAAAGATACAAGAGCACTTGAAGAAGTAAAGAGCCCCTGAAGAGGTAAGGAGTGCTTGAAGAGGCATGCTCCTAAAGAGATGAGAGCATCTAAAGAGACAAGAGCACTCGAAGAAGCCAATACGCCTGAAGAGGTGAGAGCGCCTGAAGAGGCTAATACTCTTGAAGAGGCAAACAGTGTCTAAAGAGGCAAGTGCCTGAAGGGGCCAATATGGCTGAAAAGTTTAGGGAAACATGTAAGATGTCTAAGTTGAGTAGGACCTATGCTAAATGGAGTTGTAAAATTGGCTAGTCAGCCTTTAGTCCATTAATATATAGGACTTTTGCCTTATTCACTCATTATCCATATAAGTTGTAGGCTCATAGTCTGTAAATTTAACTTAGAGCAATTAAGTTTGTACCAGCTCATTATCCATAATGTATAGGACTTAGAGATATTATGAAGTATCCCATTAGCAGATTATGTTTGTACGGGCTCAAAATAGAAGTCATTCCTCTAGCCCCAATCTATCTTTGAATTCTCATTGGAGCATTGTGTAGATAGATAATACATTGTTCATGCATTAAGTGTGAATAGTAACAATAAATTGGTACAAGACATCTCGCAAAACATATATCTTGGAGGATAATTAATGAATAAATCACAAAAAGGCGAAGGTGAAGTTGTACTTATCTTTCATCAATGATAGTGTGTAAGAGTAGGCTCATCTACACACAGCAGTTATTGGCTCATGAAATTTTACAATTCGTGTTATGTTGCTTGCTTTAGGAATGCTGCTTCTTTTGTTTGAAGCTCAAAGTTTTTAGACTTTTGCTAAGTCTTTGCGCTTTTGATCATGAAATTGAACTTTAATTTTCTGACACTATCAAACGTCATTAGCTTATGTCATGCTCCGCTACTGTGAGCTCGGCTTAAACTACTCTTGGCACAGACCATGGAAGTGCTTACTTTAACACTGGGCAACTAATGTTCAACATGTTGGAATCTCGGCATTCGTTTAGCCGAGTAAAAAATAGATCAATATGGAAACATAGGTCGGCATCCACTTAGCAGAGATTACACTTGCTCGCATCATCGTATACGGACACAACGACTCAACAAGATGTTCAAAGTCCTGTAACATCACATTAAAAATGGTTCAGTCGTTAGCTTGTAGCTTCTTCTCGGCTACCCAGAAGTACTCGACTCTCGGCTGCCTTGTCGGTGATAGAAAACACTCCACACTCGGCATGGAACTCGGATAAAATTACACTCGACAACTCGGCACTTAGTGTAGATTTGGAAAATGTTAACAAGCTTAGAGCACAGCAGCCATGAAACTCAGACTTCTTGTCACCCATAAAACAATTCAGGAAAGTGCTTGGAGTAGCTCGAGTGTATTGCCATTAGGTACTTGTTTTGTTCAATGCTATCCATAAACTGGAGTGATTGGACTTAGAGCTTAGCTGATGTTACTCGACAATGGTGGATAACTTGGAATTTGGAACTTGTCGGCACCTTAGAATAGCTTGGACGTGCTCGAGAAGTGTGTTAGATAGCTCGACAAGTGGAGTTACAGTTCGGTTGGAAAAAAAACAACCAAATAATTATGGATTCGAGCTTGTATACATAGCTCAACATGGAGATGGTCGTTTCTCGGCCTGGAGCTTGACGGCATATTATTGCTTGGCTTTCAAACTATAGCTCAGCATTATAGCTCAAAATGGACAAAAACTCGAAACATAGAAATTGAGTCACCCTTAAAGGAATAAGCTCAGCTTAGCTTTTGTTAAGCTTGGCAAGGAAGTTGGTCGGCACTGGTGATCGTGGCTTAGATATACTCGGTGTCTTGGCAACATTGCAAGCTGATAAAGAAGCTTAGCATTCGGCACTCGGCATCTTTACTAGACATTTGTGGACAGCTCAGAAAGATCGGCTATGAAGAAGCTCGGTTGTGAAAGAGCTCAGGTTACATACAAGTTTGGGCCAGCTAGTGTGTTCCCCACAGAGAGAGACGTCTATAGTAGCATCCATTTTCTTTGCATAGAAACTAGTTCGCCAACATCAAATACCATGCTTCTACCACAAAATGTTGACGATAATATCAGGTGAAAGGCACTGGTTTCAAACTAGTCTTCCGGATAATCAATTCTCTAGTAGTGACGGTTATGAGGCAAATAACAAGTGAAGTTGCAGTGGCTATGCCTCGAAAATGGCAGTTACAAGCGGTTTTGGACCAAGCCAAAATGAGATTCCAATGATTATGCTTGAAAAAGATGATTACGAGCCAAACATAATTACCACTGGTAAACTTTTTCCAAAAAGAAACTATCATGCACAAGAGGAAAATTATCATGTGTCCTTGCTTGTAGTTTCATGCTTCTTCCAAAAATAAGCATAACAGAATGCTTCCTCCAACAAATGTGATTGGATGTGGAAAGAAAAATTCAACTCGGTGGAAGAATCAAGCATAGAATGATAAAAATACGTTCTCACAGACGGTGCCAATTGTTGATGGTTGATTTTCATCCTAGTGTGCAAACACTTCAAAACATGGAAACGAATTTGAGGGGTGCCGGAGGGTGCTTCAGCACCACCACTCTGATGTATAAGTCAATCCTCTTGTCATGTTGAGAGAAATGTTACGTGGTTAAAAAAAATGAGATAATTGAAGAGGGTCCCCCTACTTAGGGATCTTGTTTAGTATTTATAATGAGTCGATGGAGATTGTCTGTGAACTGAATAATTGGACTAGGATTAATTATTGGACTAACTAATATAAGCTCACATAATGATTAGCAAAAAATTCCTATCAACAAAAGGAATTTGTGATCTATGTTGATCATGAATCCTTAGGAGATCCTTAGACCCAACCTAAGTTGTCTTAAAGACAAGCTAAATGGGTCGAGTTCATGGAAGGATTTTCCTCTATCGTGAAACATAAATGTAAGAAGAACAATGTAATGCTTGACGCTCTGTTGAGATGACATTTCCTCCTAACTGAACTATAGACCAGGCTGCTTAGATTTTCAACCATAAAGACTTTGTATGCTAAGGACCTATACTTTGGTCGCATCTATGCCAGATGTGAGGAAGGATAGACACTAGAGGACTATCACAGGGAGGACGGATACTTATTTAAGAAGAAAAGATTATGTATCCCAACCTGTTTTATGAGAGAATTGTTAGTATGCAAGGCGCATGGGGGAGGTTTGATAGGATACTTTGGCTAACACTAAGCTCATGAGGTACTCTCCTTAAGATTCTTTTGGATAAGGACGATGAGAGATGTCCAATCTATATTGGAAAGGTGTATGACCTATCGAAAAGTGAAGAGCTGAATCGAGCAAGGACACTATCTACCCTTGCCCATCTCGACCAATTCATGGTTCGAGTTGATTATAGACTTCATGTTAGGATTACCAGGAACGTCTTAAGGGAAGGAATTCATCATGGTAGTCGTAGATTGATTTAGCAAGATGGCACATTTTATGCCTTATTCCAAAACTAACTGCACTTCAACTATCTCTTTTCTTTTCTTTTCTTGCAGGAAGTAATCAAGCTTTATGGAATACCTAGAACCATTGTTTTAGAATGAGACCCAAAGTTCATGAGCCACTTTTGGAGGACACTATGGATATGAATGGGAACTAAGCTATTATATAGTATATCCTGCTATCCACAGACTAATGGATAGATCGAGGTTATCAATAGAATAGTGGAAACTTTACTAGGGGTTGCTATTGGATGAAACATGGCTAATTGGGATCTATGTCTACTCATCATTAAGTTTGCTTACAATAAGACTACCTATAGTATGACAAATATGTCTCCCTTTAAGGTTGCCTATGGGTTTAACCTTGAGCTCCCGATAGACCAAGCACCCTTATTGAGGCCCAATGATGACCTGTCAGTTGTAAAAAGAGTCGAGGTCATGAGAACTATGCACTAAAAGGTGGTAGGGGAGTTAAGTCGAGCTACTACTAAGCTCGAGAGGTAAAGCCAAGGATGGAAAAAGAGAGAATTTCAACTAGGTGATCTAGTCTGGATCTACCTTAGTGAGGAATGATTCCTGAACTTAAGGAGGAGCAAGTTATCTCTAAGAGTTGGTGGACTCTACAAAGTGCTTGAAAAGATCAATCCTAATGCCTACAAGATTAAATCACCTAAGGGATACAGAGTTTTAGACTCCTTTAACTTTATCAATCTCTAATCGTACACTCTTAAGGATGAGCAACTTGGAGCCAAGCTAAATTTGATCCCAAATCTCAAATAGCACAGAGGGGAAGATAAATATCACAAATCAATTACGTACTCCCAAGCTCATAGGCTTGTTTAAATGGCTTGTTGAGTTATCCGAAGTGAATTGAGTGCTGAGGAGCAATGCATTCCTTAGTTTGACCCACATAGTTACTTCGCTCTCGACATCATCCAAAAAGCTACTAAGGTGACCAGCTAATGTACTAAGCCAACTCCTCACTATACACCAATCTAAGCATTAAATCAAGATACTGCCAACCTGACCTATGTTGAAGCCAATCTAATAGCTACTAAAAGTTAACCACTCGAGGTTAACCTGAAAATAAATCACCCTTAAACCAACCTCTGTTTAGTCCCAACTATTCGAGCTACCAAATTGTTGATGCTAACTTGACTTGATCAGGACTCGCCCCTACTGAACCAATAATATTATTGGAACCACAAATGAGTAAACTACGCACGCGTTGTCCTTTTCTAACATATGTACTATCTTTTCTACCACTAAATATTTTTTTTGCATGATTACATTGATACCTTTGTAAATTATTCCCCGTTTCCCTAACTAGTAGCAATCTTTTTTTTTTTTTTTGTAATTTACTTTAACCTAAGATTTATCCCAATTAGGTCTTATAAATACTTGTATATTGTAATGGCCGCAAGATAGAGAATACATTGATTTTTTAAACATATTCTCTTGAGCTAAGTATTCTACTACTTACTCTCAAGCTACTTTGTTTGAGTATAGACTAGTGGTAAGTGATCTCTAGCCACACATGTGCATCATATTAAGTACAAACCAAGCTCGTATAAGGTGATGGTGAGTCATATCTATCATTAGTGCATGGGGACCTCTGCTCAACCTTTGACTATCATTTACCTTTCGGACTGTCTGGAGGTTTGGACCACCCCATTTGTTCGTTTGATACAAGACATCATATGTTCATCTACGTCAAATCCATATCAGCTAGTTTGAGGCATATAACACTATATTGATCTGCAATTAGGTGCAACCCTGCTAAACCAATTTGCCTATAGAATGAACCTTAAGCAAGTTGTTGAGTTAAAGAAGGAAGTGGATGAGCTTATAGAGTGAGGTTATGTAATAAAGAGCTTAAGTCCTTATGCTATACCAACTTTACTTGTTCCAAAGAAGGATAGTTCATAGTGCATGTACGTCAATAACTGAACCATGAATCGTGTTACTATTAGATACAAATATTTAATACTAAGGCTCGATAACATGTTATATGAGCTTCATAGTACCAAAATATTTTCATGATTGATTTATGGAGTGGCTTTCACCAAATTTGCATAAGACTAGGTGATGAGTAGAAAATTGCCTTCAAAACGAGGCATGGTCTTTATGTATGGTTGGTTATGTTATTCGAACTTACGAATGTTCTAAGCATGTTTATGTGATTGATGAACCATGTGATGTACCCTTTGATCAGAAGGTTTATGGTCATGTACTTTAATGATATATTGGTGTACAATGTTGACTTGAACAAACATGTTCAACATTTCTAAACTGTTTTTTTACATTTTACCAGCCAAGAAGTCATATGGGAACCTGAAGTATATATTTTTTCAAGGTAAAATAGTTTCTCTTAGGTATCTAATATTAGGAGAAGGAATTCAGGCAAATGAAGAAATGGTTCAAGTTGTCTTGGAATGGGCGATGCCGAAGAATGTTGCTAAGTTTGAAGTTTTCATGACCTTGTTTCTTTCTATAAAAGATTCATTAAAAACTTTAGTAACATTGTAGTTTCCTTGATTGAGCTAACAAAGAAGAGTGAAGGATTCCAATGGAGTGACCGAGCTGGATTGAGCTGAATAGAGCTTCAAGGAGATCAAAGAGAAGTTCACTATTACTTATGTTCTATCCCTTCCAAATTTTGACAAGCCATTTGAACTAGAGTGCAATGCATCAAGTATTGGAATTAGTACTGTCTTGATGCAAAAATGACGACTGGTTGCTTACCACAATGAAAAGCTCAATGGTGTAGCATTTAACTATTCTGTATACGAGAAAGAGTTGTACTCTCTTTTTTAATCTCTTGCTATTTGAAAATATGATTTATTACCGTGAGAGTTTGTAATCTATACTGACCACAAGTCATTAAAGTATCTTGTAAGTCAGAACAAACTTTTGAAGAGGTAAGCTAAGTGGCTAGAATTTATGGAAGGATTTTCATATGTGATCTAACACAAGAAAGGAAGTGCTAACGTAGTCATCGATGCTTTGTCACATTAGCAAACCCTATTGACTACCTTACAGATGAAATCACTAGGATTTTCACTTATCATTGAGCATTATGCTCATGACCCCCATTTTGGTCCTATTCTTGAGTAGTATAGAAAGGGAATTATTGTTAGAGGATATTACCTCAAAGATGGTTATCTATTTAAGGAGAGAAGGCTTGTGTATCGAATTATTCCACACGTGAGCTATTGGTTAAGGAAGCTCATAGTGGTGGATTATTTGGTCATTTTAGAAAGACTAAAATAGCTAATTCATTGAAAGAAAACTTTTACTAGCCTGGTTTGGCCAAAGATGTCCATAAGGTAGTTAGTAGTTGCGAAATATGCAAGGAAGCTAAGGGAAAGAGAGAGCCAATGGAGAGTATATTCCTTTACTTATATTGACCTTACCTTTGGTTGAACTTAGCATGTCCATAGGTTGCCTTAGACATCCAGAGGAAAAGATTCAAAATTTGTTATAGTAGACCGCTTCAGCAAAATGGTACACTTTATCTTATGCCATCAAACTAACAATGCCTTATATATTGTTGATTTATTTTTGTAGGAAGTTATCTGACTAAATGGAGTATCGAAAACTATTGTTTCAGATCATGATACAAAATTCTTGAACTATTTTTGGAAGACTCTTTGGAGAAAACTTGGGACTAAACTTGTGTTCATCTCTAGTAACCACCCTTAAATTGATAGCCAGATTAAAGTGGCGAATAGGACACTAAACAATTCACTTAGAGTTGTTATAGGAAAGAACTTGAAAGATTGGGATCTGTATCTACTAGTTATGTAATTTACATACAATTGAACTGTCCATAGCACCATTAGGAACACTCCATTCAAGGTCATCTATGGCCTTAATCTCACTATTCCTACAGATCTGATCGGTACCCCCGTCGCTGCTAAAGAGAGTCAATCTGAAGTCGATTGAGCTTAAGAATTACAAGAGCTACATTAGTCCATGGTAAGAAAGATCTCTAAGTTCAACCAAAGACAACAACGGATTAGTATTCGTAGCCATCGAACTGTTTCTTTCAAATTAGAAGACTCAGTATGGATTCACCTTAGCTAAGAACGATTCCCATACCTGAGACAGAATAAGCTATCTCTACGAGCTAATGGTACATTTAAGGTCTTGAAGAAGATCAATCGTAATGCCTACTAGATTGAATTGCTTGAGGACTATGGTGTTTCCTCCACCTTTAATGTATTCAACTTAATTTCCCATTGACCAAAAGAAGACCTTGCAGGAACCAAAATTGAATAAGAGCTTGAGATCACTTTGGATCGAGGACAAATCTTTTTAACCCCTAGGCAAATGATAGGAATTAACTCCTTGGACTAATCATGCGTGGTTCAGCTAAAGGATTCCAAGGACTCTCGCGAAGGATATTAGCTCGAAGTCCTATCTAAGACGAAGATTCCTATTCTAACCTCCATCTTTCACTCTATTACTAACTTAAGCATTGGGCTCATATGAGCGCCAACACAATTTTTGAGCAGCTGTGCCAACGTACCGACCTACTGAGCATACAGGCTAACCTGCTAAGTAGCCATATCATAACCTAGATAGCATGCGAGTAGACGAGCCTCAAAAGACTATTTGAGTCAAGCTCTCGAGCAAACTAGCATCTAACCCTAGTCTAAGCTGAATTGTGAGATACCTAACCTAAAGGAGATCTAGACATCAAACATCTTTGATTAATCGAGCTCTAACCTAAACTAGATTAAGTTGGCCTTGACTACGGGCTCTTTTCTTTACCAAGTCTAAATTATATTTATTTCCAGACCGCCAACCAACATGTAACACATGTGTTTTGCCACAACATTCTAGAATAACTCCTTACTCTATTTGTACATAATATTTTTTTGTCTTTTTTTACCCTTTTAATATATTTCATGTATTCCAAATCGTAAATTACCCTTTTTGTCTTTTTCATATATGCTTGTAACCCTAATGGGGCTAGTATATAAACCCCACTTGTTTGTATGTAAACATCATCCATTACCATATTAGAATGTTACAAGTTTCCTTTGTGAGCAACTCTTGTGTTCTCATTTTTCCTCAACTCTTATCTATTCCTTTTAGTAAGGTGTAGTGGCAAGTGACCCTATAGTTTGGACCAGTGAATCATATGCGAATTATAGCTCGAGCAGGATCGATTGGTGTATCATTTTCAATTGGTAGCTGCTCGAATTTTGCTAGTCTTCTTACTTTTCTTTTAGCTCTTTTCATTGTGGTGCTTATTTGTATGTTTAACCTTAGAGATACATAAACCTATCCCTAGATGTCCATCAATGGGTAAGTTGAGCTGTATTGCAATATCCTGTAGAGTCAATCTAACCTGCCAATACGTCATGTGGAATGTGTAGGTCTTCAGTCTCTATCTCTCCACTAAAGCAATAATCGGCACCCAATCTACTTATATGACAGGTAAGTGTGCAATGCTATATAATCCAGCCTAATCCAAGTACGTGTCAATCCTCTTGCCTTATATGTTACACATCTCTTGAGGATTCTTTAATGATACCTCTTTTCGATAGCATTTAATTAGATTATGTTTCTGCAAAATTCAATTACATTAGATATGACCAAATTATATAAGCACTTTAACTAGATGATGGCATCATGCTTTATACCTCTCCTCTCCATGCAGTATCAGATCTATGAGTGTCCTGTTGTATTAATACTGATTTATTGACTACTCTTAGATCCATCTGCGTAAGAAAAAGGTAAATATACAATATTGTTAGAAAATTAGGTCAAACTTCTAAATTGAGTATATATATGACACAATATTCATAAAACATTACGAATCAAACATGTTATAATCTTTATTAACCTAATTATTGGCATGTTCTTATATAGAGACCTTGCTTCTGACTTTCTCTACAATATTTTTTTGTTGGTCTTTTCCTTAAGATCCATCTCATTGTGATTTTGGCTTATTCATAGTCTCCCTTCTTTCTTGACTTTATCATATACTGAATGGATTTTTGCATTCCCTCTCCATCTATCCATGTTCATCTATCTCCAAGAAGTTAGGAGGTAGTTTAATAACAAGTGACTTGGTTTTCCCAGTGGAACAACCTCTCAATCTTATATATAGCATCCATTTTTACGTATGCCATGGTTGCAAATGAATGTGAGTGGAGTATCATGAAGGTTTGTTACTTGTTACAGCTACATGTATGCTTAATTATATTAACTCTGTGCTAGTAACCATCTTTCTTGCCATAATTATTCATATATGCTCCCATCTACACCTCAAAAATTCTAGCTGTCATGTTAAAAGTCATCACTTGGCGTCAAGTAAATGTCTCTCTCTGTTTTTCTATCTTTTTAGTAAACCATTTAGGATAAGCTTTCCTATTACAGATAGCTTTATGCACTTTATCTCACCTCTCTTAAAAATAGCCTATGAAATTGTAGAATATTTTTAGAATTAGGGTTGATAAGGTTGATTGAGTAATGATGTTATACCTTTCAAAGCTGCATTATAGCTCTTATTGAGATTTATTATCATTTGATCGTATTTAAAGCCATCAATATTAAATATTACTACTAATAGTATTTATATCTTCTAATTTTAAATCTTTTGAAGTACTTATTTATATATTTTACCTTCAATATCATGAATTTTTAGTTGTTTTTCTTAAGTGTAATAACACATTAAACCTAAATAAAGATGAGATACAAAAACATTATCGGTCATAATCTCACGCTTCTATCAATTTTAAGGACATAAGTCACGATCTCATAAGTCTACACCTAAACGACTTTCATTAGTTTTAACTTGGAAAAACTTTATAAAATTGTAAACTTATGAAGTTATATGAGTTAACTTATGATTTTAACAGCCATGAAGAGGATTATGATTTTGCAATTCCCTGCATAAACTTTTGTGCAGATAACGTATTATGATGTGTCATAACACCCTTTAGGCTCAAGGAGTAACAATTCTTATGTAACACTAATGTAGAATGTTGTTTTGTAGGAAAACAATAAAATAGAAGGCAAATTACACTAATGTGATAGATGTTATATTGTGTTATTTTTGGTTCTTTAATATCACCTACTTATCTTTTACACTAGAAATGTGAAACCCTTATTATGTTTTGTATGTAATCATACTTAAGCATTCAAAACCCTTAAAATATGCTGTATTTCTTCATTTTCCTTAAAAATAAATCCTAATTTCACACTCAAGTGTACTTACTTATCAAATCACACCATTATAATTAGGTTTTTAAGAGTCAAATTTTGGTTTATTTTGTGCAAAGTGGAGGAAAGCATGATGTTATTGTACTTCTAAGAGATATAACTGATCTACATGTAAAATTGTCATAACCTTAAAGGAGACCTAATAGGATTACCAAAAATCTTCATATGATGTGTGCATCTATGACATGAAAGCCATATTGTAAATCATAGATTGCATAACTTTAACTAAATAGCCACTATGGCTTTCAATATGTACTTTATAAATTTAACATAAAATATAAATAACTATAAATACTCAATATTTCACAGTCCATTAGAACTGCAAAAAATCGATATTCTTTACCAAATAATAAGATAAGATAATGAATTCTAGAAATTTAAAACCATTTAAAAAGTATATAAACCTAAACAAAATAAAGTTATTTCAATTCAATGTCTCTACCAAATTATCTATACATTTCACCTTCTAATTTCCAGTTTTCTACTATATTTCTTGATATTTGCACCCTATACTCAACTCATCTTAGTCTTGGCTATCAATTAACCTATAAAGAAAAACTATTGGAGATTAACATACATGAGCTTAGGGAGATATCTCTCATACTATATTGGCAAATAAGTTATTAAATAACTAATTAAACAGCCATATAAATGCATAAACAAGTAGTATGCTAAAAAAATAAGTGCTGCATATAACTTTGAATTTAATGTCTTCTGAAGTCAAGGTTAAAGATTCATCGGCACTAATTACAATCGAATTTTGGCACTAACCTAAATTTTTAACCATATATTGAAATTTTATAGTTCACAAAATACATTTCCATTTCTAAAATGTAGTAATTTACACATTCTCAAGTCTAGTGGTAAGATAGTCCTCGTAGTTTACACTTATACCCTACAATGGAAATTTTTAGACTCAGCTCTCAATTAGGTGATTGGTGTCTCTAGCACCTAATAAACCTGTGGGCCATGATAAAGTTATATTGTATGAGTGTATCGCACTAAAACACATTAATTTAATATATAGAAACAATCCTTACATGGCCTCTCTTTATCTCTATGTAAGGTGATGGCTGGAATAAGTAATACAATGCACAGTTGATGCATGATCTATTTAATTTAAGATAAGTCGAATATAATTATATCAAATTATTAGGCGATAAACCAATATAAACAATCATTCAAATCATGCAACCATTAATTGTACAACCAATTCTCTAATTATCATATCGAACAACATTTTGCATAACAAACAAGAAATATTCAACCACATGCATGTCCCAAACCCCTAAGCATCAATCTATTAGTAAATATAATTTAGGTATACTAACTATAAGTATAAAACAAGTATAAAGTTATCAGAAGTACTCACCTCATCATAATGCCTAAGTGTCGTAATGATCTTAGGGTGTCCTGGGTTCGATATCAAGGTCACTTGGTAATATAATAATGATAATACCATAAGTTTTTAGCAATTTTATCTATCCATCTAAATTAAATTCAGTACCTTTTTCTTAGTTACCACTAGTTTTATATTTTTGTACAACCTTCTAGTTTTAACTTTGTTTTTCACATTCTCATAGTTGTTGCATGGGTCCTTAATTGTACTTTCACATGGAGGTTCCCAATTTAGTCAATTAGCTTAATATAAGTGTTATCAAATGAAGATACCTCTAAAATCAACATATAATAGTTTTACGACTCGTCAAATTATTGGATATTCATATGATGTAAATCCTTGGTTTATAATATTATCAAGTACATATCAAAGGTTGGTATTTACTAGAATCTAGATACATTTATGCTAAGTTGGGATAACTAGTTCTGACAAATATCATTGACTTTAAATTAGTTGAGTTTAAAAATCAATGAATTCTCATTACCTAAACTTATTTGGTGACATTACTGGAAACATAAACTATTATCTTTAACATATTAAATTATGTTAGATTATAATAGTTTTTATCATTATTGTATTAACATACTATGACATTATAAACTAAATCATGATTTTTATAGCAAAATCAGCATGTCAACCCTAAACTTTAGTGTTTCGCTACGAAAGGAAGTTTTCTCGTTTAGCCGAACTTTTTAATTAATAGTCATCATCATAACCAGCAAAACTTGGAAATAACATTTAATTAAATGACTCAATTACTAAAATTATGGTTTAGTACCATTTATAATACATGGGTATAGAAGATCAATATCATATTAAGAGTATAGCTTGTCAATATAGTTGTTTCTCATATAAAAAAAAAAAGAAGCAAATACTGTAAATATAATAATATATAACAAACGAGCATGTACATATCTATATATATATATATATGTATATAATGCTTGTGTGTATAAATATGCATATACATTAACGTGGATTATGGTTAGATCAAATATGTCATACAAAAATTTATGTATATATATTTAATATACATATGTATGTCTATATGATAAAACTCCCTAACCAATCACTCCAAAAAGTATCAAAATTTACATTCAATAATCTCGAGACAGGCTAGAGGAAATTACTAATCGCATGGATTCGGGCGTAGATGGGTTCATTTAGTGATATCTAGGAATTAATCTCAAAAGCAAATTAGGATGTCACATTCGTAGTCATATGTATCTCGACATAACATTAAATGTAAGCAACTTTCACTTCAAATGATTAATAAATATAGGAGTGTAGATGCTTAAGGATATATATATATATATAGAGTTGATGTTATCATGGGAGGAGTTGGACATTCCACGGTGTTAGTAGTCTAGGTATAGTTAGTATAGGAGCCCACATGTCATCAAATTTTCTGTTTAACTTACACACGTGTATTATAAGTCGTTAAAATGGCATAAAGTGGACTCGGGTGGAGATCTCACCGGAAATTAATGCGGAGGTTGCAAAAAGGGGGCTTGATGGCAACATTGTTGTGCCATTGCAACTCTGAAGAAATACCATCAACGATGCCAAAAAGATTAAGCCATGTTCCACTGGAAAATCGAAGCACCGAAAAACCACTTCACGATCGAGCTGCGATTATTCAAATTGTGTTTGAGAAGTTCCTTCAAATTCACCTTCTTCGGCGCCAGCAAAGGAAGAACTAGATGCGGTCCGATTGTACGTGTTGAAGCTTCGAAAAAGTGTCTTGACTTATGGAAAACTTAAGAAGCTCTATTGTCGAGTGAGAGCCCCATACTTCTCCAAAAATATCTTGATTCCTACATTGTTATATCTCATAGTCGCCGGTCCATTGGATGTTACGACACTTGGGGATAAGTGATCACTGTTTGTATGAGAGAATAGAGAGTGGTTGAAATATGTGTCGAATGGTTATCGCCTTAAAATCGAAGAAAAAAGTAGAGCAAGCGAGAGAGATGGAATCCAAGGTTGAAACTATGGATTCAAGATGGGGCGTGGAAATTTAAGACAAGATTAAGTAACTATAAAGGGAAGAAGAAATGCAATCGTGGCCTGCTTTCTTTCCATCCTCTAAGGAAGTGAGAGAGAGAGAGAGAGAGAGAGAGAGAGCATTTCACTTGGGGGCAAAGAAATTACATCATAGAAATGTTCAGGAGATTTACGTAAAACCATGGTTTATGGGATAAATGAAAAAAGAAGATGGGGACAGGTTTCCAAAAGATGGAAAACTTGAGGAATACGATAGAGAAGTGAAGCTGACTGATATATGCTGGCGGTGACTAAAATCTGACTTGATGGGGGAAAAAGCTTTCATTGGGATAGAGGTGATGACTTTTCATGAATTGGAAAGCCTTGTCCATTTGTAATTTCTTTCTTATCTGTTATTTCATCGAGAAACATCATTTAAAATAATTTCTTCTTCTTCTTTTTCTTTCTTTCTTTCTTTTTTCATATGTTACTTTGTAATTGCTGTTTGGACTCTTTATTGTTAGTATTTTAATAACCTTATGTTTAGTAATTTTAACCATCATTAGTATTATTGTAAATTAAATCACTATTGCAAATATTTAAAAGGATTGTATACTTACTAGAAGTGTCTCATTTCTAATTTCTATATAGGAATATATGAGTAAAGGTAAATTTTGATTTGACTATAAACACAAGTCTATATAAATTTATGAATACAACTTATATTTCACTATGCTTGGTTGACATTCGTCTTTGAAATCTTTCCATTCATCTTCATGAGTGAATGTCTGAAGAGAATATAATGTCTTTTCTGATGGTGAGTCTTCTTCCGAGAATAGAGATTCTAGGCCATCATTTTCTCCGATTTTAACTTTAGCCTTCTGGACAATTTGTTAGATCATCTTTTGTGATCCCTTCTGAGGACATTGCTTTCAATAATGTCCAATTTTGTTAGATATGAAATAGTAGCTAGATTTCTTTCTCATCCTTCCTTTCTTGTTGAAGTACTTCCATTTCTTGGTTCTAAAGTTTCTCTTAGGTTTTTGGAAGGCTCTTTTCCTTGATTTGGCTTTGTGATACTTCTTTTTCTTCTTGGGGCTATAGATACATTCTTTGTTTGGATTCCTACATTTGATGTAAAAATATGCCTTGTTACACATTTCATCAAAGACATGGCTTCTACGGATGTAATCCATAACAATTTTCCTTTTGTCACACATATCTTCAATGACTATGTCAAGTATTTGTTGAATTTTGCCAATTGAGATATTAATTACCTTCTCATTTTTCAATTGAAGGTATCTCTCAATTCCTCTTACTCATGGCAATGGTATAGAGGAAAGGAATACTTGTTTAAGGTTAATGTTAGCTCCAAGTTGATAAAAGAGCTTAACCATTTTCTTGAAATGTTTGTCTAAGTCTTTCTTCTTGTAAGAATAACATTTCCTCTCATGAAATTCCTTTCTCTTAATTTCCTTTGAGTCTTCAGGATTGCTAATAAAGAATTGATGGATAATGTGTATGGCTTCATTGAAGTTGGTCAAGGTTAAGTAATATACTTGATCTTATTCTAATGTTGGGTTCCACCAATCCTTGAGTATTCTAGTAAGCCTACTAACAAATTTAGTTAGTATCTCACTATGTGACGGATGTGATAAAAACCTTGTGGACATCCATGCATGAAATTCCTGAAGTCTATCTAGCCATCTAGCATTTGGAATATCATTAATGGTAAAACTACTACCATTGGATTTAGGCCTCTTTCTTGAAGATGATGAAGCTCCCATAACTTCATTAGAGTTTGATCTAATACTATTACTTCTAACTATCAAATTGATTTGGATGGTGGTTTAGAAGTAGTACTCTCTTCACTTGAACAGTATTCTAAAGAGTCAAATTCTGTACAGAATCAAAGCTGTTGACTTCATCCTTTTTAGTTAGTTCTTCTTCTGAACTACTGGTAATATTGTCCTTTATGGTAACCTCTTCAGAAGGGTTGGATTTTTCTTCTTGGAGATTCTCAACCATAGCAATTTTGGAAAGTATTTGGTGATGATATGCCTGAAGGAATGTTTTGATCAGTTCTTGGCTTTTTACCATGTACATTTTTTACTTAGAGACATCTTCTTCGGATTCATCATCATCATCTCTCAAGTCTTTATAGAGGTCTTGTGCATGAGCTATTGAGGCTTCTTTTGTTTTCCCCTTCCTTTTCCTTTACTCCTCAATTTGTTTGGCCTGCTTTTGTAGTTTAAACAGAGTCTTTTTGGCTAGTTGTTGGGGTTCTGTGAAGAGTATTGATGTCTTCCTTAGCCTGAGGGTGTCAGAGAAAATGTCTGATCCCATCATAGATAGAACATAGGATGTTCCTCTCTCTTTTGCTTCGAGCATGGCTATTTGGTTTTTCAGCTTTTTGATCTTTAACTGCTTTTACTCTACATAGTCTTGAAGACTCATACCTAGTTGTGGTATGGACTTCTTCACTTATTCTATTCTCTTCTGAAGGAGTGAAATCAATCTCGTCTCGTCACACTAGAGCAACTGAAAGCATTATAGATCCTTAGATACTCCCTGAAATCTTTAGATCCTATACACTAAAAATTTCGTTACATAATCTAATGAGAATTTCCATATTCATCTCAAGAGTAAACCTATAAAAGTACAATTCTTTCTTGGATACAATATCATCACTCTAGTCCTTGGATCTCCATTACTTAATAAAGACATTATTGGCTGGGATATATTATCCAAGCTATCTAAGATGAAGATACACTGAGAAGGCATTACATTCAAGAAGTACTACAAGCCCTACACTGAATTTCCAAGATTTTATTCCATAGAAGAAATCAGTTTAGAAGACATGGTGAGCAAGATCAAAGTTAATGCTTACACGGATAGCCACAGTAAATTCCTTAACAAATGTGATCATCCACTTTGGCAAAATGGAAAATTTCTTATAAGGATTCCTTTTAAAAAGAATGAAGATATCAATCCTACTAAGGCCAGCCATTCAAGAATGAATCCTGAACATGCAAGATTGGCTGATGAAGAGTGCGGTACATTATTGAGACAAGGATTGATTGAGACATCAAATTTACAGTGGGCATGTAAGGCATTCTATGTTAACAAGAGAGTTCAACAAGTCAGAGAGAAATTAAGACTTGTTATCAATTTCCAACCTCTTAACCATTTTGTGTAGGATGATAAGTTTTCAATTCTTAATAAGAATACTCTATTTTAGAACATTGCAAAAGCCAAAATGTTTTCAAAGTTCGATCTTGAAGTTGGATTTTGGCAGTTATGAATTCATCTTGATGATAGGCATAAAACAGGGTTCTACATTCTAAATCACCATTATCAGTAGAAGGTACTACCATTCAAATTGAAACGGCACCATCACTATTCTAGAAGGTAATGATAAAAATTTCAAACTTATTTTAGATAGTGCTATCATCTTCATAGATGATATCCTTTTGTTTAGTGAAGATGAGCAGTCACATGTAAGATACCTGCAACAGTTCTTATGAACTTGTGATAACATATGGAGTTGTGTTATTAGAAAAGAAGATGAAGGTAGCTCAGACTAAAATGGAATTCTTAAGAATGAAGATCAAGGATGGATGTTATTAACCAAAGCCTAACATTGCCAAAGAATTGTTGAAATTCCAAGACAAAACCTTTAACACCAAGCAAATACAACAATTTTTAGGGATAGTCAACACCATGGAAAAAAAATCCCAAGCAGTCAAGTTCTTGAAGCAAGAATTACAAAAACTGCCACCACTCAAAATTCCATCGAAAGGAAAACTCATTTTGTAGATAGATGCTAGTGACAAGTATTGGGGAGCAATACTTCTAGAGCGAGGAGAAAAAGGAAGACAAATTTGTGGATATAGAAGTGGCATTCAGAAATCCATTACCACTCAACATTCAAAGAGATCCTAGCAGTTAAATATGGTATTCAAAAGTTTGAATACCATCTCATAGGAACACATTTCCAAATTGAAATGGACATGAGTTCATTTCCTAAGATGCTGAAGCTTAAATATAAGACATTTCCACATCTATAGCTATTGTAATGGCAAGAACGGTTTGCCTAGTTTAATATATCTCTGTGTTTGATATCTATGGCTTTCTAGAATCCTTCTCTTTCTCTTCCAAACCCATAGAAAGAAATTAATTAGCTTCCTGATTTATTTTCCAAGGTTCAAAGTATGCTCTATACTTACCTCATATGGGGATCCTGTATATTAGAAATGAATCGTATGGACACAAAGGATGCTAGTAATATTAATGTTATAGTAAGTAAAAAGACATGTCCTTATAAGGCGTCATTTGAAAGCTCAAGAGGAGCGTATTGAGGTGCAATTGGATTATGGTGAGGCCTAAGATAATGGAGATGCTATTAGTATTCTTCTCATTGATACCTCATTTATGCTTCTAGGTATATCAGCTGGAAACTTGGATGTACGAGTTATTGGCCTAAAGCAGGGTAACAAATCCCCGATCAATCTCAATAAGACAACGCACTGTACCAAAAGCAAACTCTGAATGAGACCATTTGGTATTAAAGCCAATAATTTCTTTCTTTTGGAGGAAGGGGAGAGAGTTAATTGATTATGGAAAGTTCTGATACACATAAACATTCTATGTCCACATTACCTACTATTACTCCACCTGTAGCCACCTTCAACTTAGATACTACAACCTTTAATAGAAGTCATTCCAATAAGATAGATTATCTCTATGAGGTATCTTATCTAGATGAACAAGAAAAAATAGATGGAATCTCTTTACCACTTGTAAATCCATATTCAGCTTTTACCAGACCTCAAAGATCCTTACTCAAGTCACTTATTAGTCTAACCTCTAAGCAAGTAAAAGAGTATATATAATCCTCAAAGTTTGAACAATGTCTAATTGGCGCTTCTCAAGAAGAACAGTTTATAACCTTACACATACTACCAGAATTCCCTAGGTTATGGTTATCTTAATGTTATACTCACATACACTATAGAGCGATTAGACTTGCCTTTACTTTACATGGGAGGAAGGGATTGCTAGTAGTTGTTAGACTAGCATTACTGGACACTAGGTTTCTAAAATATTAACAGGCCTATGTTGGTACTATAGAAACAACCCTGAATGCTGGAATAGTGTTTGTAACACTATATCTGAACTATAACATAGCTTTGGCTTATCCAAAGCTATTACAAGCACTGCATGTGCAAGTATAAATCATTGGAGCACTATTGGACCCTAAGGTAATTGCAGCTACACTCTATTACTAGATGGTCTATAGAGTTTAGAATCACTCCCTAGATTTATCGCTGTTAGGAAAAGGAGGGGAAGCCTTGATCGTCTCCATGGACTTTAACAGAACTCCCACAGTAGTATATGCATTGAGGCAAATGTCTAAAATATATCTATTAAAGATCCTACCAACCATATGGGTGACAAGCTATGAGAAGCGACATCACAACATTATCCTAGTATAGTTATCTGATCCCATGTTTATCAAAAAGCAAGATAGATCTGTTGTGATCCAGTTTCAAAAGTAGTTAGAAGAACAAAAGACTGGTTCCTCTACATTCCCAACAATGATGGCGATTCAGCCATTAGACATTTACCAAAGCTCAAAGCCAGATAAGAGATTGTAGTAGATTGTCAAACACTTTGATAATCAAGGAAAACCAGTTTATTTCTTCAGAGACCCATTCAACGATCATTGTTACTTTGATGAGAACTACCGGTGTGATGACTGTTATGTTAAAAGACATTTTCTTGAGGAACCTCTAAAATCAAAGAAAAGGAGTTCAGATTCTTACTTCAGGAGGTATAAAGATGGAGATCCTAGTATTGGACCACTAGAAGAAGACTATGGGAAATGGCAGTATATGGTTCGTTATAGACCATCTTCAAACCCGAAAAATTCATCACCAAGGAGTAAACCAAGATGGAAATTTACTCCAACATAAAATTAAGACTATCAGTGTAGCCAAAATAAGTAAAGACAAGAGTTTCTCAACATGGGTTATGGAAATCATTTCTATAACATGACCTAGTAGGATACAAAACCTAATTCACTGTTCTAAATATACAATAGACTCAACTAATTGGAAATTAAGATTGATCCTTTGAGAGGAGAGGTAAATGACACTCTAGAGCCATTAAGCAAAAAAGAGGCATGAGGAACGGATGACTCATTCAACCAGGTGGGTTCCAAAGCAGCAACTTCCACCAAAGAAGAGAAGAGACGAAGCATAATTAGTCTTACAATGAGAAGACAGCATTAAAGATGATGACTCTTTGTGAAATACTGAACAAACCATGCCAGAAGACCAAACTATGATGCATTCAACCCATGTTAAGTATGATCCTTCTTTTATGATGCAAACCCACAAGGATGAAAGCGAGTTCCCACCTTGTAAGGAATATATTGTAGATAATTACAGATACTCTCCAAAGGTAACAAACCCTATGGAGTGTAATGCAGTGGGAAATCAGAAGAAGAGTAGTGTAGTAGGAGCTGTACTTAATTGGCATATAGATAATGCAATGGCTCAAAATAAGTTTCTCACTTAGATATATTCTAACATAGGAAATATCTAACAAAGGTTGTCTACTGTTGAGAAAAAAGTGGATGACAAGATGAAATTGACTTCACTCCTTTAGAAGAGAATAGAAGAAGTAAAGAAGTCTATACCATAACCAGGTATGAGTCTTCAAGACTATGTAGAGTAAAAGGAGTTAATATTGCTATATATATATAGGTGATCTTTGCAAAGAGTTGTAATGTTATGTGTAAAAGCATAGTTTACACACAAAACACAGTTGGTTTATTGACATATGGAATTGTCATAGCAATATTCATATAGGTAACTATAATAATATCTAAAAATAGACGTTACATTAGATAAGTAACACAATCATTGGTTGTGTAGGATACACAACTTATATAAACTCTAAGTACAATTCGGACAATATGCCATTAAATGTATCTAGAGATATAGGTACCTAAAGTTAGAATATGATTAACTACAATAATATCTAAAAATAGAAGTTACATTAGATAAGTAACACAATCATTGGTTATGTAGGACATACAACTTATATAAACTTTAAATACACTTCAGACTATATGCCATTACATATTTCTAGAGATATAGGTACTAAAGTTAGAATACGATAAAGTAAAGACAACTATGAAATTTTATATGTATGTATATTTTTATATATATGTATATTTATATACCTTATTGAATTTCACTCCTTTGAGAATACTCTATTAACATAGAATTATTAATTATATATATTAGAAACACATGTATACATCTCGGTATGAAATTTTTCCAAATTTTTTTTTTAAAATGTAAATTCTTGTTTATTTATAGTTGTTTACATAAAAGTCTTTTGTTATCAAATATGGAATATCTTGCATGCTTTCGATTACCACTTATATTTTTCAAAAGAATTAATGTTTGCAGTGTTGAAGATGCTTACCATCAACAATTCCCTAAACTTTGTGAACTTATATTCACGAGATACTTTGCTTAGAATCCGAAAGTGCTTATAGTTTGGTGCTGTTTATAGATTTCAGGATTTTGCATTTATATTCTTTCTAAACAAGTTTACATTTTTAAGTTAAAAAATTTTCCTAGGCAATTTATGCTAAAGTTCATTTGAAATCTTTGAAATATATATATTTTTATTTTTACATGTCATTTCTTCTATTCTAATTCAAAATATGTTAAGTAATGTTTTCACTAAATTGCCTTATTAATTTTTAGGAGCTCACAAAAACTCCCATTATGTCTAAAGGAAAATAACTAATTTAAGGGAAACCTTTTTTTTTTTTTTTACCTTTTAAAATATAATTTCTAGAAAAAATGGCATGTCTACTTAAACAGTATACCTTAAAACCTGTATCCTATGTACATTAGAGTATAAGTTCTAACTAGGGTGGGCATAGGTATTAAGACACACTACATGTATCATATCCTATAGAAGTAGGTTTTGTAAAATTTTACCTATATTCTATACCATCACCTTCAATATCTATCTAAAATTAATTTGATCAAATAAGGTAACATGGGGTTATAAGGTGCAACAAAGTTACTCATACATCCCTATTTACTTATATTTGGTTGTTTATAAATTTGTATAGAAAATAATTTTTTTCTTGTGCTTCATTTACACATTTTATGTAATCTATAGGCATACTTAATAAAATACTTATGGCATGGTTTGTTGAAAAATATGCCGACTAAATCAAATAGATTGACTACAAATAAAATCAAATAGAAATTATTTTTCTAAGGTTAAAAGGGCTTATGTAGACTAAATCCGAAAATAAATGTCCATTTTTCAAAAGATAAGTAATCTTTTTGATAAAAGCTTGGATTTGTCTTCCAAGTACCATTTGTTTCAAAACTTTTATGTGAAGAAAAAAAGTCTAGATGATTTTTTAATGTTCACAATTACAACCTCTTTAGCCTTTTATAATTTTTTGACATGTGTTTTGTTTTTTTTTTCCATAAATTAAAAAATGTTTGTGTTAAAAATATAATTTGTAGGTTAATTAGAATCACAATCAAACAAAAGTTATAATCCTAAAGTTAGAAAGATTTCTACAAGTTAATATGAAAAATGACTTTCTATTTGAAAAGCCTAAGTCACTTTCCTTGAAAATACTTGGTTTAGACAATGTTTTAGGTGACATACGATACATGTACATTAATTATGATGCATAAACTCATTAGGTATGTGATGTATTGAACTAATTAAATCACTTAATGTGTTTGAATTTCTAGCCTTTTCTAAGTTTTTAATGAATGATTATTAATTTCTTAATGATATGCTAGATGATTCTAAGTTTACTTGATGATGATATTAATGAGTTATAAGTCATATGTTTTAATTGCTTAGCTTAAATTTTTGTATATGGTAAAAAATTAAATTAAATAAGTTAAATAAGTATAATTTCTAGAATTTTTATCATTTTTATTCAATTTCAATGAGTGTTCTTGATATTTAATTTAGTAGGCTAAGTGTTCTTGTTGAGATCTACTAATTACAATTGATTCAGGTTAAAAGTTTATGTTTCACTAAATTTTCGGAAAATATTTGAAAAAATTAAAATGTTCACAAATGTTTATAAGAGTTCAAAATATTCTTGCTTAAAGCCACCTTTTGATCCCTTGTAGTGGTCTTGGTTCATCTGAAAGGTGTTTTCCAACAAAAGTCTTCACTCAGAACGTTTTCAAATAGATTTAGAACCCTAGATTCCTTTTTTTTTTTTTTTTCTAAAACTAAAGACAACATCAAATTAAGAAACACAAACATCAGTTTTGCCTCACAATTTTGAATCAAAGTTAGAACCATTCCTGTTTGGTCCATTTTTAGTAAGTACAACATGTGTAAAAGGTATTTGTAAGTAAACTAATACATGAAAATGGCATGACCATAAATAATGATGAAAATGACACACTAATAATAAATGTCAACAAATAGGAAATTAATAATCTAATGAGTTGGACTAACATCAATTCATCCTAAACCGTTCATGTCTTAAGCAGTCCATCTTAAATTGCTTTAACCTTCCTATTGGTTGTTTCACAAAAGAAAAAAAATAAATTAATTTAATTAACGATGAAATTAGTTTAGTAGAATAATAGGAGGAAATCTTCGTTAAATTGAATAATAAGCTAGTCTTGTGGGCTAAACATAGTTTAGGCTAGTTTGACCCATTTCCTTTTCAAACTCGACAACTCTTATGGATCTTAGTATAAGAAGACCTTGAACATAACAAACAAACTAAATACTTGTTTGACTTAAATTAATTATAGGGTAAAATTAATTACTACTTAAGAATAACGATAACTTATGATTCATAATTTTCATCAATCAGTCATTGAGTTTGATTTTAGAATTCACCCCCCTTATTAGGTTAAGCTTTTTAGTACAAGTACATAGTGACCTTCTAATATGTAATTCTAGTCTATTAATTAAGTGCTGCTTATGCTTAGTCGTCTTAATCCAATGAGCAACACTCTTAAACTAAGGTTACGTCTATGTATGTAGTGATGACAAGGTAGTTAGGCGCTTAGGCCATTAATGGTAGTTTAGTAGGCACTAGATAGGAGTGAATTGCATTAGATTAGTGATTATCAAAAGTTGAGAGAAGTCATGATGGGTGTTATACATTGAAATGAAATACACATGCAATACATTATGGATGGATTATGATCAACAATGTCTAGATAGTAGTGGTAAACTTCATAGAAGATTACTTTTTGGTTTTTGGTTTTGGACTAAAAGTTGGGTGTTCCTACTATCCCTAGTAGCCAATAGGCATTGCATCCTTATGCTCCTTACTATGTTTTCTAGAGTTATAAGTGCTCTCATGCTATCTGATTTAGTTTTAACTGAATTATACAACTCAAATGAATTAGCTTACTGCATTAAAAAGAGGCTAGATGTGACTTGATGTGTGTATTTGCATTTACCATTATATTGAGCTTATTGGAACTTACTTTCAAAATTTTACAAGTATGAACATTTTGTGTACTTTGCATATGATTTAGTAGGCTATAGATTTGATTATGTATTGGGGTCTAGAAAAGATCACAGTTGTATAAATCACAACTCAAGTATACAATTTTATGAGTCTATGATTCTATGATGTTTTTCTTAGTTAAAATGGATATAAAATCATTTAGATGCATATTTTTGGTAGAATTAAGAAGTTTGATATATGATTCTATAAGCTTATAATTTTATCAATTTGGTATGATTTTATATGATTCTATAAATTTTGTGCGTTCATGGTAACAACAAAATTAGGATTTTGATAACCATGGTAGGAATAATTGTGTCATTGATGATTATTACGTGATTATTGTCTTAGCTATACTCTATATTTGCTTGACTGGACTACCTAAACTTTTTTAATGCTATTCCCAATTTATTTATCTTTTGAAGACAATTATCATGGACTTCTGACTATGATGTTTCTAGGAACTATATTTATGGTATAGGGCTAATGATGCTAATGGGCTTGCATGCCCTTTATAGTTTGTGGAACTCTTTTAAGGTAATATTTATGATGATGATCAATATTTATGCATTATGACTTTTAGAAAATACTTCAAACAAAACTCTCTTTTCTTAATTTGTGAACCAATTGCAACTAATTGATTTTTCAAATCTAAAATTAGATTGGGACCAACTTTAGTAATAACAAAGCCTTAGTATATACTACTTAAGTAGGACATATGGGTATTACCGTATTCATCAAATTCATGGCATAACACTTCTAGATAGCATGCTTACACTAAGGCCATAGGTGTAGAATCTCATTCCATTTATATAGGAGGCTTATTCATTTCAAGTATGCATACCTACAGTCCCTACTTAAGCCACAGTTGGATCACTGCTGAAGAATTATAGCTTCTCTAGTATTTTAGTGTAGAATATGAAGGTTAATCATGGAGCTTGTGTATTTAAGCTATTTAGAAAAGCCACCTCACACAATCATTATACTTTACCTTTCTTGCGGCCCATCACATATATGCTTGAATGACAAAGAATTCAATTTCCTACCAATTGTTTTGTTAAGAAGCATGTTGAACCTATCCATCCTAATATAATAATGAAAATTGGCGCTAAGAACATTCTTAATAATAAATGTGACATAATTTGGATATGGAAGTGGGAGGTTAGCGACTAAGGACACTATGAGGAGCTACTAGAAAAGGAGGATGATCGTGAAGATGATGATAACTCTGATGATGATAATGCAAATGAGAGTAATTAGGCTAATATACAAGCTGGGCAAGGGATGATGCAGCTCTTAAATAATAGACCAATCGAGCTATGCTAATTACTTCTACTAATATAGTTCTTAGTATTTTTGCATGCTTCATCCTCCATCTAAAGCTACTTAGGAGCATATACTCATAAAGTGACAAGTGGAGCAGATGTTAGTCACTTGTCAGCTGTTGGAGAGGGATGCTTATAATTGATGGATAATCCATTAGCTTTCTTATGATATGAGTAAATTATATTAAGGTTAGAGCTTAGATTATAATCTTTATGACTTTCCTCTACTCAGATTTCCTTATTTACCTTAACCCTTATCGATACCTTCAACACTCATGCTTCTAAGAATGAGATTTTCCACTTTTTTATTGACAATGCATGGTCTTTTAGTAACTTTTGTTATATGGATTACTTTTCTTATGGATAACGTAATTTCCTTCTATGCTTCTGATATTTCCATGGATAATGTAATTTCCTTCTATGCTTTGATATTTCCATGTTTACCATGACTTGTATTTTGCATGCTAATGCATATCTTGTTCTCTTGATGTTGACTTTGCTTCTTAATTATTTTTTGGAGTTCATTGTGGAGTTTGTAGGCTTGCTGTTGTAAAAATTCTTATGGAGTTGGTTATTTTATTCTTGTGAAGTTGTTACTATAGGGTTGAGAAGTTATAGCTTGTTGGACTTATTTCTGTACTTATCAAGTTGTGGTTGTGGAAAGCCAATGGTTGTGTTGTGTTTTTATGTATTTTGGTAATGTTTTTGCCCTTATGCTACCATTTTCTTACTTGTAATAAGGCTATGTTCTTAAGCTGATGCTTAATTCATGCTAAATTTTTTACTCCCTTGTTTTCTTCCCTTCACTACAACATAAGCACGTCATTTTGATGAGGCAAAAGGGGAAAAGGGGTAGGTCTTATGCGTTATGTCTTATACTTACTATGCTTTTTCAACATTCGAAGTGTTTGCAAAAACTTCTTATCAAACTTTGGCTAAAAGTTTAAATGTTTGAGGTATCTTCTCTTAAGTTAATTATTAATTCTCATTCAAGAAATTGAAAATCTTTTTTTAAGAATGTGTGTTTAATTGAGAGAGAGTTTTTAATGTAAAGTTTAACCGAGGGAAAGTTTTTCATGTAAAGTCTTGTCTACAATTACATGTATATTTTATCTAATTAATATACTATTCATGTATATATTTATTATTTCTAATATGTTCACAAGAAAATATTACACTCTAATAGCCCACTTTCATTTACAAATATTAATTTTATAAGCCCACTTTTCTAGTTTTGACATCTTGCTATTTATTATAACTCTTTATCTGTGTTGCTAATGACAATGTTAATGGATAAAATATCAACTCCCAGCACTAATCTTTTCAGTTACTTTCTAACTTTACATAGAGTAAGTATATGCCTTTTTAACCTCTAGGATAAATATTCGAAGTTACCTTCTTAGTTTAGACTATAATATTCTATGTCCATGTCTAAGTGAATAGTTTTGAACACATACGTTACATTTTATATTGAGTGTTCTTGTATCTTTTGGTTTACTGTAATAAATTTGATGTTATTATTTATTTTGAGCAAGTGGACAAACTTTATAATAAATTTTTTGATAGTATCACATGATAACTTGATGATGGAGAAAATTTCAACCCTTAACATTGACCTTCTAAGTTACCTTCTAACTTTACATAGGATAAGTATATGCCTTTTTAACCTCCAGGATAAATGTTCTAAGTTACCTTATTAGTTTAGACTATAATATTCTATGTCCATGTCTAAATGAGTAGTTGGGTGTTATATTTTATATTGAGTGTTCTTGTATTTTTTGGGATAGTACAGTGGATTTGATGTTATTATTTATTATGAGCAAGTGGACAAACTTTATAAAAGATTTTTGTGATAGTATATTGATAGGTTATTAAGAAGTTTACCTCAAATTTTAATATTATAAAAATATGGAAAAAAAAATTACGGAGTCCATGGGTTATACGTTTCATAATGGTTCCTAAATGTTATGTAGCATATTCCAGTTTCAAAACATGAGAATTTATAACTGCAAGAATCGTTGCATATTGAATATTATATTTTACCCATCTTGTAATTACTTGTTCTTAACCTATATGAAGTGGCACATCGAACAAAAACACCGACCAAGTGGTCGGATACCCACCATTGATGAATCAGTAAAATAAATTACTTTACTTGCATATTAAACATGAAATTAGTTTTTTACATTAATCTCAAGGCCGATGGATGTTGATTTACCAGCTTAGGTGCATCATACTGGGTGTTTTATGCGATAACTTTTATTATGTCTTGCATTACTTATTTCAATTATATAGTAAAATTATTATTAAAATATAATATTTAATATCGATATTGTGGCCTATCTCATTGTTGGCAGGTATAAAAATATTAAAATGTTTCGACTGTGATGGCATTTAAAAATTCTATCGCGTGTTTTGAAAAGTTTATGACCTTAGTGCTTAAATTCCAAGCTCTAGACTTAAATATAACATTGGAGAAGATTTAAAACCTCCAATCAATTTTTCTGCAAGAAAATTAGAAGTTTTGTTGGTATCAAAGCCATGCGATCAAGAGGAAGTTTGTAATTGAGTAAATCACTAAGTTAATGGAGTTGGAAGAGAAAGAGAAAGAGGTTATCAAAAGTTTTAAAACTTTTTTCTCGTGGATCCATTGGTAAACCCTTTTAAAGAACAATAAAGTCGTTACACTTTTCTATGTTTTATTAATTGAGGCCTAAACATTTCGAAGATATGCTTAAATTCTAAACGTTGTTTTCGAAGGGCAATTTTGGTAGGTAATATTTCTACAAAAATGATTAAAGAATTAATAATAATCGTATTCATTTAATATTTTCTGTAGGCTATTGATGATGTAAGCAAATCTTTAAAAAGGTCTTATGCTTAATTGATAGGAAGAAAAATGAAAACTTAATTTTATTTTTTTTTGAAATATTTAGGACTCAATTGATAAAATCGATAAAGATTACGGACGCGTGGTTTTTTTTTTTTTTTTTGCCATTGTATTATGGAACAATAGGATTTGGAATTCACTGTTCTCTCTATTACAAAAAATAGTCTGCTCATTTCAGATAATGAAAATTGCAATAAGCCATCGGAAGACGAGCAACACACACAAAAATATGCTAATGTCAATGAAGTCCTTTATTAGCCATAAGATGGAGGTCCTTGCACAGCAAACCAGAAGATTCAAACTCATTAGTGTTCGAAGAAAGCTCTTAGATTGTAGGGACTAATTACAGTGAGCTTTCCACTCCATATCAACTCCGAGAGTTGCTCGTAAACCTTTTCTGAAGGATGAAAAGAATCAAAAATCACATACTTTTTGGGATCTTTGCACAGTTCATAGTCCTTGATCGCTCTCTTACCTCCGCAGGTATAAGTTCCTCTGTACCGACCTGAACCACAGCATGCCATTTTCCCTTCGTCGAAACCTGAGGAAAATAAATAAGTAAATAAATAAAACGATGAAAATAAGGGAAAATTAAGGATAGACTATGATGTCTAATATGGTATGTAAGTAACAATGACTTTTAGCTTTATATAAATTTAAAAAAATAAAACTCATAGATACCATATTTTGTTGGATTGTCGATTCTATCCCCCTCTGTGGTATAGAGGTCGAAAATTGTATAGTTGAATTCGGTTAATTGGCTTTGCAGCTTATGAAAAGCCTTGGGAAGAGCCTTATTATGGAGCCTGGCTAATTTATCCATTGTGCCCGAGCAAGCTCCGGTTGCAAGTCTCGTGGCTGGGACGCAACCGATTGGTCCCATGCCCATGAATGCAAACTTCCTTGCTCCTTTGCCATACAAATCCTGGACATCAGAGTCACCCACTCTATGACCAATATGAGAGCGCCTATTACAATATCAAAATTACGTGGACCTCCTCCATGTTTCGAGCTATGCTCCGCTAGGCCATAAACGATTTGAGAAACTTAACTGAGCATCAACATCTTAGCATATGCTTCGGATGAATGCTGTTTCTATGTTATTGTTACTTCTTACAAACATATAAAACATGCATTAATATCATCTTTTTTTTTTTTTTTTTTTTTCTTGACTCATTTAACACATTAATAACCTATTTAAACATGGGAAAAAGACTCAATGGTACAAAGTGACGTGTTAGTAGCATTGATCCTCTAAATGTTCATGACCTATTGTGTACGACATATAATTTACATGATTCATTGCGATGTTCTCCCCTTAGTTAGACCATTTGGGCATCATCTTTCTGGAAGTAAGCAAGAGATGATTACCTTGATTGCGTCTGTTATGTTTCCCATCATCATTGACACGTATTCTTTGGGAGTGTACATTGAGACTACCTTTTGGTTCCATCCATAATCATTACTTCCTATGCTGATGAAGTAAACCGCGTTGAGTATGACCTTTTGCTGTTTCAAGATCTTCACCACATTCCTAAACTGTTCTACTTGTGTCTTGAGATCCACAGCCTAGACAAGATCGCCAAAGAATTGATGAAAATATCATCTTTGTAAAATATCTAGGTCCTACGTCGGTAAGATGTCCTATCAGACTATTCAGGATATAGGCTTTATTTTCATTCAAGTTTGTAATCATATCCAGCATTATCCTCATGTTGCCTGATTATACCCTCTACTAGGCAGCAATGTCATGTGTGTAAAAGGACTATAACATTCAAAACTAATGTTGAATTTTAAGTATTTGCTTACAAATCCTTTATAAGTCTCAACCAGAGCACCACCTCCTCCAGATGCAAAATTAACCCCATAAACGAATTCCTTTCTACCAGGTTGCAGATATGTTGGAATTAATGGCAGTCCTGCATATTCAGCTGCACAGCCAAAACGATCTAATAAATAAAATATAGCAACAGTTAATTTCATGAAATATCAAAATGGCCATTAATTTGCATTGCTTGCGCGGCCTTCATGTATCTGATTGTAGCCAGTCCAGTTGCGAAGATTTCACCCCCGTCAAAAAATATACGTACATATACACCATTGACATACCGATGAAATTACAAATTAATCGTCCATCAGAGAATCTGCCAGTTGGGTGTTCCCTGAAGAAAGTTCCCCCATATGGGAAGTAATTTGCTCGAAATTGTGGTGTAGTCTTGATATAGTTATTGGCTCCGGCATCGAAGAAGGAGTCGCCAAAAAGGAATAGGGCTAAATGCTTTTTACGCTCCCATGGTTTATTTTCGCTAGTAATTGGGAGGACAAGATTTATATAGATAGCTAACATGAAACAAATTTTACAAATTATTAAAATTTTCATGTTAACCTATACTCTTCTTGTGCTCATACAATATAATTTTTTTTTTTTTTTTTATGCTTCCAAGAACGAGATAGATTATCCCTGAAAGAGAAGATGGAGATAGATCCGGCTGTGGAATTGCAGTTTAACAAATGTTCAAGATGTTGGTAAATGAGAGCTAGCAAATATTATTATATACAATATAATATAAGGAAATATAAGGTGTTTCAACCACTACTCATAAGGGTATATTTCATAAAAATTATAGTGTGTAGTTTAGGATGCAACCGGCAAAACATGTTATCATGGGATACTGAACTATTCGATCTAATTAAAAACCTATGGAATTTTTATTCGGTTTTATAACATGGTTCAAAACCATATAGGGTTGAGGGTTGACTTTTGGAACTGAAAAAAAAAGAAGATCAGTAATAATATTTACTCTTAACCTAAGCAAACCCTAATATAACATATTAATTATTTATTTATAGATGATATTATAATTATTTCATCACCTTTATTAAGATTGACAAATATATTGTGTATTTAAAAATATTCTTTTGAGATCATGCTTACAATCACTTAAAAAATTAAAAACAAAATAAAATATTTTATGCAATCAAATCGAGACGAGTTGATATCAGGATTATAATAACTATGAGGATATGAGGATGAGATTCAATAATAGGAGGAAATATCCTAACCCGCTTCAATTACATCTCTTGTATAGTGTGTTTCACAGTAAGCAAGTCCTCTAGGATCCGAGATCCGAAAGAGGAGAAAAAGGGAAAGAAAGAAAAAAGAAAAAGAAAACAGCTCTAGGATTCAATAATCTATCTTGGAAATAATGCGGGCAACGGTATAAGGATTGTTCAATGAATAAAAGGAACAAACAACAGATGAAAAGAAAGGTTGTTTTCTGATTTTTCATGTGTTTGTTTCACTTTGGCATAGGTAGCTTTTACGGAGTTGGGGATATGCACAACTCAAAAAGAGGTGCAAAACGGATGGATTCAGAAAAGGAAATGCATAAATTGTAACGGCTGTGTTTGACAAATTAAATTAAAAAAAAAAAAAAAATGAAACGGCTGAGTGAGAATCCGATGCTCTTTTCCGTAAATGGACAATTTTGGGACTTCATTGAAATAAGTCCAATTTCATAATCCAATGCAAAGCAAGCACTAACATGAAAGGGTTCCAAAAAGAAGTAATATTGTAGAATCTTGTACTTCATATGAAATTGTTTGCAACTACGAATTTTACGGCAAATTACAAATAATTAAACAATATTAAGAAAAAAAAAGGTATGTATACAATTATATAATTAGTAGTGAACTAAATGTTCAGATTACGAAAAATGAAGAAAAATATGAGTATGATAGTACTTATGGGACTTTAAGATCGTTATGAGGTAATTTCACACGATTATTTGTAAGGAATTTGCTATTAGAAATATTCAATGTTATTTTAGTATTACTAAGAGTATTCTCATCCATAAGGATCTTATTTAAAATTTCTAAATGCTATATCAACAATTTAATAACCTCTTTTCTTATAGACTTCGTCACTTTATCCATAATATTTTTAAATAAAAGTCATTAATATTTATTTATATTATTTACAAGACTCATATTACACAAATTAACTAACATAACACTAAAATTAATAAAAAAAAATAAAACATTATCTTTTAGGGTCCTTAGCAAAGGAACCCAAAAATGCTAAGGACCTCACTTTATCGATTGAGAATCTCAAAAAGGAGGATTTTTTAGTCTAAGGTCCTATGTCAAGGATTTTGAATGGTGATACTCTAAGCATGGAAAACTCACCAACTAAGCTATATTACATTATTTTATGGTGCTTTATAAATGACAAATGACTCTTGCAAACTTGTTTATATATTTATGATATGTAAATGCATGTTTAGAAGGAAAAAAAAAAAGGCAAATTGTCAAAAAAAAATCATGAATTTTAGCTTTTGTGTAGATTCATCTCTCTAAACTTTCAAAATAAGTTTTTTGACCCTTTAAAACTTTGCTCCAATGTTGATTCAACCCTAAAATTTCAAATCAAGTTTTTTAACCCTCTAAGCTTTAAAGAATTTGCAATATATTAATTTAACATTTTTTTATTTAAAAAAAGGTATGTGTATGGGGATAATTGATGATAATGTATAATATATTGTAAAAATATAACATGTTAAACAAATAAAATATATCATACCATATAATATAAAGCATATATTAAAATTATATTAATTATATACTCACTAATATTATATATTATAATAACATGTATACACTATATATTATTATAATCATATTTTTTGACAAGTGATATATTATATATTTATTGCATATGTTATATAAAGTAGGTAATTATTCAATCAGATAAAGGTTGTACTTTGTATCCATTTTAATTAGTCATGTGTCGTGAGTATAACATTTTTTTAATGTATAATATAGATCATAATGTATTCATAACATATTACTGTAATTAGAGGAAAGATTTTTAATAAAAAACTTATATGTTCACTATAAGTACAACAAACATTTTTTTTTAATTTTAAAAGTAAATATATCTTAGTTAGTAATTATACCTAATTTCATTAAATATAAAATGACAATTAAATTATGATTATACCATTTCCTATTTTTATAAATACATTAGTTGAAAGTTAGTAGATGATTTAATATATAGATGAAAAAATGATGTGAAATAATCACGTTATGTCTAGGGATAATTGATGATAATGTTAAGGAATATCAAGTATTAAAAAGATAATTTATAATGTAATATACTTTTATACTAGTCCAATCCATTAATGTTTTGAGAATTCAATTATGATAATCAAGGTAGTTTTTTTTTTTCTTTCCTCTTTTGTTTTCTATCATATATAATACATTAACTAAGATGAATATGAAATGCAACTTTTATTTCAATGAATGATTGAATATTTACCTAATTTATGTAAGATACACAATATATCATACTTCAAAAAATAAGATTTCATGTAATAACATATAACATATTTTATATATGTTATTATAATTTATAATATTAGTGAATATACGACTTATAGTATTTAATATAATTTTAATATATTCTTCACAATACATGGTTTGATATATTATATTTCCAAAATTATATTATATTTTTATAATATATATACATTATCATCAATTATCCATGTACATATACCTTTTATCTTTCAAATAAAAAACATTAAGTGGATATAACATTACAAATTATTGAAAGTTTAAGTAGTAAAAAAAACTCATTTTGAAAGTTTGAGAGTAAATTCACTCCAAAGCAAATCTTTAAGGGTTGTAAGACCCTGATTGCTTAGTATTGAAATAGGTTAGGGCATCCTGTATGATTTAAGGCTTCTAAGAAAAATTGTGTGAATTGAGTAAAATTTTAATACGAAATCACAAAAGTTAGAAAAATAGTTCTAATAAAATTTAATTTTAATAAAACAAATTTTTGCTGAGTACACTAAATAATTATTAAAAACTTGAAATTTGGAGTCTCAAATGATCATGAGACCTTAAAAATAAATTATTTAACTTGTAAAAATAATTTTAATAATCAAATAGTATGTAGTGTAATTATATAAAAATGCTATACAAGTTATATGTTCCAATATATAAATATATTAATTGGATACACTAAAGAATGCCTAAAATTATAATAAATTAAAGAAAAGTTATTAAAAGATGGCTAACCTACTTAGATTGACTTGGAGTTGGTGTAGCATTCCTTAAGATGCATAGGAAAAGTATGGGATGGGTTGTCAATACCATATAATATTTTATTTATAAAAATTACTCCTAAAAATATAGCCTATTGATTTCACTTTAGTCATTTTAGAAGAGTAAGATCTAGGAAACCTCTTAAATACTCTAGTTTAGTATTTTACAAAAATTAGTAACAATAGTAGGAAATTAGGATGAAATATGATTCTCAAGGCTATGAGCAACCTAACAGGCAAGGCTTTAGACTTAAGCATTTGAGGGTAAGGGAAGATTGGCCAATAACCCTTAGTGGCCAAAGGACGGCCGAACAACCGTACGCAAATGAGTGCAAAATTTTCCTTCAATTTTCATTTAATTTCTAAAAATAATAAACCAACCCAAAAAATTATGACAATTTTTTTCCATAGGTTATTTTACATGCACTATTACGTAGTATTTTATTTCAACATTAATTTATAGTGCTTGCTTAACAATGTGCTTTGTTATAACAAATTTTCACTTAATTTTTCAAAATATTAAATGAAGTTATTTTGAGTTGAAAAATTTTGTATAATACACTTATAATATATACCAAATTGTGGTAACAAGAATTTAAGAAGCTTCTAGGTTTACTATTTATTGTAAATTATTAAGTATTTGTAGGTAGTTTTCCTAGTTATGTAAAATAAGTAGGTTTTAAAGAAATTTGTGAACAAAATCCACATGTGATGATTTCTAGAGCTTAGTAATATTAATATATATATATATTATATTCTGATTTTAGCAAAAATTATAATTATTTACTTATTTTTAGCTAATTATTGATAAAATTAAGTTAAAACAAGTGTTTTAAAGCCTATCGTATAACATAATATTTTAGTGATTTTCATGACTAGAATATAACAACTATAATTTACTAAGTATAACATATTTTTTGTGGCTTTAATAGAATTTGGATTCCATATTTTCTTATTGTTTATGCATATTTCGCTAAATATGATAACAAGGGTCAATTGCATAATTAACACCACAATAAGGGGGAATTTTTAGCTATTGTTATACTTAAGGTACTCATTATTGGTCTTAATTTAGTTTAGTTGAGAAATGGGAAATTTATAAGTGAATATAGTAATCTAGTTGAATTATAAGCTAGATTTGAGACATAATCCAAAGCTACCAAAGTGTTTTTTTTTTTTTTTGTGTAAGTTAAACTTTGATAATTGAGTTAGGTGAAATGTTAGGGATTTTTTAATTGGTAAATTAAGGATATAAGTTAACTAGTATTTGATTAGAAAATTTAAAGTTGGATTAGATTAGAGAGTATTTTAAAGGTTAAGTCAAAAGTTAAATCATATGCTAAGTTAGAGAGTAAGTTAGGAACAATTTGGAGCGAATTAAAAAACAATAAGCTAATATCAAGCTGTAATATATACACATCCATGATCTATAGTTGACCATGGTACTGTGTATATATCTTTCAGGAAATATAGCTAAGGAGGAACATGGTCTTGACACAAAGGTTCGAGATCACTACTAATACCGGATAAGTAGATCTAACCCATACTTAGAGTAGATTTATTTCTACTCATAGCATTATGTCCTATTTTATGTTATGCTGGTTGAATGTGAATTAACCTTGGTTGGTTTGTCATGATATTATGTTTGCGATTGATATGATGTTTTTTGGGTGTTATGCCAACTTAGAAGGGAATGTGGGAACTAACATTGTCTTCTAGGTGTTCAGTTAAGTGAACCTTAAGTAAGATAATGGATTTTCACTAAGGAGAGATAGAAAACTAGACTTAGATATCTAAGTTGAATAAACTTAAAACTGGTTGTATTGAATAATATACTTAGTTATTGATGCATAACATGATATGGCATGACATGACTTAAAAGGAGACCTAAGGGTCAGGATTTTCAAATTATGAAGTTTTCAGTAGTTAAGGAAACAACGATTTTATGAACTTGGTTTTCAAAGCATATAGATGCACACTGCTTGAGCAACTTGACTACTCATTGTAGTATGTTTTAGTAAACTAGGGTTGGGGGTCCTACTCTTAGACTGTTCTTTATAGTCTCTAGATTCTTAGAAATTGTATCCAGATGCCTAAGCATGTCAACTAATTGGATGTATGGGCTAGGTGAAATTAGGATATTGATAATGATGCATGCTACATGCACGAGCATATCATATTACATTAGTAGTAATAGATACTTGATTAGGTTATTGTAAGAATAAAGATTAAATCTGTTATTAATGTATGAACTATATGAATGGTGATATTGCTTAGATTGTATTACTTGTTATCCATTCTTATTCAGCTCTAATAGTTGAGGGGATAAAAATATTTAATCCTCAGGTTTATAGGAACAAGATGGGACCAACATTAAGGGGGATGCTTTTTGAGAGTGTTAGACGGAGTCAGCCTCTTTTAGAAGGAACTTGTACTAAGTCAGAAGTTTTAAAATTTTGATGATGAAAAAAAAAAGAGAAGTTCATTTTTTTATGTCAATAGCGACATGTATAGATAAGTTGTAATGGCAAAGTAGAGCTAAACTTCATTTTAGCATCTTGAATGTCATATAAATAAAGTTATCTTTGGTTAGGTGAGTAAGTTGAATTTAGTTTTTAATAGGTATTCTTGTATGATAAAACATTCTATGCTTAGCTAAGCTCTAATAAGGGTTATTTATTTATTTATTTTTTGCAATATCATGAAAAAAATGCTATACAAACAATAAGAACACTTTTTAGTCTATGTAAAACTAAAAAATTTAAAATTAAATCATGATAGATTATTGGATGTAATGAAGAAATAAGAATGTTACTTTTTAGAGCATATTTACAATAAGTACAGGTCAATTATGAGAATTGAGGATCCTTACAAGAATTTGAGCTTTTTACGATAACATCACTAGAATGACATCACCATAAGGTTAATAAATTTAAGTCGTATATTAAATACAATTGAATTGAAGCCATTGATTGTTCTAAAACAAACTAACCTATACCCTCCACAATAGATCAAACTTAAATCTAAATGATATATAATAAAAGCTAATAAAAAAGTACTTGAATTAAACAAAAAAAAAAGAAAATTCGGGATAAAAAATAATAAGAAAATATCTTCAATATTAAAAACTCCCCTTTCATGATTATTTTACTCTCACTCTTCATTCTCTCTTAAAAGTTAAAAGAAATCCCTCATAATAGAAAGGATTCTCTCATAGTAAATTCAAATTTTGTAATCTTTACCAACAAAATTATTCACTACTTCATCCAAGTATGCATTCATATGTTATTTTGAATTTTTTCCCCTTAATTTTATCTTCAAAATTCATTCATATTGCATAGGGGTTAAGGTTTAGTAGTATTTATTCACCTGTCAACAGTACTAGTTATGGTTGTTGTTTTACTTTGGATCTATGGTATTTGTCATATATCATTTGGCTTTATACTTGAGTTAGAGTGTTGGAAAATTGATGTTTTGATTAATTCAAATTAGCTTTTCCATTCAGTTGAATTTCATGTCTATAGATTTGGCATATATATCAACAGTTTTATTTAATTTCATTAACGTGAATAACATTAGGCTAAAGTGAAGAGCTATGTTTTGAAAATCAATGGAATGAAGCTACAGATAACTCTACATGATGTGGAACACGTGTTTGACTTGAGTAGTACTAGAGAAGTTGTTCTTGTAGATGCCTTAGATGAGGCATTAGATTGTGTCAAGAGTAGCATCGAATTGAGCGATGATGGTAAACTTCATAATGTTGAGGAAAAAGAGAGAGAGAAAGAAATGTAGAAATCATAGTAGATAACAAATTCAAACAATTGTTTGTCCTATGGATTTTTGGTTGATTACTTGCTCTTCACTTTAGCCTCAATAGTAAGGGAATATTTTGCAATGGTGGTAGATACATTCTTGACAAAAATGCAAGATGATATGAGGTTTTAGTACTCCTCGATACTCGAGGTCTAAGCCCTTTCAAATGAACTACCAAGGTTCGAGGTCCTTATGGCGTAGATGCCATAGGTTTAACTATAACACGAGAATTGAGGTCTTAACCTAACCAAGCTAAGGTCCGAGGTAAGCTTGACTATAACTAGTCTTCCAAGGCTAGGATTTAGGTTACCTTATACCAGTTGTGGTTGTAAGTTGGTCAGCCCATGGTCTATAAAGATCAGAATGGGCCTTAGAAGTCTACAATCCAAAATTATCTATTAACGGGTTTTATAATGATTATGAAAATTTATGAATAAACTAAGTATTAATGAACAAAAATAATCATATAAACAAAATTTTTCCTTAACTTTCACAGCAATAATGTTTTAGTGAGGTTATTGAGAAAGAAAAAGATAAGTTGATGAAGAAAAATAATAAAAAGAGATAGGATGTTTATGGGACAAATGAAATTATATGTGTAGTTATTTCATAATAGAAGTAAATAAATAAAAAAAGAATTGCTAAAGTTATAGTAATAATAGGATTTTGCCATTACGATCAAGATTTTTATAAGTGAATGGAGTTTTATTATGTAAAAAATATCATTTTAAGAAATATGGATCTTTACTATAATGACCTTAAGCTATTGATGAGTCATTAATGTTATTAAGCTCATAGGGATTGTTTGGTAAAATTAAAATTAAATGATTAAAGCTTTAAGGGTACTTTGGTCAACTTTAAAAGAGAAACCATAAGTTTACTAAGGCTTAAATAATATAGATAATTCTATTTCTCCGTTGCTATAATTGTTATTATTACTTGTCTTTACATAGCTACTATTTTCATTTGGGAGAATTACATTAGAGAGTATCAATGCTTGAGGATTAAGTTTAAATGAATAATCAAAGTTTTAAAATGTTCTAATAAAATATCAATATTTTAGGAATAGATTAAAATAAAGGATTGTTACTATAACACCGTTAGTTTTATCTGACATAGCCGTTAAATAGCACATAGTGCTCATGTAGTGCATACGTGGCATGTACGTGGCACATATATGTGTATTTAAATAACAAATAAATATATAAACTTAAAAATATAAAAAAAAACTAAAAATTAAGAAAATTTTGAAAAATAAAAAATAAATTAAAAATATAAAAGAACTAGTAAAATAAAATAACTAAATATTTTAATTTAAATATAATATAAATAATAATATAATTAAATTAAATTAACAAAAAATCAAAAAGAAAAATAAAAAAAAATAAAAAGATAAAAATTTATAAAAAAGGGCCACACAACAATAGGGTCTCACAATATGAAGGGATGGTTAAGTTGTACCAATACTATTGTTTACTATAGGAAGATTCAAGATGAAGTACTACTCTTTGGTTAGGAACATTTGATACACTACATAAGGTATCAACACAATCCTCACTACCACTCGAAGACTCATATCAAGTAAATAATAGAGCATCAAACATAAGCCAAATTGTAATAAATAAGACCAACGGGTTAAACGTTCCCCAATTTAAGTCTTTCATACCTAAAATAAAATGAACCAGTAATCTAGGCTACTCAAAATACTATAAGATATAAATAAGTTTAGAGAGTCCAAATATCATATAAGTGACCTTTTGTGCTCTCTTCTTTTTCTCATTAATAATCCACATGACAATAGTATAACCTTGGGTGTCCTGTAGCTTGGTACTAACTAGAGATCCTATTGTAACAACAAACTATAAGGGGATAAGCTTTAATTGCTTAATGAGTAACCTTTCTATCTTACAGATAAGTAAGTTGCAAGCAAGTTAATTGGACACACATATGCAATGCAAACAAGCACATGAGATGCATACATCGTATATAGCCTACTAGCGATTGTGTAAAGCATTGTTTTACCCCTACTGTTGCCCGAGTTAGGAAGTATTTACATATGTCAGGGCCCGGGTCTCTACATCTACCATCCAAATGAACATAATCTCATTCTTAGTAGACCTACAGTAGCAAACACAACTCGGCCTTAAGTAGAAGGTAGTACTCTCCAAAGCCAAGTAGACTACAAAGGTTGAGGTAAAAATATGTCGTATGTATACATCGTATGAAAACAACAATGACATATAATAATAATGGATCTACAATGCATGATCTCATGCTCCATTGTGTAGTGTTTACACCCTTTACAATTAATGCATAAATGTGCAATGCATGACTTATTTTCATTAAGGTTGAATAGTTATTATTCCGATTCACAAGTGAGTAACCAAATATATTTATGACAGACACTCTAAGGTCCTATTTACTAATATAATAACCAATTCTTGGTTCAAGTGTATTATCGTATTTTAACAAATAAGTTCAACCAATCCCCACACATGCAAATAACCCGGCCTTATGCATAATCATTTCATATATATCTAATTAATTGATTCTCTACATTACAAGCACAAACAAGATAAGCCAAGGATTGATATACACACTCAGCCATGATGTCTAATAGTCTCAATAGTCATTGATATATGTCACCTAAAAAATATAATTAAGGCATATAAATATTCTACTTATACTAACTATTTACTCTTTCTTGTCATAAATTTCCTATCTTAGTTGTTTTTGTATTTTGGCCATAACTTCCTTGTTTTAAGTCCATTTTTAATGATTTTGTTGTTGTTTTTTGTTGTTTTCAAGTGTTTTTTCATTTGTTGATGTCATTTTTTGGCATTTGGATTGGCAAGGTTTCACTTAAGGCTCAATTAGTTCGTTGGCCTAAGATATTGGTTTGGTTGCTTAAGGGTTTTGACCTAGTTTCAGGCATTACAATTAGTTTTTAGTATTGAGTCTTATACTTTTTTTAGGCCTCCAATTTAAGCAATTTAAGTTGAATTTTTCTGCTTAAATCCCTTAGCTCCAAACTTAGGTTGTAATGCTACTCTTATGGGTCTAAAAGAGCTCTTTTCTCTAGTTTAAGGCCTTAACTCAATATGGAAACCATAAAGGGTATCTTTGATAGGCCTTAGGATCTAATAGTCCTCTTATATATCTTCCTTTGATTCTTTTAAAGTAGGGTCCATATCTAATCATTTAATCATTAGGCTCTTAATCTTAGGTCTTTTAGGGCTTTTTGGGCTCATTTTGCAATTTAGGGCCTTAAGCCTAATCTTACCTATCTTTTTAGGCTTAAGCCTACTATTGGCCTCTGGTCCATTTCTACTATGGATATAGATCTAATCTTGGACATTAAGGTAGTTTTTAATACCATTTTTAACTCCTTAATTATTAACTATGCTAGTTTAGGGTGTTAACTTATTATTACCTTACTTAACTTGGTTAATCAAGTCTTAAATCATACTTAACATTAAATAATCTTGTCATTAAATTAATAAACAAAAGATTTCAGATTCAAAACCTTCATGTAAGTAGGGTCAAGGTTGGCCAATAGGACAATGGTGGGATAAGCTTCATCGTTGAGAGCGAAACAACAACAAGTGTTTTAGGGGATCTTCATTACATTTTTCATACACCACTTATTTCAATGCTTTTTTCCTTCATCTAAATCACATTTTCTCCCAAAGTAAGTTACATATATAACAAATATGAATAGGAAAAAATCTAGGTGAGGATGGTATCATGCATGTAAAATAAGTATCATTGGGCTTTTCATAGGGATTTGTTAGTAAAACACATTAAGTACTAGTTTTCTCGACATGTTGATGTTACCACCTAAACTATTTAGTCTAGTTCATGCATTATCCTAACTTAAACCTTCATTATAATTCCTTAAAACACTAGGACATGCATGTACATAAAGATATTAGTTCTTATAGTATAAGTTATCAACATGAATTTTCAAGGAAAAACAATTAAACTAAGTATAGTGACCTTCCTAAAGCTAAGAGTGTTGTTCTCCTTTTTTTTTTTTTTTCTAAGGGTAGCTAATAGGTCTAGAGAGTGAGGTTGGTAGGGGGTGCTAGTCAGTGGTAAAGGGGGATGTGTAAGGGTGGCGTGGCACTTGATGGTGGTGGACTTAGGGAAGTGGCAGCAGAGTTAGGAAGGGTAATGGTAGAGTGTGTAGTATGAGTAGTGGAGTACTTTCTTGAGTGAAGTATGAGGGATCCTTGAGACAAATTTTAAAGAGTATTTGAATGAGTGTTTAGGGTTTGAAAAATAAAGAAGATGAGTAAAAGAGAGGGGGGTGGCAAGTGTAAGTCAAAGGGGAAGAGGGAGACAAGGCTTGGCAATTTTAGGTTAGAGTACATGGTTTCTTTTTAAGACCATTGTAATTGTTTACTTTTTGCCAATCAGAGAAAGATTTTGTCTCCCCAAAGGGCAAGATATTTTAAGGCTCATTAATCCCTTGTACTTTATCCTTAATGAAGTTTGACTTGTTGTTAATCAAGATACAATGAAGGTTGGTTATGGGTTAGGGTTTAGTTAAGGTAATTAAGAGTTATTAAGCATTATTAGGCTAGTTAAGTGTAATTATAGTAGGTTTAGGGTTTTATCATGTTTTACCACTTTACTTTAATTAATTCAAGTCTTATGCATGCACTTAGGGTTTTCCTTAGGATTTTGCATCCATTTGTAGTTATCGGATTTCTGTACATGCTCGAAGCCTAGGGTTTTAGGTGATTGGTGAATTCGATTACATTTAATGATTGGTTTAACCAAATAATTAGGATTTCTTCATTGCATTAGGGTTTTTGGTTATCTAATTCTAGTTTGACAATCCTCTTAAGGTATTGTTGTCTTTCTAGGGTTTCTCGAGTATTAGGGTTTTATATGTATAGTTAGGATCTTAAGGTTTTACCTCCTCTAGGGTTTTCAACTTATTGATTAACATTCGATTCCTTTTATTTAAGGTTTTCATCATTACATTTGACTGGGTTTAAGGGTTATCTAATGACTCTCTTATTTGACTCCACTTTCAGTTATTGGAACTGGTAAGGTTTACATTCGTCTCCTCCCCCTCCCCTTTCAAAATAAGTTTTGTCCTCAAAACTTTGAGAAGACTTACCTGGTGACTCAACAACTTTGCGTACTTGTGCCATCCCTCTTTCTCGGCTTCCTTAGTAGCTTCCTTTTCGTTTTCATGATTCCTCCACAATAGCTTGACATAATTGATCTTCTTGGTTCTTAATTTCTAGGTCTTCTAATCTAGGATTCGAAATGGGTACTCCTCATAGGTAAGATTCTCCTTCGACTGCATTGGCTCTAATTCTACTATTTAGTCTACATCAAGAATATGCTTGTGAAGGACTAATGTATGAAACACGTTACGCAACCCAGATAAGTTTGGAGTTAGAGTTAGTTGATAGGTAAGGTTTCGAACTCAATCTAATACTTCAAAAGGTTGAATATATCTTGGACTTAGTTTTCCTTATGTCTTTGCTTGACGTATGCTCTTAATCGGCTTCACTTTAAGGTACATGTGATCACTTACTTGAACCTCTACTTCTCGCCTCTTCAACTCTACCCAACTCTTCTATCAGTCTTAAGCCTCCTTCATTTTCTATTTAATGACAACCACTTTTTCAAGAGCTTCTTATACTAAGTTAGGCCTTAGTGTGAACCTTTCAACTTCATCTCAAAACAAAGGAGACCTATATTTACGTCCATATAAGGCTTCATAAGGTGGCATTTGGATACTTGAATAGAAGCTATTGTTATATGCAAACTTAACAAGAGGTAAGTGCAGGTCCTAACTGCCTTTGAACTCTATGGTATAGGCCCTTAGCATGTCCTCTAAGGTTTGCATGGTTCATTCTGATTGCCTATCTGTTTGGGGATGGTAGGTGGTATCGAAGTTTAATTGAGTACCTAAATACTTTTGTAGGCTTCCCTAAAACTTAGACACAAATTGTGGATCTCTATTAGAAACTCATAGGAACACCATGGAGCCTCACAACTTCTTTCACATAAATCTTCATTAACTTTTCTAAGGAGTAGTTCATGTTGATGGGAAGAAAGTGAGTTGATTTAGTGAGTCTGTCTATAATCATGCAAATGGTATCAAATCTAACTTAGGTCTAAGATAAGCCACCAACAAAATCCATGATAATCTACTCCCACTTCCATTTAGGAATCAATAATGGTTGTAACAATCCTCCTGGCATTTGATATTCAACCTTAACCCTTTAGCATGTCTCATACTTTTGTACATAATTAGCTATATCTTGCTCCATGCCATTCCACCAGAAGTTTTTCTTGAGATCTTAGTAAATCTTTGTTCCTTTAAGGTGCATAGAGTAACCTAAATGGTGAGCTTCACTCATGATTTCTTTCCTGAGGGAGTCATCTTCCAGTATACATAATTTGTCTTTCATTCGAATAGTTTCCTTTTCATCAATACCAAAGTTTGAGTATCTCTTACCTACTATCTCTTCTCCTACCCTTTCTAAAGTAGGATCAGCTTATTTAGCCATTTGAAACCTTTCCATTATCGTAGGTTCAAGGACCAGGTTTGATAACTCAACATTCCCTTAGGCCTAAGTGAACTCGATATTAACCCTTTCAAATTCTTTCATCAACTTATGTTGTTCGATAAGGAGAACGTCTGCATGAGTCTTCTAGCTTAAAGCATCTGCAACAACATTTACTCTCCTTAGATAGTAGTTAATCTTGAGATCATAATCCTTGATCAACTTAAGCCACCTTATTTGCCTCATGTTTAATTCTTTCTGGGTGAAAAGATACTTGAGGATTGTGATTTTTGTAAATTTCACACCTTTAGCTGTACAAGCAATGCCTCTAAATCTTGAGAGCAAAAACTATGATAGTTAACTCCAAGTCATGTGTAGGATAATATTACTCATGAGGTCTCAATTGCTATAAGGCATAAGCTATGACTTTCCCCCCTTGCATTAACATACAACCAAGTCCATTTCTTGAGGCATCGCTATACATAGTAAAGGGCTAATCGATATTAGGTAAGACCAAGATCGGTACGGATACTAATCGATGCTTCAACTCTTAGAAGTTGTGCTCTCTCTTGTTAGTCTATTAATACTTCACATTCTTTTGTGTCAATTAAATGAGTGGTCAAGCTATAGTAGAGAAATCCACGACAAACTTTCTATAGTATCTTGCTAGTCCAAGGAAGCCACGTACCTTGGTAACTGTCTTCGGCCTTTTCCATTCAACTATACCGTTAACTTTTTTAGGGTTTACCATTATCCCATCAACTGATATTATATGTCTAAGGAAAGAGATCTCTTTTGGCCAAAAGTGACACTTAATCAGCTTGGCATATAGCTTATGTTCCTTTAGAATCTGCAGTATTATCCTTAGACGTTCCTCATGGTGCTCAACAAAAGGGAAATACACAAGAATGTTATCGATAAAGATGATCACATACTTATCCAACAATGCTCGAAACATGCGGTTCATCAAGTCCATGAAGGAAACTAGCACATTAGTTAGCCTGACAATTCCAGCATTACGGGGAAATTCGACTTTACCTTTGAGAAGGTAAATTGTGACTCCATTTTCGATTTCATTAATTATTATGTACTAAAATTACTTATTTAACCTTCAAATTAATTATGACATGTAATAATTAAGAACACTTTACAAAAATACTCTAGAATATACATTCTACTCTATTCCATTCAATTTCATTCAATTCTCATCCATTCCATTCAACACTATTCCTGCATACTAAACATAACAAAATGATTTTATGCAAGCAATGAGCTAATGTTATTATATTACATTTAATGTTAAAAGTAACTTTAAATGAGAGTAGGCTATTTGTGAGGATGATCTAGCGTTACTTAATCAACTTACAAATAATTTCAATTTGAAGTCCAATCCTAACCAAATTGTCATCAATTTCAATTAAAATCTAAGAAAAATTAATTAAAAATGTCAACGTTTGTATAGTGCAATTGTATGGATATTAGTCTTTCAGTAATCAAGTTTAAATCCTTCCTTACCATTGGAATCACCTAAAAAAAAGAATTGAGGATAAAATGATGTCAAACATGAAAAGGTTTCTCATCCGTAACATGTTCCGTTTATTATATAATAGTGTAGATATACATAAGAAAGTTGAAATGGAGCCACAGTGTTTCTCATTAGCATGTGATTAACAAAACGCATAAGAACACCATTTTAGGATGTGAAAACTATATCTCTATAATGGCCAATAAACACAAATTCCAATTATTATTGAATGCAACTCTAATAAGCCATAAAACATGAATAATGGTTAAGCACACATTTAAACCAAAATGAATAAAACTAAAATTTCATAACATCATTAATTGAATATGTTTTTACATTTAGATTTGCATGTTCCAATATAAAAAAAGGATTACTTGTAGTTCAAATTATGAAATCAACTTACTTGATAATTTGTAGGTAAAAGTTAAAGGGAGAAAAAAGGGGAGAGAGAGTAAAAAACAAATACCAAAGCATGGGGTATGGACTAAATGGAAGTACTTTTTTCTTTTTTCTCTCGCTTTTTTTCCTTTGCTGTTTCTTTTTTTCTTTAATTAATTAATTAATATATAAATATATATACATATATTTATATATTTCTAGCCATGGCTTTGGAAATAGGTTTATGTAGCCAAACCAAATAATATCTTACAGTTTAAACACCATCCTTCACATGGATGCTACACCACTATTAGGATTAAGTAGGATTGGTTATCCCTTCCTGTATTACATATGGTATAAAAATGTGATCCACAAGCTAAGTTAGCAAACTTATATTGTAAAAATATGTTTCCATCCTTAGAAAAAGAAGGTTTACAAATGGTAACAACGAATATGTGTCACAAACTAAATTTTCAAGCCCTAGATATACATTCTATAGGATCTTGAGGATGAGGGACAAGAAAGAGAAGACATAGGTAAGAGGTTCCTAAGGCCTATTAGAAGAGAACGACCTAAGCCTAGACACAAGGAAGATTCTAAAAGTTGGAAGGTTCTAAGAAGATTTCAAATATGTCTAGATTCAATATATAATAGTAGCTAGGGTAGGTATATCTGATTCAATCATAACTATTAGATTAAATAAATCCTAGCCATCTATTGTAACGGGCCATTTGCATGTATAAGGGGTCTCTCCTCATTTGTATTCGTCTAGACATGGAGTGAAATTCAGTTGATAATAAGAGTTTTCTCTCTACTATCTCTCTCTAAAATCTTTTGTATGTAGTTTTCATGCTGAACTTAGCCAACCTTAATATGGTTAAGAGCGCTTAGTGTCGCATGAGAACATTGAGAGAAATTCGCCCATGATAAGTAGTATCAAGCAAGCTTTTGAAGAGAGAATGTCACCATCATGAAATGAGAACAACAACTCATGGCTTATGAGGTAGATGACTAAGGAGAGTGCTGAATGACCACGTAAAGGGCTAGGTCTAAGGATTTACTAAATTCCCTTATCATTCGAATGTACAAGGTTGAGCTAAGTATCGTTGAAGCTAAGGAGCAATTAGATGACTATGGAGCTACTATGGATAGGTTAAAGGAAGAACTCTAAGGCGAGTTATATGGAGCTTTAAACTAAGCCTTGGAAGAAATAAGGAGCATGAATGGGAGCTTGAAGAAAAGGAGGGTATCATTAAGGCCTGGATGGGTACATTTGATGCTAAGGAGGAAGCTTATGAAGCCAAAATTGATGCTACCATCTTGGCTATGCGATAAGAGATTGAAGACCTTAAGAATTGGTTGGCAGCATGTCGAGCTGTTATTACTAATGGAGTAACTATCCAACTAGTCACAAGGGCGGAAGAAGCTAGAGTGTTTTAAGGGAATACATTCGGTAAGAGAAGTAGATAATTTTATGTGGGGAGTTGACTAATACTTTGGGGTGATGAGGCTTGTCGATGATGGGAATAAAGTAAGGACGGTAGCCTTTTACCGAAGGGATAAGACAATGATTTAGTGGAGAAGAAGGGCGAATGAGATTACCTCATAGCCACAATTTGTAAAGAAGTTCTGAGATCAGTTCTCTCCTAAAATGTAAGGAGTGAAGCTAAGATCAAACTTAGGTATCTCAAACAAAAGACCAATACGAATTAGTATGTTCAAGAATTCTTAGAATCGATGTTGGAGATACCAGACCTCAACCCAAATGATGCTCTTGTTATGTTCTTAGATGGTTTGAAACCATAGGCTAAGCTAGAACTAGAGTGTCATAGGGTAAAGAACATCTCAAAAGCCATTGCTATGGTAGAGGGCTTGCTGGAACTATAGAAGGAAGAGGATTGGCATTCCATAAGTAATGAAGGGCATGAAGAGGAAGATATCAAAGGTAAGAATTCTCTAAGTCCTTTAAGGGGGATAGAGGAAGATGGTAGGTGAGAGAAGGATACGACAACTTAAGTTTTATTTTTATGATAGACCGTACTATGCCTGGGATTGTCCAAAAAGGAAATGGTTGGATGCTCTCCTTACAAAGGATGAAATTGACGAACACAATAAGGGTTAACTTGGTACTATCCATCTTATCTACACTAAGAAGTCTTAAGATACGAAGGAGAGAAAGTGTTTAATGCATGTGGAGGCTAAAGTGACTAGAAAGAAGATAAATGTTCTGGTAGATGCAGAGGCCTCACATTTATTCATTTCAAAGGATACTGGCCTTAGGCTTAGGCTAAAGCTTGGATAACGAAAAGCTTGACTCAAGACGGTTAACTCCAAGGAACTCTCAACTTATGGGGTTGCTAAGGATATGGAATTCAACATTAGAAACTGGAGGGTAGAAGTGGAATATTGAAGTAGTCCCTATGGATGATTTTGAGTTTGTTATTATCATAGACTTCTTGGATAGGAACAATGCCATCATTATTCCCCAATCAAATTGTATTTCCTAGCTTAATTAGGATTCTCAATGCATAGTCCCAGTAACTAAGAAGATGAGATAGGTGACAAAACTTATTACATTAATGCAAATCAAAGGGAAGAGTCAACATCGATGAAAGGTGATGGTTCGACTTTGGTGGAGGAGGTTGAGGAAAGAACAATTAATAAGATCCTACATTTAAAACCAATAGATCAGGAAAAGCAAGACAAAGCCTCAATAACTAAGGTTAAGACAAAAAAGGGTGAGGCGTTACATAGGCTTCAAGAAGGAAGGTTGCTGAGTATTCTCATGATATGGGTACTTATAGAGCACCGAGGTTAAGGTGTTAAGTAGATTAGAATTCAAGAAGGAAGCCGTGATGAAGACATTACTGGATTGGGTAAGGGAGAGTGTCATGGACTAAATTTTCAAAGCCCTAGAGATATACCTAGCATGATCCTAAGGACGAAAGACAAGATAAAGAAGACATAGGTAAGATGTTGCATGGCCCATTAGAAGAGAAAGGCCCTAGCCCAAATTCAAGGAAGATTTCCAGATTCTAGATATGTCCAGATTTGATGTACAATAATAGGTAGGGTAGTTAGATCTGATTTAATTATAACTGTTAGATTAAATAAATCTTGACAATCCATTGTAAAGGACTATTTGTATATATAGGGGGTCTTCTCTCATTTGTATCTATCTAGACATTGAGTGAAATTTAGTTGATAATTAGAGTTTTTCTCTCTACTTTCTCTCTCCAATATCTAGTGTATATAGTTTTCAAGTTGAACTTAACCTTCCTTAATGTAGTTAGGAGAGCTAAGTGCTACACAGGAGCATTGAGAGGAATCCACTCGTGACATATGCATATAAATAATATTTAAATGGGCTAAGTGATGAGGTGAATAATGCAAGGGAATAAGGATGAGGTTCAGTTTGCATTAGTTTGGAATTTCAAACATCAAATAAGTAAAGAGTGAAAAATATGAAATCAGTCATTATGTATGACAATTAGATACGCATCACATTATTGGGGGAATTAGTTTATTTTTCATCTATTATACTAAAGTGGAAGCTTTATCAAAACTATTCATAACTAACAATTTGATATTTTATAGTTTTAATTATTAAACATAGTAGTTACCAAAAGAAATCAAATCTATCCTACAAAATTCTTAATAGCAGCGTTTAACTATATAGTTACCATTTTCTATTATGCATACTTCTATGGTTTTTATCCTTTTATTTGTCCATTATTTTAATTGTCTAGCATTACTATTATTTGGAAAATTCACTACACTTTTTAGTTTAAGTTTTTTTTTTTTTATAAATAATGTGGGTGCATCGTCTATTAGTTATTATATTAAAAAAATGTGTCACATCAAGAGATCAAGGTATGATAATTTCACCATATACATTTCCCGTAGTAAAAGCATATAAAGTTAAGAGACCAACTAAACCTAAAAAAATAAAGAAAGAAAGAAATAAGTCCATAAAATCTTCACACAAAAGCACAATTATTCATAAGCTTATTATTCAATACCAATTGCACTAAAACGAAAACATAACAAATTCAAACTATTTGTTAGGACCTTAAAAGAGGCCTAGTATGATTGCCTAAAAATTTCTATGTCATGTGTGCACTTATGATATAGAAACCGCCTTGCAAGTTAGAGATTGTAAGACTCCAAATGATAATTCACTAAAATTACTAATTTTTAAGTCATTAATTTATTATAACATATAAATAAAAATAACTATGGATGTCCGATATCCCACAATTCCTTAGAATCGTAGAAAATTGGTATCTCCTACCAAATGATAAGATTAAGTAATATAGACTTAAAAGTCTAAACTTAATAAGGTTGAAAAGTTTAAGCACATAAGTCCTATTTACATTTAAAGTTTCACATGAACTAAACAAATTCTCTATAATTCTGACCTCTAAAATGTCTCAATACTTGCACTTAACTCTCACCTCTTAAGCCATGTCTAATTATCTATTAGCCTACATAAAAAAAAAAACTATTGGGGAGTAAACTACAAGAGCTTACTGAGTTATCCATCATACTATACTAGCAAATAAGTTATCAAATAAATTATTACAATTATATGAATGCATGTACACGCAGTATACCAAATAATATATACAGTTGACTAGTGCAACATATAACATAGGACTTTAATGTCCTCCGAGGTAAGGGTTGGAAATACATCGGCACCAATCACAACCTGACTCTAGTACTTGGGTTTTTAACCATAACTTTGAATTTCATATTTCACAAAATACATTTCCATTTTTTGAAAATCCAGTAGTACACAAAATCCTAAGCCTAACAGTAAGGTGGCCCTTATAGTCCACACTTACATCTTACAGTGAAGGTCTCTAAACTCGACCCTTAGCCATACAGTTGGTATCTCCATTACTTAGTAAGCCCGTTGGTTCAGGTAAGGTCATGTTGTATGAGTGCAGCATATAGAAACACTTTAATATATAGAAACAACCCTCATAAGGCTTGTCTTTACCTCTGTGTGAAGTGATACCCGGAATAAGTAATGCAATGCATGGATAATGCATGACCCTTTTAATTTAAGATAAGCCAAATATAATTAAGTCAAATTATGAAGTGATCAATCAATATCAGCAAACCATCCAAATCATGTAACAATCAGTTATACAATCAAATCATCAATTATCATATTTAACAATATTTCTCATATTAATTAATCAATATCAAGCACATGGATATCTTAAAACCCCATGCATCATGTTATTAATATTCAATTTAAGTGCACTAGCTATAAGCACAAATAAGTATAGAGTTATCGGGAGTACTCATTTGGCTATGATGTCTCGTACTAATTGTAGTAGTCCTTAGGAAGATCCCAACCCTCGTCAGGATTACGTAATCATTACAAGATAAAGACGATAATAAGTAATTGAATTAATTAATAGTTCTAGATATCTATTTACCTAATTCTACTTAATTTACTATTGGTTTTTTCATCCGATTGAACCAAATTACTAATCATACGTAACTTTTTCATTCTATTTTCAATATTTACGAACTTATAGTCATTTTGCATCATTTTCGGACGTACGTTCATACGATGATGTCCATTTTGGACGTTAAAACCCATATTTTACAAAATAGGCTAAATTTATTGTAATTTTAACTATTGAAGCTTAAATATTCTTATTAGCTAGTTTTATATCCTCTTTTAGTAGTTAATGATTTCATTAGCCATTAAATTCTTACACTTAGATGATCTTACATTATTATTACTAATTTATGGGCTTACATAAGGACAATTCAATTTGAGATGGGTATTAAAGGCTTATAATAATTTTGGCCCTATATTTATATGTATTATCTTATTATATCATCTTATATTTTATTATTTTGTATGCTTATATCATCAATTACTTATGTCATTACTTACAAATGCTCATAATTATCCTTATGTATTTATGTACTTTATACATATGTTATATATATACTTATACTTCTAATATACTAGTATGTTTACTTGTGTACTTATATATCTACTAGTACATATACCCATATATCCATAAGGTTATATACGTATTTTTATATGTATTTTCGTATGCATAGTATACCCTCTTAAGAAAGCTTCACAAATTTCATATTTTTTTACTTTAAGGGCTTATTTAGTAAAGTGTATGTATGTATGTATAGTTAGTACATTCATCTTTTTAGGTTATGTACATAAAGGGTACTTATGTATAAGAGTATCTATATATGTGTACATCAAGTATATCCTTGTACACACATACTTGAACATATGTATATGTGCTCCTTCTCCATTTATCTAAGATTTTCTTACACTTATATTAAGTATTTTACTAAACCCTTACACATACACTTCACATGAACTCACTCATTGTATGTACATATGTATTTCTACATGTATCCCTAAGTATTTATACACTCTTAAGCTTAGGTATGGAGCTTTTTACCTTCAACAATACATAAGTACATAATACACAACGCTTTTACACTATCTTAACTTATACAACTAATCACTAATTAAGATAAGAAACCATATAAAAATATGCCTTTTTCCACTTTATAATATGAAAAGGAAGATAAGTATATATGGTATGTTAGTTTATGGTAGTAGTTGAAGTTGTGTGTTGAAATTGTGAAAAAGGTTGAAGGTGAAAAAAGCAAGGGAAGCTTACGGTTTAAAAGTAGAGGAGAAAAGAGTGTTTTTGTGTCTTCAATTGTGTTTTAAAAATGAAAACAAGTGAGGTCTAGATGTGGGGAAAAGATGGACGGCAATAAGGAAGCAAAATGGGACAAGATTACATGTGTAAATATATAGAAAGTTAAAGAAGATGGAATTCTAGATGACAATGACATTTTGTTGACTTAATTGACCTTTGACTTGGTCAAATGTTGACTTAGTCAACTCTCTTAAAATTACATGTGATTTGAATGTACATAATGAGATAATTAATGAAAATTAGGAAAAAAATTAAGCAAATGAAAGGAAATATGGGTTTATTGAAATAATTAGTAAGAATAGTTAATGAGATCTTCCTTTAAGTATTTACATTCTATATACATTATTTAGTATGGTACTTAGTGTAACTATTGTGAAATATATCATTTAGTATGTTAATATTAACTACATATAGTATAAACTTCAACTCATACTTAACTCTATAAAATACTAACCTAGTTATATGATTAGAAGATGGATGTAATCTATAATGCAATATCTTAGTTTTCTAGTAAATTAAATTAGTATTATAAGCATTTATGAATAATTGAAAGTTATCCTGATTATTTGATAATAATTTAGTATGATACTAAGGATATATTAGCATTTAGGGTTTTAGAATATCTTATAATGACTTAGTACCTTTATATCCTTAAAGTTATAATTTTAGGATTTTATCACTTTTGGGTACAATCTCTAATGTTTTTATGCATTTAGAGCTTAATATGTTTATATGCGATTAAGTCTTCGATTATTATCTTAGGTTTTTATCTTATTTAGTCTTGTTGACTTTTATGGTCATTTAGTACACTAGAATATAATCTAAGATTTAGGTTAGAATTTTTAGGGGTTTACACTATCCTTGGAAAATTAAACTAGAAGGTATCAACATTTAGAGTAAATTCAAATAGAGCATCAACGTTTCAAAAAATTTTAAATAAGGGATTCAACATTTCATTAAGTAGTCCAAATAGGGAATCTTGTTAACTTACAATTATAACATCATTAATGACATATAACATGGTTGTTATCTACTATGTGGCATTGATGTTGTAGATAATTAGGCTATATAATTGCAATAGAAAAATTAAAAATAAAAAAAATATCATAAAAAAATAATGAAAATGTAAAAACTAAAAAATAATTAAAAATGGAAAATAAAGAAAATAAACATTATATTTTATAATTACATACATAATCATATATATATATGCATATATATAAATATTAGTTCAATTTATTAAAAAATAGAAAAAAAATCAAAAAGCACGAAAAATAAAAAAAAAAGAGCCAAGAAAAGAAAGGAAAAGAAAAGAAAAGAGGACATTTAAAGCTAAAGGGTGGTTGACACTTAGAGAGTCACTTAACCCCCCTTAAGTAATTGTTGGCTACCCTTGGATTTGGTGGTCATTCTAGCTACCCCGAGCATTGGTGGCCTTTTCTTTTTTCTTTTTCTTTTTTTTTTTATATTTTTGATTTTTTACTTAATTAAACTAATCTATTTTGTGTTTATGTTATTATAGAATATAGTTTTTATTTTTTAGTTCTTCATATTTTTCATATTTTTAAATAATTTTATGCTTTTTATTTTTAAACTAATTTTTTCCAATTATATGGCCTAATCAATTGCTGTGACGACGCCACATCAGTGCTACATAATAGATAACGATCATATTAGATGCCATTAACAGTGTTATAACTATAAGGTTGTAAGATCTCTTGTTTGGACTTACATAATAAAACTTTGATCTCTTATTTGAATCATTTAAAACATTAATATTTTATTTGAACTCATCCCTAAATGTTGATGCCCTTAGTGTAATTGGTCCTCAAAATATGAGTTTTGCAAATTAGTTATAGCTTTTAAGTTCAAACTAAGTTCATTAGTTCTACTTAGCCATTACTTGGACCATCAATAATTCTACTTCCAAAATGCTTAATTTAGAAACTCCTAAGCATCACTATCTTGTAACTTATCACAAACCTAGAAAATAAGAATCCCCATGCAGGTAGGCTATGAAGACCTATATGTAGATTCCTTAGATACACATAAATGACATACTACATATGGCCTATATAGGTATACTAGTAGTTAAGATATCCGTGATGAGTGTGTAGAAAAATATACATCGTTTATATGAAAATATACATCAGTATATGGTTGAAAGTAAGGAAATGATAAAGTATTAATATGATGTTTTGCACAAAAATTGGGAAGATAGATAGATGGCTTAAGCTTAAATGACATTTTATAATATTATCCTTTTATCAAAATTGTTTTACCATAAAGAGTAAAAAAAAATAATAAAAATTATCAAAGATACCAAACTCATGATGCCCATTTTAATAATAGAGATATTTTTATATATAGCTTATAAGAGTTATCGATGGTAGAAATTGGATTAAACAAATTCTAAACACTTATTGGCTTAGAACTCTGCAAAAAGGACATAAGTTAGGCTATGGAGATGTTGGAGTGACTTTGGTGTAGCCGGATCGATGCGTAAGTTCGGTCTTATGGGTGAAATTTAAAGAACTAACATATAGTAGATTGTGCCCAAAGTGTTAGTGGCAAAAAGAAGAACTTATTACGATCTAAGGGCTGCCTAATTGTGTTAAGCGCTGTATATCATACAAAAGACCGTAAATTAGTTCCGCTTCCAATTGATAACCCTTATATATGATATATGAAGCTACTACTATGATTATTAACTCAAGGGTATATAGATAAAGATAATATCATAGCATAGCTATATAACATAAAATTTATAATATATTACAACTATTGTAACATTATGAAATTCATAGTCCCAAAAGATTAGTAAACATGCTATAGTAGGATAAGGTTCTTGAACTAACTACTGTATATTATCACACATATCTTTACAAGTTTGATAAAGTCATACAATACATAGTTTACTCTTCTTTCCAACTCACATTCACACCCTAAAGCTCTATACTAATCTCAGGCATGCCTTGACCAGGTGTAATGAATTGGTCCTTCTGCAACAAAAGTCTACAAAGGTGTAAGCTTATTAAGCTTAGTGAGGTATCCCTTAACCACACAAATAAGCAGGTTATAGGAAAATTAAGTTAAACATATGTATGCATGTTTACATAGTATGCCATACAAATACATACGGTTGATTGGTATTGTACGCAACTCAGATTTAATGCCCTCGAAAATTAGGGTTAAAGTATACATAGCACTAGTTAGATTTGGGTATTATACTAGAACTTATTTCATTATAAAATTCTACATTTCGTATTCAATTCAAAATAGTTAGCTATTGTTGGTTTTAATCAAAATTTAAGTTACAAGTATAATTGTGAGTAGACCCCTACAGTCTATACTTACTTTTGAATGGAGGCCTCTAGATTAGGCCCTTAGTTAGGCGGTTGGTACCTTTAACGTCTAGTATTTCCGTGGGTCAGGGTAAGGTCATATTGTATATGTGCACCGTACTAAAACACTATAATAAGAAATTATCAACTCCCGTATGGCCTCTCGCTATCTCCATGTAATATAACGGCCAAAATTAATTACGTAATGCATGTTTATGCATGATCTAATTTAGTTTATTCACGTTTAATATGCTTAGGTCAAATTATTACATGACCAACTAAATTCCCAAACAGATCAATTTCTACTAAATCTACCATGCAACAAACAATAAGTTATCATATTTTAAGGTAATTTCATAACTTAGCAAACAATAGCATTCACATGTATAACCCAACCTCATATATCATCTAGTTATTGATAATAATTAATATTCGCTAACTATAAGCACAAACATGTATGGAATCATAGGGAGTACTCACTCAGTTATAACGTTAGTTAAGGATTGTAGTAATCATTAAGAAAGTTGGTGTCTGCATCAGATCACCTGTTGATTAGGAAATAAGAAAGATAATGAGTATCTATATAAATTAACTATCCTATGTACCTATTTATCTAAATCTACCTATATTGCTATTAAATTTCCCAATTTGAGCTCTTTTGGTAATTGTGTATAACTTTTTTGTTTTAACTCAGTTATTTATAAACTTATAGTTAATTTTTATCGTTTTTGAGCATATATTTATATAACGGGGTTTGTTTTGGACGTTAAAACTTGCATTTTTTGAGATAAGCTTAGATTGTTATAAATTCAATTATTTTGACTTAAATACATTTATTTATTAATTTTCAAATTTTCTTTATTATTTTATGATTTAGTTAATTTCTTAAATTTTATATTTTTGTGATTTCTCATTTTAACCTTAATTTATGTAGTCTTCATTATTTTCTTATTTTAAGCTTGATTTACTATTTATTGTATTTTTTTTATTATTATTAATTTACTTAATTAATTTTATCATTATTTTTAAATTATTTTGAAGTTTTTGGTATTATTATTTATTTGGATATATTTGCTAACATAATAGTTTTGGTTGGTCTACGTAGCACTTTATTAGGTTTTCTTGATTTTTTTATGCTTCTTAAATTTTATATTATTATTATTAAGTATTTTTATATAGTATCATATGTAATTAATTACTAAATTATGGGCCTTAATTGTATATTATGGGTTTCGACCCATTATATATATAAATACTTATGTGTTTATGTATATACATGTATTCTTAATTAATTTATTATATTTGATATTTTATTGTTTATACTTTTATTTAGTACCTTATTATATACTCTTATACACATATGTGTACATAAGTACTTTTCTTTATATCATTATACCGAGTATATTAATAATTATACTCATACTTGACCTACTTACCTATACACATACATACGTATATCTATACATGTAAGCATGCATATAAACACGTATTTATACATGTACTATACTTTTACTATACGTATTTATGTCCATGTACATACACCTGTATATGTATTTATACCTAAGTTTACACATACTTTAATACGTATTTTTTATATTTTCTTAGTATATTTTAAAGAAATTTTAATATACAATACTTATATATATATATACACACATATATTTAGTTTTACACTTATGTGTATATATATATACATACATATTTTAAGTATCTTGTGCACTTATGTATGTTGGATATCCTGTATCCTAGTCTTTCATAAATAATATCTCAGAGTTTTTCTTACAGACTAATTTTTTTATTTTATTTTATAGTAGAATGGAATAAAATCAATCAATTTCGCAATGAATTAGTTAATTATTATCACTAAATAAAGTAAAATTACTAGCAATTTAACTTTGTTTAGGAGGAGCAAGTTAGGGGCCATATAGGGTTTATGTATATACAATATATTCCTATATTCACATACATATAAACTGTATATATCTATATATATACATATTTTAAGTATCTTGTGCACTCATATAGGGTTTATGTACATACAATATATTCATATATTCACATATATATACATATAAACCCTATATATATATGGTTTATTATATATATATATGCATATTTTAAGTATCTTGTGCACTTATATAGGGTTTATGTACATACAATATATTCCTATAGTCACATACATATACATATAAACTGTATATATATATATATATATATATATATATATATACTCATGTACTTATGTTTCTAAGTAAAATAAGAACATGCATATATTTATATCTACTTATCTATATGTATAATAGCATATGTATATACATATGTACAACACCTTCAAAAGAAATAAATCATACATCTAAAGCTAATATAATTGCATATAATCTCTAAATCTTTATACTAAAATACACATAAGATATACCAAAATAAGATGGTACAAAACATACTACAATACATACTTTTTCATAAAGGACTAATACTAATATTAAGTAAAAGAAAGATTTTTACTTGGTTTGTTGTAAGATTTGATGAAGAATTCTCCTCCTAATCTCTCCTTTTAATGTTAAAAATTAACCACTTTAATAGTCTAGTTGAAGGTTACAAGAGTGGGTAAGTAAAGGAAGAGAAATAGAGGAAGAAGAAGGTGAGAATGGGGTTAATGTCCTTAATTCAAAATTCTAAAGGAAATGTAATTAAGATATACATGTAAATTAGAATCGATTCAAGAAAGTTAAAGAATATTCTAGTGAGGGCAACGAGAAGGAAAAGAAAAGAAAAAAGGAAAAGAAAAAGAGAAAATAAGGAAAATTAAATGCATTTGATAAGTGTTTTTAATGCATTTGGGTATGTTGACTTGGTCAACTCTTTGATTATTTTATATATTATATATAAATGATTTGGGAATAAAAAGAAAATAGAGAAAAAGATAAAGTAAGAGGGAAGATAGAAAATTAATTATAATAAATCAATAAACATATATAAGAATATCCTTATACATTTCAAATCCTATAAATACTACTTAGAGTAATAAATAATATAATTTCAAGGTATATTATAAGTCATGTTATTAATATTTATTGTATATTGTCTAAATAACCAATAATATCTAAATTAACACAATATTAACTTATCAATGTAAATATAAGGTTAATATTAATTATAAAATGATATTATAATTTTTATGAATTAATGTAGTATTGTTACTCTTATAAACACTTATAAGTTATCACTAATTGTTTACTAGCAATTTTACGTGATAAGGGTTTTTATTAATATTTTAGGGTGTAAGATCCTTACATGCAATTGGGGTTTTGATTAGTATTTTAGAGTTTTCTTATTATAGTAGTTTAGGGTTTATAATTTAAATAAAGTTTTTAATCTATACTACCTTATTGACTCATAAAGTTATCTGGATTCTTTAGATTCAATTTAAGATTCACAATACAATTTATGAGGTTTAAAAAGCCGAGCTCTATTTACAATTAAAGTCTGGTAACTGCCTTGTAACTGTTGCCTCCATGGGGAATTGGAATTACGAACTGCCCCCTGATATTCTGAAACATGGATAGCTTATTGGCAACTATTAGACAATTATTTTTGTAAGGATTCCTAACTACTTGAGCTTTTGTTTGAATTTAAACTCCCTATAGGACTGACTAAGTCTTCCTAAGTTGCATGTCACTTGGCTAAACTAATTTAGGCTAGTTCAACCTTCTTTTAGGTATTTAGATGTATTCTGAGCTCTTTAACTTCTTAGGCCCTTAAGCCTTTAAGGGCTGCAAAATTAGTAAAAGAGGTTAGATATGCAACTTGTGAGGTTAAGAGTAAGGTAGTAAATCGAATATGCGCTCCTTTAGGTATGTTCAAGGGCTTAAGTGCCTTAAGATAAAAATCTCTATCAACATTTACCCCTTGACTCTCTTCGGTGGAGACTGTATTAGGACAACCTTATATCACAAATCTTGGAAATCCCTTTTAAACGAAGTTCGGGGTATCCAACCTTCATTCTCCTTGAGCTTATTATCCTAACTCACTTTCATGAGGTCATGGTATTTCTTATTAGTACCAATTTGTATTTCGCTAGCTTGCACGCTCTAGATAACACAATTTAATTGTAGCTATTTGATTTATGTAAGGACAGCGTAAATGTATAGTTGAAAACTATCCGTAACCACATCCTTATGTAGATCCCAGAATTCATTCTTATGTTTGTCTTATTTCTTACTATTCATTCTTCATTTTCCCCATTTTTTCCTTTCTCATTACTCTTTTGATAGTAAACCACATTTCTTGCATTCTTATTTTTCAAATCCAACTCTTCTTCTCACATCTAAACTCACAATTCTTCTTATTCTCTTCCATCTTTGCTCATCTTGAGCATTTTCATGAGATAAACATGTTTGGTTTACAATCCGATGACTCAACTATTGCTCATCAATGGAGCTAAGAACTTGCTACCACTTTAGAAGTAGGTAGTTCATCTCCTAATGAACAAACTATAGTACAATAGAAATGGATAGTGATTGTCCTTGGGATTCATCTGGCCTGACCAACTTAGCATGAACATACCACTTCAAAGCTTGGAGGACGAGGAAGATCCCTTTTAATGAGTATTTGTACAATAATGAAGGTGCTTCTCCGACCATTCTCTTATATTCAAGTATAGAGTATGATATGAGCCCTAAAGGTATTGTAAATACAATCATTGAGAAGGAATTCAACAACCCAAGACTTAATTTTCACTCTTCTTCTCATAGTCGAAGGATTGAGAGGCCTCAACCTCATGAATGCATCACTTCCTTAAGGGAATGTGAATTTGCACTCTTTAAGAAATACTTTGAGGTCAATTTATGATATCCTTTTTCCCTTTTTGAAATATCCTTCTTTACATACCATTTTATCTACCCCTCCATGTTGACCTCCCAATTCGTATAAGCTTATGATAGTAATTAAATGTATATATGAGGTATTAGAAGTGAGTGTTACTTTGACTATATTTTGTTATTTTTTTACAATTAAGGAAAGGGATGGTTGGTTTTGCATTTGTATCCAACCTAAGAGAAAATTTTTTATTAGGTTAGAATCTTCTATCCATAATTGGAAAAAGAAGTAAGTTGTGGTTAGGTAAAAAACCGGTTTTCCCACTCTTCGGAGCTAGCCCATTAGAAAATCTAATATTAAGTAGCTACTCTTGAATGACCAAGCTGCTTATGATATTATCATGAAGGTATACAATGAAAATTGGTTTCTTTAGGATGCTAACATGATCATCGATAAGTATTCTTATAGAGCTTTGATCTTCCCAATGGATGAAGTTAAAGCCCTAAAGGATGCTATTTCAATCCGTGGTGAGGACATTGAGGGCTCTAAGGAAGGTACTGGTGTAGAGCAAGGTACAAGTTGCTTGAAATTTCGCTATGTTGAGTAAGCTTGCAAGAGGAGGGACCTTTGCTATCTACTTCAGAAGCTAAGTGGTCCTCTTTACCTATGGTTGACACAATGTCTGTAAGTTGCTTTTTCCTTATTTTTGTACTTTCCCGACCTAATAACTTTTTATCTCTTATGTAGATATGCAACTAAAAAATCTAGATTCCAATAATCTTTTTACTTGGTTGAAGGCTAATACTATTGGAAAGAAGGATGGGGATACAAAGAAGGCTACAACAAAAGCAACCACCACAACTAAGAAGCACTAAGAGATGTAAACTCTTAAGGCACACAACGAAGCAAGGCCACGAAGGCTATTAAGTCAAAGAAGTAGCTTAATGTTGAATCAGATGACATGCCCCTTAGTTTGTGATCCGACTTAAGTGAAGGCTCCCAAAGAAGGCCATGAAAGGAAGGACGGTCGACTTAATGGGGGCTCTACAAATCCTTAGCCTAAGTAGATTCTCTTAGTGCTTCCTGGTCTAATGACTTCTTCTAGGAAGGAGAACAAGGAGGTTTCCTTTATGGAATGTCAACATGGTTGACTATGCTTTAGGCAATGGTAAGATTGCCTTAGAGTTGGTGTAGGGAATCAAACTTTAAGAAGATGTTGGCTCACTTACCAACACCATCAAATTTATCAAAACTCTTTTTTTGATAGCTTATTACAATTAACTTCTTCTAAAATCTATGATGTAAGGAATTTGTTTGGCAATCATACAAAATAATATCCTTACATCCTTTTATAACTTAACTTTCATTTTGTAGAGCTCCTAGCATTTGATGATGATCATTGAGTCTTTGGTAGTAGAGAAGAAGGCGATAAAGTTTTCAACCTCTTGAGTTTTATCTTTGTTTAGTTATTCTTATTCAGCATATCTTTTGTATGTTCTCTTTTTAGATCGTTGAAGAAGCTAAGAATCAGGTCGCAAATGTTGAGGCTGAGCATTTAAAGCTTAGTTAGAAATGGGGTGAAGTAAAAACTAAAATAGTAGAAGAGATCAAAGGTTTGAAGGATAAGGTTGATAAGAAGGGTAAGTTGATGGAATAGAGAGAAGTTACCATAACTGAAGAGTAGAAAAAGAATGCTCAGCTTGTCATTGACCTATAGGGGGTTTTTAGAATGAGGTGCAGAGCTTAAAATATAAGCATGTTGAAGAAATTAACTAACTGCAGAGCTCGTATGATGGGCTAAAGGCTAAGGTTGTTAATCTTGAAAAGGAGCTTAGTCAAAATGCAAGCTATGAGAAGATTTTCCAAGAAATTCGAGATAGCTAAGAGCATTTGAACCTTCTATCATAGAAAATGTTGGATTGTAAACCTTGCTACTTTAAGGGATATTTAATTCACTAAGAGTGCTTCTCAATCATTTCCAAGGATTAACCAAACTAAGAACTTAAAATTTCATTTAGAAATCAAACCTAGTCTTTCAATCCAAAAGTTGCAATGTCAATGAAAACCCTAATATGAGAACAACAAACCTTAAATCATCCCAAAACCTTAAACCCTAGGATGTACTATGGATACTTAAGAATTTTAAGACCTTAAACAAATAATTTAAAATTTGAACTTAACCATTTTTACTCAAATGTAAAAACTATAATTTCCTTTATGAGGCAAATCATAATATATCAACTATTATAAGAAACAAACCTTAAAAGAACCATACATGAAAGACTTCTAATTGATTAATGCAATTCAATTTCAATTTTGAAATTATTAAAACTAAAGACAATAGTGAAAGTTAGATTAACTTATCATATGATAACTTCTCTATAAATTCAATATAAGACAATTTCCTTATTTCCTTATAAGCTATGCCACTTATAATAGATAGGTGAATCAACTAATCATATTAAATAACTTATCAAATGAGAGATGGATTTACTTATCATTTGATAACTTTTCAAATGCTTATGATAAGATAAATTTCCCATCCTACCTTAAGTTATGATATACATGATAAGCTATCTAACTACCTTATCTATTTAATTTTAAAACAACTGATGTGACAAGCTTATGCCCCTAAAGGACTTAATATGGCTGGTTTGGGGAAGAGGGAATGGTAAGCCATTCCATTGTCTTTTACTTCTACTATTTGCCTTATATTACTTACATCATCCAATCATTTCATTCTAAGCTTAAAAGCAACAAAAAGGACATTGTCTTGGAATACATTTGGAGCTTTCCACAACTAGCCACTCTCCTTAAAAAATCCTCTCATTTCTCACTTGCTTTTCATACACTTTAAGCACATAAACAAAAGTGAAACAAGGCTTACTCTTCCCTTATATTTCTACCATACATACACACAATCATGACACAAAAGTGCCCTCTTGCTCCTCTATTTTAGTCAACTTAAAAGACCACCTTAGGAAACTTGTTTAGCTTTGTTTAAGAGATCTTAGAACACCCAAAATCCACCCTTAAACACCAAAGCTTTGACAACTTAAGGAGCTTACAAAAAGGAAGGGAAAGCAAAGAGCAAATGAGGACATTAGGTGCAAATCCACTTTTCATACTCACTTGGAAAAGTGAGTTTTAAATTTGAGCACATTTAGGATACTGTACCTAAGAGATTATATGTTTTTGTAAGGGTATTATCATGTACATAAGGTGATATTATAGTTAGTTTATATTAGGTATTATACTTATGAATCCTTTACATGAATATTGGAATATGAGTATGCAAGATTAAGTATTATGTAAGATACTTGCCTATCACTGAGAATATAAATTTATAACTTGAGAAAGTTTTGAAACAAATGCATGAATGGTGGAGAAACATGATGGATGTGGCACATTGGAAGGTTATTTAAGTGTTGCTTTTACTTCTATTTGGTTTCACATGCTTAAAACTAGCTTTAGGTGAAGGAAAAACATTACATGATGTTTTGATGTAGAAATCTACTCTCAAAGATTTAAATGAAGGTGTAGCACCTACAATAAGCATGTGATCTATTAACTTTTCTTATTACTTTAGCCAAATAATCTTTCCATGAAGAAGAAGTTAAGTTGGAATTAGAATACAAGTAGTGTAGACTCTTCATTTGTCACTTAGACTTAAGGAAATGGTGAACCAGTTGGAGAAACAAAGTTGGACGCCCTACAAACCAAACTGACCAGATTTGGAACCACAAGAAAACACACTTAAAAATACAATAAAACAAAGTAAACAAAGTGAAAAGGCCAACCAAGATAGGTTTGATAAGTATTAAAGGCCTAAAACTCAAAACTGAATATAAAACATACAAAACAAGCTTAGAACTTCTTGTTAGGCCTTTATGAAATTTCTGACCAATACCTTAACCATCTAAGAAAATTTGTTTTGAAGCCTATAAGAAGTCTACATAAAGCTTCTTAGGCCTAACAAAGTCACACTTAGGAGTCCAAGGAAATTAAGATAGCACCAAGGTCATGAATAAGAGATAGAAATCTAACCTTGATGGATGTTTTAAGCTTAGAACAAAGTTTCAAGCCCAAGCCTAAAAGATTGCACAAGATAACAAAAGGCCCAACAACCAAATTAAGCCTAAAAGAAAACTAAATCATGAGGAACGCTACTATTCTAACCTGTGGATAGAATTGTAGATACCATCTCAAAAATCTAACCACTTCACATTAAAATAAATTAAAAAATGATGGAAATTAACTATAAGATCATAAAAATCGGATTTAAAATGAGAAAGTTATAAGCAGTTGAAGTTTTAGTACAATTAGGAAAAATATAAGAATGAAGTTAAAAATGTAACTTGAAAGATTTTAGGTTAGCCTTCTAATTTTATTTCAAATTCTTATAATATCATATTTGTGATGTTTAGGGACCCTACCGTTGGAGAAGACTTACCCTCAAACTACTGGAACTGATCCGTTATGGCCAAGTAAGTGATTCCTAGTAACTTCATGCTTGGTTTTATTTATAGTGTAGATGCACTTAAATTTATATAATAAACTTGAATACATGTGTGACGTGGGAAATGCATGTGTGTGATATTATGATTAAACGCCATGATTTGCTAATCAAATAATAAAAGGAGTTAGTTATGATGAAAGATATGTATTATTGTTATGGAATGCAATTGTTTGATCACAATGAAAACTGGATTAAGTAATTATTCAATTGAGGAATTCAATGAGTCATGCATTTCTCATGATTATATCATAACTATACTAACTACTACATCAAGCGGAAAGTGGGAAGAGACTCATAGGAGCAGGGGCTCCTATAGGGATTAGGTAACGGTTATGCCATTTATAAATACTATTGAGTCTCTATCGTAATCTTTCGAGCTTACTAGGCATTAAGGGATACAAACTGTTAATGAAGGATCATGTCTTGTGACTTTCACTTGAGGCATGTGATTATGGATTGTGGAGGCCACCACACTACTAAACCTAAGAATTTTGACCTTAATTTTGATTTTTGAAAAAGGAAAGTATTTTTTCTGTATGAAAAGTAAAATTGTATATATTATATATATGTTTGAGTTGATTTGAGCACGTTGGTGCAAGTGGAATAAAACCCAAGGTACTAAAACTCGGTTGATGGTTTATGTAGGTTAATTATCTCCAACCTCGACTATAAGAGGTGTAATTTTGAGTTGCATGCATCTCTTAGGTCGCTACATGTATTGTTTAGCATTCTGAGTGTTTCATACATTCATATGGTTGTACATTTAATAAACTATTTGTGTGGCATGATGGAGGGTTTAGGTCATTAAGCTTAAGCTTAAAACCCAACTTTTTTTTTTTTTATGTAGGACCACCTCTTCATCAATTCGGGCTAAGGAATGCTCGAGGTAAGTCTCATGCTAGGACGAGGTTGTGTGATTCAAAGAGCAAAGAGTGAATTTATAGTAATAGCCAAGAACTATTATTTCTTTTATTAAGTATAATTCTGTAGATAGATAGACTTAATGCAAACTTATATGTACTGTAATATTTTGTTGTGGAGTCTACATTCTACGCTTTAACTCCATTACTTTCCATAATTAACTAATAGGTTCAGTTAATATGCTTGATATTACATGTCTACAAGCCTAATAATAACATAGAGTGGAAGGAGCCTTGTGTATTATATAGAAGACCCATGAACAACAAGGTGGTTGATTTTAGATCTTTGTAAGATATATGGCGATCTACTATGACAATAATATTGTTAGGTCATGATATGAATGCTGTAAACCAACTTGGGTGAAATCTTAATCCACCAACAGGACTATAACTTGAACTACTAGGATTTCACCAAAAGAGGTCGAGAGAAAGAAGCCCCCACAAGTGAGGAAAATGTTGTCAAATTTAAGGTAGAGGGCCAATCAACCGAAGGTAATAATGCTTCTGCTGTTACTCCTGAGAATGTTCATAGTGCTTCCCTTGACACTCCTTAAGCTCTTGATGTTCCTGCCTTAGACCCTCCATTTGATCCAATCCCCACTTTATATAGCTCTCTTATTGAAAATTACTGTTGTCTTATTTTATTTTATTTTCTTTCTATCAAACTTTGTTAATTTAGGTCGAAATGTCAACCTTTGATTGTATTATGCAAGTATCTACTTTTCATGTTATCTAGTTTTAAGTCTATATGAACTTATAATTATTGTACATTTTAGGCCATACTTTCTATTTAGACTTGCTTTCTGATCCTAGCTCGTCATTACTTATTAACTGGAGAATTTTTTTAGTACATTGTTAGTATTTACTTTAGGCCTTCAAAATTTTTTTAACCTGTCAGTGAATAGTTTAAGGCTTTTACGTAACTTGTCGTTCATGTTTATTATAAGACTTAAAATATTTCACTTGTTGCCAACTAATGGCTTAGGGCTCTTGGATAGTTTGTTACCCGTGCTTATGACTTTAAGCAATAGAACTTGCAATGGCTTGTCATTTGTGCTTATCTTAGAATTTAGAGCAATCAGGCCTATTCCTCTTAAAAGAGGTAAGGCTCTTTATATCTTGTTGTCTGAGCTTATTGTTGGACTTAGAGAATTTCGGATATTCTATTCTCATCATCCATTAGGTATAGGATTTACGAAGTCCTTTATACAATTTACTTGTCACTTGTAGTACATAAGGCTTAAAGATGTTTTAATCCTCACATCTCAAGAGAGGTTAGTCTGAAGCCTATTAGTTATATATATTTATGTGGGCTATTTGTGTGAACCTTAGGTTAGTTACATTTTGAATTGTCTGTTGCAATATCAAAAAGATTTCATGATAAAAAAGGAATAAAACCATAACACATTATGCTATGAAATACTTCATTAATAACATCAACATGTAACAAGCTCAAATCATATAACACTAACATTTAAATCAACAAATTAACACCAATAGTTTGCACCATCAACATAAAACAAACAAAATCAAAACTAATACATAAGTAGTAAATTTTTTATCACAAACTTGAATGACTTCTACTTCCAACAGGTTGATCACTCAAAGTATGGCTTGCGGTTGTCCATATTGTAGGCTCAAGGAATAGACTAACCATCAAGCCTTTAAGCTCTTCCATTCCCTTTGACCTCCTTAACCTTATAGGGTCTTTTTAAGTTGGAGTCACTTTTCCTTGGCTTATCCTAAAGACTATAACTTTTTGCATATAAATCACCATGTCGAAAGCACTTATGCCTAATATGCTTGTCATAATATCAAGCTGCATGTTGTTGTTAGGCAATTAGATGGGCTTTAGCCAAAGCTTGAGTCTTGTGAATAATGTCAAGGTTTGCTCTAAGGCTAACGTCATTGTTCTCAGGGTTGTAAACTTAAACTCTTGCTCTTTCAACCTAGAGCTTAATAGGTAGAATTGCTTTAGACCCAAAGGCTAGTTGATAAGAGGTATGACTGGTTGAAGTTCTCTACATAGTCTTGTCTTCCTACAAAACAGTACATTGCTCATTTGCCCATTTGCTACTAGCTCAGTTTACCTTGTTCCTTAAGTTGTAAAGAACAATCTTATTAATTGCTTATATTTACCCATTGCTTTGAAGGTATACAACTTAAGTATAACATAACCTGAGGTAGAATGCTTCACAAAATTCTCTAAACTTGTCATTGTCAAACTAAGGTCCATTATTTGTGAGAATGGCATCGGGTATTCCAAACCTAGTTAAAATATTGTTGACCACAAAAGCCTCAATGCTTCATTTGGTAGTGCTTACCACTACTTTTGCCTTAACTCATTTCGGAAAGTAATCCACCACCATTACAATAATATAATATCTTTGTTTGGTGGTCTTCAGAAAAGGGCCTAAGATGTCTAATCTCCAGTAAGCAAAAGGCTAAGGGCTAGTAAGCAAAATGAGATATGAGCTTGGTGCTCTTTCAATAGGAGCATTCTTTTGATGACAATCATACATCTGTACTAATTCAAGGGAATCCTTCTTCATCTTAGGCCATTAATATCCGAGCTTTAAAACTCTCACATATAAAGCACCAGCCTTAACATGGTTACTACAAACCCCAGCATGTAAGTCGGAAAGGACCTATTCAGCTTCAATAGGTTGTAGACAACTTAAGTAAGGTGTGCTTAATCTTCTCTTGAGTGGTTTTCCATCTGTTATAGTAAAATTAGCGACCTTATAGATAAGCCTTTGAGCTTCTTTTGTCATTAAGTAGGACTCTTTTCTCCAAATAATCAAGGATGGGATCCATCCAATAAAGTTCAAATTCTCTTTCCTATACTTCCAAACATTCCATAGGTTACTTGTTTGTAATCTTCTCTGGAAAATACTAAATGAAAACTCTTTCTTTCCAATTCGGTAGACTTGTGGATGCCAACTTTGACAATTTATCAGTTGCATAATTCTGTATTTGGGGATCTTAACCAAATGCCAAGAATTAAACCTTGTTCTAAGCTTTCTAACCAACTATAAATAGTTAGCTATATTCTCTTCCTTTTCCATACTATCACCTTTAACCTAATTGACAACTAGTTGGGAGTTTAAATAGATATCAAATAGTTTGGCTTTAACCTCCTTTGCCAACTTTATCCTAGCCAAAAGTGCCTTAGATTCAGATTTGTTGTTGCTAGTCAAAAATCTAAATTTCAAAGCATATGAGATCCATACTGCCATCAAACCTTTCAAAATTAGGCTAATACCGTTGCCTTCACATGTTAACGAACAATCTACATATAGAATCTAGGTTAGCTCATGGTTCTAGGGGGTAGATTCTTCAATTCCTATAAACTACTATATGATGTCAACCAAAATTTGGGCTTTGTATGCTTGTCTTAGTTAGTATTGAATGTTGAAAGCACTGAGCTCTAGAGCATTGGGTTTCTGCATTACCTACTTCAAGTGTTGGTCAGTTAAGACTAGACCTGATGGGCCTTAAAATAAGGTTAGAGTTTTCTTGCTACCATAACTATAGTCAGAACAATCTTTTCCAACTTCATATAACAAAGTTTAAGTCCTTGTAAAACATGGCTAACATAGTAAATAGGTCGATGTATCCTTCCATCTACTCATACTAGAATGAACTAGAGAGCTTAGCTACTTACCAACAGATATAGGTAAAGAAATTTGCCTTCACTTTGATAAGATCAAAGGTGTTGTGAGAAACTCTTTTAGGGCTTGAAAGGCTCTTTCACATTCTTTAATCCTTCTGAACTCATACAGATTTCTCAAAACTTTAAAAAATTATACATACTTCTCAACACTCTTTGATACAAAGCGATTCAATGCTGCTGCCCTTCCTATTAACCCCTAGATCTCCCTAACAGATTTCCATGACTCCATGTTTAGAATAACTTCAATTTTTTCAAGGTTAGCCTCTATTCCTCATTATGTTACCATAAAACCTAAGAATTTTCTTAATGATGCTCCAAACATATATTGAGGGTTCAACTTCATGTTGTGGTACCTTAGAGTGTCAAACGTCTCTTTTAGGTTAGAAAGGTGATCATCATTGGTCTTACTCTTCACAATCATTTCATCTACATATACTTCAATATTTCTGTATATCTAGGGCTTGAACATTTTCTTGACTAATCTTTGATATGTAGCTCCTGCATTCTTCTAACCAAATGACATGACCTTATAGCAATACGTTTCAAAATTGGTGATGAGAAAAGTGCGTACATGAGTCTGTCGAGGTTCCTTAGTACATCATATCCTTAAAATCATTCGTAGGTTTTGCTTGTTCTCTTTTATTTTTGTATGTTCATCACCTTACGTTTCGAGCTTTTTGTAAGCTTAAACCCACCTCAATATTGTTGACCTTGTCTACCCTTGGCATGGCGTATCATTTTGGTATCAAAGTAGACATTTGTTTTATGTAAGCTGCTATTGAGTTGTGTTATTATTGCATTATATTGAATTACTACTATGGAATCTATATAAAGTTAGTATTATTGCTTACTTAGTTACATGAGAGTTAGCTGCACTGTTTTGGTTAGTAGTGGAAGTAGTATCACTATTCTCTGTACTAGCTGTTGTATAGCACTTTGTTTTACTTTACTTTAAGCCTTGGGAAGCAGAGCAAGCATTAATTGAGTAATTCTACTATTCGTCAAAGTAGCTATTGTTCTAGTATTCTATAGTAGAATATATCTGGATTTTGGTATTTGTGGAAGAAGTTGTATGTGCGTGTATGTGTGACTGATTAACTAAAGATATTATGTACTGTTTATGGGTAATAGTGAGAATATGAGTACTTTATGTTCTATTGTGGGAACAACACCCAATTGAGAGAAGATGACTCATTCTAGTGTAAATACAGGAATCAGAGATGATAATAATGGTGTTGTGCACCACGGTCGAAAACCCAAAAACACCCTTAGAAGTTTTGAAGAGTAGTTTTGATGGAATGACTCACTTAATTGCTGATTTGACTCAAGTTATTCATGCATTAGTCTCCTGGCCTATTGAAGTCATCTACAGTATCCCTTAAGCTTCTCTCGAAGCTGGTATCGTAGTCCTTAATGCTTAATTTGACCAAAGGCAATTCCCAGCTTGACAAGACCAAGGTGAAGGAGTAAAAGGACATGTACAAAAGAGGATAGACTTAGGCAAATTTGATGAGGAGAATGAAGAAGACAATTATGAAGTGGAGTGTAGAGTTCGTATACCCTGAACTGCCAGTCATGTGAAGCTTTAGATCCTAAGCTTTAATGGTTTTGGAAATGTTGACGAGTGCTAAGACTAGGAAGAGAAGATAGGGTGGGTCTTCAATTATTATTATTATGAGGATCATGATAAGGTTAGATTTACTGCCATAAAGTTTTTAGGATATGTAGTGATGTGATGGAGGAATTTTCAGACCATTCAAAGATGTGATGGATATAGAGAGGTTAGTACATGAGCTAAGATGAAAAGAGTTATTAAAGCTAGATTTGTACCAAATACCTATCTATAGGATACTTTTGCTCAACTCCAAGAGCTAAGGTAAGGGAACCACATTGTTGATGAATATGTGTAAGAATCTTAAATGCTTATGATTCAATGTAAGGTTAGTGATCCATAAGTTCGAACAGTATCTAGATTCTTAGCTAGATTGAGGTCAAAGATATGATATGTAGTAGAGCTCAACAATTTGTCATTTTAGATGAGGCTGTGGGACTTGATAGGAACCAGGGTACTAGGCCTTTGACCAGCAGCCAAACCTAAGGACTAGAGGGATTGGTAAGGCGAATCCTCCTACTTCAGCCAACTCCTATCAATGCTGAGTATTTCTTTGCCGATCCACTCTACATGCCAAGTTGAATGATTTCCCATCTCTTAGAGATTACGTGTCTAATAGCATAACGTCGAGATATTTACCAAACCTCATACGCTTACTTACTCATGCCTATGCCAACCACTTGCTCAACATCACTTTTGCCAAGAGGTAGAAAGAACAACACCAGACTCATCCTTAGTTACCCCTACTTAGACAAGCAATCTGCTCGTACTCTTTTATCTGCATTCTCCAATGGCATTGGTAATGTACCCCTATCGTATAGATAGGACCATACGTAGAATCTGTTACACTAATTATTGTTTATCTTGAATATTCATTTTTACCCTTTGTATTCTTTGTACATTACTTCTTTGGGAATAATTAGATTAGCATTAATACACTAAATATTCATCCTCTCATGAACATTAATTGTTTGCTTTCAATTAACTCTTATCCTAACCCTTAAGTAAGGTTAGGTGGTAAGGAACCTCACCAGACCAATTCGTACATTCTATCGAGTTATGCTACAAGTCCTCAAAAGTTCTATTGGTGCGTCATATCCTTTGGAGCTGTTCATGGGTTTTTACTTACTTTTCATTCACATCTTCATTCTTTTACACATTCCCCATCATCTCTTCAAGATTTCGACAAGCTTGGACCCATCCCTACTACTATCTTGTTTGTTCTTGATTGTAGTATGCATCATCTTAGTATCAGAGTAGAGGTTTTGCTTGAGTTGTAGTAGAGTGTTTCGATGTTCTATCTATACTTTGTTTTATGTGTGTGAAATAGAATAAGTTGTTGTGTTCATTTAACTGTTGTGTTTGATGGCTATTAAATTTCTAGTTTATGGAAGTATTTGCTATAGCACCTAATCGAAGAGTTTGAAAACTAAAATCTATTAGCAAAAATGATGGAACCAAGTGTTAGCGTTGGTGTTAAAGATGACAACAGTGGTGTTATCTACTAAGGTCGACAATCTCAAGGTACCCCTAGGAGCACATACAAGAGACTTGATGAGGTGGCTAACCTCTTAGTGGATTTAACTCAAGCTATTCATACGTTGGCTTACCAACTTACTAAAGATGCCAACCTGCTAGAGGAGTAGGCAAACAAGTAAGGAGAACGATTGATTGGGGGAACATTGAGAAGAGGATAAGAAAGAGTATTATGAAGAAGAAGAGTAAGTTCAAGCACCTAAAGCCTTTAGACTATGTGAAGCTTCGGATTTCAAGCTTCAATGGGTTTAGAAGTGCTAATGAATACTTAATATGGGAAGAGAAGGTGGAGTGTGTGTTTGACTATTACTAATATAAGGATTACGAGAAAGTGAGAATTACTGCTATTGAGTTCTTCAGATATGCCGCTATGTGATGGAAGAATTTCTAAGCTATGAGGAGATGAGAAGGATATAGAGAGATTAATACTTAGCCTAAGATGAAGAGAAAACTTTGAAACATATTTATGTCGGATACTTATCTGAAAGATACTTTTACTTAGCTTCAGGAGCTGAGACAAGGAGGCCGATTTGTTGACGAGTATGTCTAAGAATTTCAAATGCTTATGATCCGCTATAAAGTAGAAGAACCATCAACACGAACAATCTCTAAGTTCTTCATTGGATTGAGAGGTGACATTTGAGACATTATGTAACTCTAACGATTCATCACAATGGACGAAGCCATTCAAATAGCTTAATGAGTGGAGAGATAGAAAAGCAGCCAAGTACCAACCAGACTACAAACTAGTCGACCTGGACAAGGAAGTCATCGAGTTTAGTCAAGTATTGAATTGATCTAAAAGGTAAATGTTCAAGCCAAACAAAAGGGTAGACCTAATAGTGATGTACCGACTCAAACTTATGAGAAAGGGTAAGGATCTGGCAGGAAGATGATCTAGATCAAGTTTTTCAAGTGCCAAGGGTTTGGACATATGGCTGCTAAGTACCTGAATTGAAGGACTATGGTCATCAAGGGAGACGTTCCTGAGTTGGAAGTAAAAAGTATAGATGAGGAACTTGAGGAAGAGAATAATGATGAGAAAGAGGATTCTCAAAAGAATGAACTGATTAAGGAAGATGTGTTTCTCGAAGAGTTAGATTAGTTAATCTTGGTTGTCCGATGTGCAATTAAATTTAAACCCTCATGCAAGGAGGAGCAAAGGGAGAACTTGTTTCATATCACCTCTAGGGTGAATGATTAGGTGACTTCATTGATTGTGGATAGCGAAAGTTGCACCAATGTAGCATCAGCTAATTTGATCATAAGGTTGAAGTTTCCAACTATCGCACACTTGAGGTCGTATAAGTTACATTGGTTGAATAAGAAGGGAGCACTACATGTCATTTAGAAAGTACTAATGTCGATCACTATCGAAAATTACTCCGACAAGATTCTCTATTATGTGCTGCCCATGTGCACCTCACATGTATTGCTTGTCCAACCATGTTATTTGAGAAAACAGTTATCCATGATGGATATAGGAATACGTATCTGTTCGAGTAGGATGGTAGGAAGATTACACTAAACTTGATGCCATTGAGTGAAATTAACAAACTGAAGGCCAAACTTGCTTGCACAACGAAGAAGACTCTAATGATGAGTAAAGCTAAGCTCCAACAGGCCATCATTGTCAATGAGTTGACCCTTATGTTAGATAAGCATTTATTAGAATTGAAGGAGTAGGTTAAACTACTCTTAGAAGTGAGAGCGTTACTAGATGAACATATCGATCAGTTCCTAGGATAGTTACCTAAGGCGTTGCCCCCTATCTGAGGTATATAACATTGCATTGACTTGATACCTAGCATTGCCTTTCCGAATAAGCCAACCTAAAGGATGAGTCCTGAATAGGCATTTGAGCTTCAACGACAAGTCAACGAGCTGCTAGAAAGAGGGTATGTTAAGGAAAGTCTCAACCCTTATGCTATTCTGACGCTTCTAGTACCAGAAAAGGATGGAACCTAACAAATGTGCATTGATAGCTGAACAATGAACAAAATCATAATCAAATATAAGTATCCTATCCCGAGATTAAGGGACATGTCGAATGAATTGAGTGAAGTTAAGATCTTTAGCAAGATTAATTTGAAGTATAACTACCATCAAATTCACATGAGGCTAAGAGATGAGTGTAAGACTATGTTGAAGACTCTACATGGACTCTATGAGTAAATGGTCATGCCATTTGGCTTGTCAAATACCTTAAACACTTTCATGTGATTGATGAACCATGTATTAAGAAATCTGAAGGGGAAGTATGTCATGATGTACTTTGACGACTTCTTAGTGTACAACATCGACATGCCGAGTTACTATTAACATCTCCGTACCATGTTGAATGTCCTACGTATTGAGAGATTTTTCAACAATCTTAAGAAATGTTGCTTTTGCGAGGAGGAAGTGGTATTCTTAAGCTATGTAGTAAGTAGAGGAGGCTTATAAGTGGACGATAAGAAGATCCAAGCAATCGTCAAGTGATTGACTCCAACTACTTGTGTTGAGGTGAAAAGTTTCCATTGATTGGCTTCCTTCTATAGGAGATTTATAAGGAATTTCAACACCCTCACTGTACCCCTTATTGAGTTGACAAAGAAGAACACCGACTTTAAATGGGGAGAAAAGGAGGAGAGAAGTTTTGCTGAAGTGAAAGAAAAGTTGACTTCTAACCCTATACTAGTTTTACTTAACTTCGAGAAGGTATTTGAATTGGAATGTGACGCATCAGGAATTAGGATAGGCACTGTCCTAATGCAAGAAGGTTGACTAATTACCTACTACAATGAGAGGCCTAAAGGACCTCAACTAAACTACCCTATCTATGACAAAGAACTCTTAGCACTGATCTAAGCACTACAAGTACAGTAGCATTATTTACTGCCAAGAGAATTTCTTATCTATATTGACCATAAGTCCCTAAGGTACCTCCGAAGTCAGATAAAGTTGTTGAAGTGGTAAGCAAGAAGGGTTGAATTCCTCGAAGGATTTAATTTTGTAATAAAATACAAATAAGGAAAGAGCAATGTTGTTGTAGATGCTCTTTTGAGAAGGCATGTGCTCCTTGCTAAACTGTAGAAAAGATTGTTTAGGTTTATAAGCATTAAGGAACAATACGCTAAGGATCCATACTTTGGATCGATACTTGTGCATTGTATAAATGGAAAGACAGTAGACGAGTATCATATAGAGGATGGATGCTTGTTTTAAGGATGAAAGTTGTGCATATCGACTTGTTCACTAAGGGAATTACTAATCAAGGAAGCTTATGGTAGACAACTCTCCGGCCATTTTAGGGAGAGAAGGATCTATAAGCTGTTGAATGGTCGTTTCTTCTGGCCAAGAATGAGACGAGACATACACCAAGTTGTTGAAGGCTGTACTGTGTGCAAGAGGGCTAAATGCCAAGCTAAGTAAGGAAAAGCAATGCCTTTGCCTATTCTAATGAAACCATGGATTGAGTTGAGTATGGACTTTTTTCCTTGATTACCACAAATTGCCTAAGGAAAAAATTCAGTAATTATTGTCACGGATAGGTTCAGTAAGATGGCATACTTTATGCCTTGTTATAAGACTAACGATGCTTCAACTATTGCTTCTCTTTTCTTGTAGGAAATTGTTCAGCTATACGGCATACTAAGAAATGTATTATTAGGTAGAGACTTAAAGTTCTTGAGCCATTTTTGGAAAAATTTGTAGTGATGGATGGGAACCAAACTACTATCAACACTTCCTATCACCCCTAAACCGATGGCTAAATAGAGGTAGTTAACCGTACCTTAGGATCATTGCTTTGAGCTATAGTGGAGAAGAACTTGGCGGATTAGGACATCTACTTGCTAGTGGTTGAATTTACTTACAACCAGACAATACATGACACCACCAAGAAGACCCCCTTAGAAGTTATCTACAGTTTTAATCTTGAGTTACCCTTCGATCACACCCCTGTCCCTATATCCAAGCAAGGGGACCTTGATGTAAGAGCCTAAGTACAGTCCCTTCAACACATCAACAACAAAGTTACTTGGCATATCAACCAAGCTACCATAAGAATGCAAGAGAAGGCTAAGGGTAGAATGGCTAAACAATTCTAGCTAAGAGACTTGGTGTGGCTGCACCTCAGCAAGAAAAGGGTTTTCAAGCAAGAGGAGGAACAAGCTATCTACAAGAGTTGAAGGACTCTTCATAATCCTCTAGAAGATCAATGACAACACCTATAAGTTGGAGCTGCTAGAAGATTATGGGATTTCTAACACCTTCAATATTGCCAACCTCAATTCATATTACCCTGATGGAGAGTTGATCAAAGACCATTCGGATTTAATTCTAAATCTAAATCAACCTGGAGGGAATAATAGGAATCAAGGTACTAGGATTTTGACCTGCAGTTGAGTTCGAGGACTAAAGGGACTAGAAAGGTGAATCCTCCTACTTCAGTCAACTCTTGTCGATGCCGAGTATCTCTTTGCCGATCCACTCTGCATGTTGAGTCAAATGATTGCCTATCTCTTGAAGATTATGTGTTGAATAGCAGAATGCCAAGATATTTGCCAAACCTCACATGTTTACTCACTCATGCCTAAGCCGACCACTTGCTCAGTATCACTCTTGCCAAGAGGTAGAAAGAACGACACCAGACTAATCCTTAATTACCCCTACTTGGACAAGCAATCTACTTATACTCTTTTCTCTATATCCTCTAACGGCATCACTAATGTATCTCTGTTACGTGTATAGGACCATGCGTAGATTTTGTTATACTAATTATTGTTTATCTTGAATATTCATTTTTACCCTCTGTATTCTTTGTACATTATTTCTTTGGGAAATACCCTTTGTGTCTTTTCCCCTTTGAGGTAAGTTGCCCTAACTTATTGCGTATAAATATCCTTGTACATGCAGTTAGAATAATGAGATTACTATTAATACACTGAATATTCTTCTTCTCATGAACACAGATTGTTTACTTTCAATTCACTCATATCCTAACCCTTAAGCAAGGTTAGGTGGCGAGTAACCTCACTGGTCCAATTCATGCATCATATCAAGTTATGTTGTAAGTTATCGGAAGTTCCATTATTGTATGATATCCTTTGGAGTTGTTCGTAGGTTTTCTCTCACTTTTCATTCTCATCTTCATTCTTTCGTGCATTCCTCATCATTTCTTCAAGCTTTTGGCAAGCTTGGACCCATCCTTATTACCAGCCTTGTCTATTCTTAGTTACGGTATGCATTAAGACTCATATTGGTGTGACTAAGTTTGGTAGCCAATTTAGGGCATTTGGGAAAGTAACTTGTTTAAGCTAGAAGCTTACAAGGGGCTTCATAAGATTAGTTGAGCAGTAAGTGTAGGCTTAGAATTTAAAAATATAATAAAATATGAAAAATATAGTTAAATCATATAAATTTAATATATTACTATTATCGGTAACACCTAAATTAGGTCTTGAAAAATAATGAGCACTTAGAAAAAAAATATCGGAGTACTATAATTAATATTGTACATAAAATAATACATGAAAGACATGTATACATATTAGGTATAATTATCATATAAATATATACACTCGTAATTGTTGAAAATACTCGAAAATGCAAGAATATTACCAAATAAATAAATAAAAATATAGGAAAATTATAAAAAAAATTCTCCAAACATCTATTGAAGTCATGCTAGCTTAGAAAGCACTGTTAGAGAAGCTATGGATATAAGCAACATTATGACACTTAATTAAGTTGATTGACAAGTGTTAGCATGAAATAAAATTAGAACACATCCTATATTGCCTTTAAAAATGATGACTTGGTCTTCACTCAAGGGTTTGATTAATTGCAAGTTTGGAAAAAAATAGTAAGAAAAAGAATGAAGAAGGAATGAATTTTAGGAAATATTTTAGAAATAGTGAGAAATTGAGGGAAATGAAGGGTTCACATGTATATGCAACAACTGGAAGAGTAATGAGGTGATGACCTGAAGGAGTGGCCAACAGTAGTTCTTACCAACACAACCTCCCCTCCCTAGAATGGTCGAAACTGTGCATTCTCAATGAGTACTTGGTCTACTCGATTTCAACAAAAATTTAAAAACAGCAAATGAACTTCAAAAATTTTGAAATTTGGTTTCTCTACATATTTTTGCATGAGGAATTCAAATCTTTAATTGTATTTTCAAAATTTTGAGTGTAGATATGGGAGTTCTTAAGAAAAAAATCTTGCATAACAATTTCAATCGAGTTTTTGAAAGACTAATTCACGTAGTTTTGACTTGAAATTTTATTGACATACTCCTCAGATGTTATATTTTTCTTTTGAGTGGTTGGATTTCTAAAATTAAGTTGTCAAATTTTTGAGAAAATTCTATTTTTATGTAAATTGTACGATGGGTAGGGTATTTTGTTAAAAGAGATTGATGAAGTTTTCTAAAACTATGGTATATCCTAAATTTCTTCACAAAAAATAGTTAAAAGTGGTTTAATATGAATTTAGAAGGGATAATTTATAAGTAAAAGTAGGCATTTGGTGATTTAAGGTTAGATTTTTCAAGTATTTATTATACTTATAAACTAATGGGTAGTATGATAGAGAAAGGAAGTGGATGATTGAAGTTTTAGTTGATACTTATTGCTTGTGCAAGGTTTACACTTCTGGAAATACAAGGTAAGTGGAGTATATGTGAGGTAGTTGGATGCATTAGTAGCAGTAGGGTTAGAAAGTGTGTCAGAAGGTAAGTCAGAATGTAATTTGGTGTGAATATATTGAAGGCATTAGGAAAATTAAATTTGTACCAAAAGATAACTTATATTCAGACTCTACACTATTTCTTGAGACAAGCTATAAGTTATGAACTTCCTAAATAAAAATCTAACTTTGAATTGAGGGTAAAAAACTTTGTTAGAAATTGGGTCATAATGTTGCTTGGTATTGGATATCCTTGGCCACACTCGAAGTTTAACAGTAGATCAGTTAGTAATTTGTATATGAATTCCATACCTTTCTTAGGGTCAGAACATGAGTCAGAAGCCACTTGGACAATAGCCTATACCACAACATTAGGTTGAAACCTAAGTCAGAACCTCAATCAGAAAGTAGTTCGATGGATGATGTAAAATATAAGAACAATTGGAAGTTTGAAGATGGTTGGTATTGAATATTGGATCATTACAAGTTGAAGAGTAGATTAGAAAGTCACTTGATTATACTTTCTAAGAATTTATTGAAGTCAAAACCTAGATCAAAAACTACTGGGCAGCAATTTTTATCAAGTCAAAACCTTTATTAGAAGGTATCCTATTTAACTAATATTTAATAAACACCTTAGAAAAACTTACCTAATATAATTAGAAATGTACTTAAATGTCCATAATGAACACATATGATATATATTGGACATAAACTAAAGATGTCACGTTAAATTTTAGGGATAATAAAGAAAGACGAGACGAGACAAGACGAGACGAGAACGATGCAAAAGGAGAATGAGTATCGGTATCTAGGTAAGTGGGATCAATGTTTCATCACACTTTAAAGTATTGTTTAAGAATAATTGGAGACCTTAGTATATGTCTTGTTTGTGGTTGTAAGTTAGTTGCTTATGTACATACAACATGTGTGCTTGAATATTGTAGTGCTATTTGAGTGTTGGATTGATATGTTGATTGCTTCATGATATTACATGCTTTGAACTATTTGAATTTGCTTGATCACCCTAAAAGTAATCTAACACAAATTCAGCTTAACCACTAACCGAACTTGCATCACAACCCACCAAGGGAAATGACTACGAAGTGTAGGCTAAACATGGACACCTTTGTTGAGGATAGCAAAAATGATTCTCTCCCTACCTTAAGTCAAACTAATTGATAGGAGAGGGAGTCACGACCAAGTTGGGGTTAATGGTTCGAAAGTAGTCTTGAGAGGAGTGTATTCTCTATTACGCAAGCCCTGGTTTAGTGAGCAAATTCATGAGTGCAAGGTGTTAAACTCCTCGAAACTTAGATTAAAGTAAGCGTAATTTCTCTAATCTCACATGATTAGTCAATGTTGTATGATGGCATTTGCTTGATCAATCATTGCATTTAACTAAACTTGCTTAATAACCCTGGTTGCTTGCTTGGTGTTAGATATGTACTATTCTCTCTATCCCACTTACTAAGCTAGTTATTACTCATTCCTCTATAGTTGTTTTGCAGGTCTCCTTAATAGACTCACCAAAAGGCTAGAGAATTAGGTCAGGGAGTGAGATTCAAGATTTCCTGACTGGATTTCTATTTGTTTATTGACTATACTAACTTCTAAGAAAACTTATAGGGTCTCTTTAGGTGACCTCTAGTTTTCAATCAATGAAATTTATTCCATACTTTGTAAGCTTGTGGATTTTAGTGAAATTTTAATAAGCACTATATCTTTTTGTAACAATGTAGTTTTCTGGAATTTTATTTAAATATAATGTTTTATCTTTCATATAACTTTTAACTTGATTTTTAATTGAAATTTAAGTTGTAAAAATTATTTTCAGAACTTATTTTTAAAGTTTATACCACGGGTTGATGCTAGGTATTGAATGGGGCACTTCTAAGCAGTAGAGTGGTGAAGGCCTTATGTAGGCTATACCTACATTAGCAGCTAAGGCGATTGACTTCTAGCATACGTTGGTTTACATTGTAGGGTTGTTACGACTCTCTGGTTTAGAGCATAACAAAGGCTATAGGAATTGCTTAATGTGTGGAGAGATAGAGGAAGAGTAGGTTGATTCAATCTCTAATGAGTTGACTTATCCAGTCTAGTCGACTTAGTAAAGGAAGTCATCGAGCTCAATATAGCATTGAACTAAGTAAACAAACAAACATCATAACTGAGCAAAAGAGCCAACTTGATGACAATGAAGAATTGAAGAGGACATTTAAGTAGGGATAAGGATTAGGGCGAATGACTAGCTAGATCAAGTGTTTTAAGTATCAAGGATTCGGGCACATAGTTGCCTAATTTGTGAATAGAAGAACCATAGTCATCAAAGGTGATTATTCGAGGGTTGAAGTGGATGGTACGGATGGGGAGCCTAGAGAAAAAGGGGAATTGGAGAAGAACATTGAGAGTGATGAGGAACTTATTGAGGAGGATGTATTTGCTAAAGATTTAGACAAGCTGACCAGTAGTTGTCAGATGAGCAATGAGCATTAAACCATTTGTTGAAGAGGAGCAACGAGAAAACTCATTCCATATCACATGCAAAGTGAATGAGTAAGTGTGTACACTCATCGTGGATAGTGAGAGTTGCACCAATGTTGCATCTGCTATTTTGGTTCAGAAAGTCAAGTTACTAACCTTATCATACCTAAGGCCATATAAGTTGCATTGTTCAAATGAAAAAGGAGAACTGCATGTCACTCAACAAGTATTGTTGTTGATCTTGATTGGGAACTATTCCGATGAAATTCTCTATGATGTGTTGCCTATATATGCATCTCATATGTTGCTAGGTTGACTATGGCTGTTTGACTGGAAAGTCATGCATGATGGATTCAGGAATACATATGCATTTGAGAAAGATGAGAGGAAGATGATCCCTAATCAAGTGAGAAAGTTACAAGCTAAACTAGCCTAAGGACCCAAGAAAACCTTAATCCTTAGTCAATCTGAGCTTATTAAGGTTATTCGATCCAATAAGTTAACCTTTTTTGTTAATAAGAAGATTGTTGGAATTGAAGGAGTAAGTTGTGATACCAAATGAGATCTAAAAGCTACTTAATGAATATGCTGACCTATTTCTTGAACAAGTGCTTGAAGGACTACTACCTTTTTAAGGGATTGAGCATTATATTAACTTAATACTTAGTTTTTCCCTTCCTAACAAGCTTACAAATGTTAGGTAAGTGCACCTTATCAAACTGTAATAGTGGATTAAGTCCAAGTGTCGATCTCTCAAGAACTTTGACTACTAATACTCACTAGATCTCTATTATCCAATTAGTGAATTCGAGTTTAAGAAACTTAAAGAATCTAAATTAAATTTCTATAACTAAATTAACAACTAATTAGGGAATATTAAAGAACTTAAACAAGAAGGCAATAAAAGCATAAATGAATTTAAGATTCGAAAACCGTATCTAGAGCTTTGCTTCACCTAGATTTGACATGTGATTTTCCCCAAAGATATCTAATTTCTTCTTTAATCTTTCTTGATTGGGAGAATTTTTTATTAAAGTTAATCACTTTCTCAAGTTAATTAACTTTTGTCTTAAAATCACCTGTTCGAATTTCTTCTCAATAGCATGACCTAAGATTACATCATGGCACAATGAATTCTCTATAATATAAATCAAGATTTCGGAAAGATTTTGTAAATTATCTCTAATCCTGTAATAATCTCTATCAACTATGCCTAAATCTAATCTTATAAGAAAATTTTCAATTCGCTTATAAGATATCAAAATTTAGATCACTATCCATGGAAATAACAATCTAAAAAATTAAACACACATAGAAAGAAAATAAAGAATCAACTTGATCTAATAAAAATCCATATTACATGAATAAATCTAGGTTCCATAAGACCTATATTCTAATGATTTACTCTCTACAAATTATAAAGTAACAACCTTACGTAAAAGAAAAGAGAAAGGCAGAAGAGTAAATCATGAAATCTAATAAAAATTGAATCTTGAAGTTTTGCTCTCTTGAGTGCTCTTCTCATGAAAAGCAATTCAAAGATCATCCAAAAGTTCTCTATAAGATAAAAATAAAAAAAAAATATTTTAAAGAAGCCTTATATAAGCAACGAAAAAAATATGGACCGCTACAATCCCCTATTCGTATAACCTACTATGAATACTTCTTTTCTCTTTGTTTTTTTCAATGTTAGCAATGACATGACTGTTGATAGGAATTTTTTTATAACTATTATTTGGGCTTATATAAGCTGGCCTAATACTTAAGCTCAGTCCAATAATCTAGTCCGGATACAATTTATGCTGAGAACTATAAATACTATACAAGATCCCCAGGTAAGGGAACCTTCTTTCATTCTCTCACCTTCCTCATTACTTGACAATTTCATTCTCATCACAAGAAGGCTGACTTAGGCATCGAAGTGATCGTACTGGAGCACCTCTAGCACCCCTTATAGCCATTTTCTCATTTTACAGGTGTTTGTACACCAGAATGAAAATCACTAGCCAACAATTGGTACCATTTGTGGGAATGAGTAATTTATTGCCCTGATTCTTGATGTTATTTGGAAATCGACTAGCGAGGTGTTCTACCCTTTTATGGATTCTCCTACATCTGGCCATTACTTGCTTCTCTTTATCATATTCCTACAATCATGGATGTTGGGATATGTCTTATATAAGTCAAATTACACATCTCCATATGCGACTATGTTTGGTATTCATTTTTAGAAAATACTTAGAAAGAAGCCAAGAGTAGTTGCTATCGTAATCATGTTTTTCCAAGGCACAACTATCATACTACATTTGTTTTTGGAAAATATGTGATATTCAAAGAAGATAAGCACAACAGTTTCCTTCTTCCAAAGTGTAACTATCGCAACTTCATTCACCACCTGGCTCATAACCCTCACCCTTGTGTGAGTTTTTATATTCAAGAAACTTTAACATCATATTCTAATGGTTTATAACTGTTGCCGTCGGGTTTGAGTAACCGCAACTTTGTCTTTTTATTTTTCGTAACCGTCATACCCTGGTTGGTAACTGTAACTTTGCTAATTTTTTGAGTCATTATTAGTAAGCATTTAGTGCAAAAGTCATGTTAACCCCATTCGGTTAAAGTTAAATCTAAGTTCTTTGTCTGCAATAGCTTCTTGGTTGTTTCCCTCAAATGGTTTCATTCATGAGAATTTTGATTACGAGACGGGCTTCTAACTTTCTGTTGTAATCATGATGCCAAATATTGCATGAGGTTAAAGAAGCTTCGCTCCGAGCTCTACGTAAGCAACTTCAAGCATGAGTAATAAAACTATACGAGAGGACCCACATGAGTACATGCCGAGCTTTTTCGGTAGAGTCCTCCATGTGCCAAGCAGCTAAGCTTTTGGTAGCATCCTCCATGTGCCGAGCATCTATCCACTATATATTGCCGACTTGTCGAATAAGTCTACAACTCTACTGCAATGGCTAATATCTAACCAATCTAATAACAAAAATGAGCTCCATGCAAGCTTGACTAAAGTTGCAACTAAATCTAGTCTGAGCTCGTGGCAATTTCCACCCAAAGAACTTGGAGCTATATTTTTTATCGACTTAACGAGGCTGAGCTACACACGAAAAGTTCAACGCCAAGCCCCGAACTAATTTTCTTTCACCAAGATCTCTTACATAAGTTGAGTAGAACTACACAAGCTTCAGCAGCGGTTTCACATTGAGCTCCTAGAGTGATTTATGTGTTGAGCAACTCTTAGCACACACACCAACTCGTAGACCTTCAATTGCCAAACTATCTGTAATCTCGACAAAGAGAAGGTCGAGCATCTAACAAGCCAAACAATATGGGTTGAAGGCCAAGCCGTTCTTGAATAGGCTAGAGGAGCGAGGAAGCCCCTTGGCCGAGAGTAACAATGGCCGAGACATGGCGAAAACCATGCCAAGACACATGCAAAGTGGAGTTTAGATCAACTTTACCATAGAGTGGCCCAAATCGAAAGGTGGTGGCACTATATTGTGGCTTTTCAATTTACGAAACTCATAATTATTTTCATAAGCAGCAGAAGAAATTCAAACTGAGCTAAAGTGCAAAGCCGAGCTAGATATTGATTTGCAATGGCACAATTGAAGATCTAACCTACAAGCAGCTCTTTACTTAAAGCTTCATACAAGCTGCAACGGAGTAGAGCCTGGTTAAATCTCCGAGCTCTATCGAACTATTATAGTAAGCATCCAAACAACACGTATGAGTTGTTTTATTGTAAGGTATCTAGCACATGCAAAGTTCAAGAGGGTTGCCGATTAATTGAAACCAACGACAATATGCTGCGACGCCAAGCAGGAATGCATATTTACCAAGCAAATGGTCAGTAATGGCAAGTGAAAATGCCGAGAAAAAGACCAAGCATTGTCAATCAATACAGAAGCTGAGCAATTTACATGCCGAGTAACTTTGACGTGTTTATGGATAGCTAGTCGCTAAGCCGATTAGCCATGCGTGCATCCGAATGGCAAATCATAGCTCTCTACTTTGATGACTAGATTGCCGAGCATTTTGATATGTTATCCATATAGACAAGATTGGATATAGCGCGGCTTTAGTGTGTTGAGTTATTGCCTGCATTCCAAACCAAACTAATTATGATTGAATGTAGAACTAAGCAAAACGGTGGCCGAGGAGAGTCAATCCGAGATAATCTTTAAGCACCTAAGTACCAGCTGTAATTGTAAAGTGAGGAACAATTGTGGTCCTAGCTTATTACGTGGCAATCATCATACCCCAACCATCTAACTTCATATGCCGATCCATTGAGCACTCTAAGCATAACGAGAATCCGAGCTTTAGTTTGAGAAGAGCCGATCCTAATAGACCAAGTTAATGGTCGAGTTACAATTGCGCATGTGTGCTGAGTTGCTATCTTTTGTCCAAAAGTGCCAAGACTCCCTTGATTAACAACTACATAAAAGACACATGTAACCTTGTATCCTGTTAGAAGCTCTAGCCTTGTAACTTGTAGTAGTTGAATTGAGTCTTTTCATCACCAAAACTGAATAGGCGCAACATATTCATACAATAGCATGTGTCAGTGTATGATAAACAACATTACGTATTGGTGTAGCCATGACTATTTCATTTACTATAGGTCATGTCCAACTAAGACTACCTACTTACTCCATATAGCACAGGTTATATCTGACTCAAATGACCTAGCTACTCTACTTGCTCCTTCAAGCATTGTCAGTTGGAACATCACCAACTCCACCATACCAGGTAACCTTGTTGATAGGACATTGATCCATACATCTAAGGGACCAATATCCTATCAATAAGCCTTTCTAGGCACACTTGCCTCTTTAAGCCTCCAGTCTTTTCAAGCATATTGGCCTTTTCAAGCCTTCGCCTTTCCAAGTGCTCCAGCTTCTTTAGCCCTTGTTTTTTCATGCACATTAACCTCTTTAGACCTTCACCTCCTTAAGTACACTAGCCTTTTCAAGCGTGTGAACATGCATAAATGCTCCAGCCAATCCTGACTTTCACCTTTTTAAGCCTTTGCTTCTTCAAGGACTTTATCCTCTTCAGACTTAGATTACAACCTTCCCAACGATCTCATAAAATCAACATCCCTAGATATTCTCTTTTCTGACCTTATCACCAAAGAGAGTAAGGGGAAACTATTGATAGGCATTTTTTTATATCTATCATTTAAGCTTATATAAGTTGGCCTAATACATAAGCCCAATCTAATAATCTAGCCCAAGTACAGTTTATACTAACCAGCTATAAATATCATACAAGACCCCCAAGTAAGGAGACTTTCTTTCATTCTCTCACCTTTCTCATTTGATGGGAATCAAGCTATTAGGCTTTTGAGTCACAATTGAGCCTAAGGACTAAAGGGATTGGCAAGGAGAATCCTCCTGCTTCAATCAACTCCTATCGATGCCGAGTATCTTTTTGCCGATCCACTTTGCATGTCGAGTCGAATGACTACCTATCTCTTGAAGATTGGTCTAGAAGTATGGATGAGTACATAGAGTGGGAACAGAAGGTGGAGCATGTGTTTAACTATTACCAATATGAGGATTACAAGAAAGTGAGAACTGTTGCTGTTGAGTTCTCCAAATATGCCGCCATGTTGTGGAAGAATTTCTAAGCTATGAGGAGACGAGAAGGATACAAAGATATCAATACTAGGCTTAAGTTGAAGAGAATACTTAGAAACAAATTTGTGCCAAATACTTATTTACAAGATACTTTTACTTGGCTTTAGGAGCTGAGATAAGAAGGCTAATTTGTTGATGAGTATGTTTAAGAATTTCAAATGCTTATGATCCATTGTAAATTGGAGGAACCACCAGTACGAACAATCTCTAGGTTCCTTACTGGATTAAGAGATAACATTTGAGACATTGTAGAACTCCAATGATTCACCACAATGGATGAAGCAATTTGAATAGCTTAACAAGTGGAGAGGCAGAGAAGAGGCCGAGTACCGACTCGATTGCTGACTAGCCAACTTGGACAAGGAAGTTACCTTGGTCAGTCAAGTACCGAACCGATCTAAAAGATGGATGTTCGAGCTTAACAAAAGGGCCAACCTAACAGTGACATGTTGACCTGAACTTATGAGAAAGGGCAAGGATTTGGTAAAAAGATAAGCTAAATCAAGTGCTTCAAGTGCCAAGTGCTTGGACATATGGCTGCTCAATACTCGAATTGAAGGACTATGGTCATTAAGGGAGATGTTCCCGAGATGGAAGTAGAAAGTATTGATGTAGAACCTGAAGAGGATAGTAATGCTAAGAAAGAGGGTTCTCAAAAGAATGAATTGATCAAGGAAGATGTGTTTGCCAAGGATTTGGATAAGTTGATCTTGGTTATCTGACGCGCAATGAACTTAGAGCCCTTATGTGAGGAGGAGTAAAGGGAGAACTCATTTCATATCACTTGTAAGGTGAATGATTAGGTGGGTATGCTAATTGTAGATAGCGGAAGTTACACCAATGCAGCATCAGTCAATCTAATCATAAGGTTGAAGTTGCTAACTATCATACACCGAATGCTGTATAAGTTACATTGGCAGTATGAGAAGGGAGCATTAAATGTCACTCGGCAAGTACTAATACCGATCACTATCGGAAATTACTTCAACAAGATTCACTATGATGTGCTACCTATGTGTGCCTCACACATGTTACTTGGCTGACCACAGCTGTTTAATATTAGAGTTATCCATGACGGATGCAAGAATACGTATGTGTTCGAGAAGGATGGCCAGAATGTTACAATGAACCTAATGTCGCCAAGTTAAGTTAACAAGTTGCAAGTAAAACTTGCTCATAGATTAAAGAAGACTCTGATGATGAGTAGAGATAAGCTTTGAGAGGCCATTAATGCCGATGAGCTGACCCTTATGTTGGTTAAGCGTCTGTTAGAATTGAAGGAGGGGGGTAAAGTACCCTTAGAAGTGAGAGTGTTGCTAGATGAACATGCCGGTCTATTCTTAGGACAGTTACTTAAGGGGTTGTCCCCTGTTTGAGGCATAGAATATTGCATTAACTTAATACCCGGCTCCACCTTACTGAATAAGCCAGCCTATAAGATGAGTCCTGAATAGGCATTTGAGCTTTAACAATAAGTCAATGAGTTGTTGGAGAGAGGCTATGTTAGAAAAAGTCTAAGTCCTTATGCTATTCTAGCACTTCTAGTACCAAAAAAGGACAGAACCTAACGAATGTGTGTTGATAGCTGAGCTGTGAATAAGATCATAATCAAATACAGGTATCCTATCCTAAGATTAGAAGACATGCTGGATAAATTGAGTGGAGCTAAGATCTTCAGCATGATTGATTTAAAGTCTGGTTACTATCAAATTCACATGGTCGGGAGATGAGTAAAAGACTACTTTTAAGACTTGACATAGATTCTATGAGTGGATGTTCATGCCATTTAGCTTATTGGATTCCCAAAGCACTTTCATGCGACTAATGAACCACGTACTAAGAAATCTAATAGGGAAGTATGTCATGGTTTACTTTGACGACATCTTAGTATGCAACACTAACATGCCAAGTGACTATAAACATCTTTGTACCGTGTTGAATGTCCTACATGTCGAGAGATTATTTGACAATCTTAAGAAATGTTGCTTTTGTCAAGAGGAAGTGGTATTCTTAGGCTATGTAGTAAGTGGAGGAGGCTTATGAGTGGATGACAAGAAGATCCGAGCAATCATTGAGTAGTTGACTATAACTGTGCTAAGGTACAAAGTTTCCATAGATGAGCATTAAGTTGTTGAAGGTTGTGTCATGTGCAAGAGGGCTAAATGTCAAGCCAAGTAAGGGAAAGCAATGCCTTTGCCTATTCCAATGAAACCATAGATTGAGTTGAGCATGGATTTTGTTCTTGATTATTACAAATTCTGAGGCAAACATTCTATAATGGTCATTGTGGATAAGTTTAGCAAGACGGCATACTTTGTACCTTGTTCTAAGACTAACGATGATTCGGCTATTGCTTCTCTTTTCTTATAGGAAATTATTTAGTTACATGGCGTGCTAAGAAGTATAGTGTCAGATAGAGACCAGAAGTTTTTATGCAATTTTTTGAGAACACTATGGCAATGGATGGGAACCAAACTATTATTTAGCACTTCCTGTCACCCCCAAATCGATGGCTAAATAGAGGTAGTCAATCGTACCTTAGGATCACTACTTTGAGTTATAGTGGGGGAAGAACTTAGCTAATTGGAATGTCCACTTGTTAGTAGTTCAATTCACTTACAACCAAACAGTACATAACACCACCAAGTAGACTCCCTTAGAAGTTGTCTATGGTTTTAATCCTGAGTTGCCCTTCAATTACACCCCTATCCCTATATCCGAGCAAGAAGACCCTGATGTAAGAGCCTAAGCACAACCCCTACAATATATCAATAACAAAGTCACTCGACATATCGACCAAGCTGCCAGAGGAATGCGAGAGAAGGCCAAGGGTAGAACGGCTAAACAATTCTTCTAAGAGACTTGGTGTGGCTGCACATCAACAAGAAAAAGGTTTTCAAGCAAGAGGAAGAACAAGTTATTTGCAAGAGTTGAAGGACCCTTCATAATCCTTCAGAAGATCAATGACAATACCTATAAGTTGGAGTTGCTCGAAGATTATGGGGTTTGTGACACGTTCAATATTGTCGACCTCAGTTCATATCACCCTAATGGAGAGCTAATCAAAGACTATTCGAATTTGATCCCAAATCCAAATCAACTTAGAGGAAATGATAGGAATCAAGATACTAGGCTTTTGACTTGTAGCTAAGCCAGAGGATTAGAAGGACTGGCAAGGCGAATCCTCTTGCTTAAGTCAACTTTTGTCGATGCTGAGTATCTCTTTATTGGTCCACTCTGCATATTGAGCTGAATGATGACCCATTTCTTAGAAATTATGTGCCAAATAGTAAAGTGTTAAGATATCTGCCAAACTTCACATGCTTAAGCAGACCACTTGCACGGCAGCACTCTTGCCAAGAGGTTGAGAGAATGACACGAAACTAATCCTTAGTCACCCTTGTTTAGACTAGCAATTTGCTTGTACTCTTTTGCCTACATCCTCCAGTGGCATCACTAATGTATCTCTGCTACGTGTACAGGACTACATGTAGAATCTATTATAATAATTATTGTTCATCTTGAATATTTATTTTATCTTTTGTATTCTTCGTACATTACTTCTTTGAGAAATACCTTTTTTGTCTTTTCCTCTTTTAGGTAAGTTGCCAGAACTTATCGAGTATAAATACTTTTGTACTTGTACCCAGAACAATTAGATTACCATTAATACACTAAATATTCTTCCTCTCGTAAACACTAATTATTTACTTTCAAATTCACTATTATCCTAACCCTTAAGCAAGGCTATATGGCGAGTAACCTCATTAGATCAATTTGCACATCATATCAAGTTTTGCCATGAGTCCTGTGAGGTTCTATTGGTACGTCACATCCTTTCGAGCTATTCATGGGTTTTTGCTTACTTTCCATTCACATCTTTGTTCTTTCATGCATTCCCCATCATCTCTTCAAGCTTTTGGCAAGCTTGGACCCATCCTTGCTACCCACCTTATTTGTTCATGGTCACAGTACACATCATCATTATATGACAACTTCATTCTCATCACAAGAGGGATGACTTATGCATCAAAGGGGCTGCACTAGAGCACCATCCGGTACCCCCCATAACCGTCTTCTTGCTTTGTCGGTATTTGTACACCAAAATGAAAATCACCAATCAATAATGACTGATGACATTGTCATGTCCTTAGGTTGTAACTGGCTATGAATGCTTAAAAACCGCTCTAAAATTTCTTACAGACCACACAATCATGTCATTTAGGTGTATCGATCTTCAAACCTTTATAATTTACTCATTTTAGCTCCAAATTTGACTGAAACTTATTTCTATTTTCTCATTTTCTTGCATAGATCGTTTCAAAACCTAGAAAACAAGATTTTACTTATTTAAGTATCATTATCTAAAAATAAACTCAAAATTCAAGAGTAAATCATGAAAAATCACTAAATAAAATATAATCAATTTAGAACTTATTACTTAACTACAAGATGAATCCTAAGCAAGTAGCTAAAATAAAAAGGCAAGTAAATGAATTGCTGGAAAAAGGCTACTTGATCAAGAGCCTTAGCCCTTATGTTATACCAGCTTTAATTGTACCAAAGAAGGATTGTACATGGTATATGTATGTGGATAGCAAAGTTGTTAACAAGATAATAATCAAGTATGGGTACCTAATCCCAAGGTTAGATGATATGCTTAGCGAATTGAATGATGCTAGAATTTTTAGCAAGATTGATTGGAAATCTTACCATCAAATTCAAATGCGGCTAAGAGATGAATGGAAGATTGCAATTGAAACCCAACATGGTCTTTATGACTAGTTGGTAATGCCCTTTGGTTTATCCAACACCCTAAATACTTTCATGAGATTAGTGAATCATGTGATCATATACTATGAAATTTGATGACATCTTTATGTATAGTGTTGACCTACAAAACCATACCAATATCTTCGAGTTATATTTGATGTGCTCCAAGTTGAGAAACTATTTGAAAACTTAAAGAAATGTTGTTTCTATTAGGAGCAAGAGGTTTTCATAGGATATTGTAAACACCTAATTTTTCCCTCCCTTTTAGTTATAAGTTTTTTTCTATAGGGTCCTAATTACATAATTAAAAATAAAAATAATAAAAAATTAAAAAATGATGAAAATACAAAAAAATGAAAAAAGCAAAAAAATTATAAAAGATTTTTTAGAAAATGTTTTAGGATAAATCGCTTAGGTTTTGGTTCAGTTCAAATAATTATTTTAGAAAGTTACGTGATTTAAATATAATTTAATTGTATTAAGTATCAAAGTATGCTTAACGAATAAGTATTTAAGTATCGATATTGGGTTAGCTTGAGGTTATAAGTTCAAATCTCGTTGGGTATATATGTGTCTTTTATTTTTTTTCTTTTTCTTTCATTCATTTTGTGAAAACTGGTTGAGCATACAGGGGTCAAATCTAGTTTTTAAATCTAATCATTTTTTTTTTTCAAATCTAATGTAATAAAGATATAAGAAATTCAAATCGAATTTGATTTTTCTCAAATCACATTTGAATCAATATGAATAAAAGATTTAAATTTAATTTGATTTTTATCATATTATATATTACTCAATATAAAAGATTCAAATCTAATTTGATTTTTTATCAAATTAGATATGAATCGATATAAAGATTCAAATCTACTGGATTGATACAATTTGTTTCAAGCTTATAAAGCTTCAAATAAAAAAAAGGGGACAAAAATCCACACTTTAACCAAGTCCGTCTGTCCTTCATCCAACCCCACGGCTTGCAACAAACCTAATCTCTACTCTAACACTGTCTAAGCTATTCCCCCGACAAACAGCCAACAAACACTACGACCAACTGCACAACAGCAGATATGCCCACGCACGATTCACGAGTACAACCTAAGACCATAAACACCACAGTCCAATGCCCCACGACGACAATTCATTCACACAGTCTTCACCCACTGCACTGTTGCTGTCATACACAGTTCACGACAACTCCATCATACTTCACCTTACATGTCCACACTCTCCATCACAGCATCGTCAACTCGCTAAGCTACTAACCAATACGGACAGCTGCGGCAGCCACTCTCTTCTCCATCCACAAACAACATCATGTACATCCCTTGATAACCAGCACCTCCACATACGATCACCACAGCAACGCCCTAAGCCATGTCCAACACTACTGAACATAGTCAAGGTCGCTACACCACATACACATCGACTACTGCAGTCACCATCCCTTCGATTGAAATACACCACACCTGACCGAATTCACTGCTATGCTAATAGTAAGCCTTGAGCAGATCCACACGCCACCTCACATACAATGCCTGGCAAAATTCACTACCATGCCGACAGCAGCCCCACTGTTGAAGTCCAGCTTGTTATTGCACACAGGAACAAATAGAATGCCCAATCCAAGTTTTAGCCACGTGTAACACAATCATAACAGCACGCCAACTCCAGCACGTCGCTGACTACCTTATGCAGGCCAATTTCGATCACACACATAGACCGCCGAACAGCTTACTGCAGATCACATACCGTGCACTGATTGTCAAGGTTCGGATTCTTCAATTTTTTTAAAATTTATTTATTTATTATTATTATTATTTTATTATTTTTTTGTTAGTTACTATTTCTATTGATAATATAATATAAGGTATTTCTTAGTTTAGGAGATTTTTTTCATGTATTAGTTTTTTTATATATTAAATATATTATTAATTCATTTAGGTAGATAATTGTTTAATAGTAGTAATATATATATATATATATATATGTATTAGATTAGGAATTTTTAGGATTAGTTTTTTAGAATCCTTCACATAGAAAGCTATTTTTTAAAGAAAAATTAATAAAAGGCCCTTTTAAAAATTTTATGACGTTTTAGAGAGTTTTTTTTTTAATCACTCAAGAGTTAGGACCTCTTTAGATTTCATTTGAACAAACTAAATTAGTAACAATGTAAACTTGGTTAATTTTTAAAAATTAAAATAAATTAACACATTAAAGTTTTTTCGGAAAAAACTACGGTCGTCTGATTTTGACTAGTAAGTACGTAGGCACTTTTGGGTTGATATTAAAATCTATAAAAACTTAGTTTTTTTTTTTTTATTTTCTTTTGGTTTTTATTTTTATTAAAAATGTTTAAAAAGGATAATTTTAATGAATAAACTTAATTTTGAAAAATAAATAGTGGTATCCGTAAGGGTTTAATAGGTTAGCTCCCGAATTCGTAACTCTTTGGTTTTTATCAAATTAAATTCAAAGACTGGTAACTAAATTGTAATCAATCCACCTAATTGATTACAATTTCTTTTCTTTTTTTTTTTTTACTCTAGTCAGGTAGCGACTCTAAAGTTTTTATAAAAAATCAAAATTTCCTAATTTCCCTAGTCAAGGATTTTAGGGTTTAACATTAATCAGAAAATAAGAAATTAAATTAAATTAAAGAAAACCAAAAATTCAAGCTCGATAGATGTGTTACTATTAGAAGAGGTCTACGAGTTGATGATGAGAAAATCTAAACTATTGTTGATTGACTGATCCTAACCACTTGTGTCGATGTAAGGAGCGTCTATGGTTTAGCTTCCTTTTATCGACGTTTCATCCAAGGATTCAATACCATTGTTGCACTACTCACCAAACAAATGAATAAGAGCTTAGAATTTAGATGGAAGGAGAAAGAAGAGAGAAGTTTTGTTGAGGTGAAGAAGAGATTAACCTTTGCTCTATATTGGCTTTGCTTGACTTTAAGAAGATATTTGAGCTTGAATGTGATGCATTAGGTGTGGGCATAAGGGCTATATTGATGTAAGAAGGTCAACCTGTTGCCGATCATAGCGAAAAGTTGAGAGGACAGTAGTTGAATGGCCCCGTATATGACAAAGAATTCCTTGCATTAATCTAAGTACTCTAAGTGTCGCAACATTATCTTCTGTTAAGAGAGTTCATCATATACATTAATCATAAGTCTTTGAAATACCTACAAGGTTAGGCTAAGCTTTCAAAGAGATAGACCCTATAGATAGAATTCCTAGAAGGATTTAATTTTGTGACTAAGTATAAGTAAGGCAAGACCAACGTCATTGCTAATGCCTTGTTAAGAAGGTACGGTCTTTGCACTAAACTACAAACCAGGCTGTTAGTAGATGAATATTATGTAGAAGAAGGTACTTGTTTCAAAGTGGCAAACTCTATATATCGACCTATTCCCTCAGAGAGCTGTTGGTGAGATAATCTCATAGTAGAGGGCTCTTTAGACATTTTAAGGAAAGAAGGACATATGAATTGTTGAATGATTGGTTCTTTTGGCCTAAGACGAGGCAATATGTGCACCATGTTGTTGAAAGCTATGCAACTTGTAAAAAGGCCAAAAGCTAAGTTAAGCAAAAGAGAACGATGCCTCTACCTATCCCAACCAAACCTTAGGTAGATTTGAGCATGGATTTAGTCTTTGAATTGCCCCAATTTGCTCAAGATAAAGATTCAGTAATGGTCATTAGGGACAGATTCAACAAGATGGCACATTTTGTGCCCTGTACCAAAGTTAATAATGTTTCAACTATTGCTTTTTTGTTTTTATAGGAGATTGTTAGCTTACGTGGAGTGCTTAGGAGCATAGTATTGGATTGAGACTCAAAGTTTTTAAGCCATTTCTAGAGAACCCTTTGGTATCAAATAGGGACCAAGCTACTTCACTTCCTACTATCCTAAAACCGATGGCTAAATAGAGGTCATCGACCGAACCTTAGGATCACTAGTTCCAGTTATAGTAAAAAAGAACTTAACCGATTGGGATGTGTGCTTGCCCGTGATAGAGTTTGCTTGCAATTGAACAGTATATGGCACCACTAAGTAGATACCCTTTGAGCTTAATTACACCCCAAGACCCATGTTTGAGTAAGAAGACCCCTAAAGCTATAACCATAGCTCAATCTTTTTAGCAGACATACTAGAAAGTTGCTTAGCAAATTAACTAAACTGCTAAAAGGATGGAGGCAAAAGGGAAAGAAAGAAAGGCAAAGTAGTTTTTGCCTAGTGACCTAGTATAGTTGCACTTAAGTAAAGAGAGATTTCCCAACAAAAAGAAGAATAAATTATCTGCTTGAGCTGAAGAACCATTCAAGATACTCTAAAAGGTCAACAACAATGCTTATTGATTGAAACTACCTAATGACTTTAGAGTTTATAATGTATTTAACATTGCCGATCTTAGCTTCTACCGATCTAATGAAGACCAGTCAGGTATGATCCCAAATTCCAAATAGCTTGGAGGGAATGATAAGAATCGAGCTACAAGACCCTTGACTTAAGCTCAAGCATGAGGACTTGAGAGCATTACAGAGGACTTGAGAGCATTACAACGCACTTCCTTTTATCTTAACTTATGCCTAAGGAATTCAAACTACTCTTGATTACCAACCTACCACAAGTGCTGAGTCAAGCACATTCTAATTTGTCAATATTTGAGTGTTAACCTAAGGACTACACTATTGATAGCTTAGCCACCTTATTGACCATCTTGGCCACACTTGTTTTGACCTCCCAAGAGCACATTTGAGCTAACATAACCCTAGAGAGCTTACAGACCAACTTGGCATCAACGGAATCTAACCGTACCTTTTTTGTCAACTTCTACAAGTCCTTTCCTAATAAATGTTAGCCATGTATCCTAACCATCCATGTGAAGGAGTTTTTTAAAGAAGCTTTTACTCTACAATCTCTATTATGCCTATAAACATCACATTTTTATCCTCTTGCAATTTTGTTTTTTAGAACATGGCAAGGGGTCTTATATGAGAAATGACAAAAAAAAAATAGAAAAATAAAAATTTAGGAAAAGCCAAAAAAAAAAGAAATACAAAAAAAATGAAAAAGTCACAAAAAATGGAAAAAAATTGAAAAATAGAGGAATTTAGAAAATAATAAATTTAGATAGTTTAAAAATTTTAATTTAGACAAAAAAAAAAAGAGAGAGTCGTTAGGCTTAAGCTTAGATTTGAATATAACCCAAGCTAACCTTGTCTAATTGCACATATGAATAAGGTACAGACCAATGGCTAAATAGATAAGCACTTAAGTCTAACATTGAAATTGACATAGAGGTCTGGAGTTTAAATCTCACCAAGCACAAAGTACCTTTTTCTTTTTTGAAAGGAAAAGAATATGTAATAGTAATAATAAGATCTTAATGTACATTTAAGATAAGATTTTTTTTTAAGTATTTAATTGTAGATTTTAGTTCTTATTTAAGAAAAAAAAAAGGAAAGAACTTGGTGTGGACTAGAATTTGGTTTGCAAATTTTAAAAGGGCACGAAGCCCTGATTAGGATATAGTAGGGGGCACATTGGGCACTTCCCCTTATTTTTGAATTGTGCATATGCAATTGCGTGGGGGCATATAGCATGTACCTCGCACATAACTTGTATGTCCAAACTTTCTTCCTCCATGATTTTTTTTCCTTTGTTTTCCAGTTTTCTTCCTTTTCATTCAAGCCACTTCAAGTCATTTTGTGACTATTTTTATTTACGATTTCATCAAATTAATGGTGAAATCATGTAATACATATGGCCTAATAATGAATTTACCCTAAAACCCGACCAAATTCAATTAATTATGTAGTTAAAATCAAGCTCAAAAATTGAAAAAATCATTCTCCGAGTCAAAAGTCCATTAATTCAAATCTTCAAATTAATTCAATTTCAAGGCTTTCTAACCTTAAACAAAGACCAAACGCTATAAATTGGGGTTAAGGGATCATATTTTAAACACAAGCAAGCTCCAAAACACTTAGGATAAGCTAAAATCAAGGCTCTCTTTCTCTAAACCACCTACTTTCTCTATCTAGGAATCCAACATTCACAATCACTTTTGAAGAAAACCGTTACCATGGTTGAACTCGTGGTAGTAAATAACCTCAAGCCAAACTATGAGCTCATCCCCAGTGATCACCACCGTTTGTCAACTACTACCATCGCCGGTAGCTAAATTTAACCACCACCCAAACGGACTCCGATCACCAAGGCGTCAAGCTTACTCGCTCCCCATAAGCCTAATAAGATAATCACAAAAATCCTTTTTTTTTTCTTGTCTAGAAAGCATGTCTTGTTGCCATTGCCATTAGAGAAGACCGAGCTGATAAAGCCTACCTAAAGTTGACTTGGAGACGATTCGAGTCGACCTGGTCTATACCATTTTTTTATTTTCTTTTCTTTTATTTATTTATTAATCATATATTTGTAAATGTTAAAAAAAAACAAAGGGAAATAAAAAAATAACAAAAAAAAAAGAAAAAAAGAGAGAGGATAAAATGGGATAGTTTTGTTTTTTCATAAAATAGAACAAAGTAAAATAAAATAGGGAAAAATGACCAAAAAAATTATTTTACCACTTAAAAAAATCAATTTTCCAAAGAAGTAAACATGAACCAACCTCTTTTAAAAAATTTGGATACTTTCAAAAATTTTCAATAATAATAAAAAATCCCAATTTAGGACCCTTTAAAGCTTTTTTAAATAAACTGAAATCAATTTAAAAAGTAAATCTGACTATGTTTCAAAAATTAAAATCAACTCACCTGTTAAAATTTTTGTAAATGAACTACAAAGGTTTGATTCCGAGAGCAGATACAAAGGCACTCGTATATAGATGCATAGGCACTACTTAAAATATGGAAAGTTTTCTTTTTTCCATATTTGTAAATAATAATTCATTAATCCTTTTTTAGGTGTTATTTACATATGATTAGATGTTTTATTACTATAAGGGTATATTGAAAGCTAATTTTAAATTCAAAGAGATTGAAAGTAGTACCTGTTTAGAGTTTAAAAAATTATCCCCTAGATCTATGTCTTTGGTTTTCAAAAATTGTTTTAAAAAAAATTTGATTTTATCAAAAAGACTAGTAGCTAAATTATAACTAATCCACCAAATTAGTTATAATTTATTTATTTTTCTTAGTTCCAGTCAGTTGGCAACTCTAAAATATTTTCAAAGTTAAAAGAATCAATTTTCTTTAAACCTTAGTCGAGGAATAGTATTAAACGAGTAGGGTTTAATATTGATTGGTTTAAAGAAGACTAATTTATGAAAACTAGAAAAAATCAAGTTCAACAACTTAGCAACTTCACTAGGGACTGAACAAAAGGATAGCCACTTAAAAACTTTTTGAAAGTAAATTTGCCTTTTAAAATACCAAAGTTATATATTTATTTGTTCATTTATTTATTTCATGTAAAAGTTACTCTAAATTATGTTGAACCAATAGATTCTTATGTGTGATTTTGATGAGAATAAAACCATGTAAGTTATGTTAAATTAATTATTAATTATGATCCTCTTTATAAATCTTATAAAAACATGGTTAATTTGATAAATGACTTGAATTATCTTTATAACACTATGTTTTGCATGATATCTCTGTAATATAACTTGATTTGATTGAGTTTAAAATTCTTGAAAGATGTAAAAGGGAACAGAACTATTTGATGTATCTTAGAATACGTTGTTTAGCTGTTCTAGTGTGAATCGTCCAACTAGTTGTCCCTAGATCGTCTAGCTGGTTACTGTAGATCAGTGGCAGGTGATAGACCATTCAGTTGGTTGTTGCAAATTAGTAGCAGGTGTTGGACCGTATGGCCGGTTATTCCTAAACTATCCAGCTGATTATTGCAGCTTAGTGAGCAATATTAGACCATGTGACTAGTGACTTGAAGACTATCTAAATGATAACCCTATTTGAATGAACCATCTGGCTGGTCCACATAGAAAAGAGTCAATACAAAGCATTAAATGAAGAAAGAAGTGGACCAACGATTGGATTTTCTTAAAAGGCTATAAATACAAATTGTTAGGTAGTTGAAGGATAAGAAATAGAGCTAGAAATCTACAATTAGTCCTTTTGTTCACTTACCCTTTATCTTATGTACTCAATTTCATAAATCATTTGTGAAACCCTAGTATAATGCGAAGTGATTTATACTTGCAAGAACTTTGAGAGAGTGCACTATTCTTGAGATTAAGTGTATTTTGAGAGTTATTATGATTGAGAATCTTGTACAATCAAGATTGAGTGAGTTGTCAGTGTAAAACTTGTATAATCAAGTTTGTATATGTGTAGCTCTTGGAGCTTAGATTAAGGATTTAATAAAATGGTGTGAAGTCCTTAGTTGGAGGTATTGTGTGTCCATGAAGTGTAGGTAGCGGTCTAAACTCCACATTAAATCCAGGCTTGATTTTCTCTTTCCCTGTCTCTTTTATTTTCTGTACTTATTATTGTTTTATCACTATCTTGATTATATTCATTATTTTTCAATATTGTATTCATTTAGTTGCTTAAATGAAGAAATTGGTATTAAATTAAAATTTGGGCATTGAAATCAATTTACCACACCCCCACCCCCTCCCCCTTGAGTTCCTAGTGTAGTTTTTCATTTGGTATTAGAGTGAGGTCTTTAAATTCATTGCTTAACCACATTTAGAGTAAAGATCATGATATTGAACACATTAGGCTTCATGGAAGGGCAAGCAATGAATAGACCACCACTCTTAATTGGGAATAATTATCCTTATTTGAATTAACATTATTGAGGCAAACACAAGCCGATTTTATTGTTCTCTCTTAATCAATTGCCCTAACCTCTAAATCGGCCCATTATAGGCTGGTTCTTGACGAGGTTTGAATTTGACAATTCTTCACATTGGTCTAATTGGTTTAGCAATGGATAGCTATGTTTGGGATTTGAAAATGAATGCTTAACTTTAATAAAGCTCTTTCGATCTTGAGGGATAATTTATCTTCAATAATTTTTTTTTTGAAACTAGGGCAAGCATACTTCCTATTTTTTCCTAAAAGGTTCTTGATTTGTACACCCGGGTTGAATAAGTAAATCTTTTAAAATGGGCCTTCTCATTAGTTCTCTTTGAGACCCTTGGACCAAAAGCCTAAATTCACAATGTTAAACTGAAAAAAAAAAAAAACTTAATGGATTTATTAAGGCATATCACATGCAAAATGGACTATAATTTTAGGACTGTAATCAAGAGTGTAATCTGGACCAAGAGTTTGCAAGGAATTCCTTTTCGACTGAACTAATCATGAGTTACCTTTTCCTTAAAAATAAGGATGTTTGAAATCACAAAGCTCCACCAAGCAACTTAACATCAAGGATAAGGAGAACATAAGAGGCCCTATGTAATTATCAAGGGAGGATTTTTCTTTACCAATTAGAAAACTTCAAAAAAAGAAGAAGAAGAAGAAGAAGAGAGAAAGTAAAAGCTTGTTACAAATCTTTTATCTAAGTCCATGTCAGCCCAAGTAGCCAAGTTTTCAATCCATGTCATCTAAAAAGTTGACCACAATAGCCTAGGTCATTCTCACTCTTTCCAAATGAAGGAGATTATCCTTAATGTCTTTTTTGTCATAAATGGTTTTCATTAAATTCTTTATCTGTAAATATTTTTTAAATAAGTTAGTTTTTCAAACAAGTTTAATTACCTCACTTCGCATCTTTCACTATTGTTAGAATTCTAGCTAACTCTTAGAGCACTGCTTTTTAAGGTTTTAGCTAGCCTTTAAAGTGCTATCGCATCTTTCATTTTTGAGATTCTACCCATCTCTTAGAGTGCTAACCCTTCTTTTATTATTTTTAAAGTTCTAGTTAGCTTTTAGGGCACTATCTCGTCTTTCATCCTAGCTAGCTCTTAGAGCACTAACCCCTCTTTTAATCTCTTTTAGGGTGAGCTAGCTCTTAAAACACTATCTTGTCTTCCATCCATTCTTCATTAAACTTTCTTTAAGGTCTTACTAAGCCCAAAGGGTACTTTCCTTCATCGATTTATCTTAGCAAGCCTATAGGGTACTTCTCTTCATCAATTTGTCGTAGCAAGCCCATAAGGTGCTTCTCTTCATCAATTTGTCATAGCAAGCCCATAGGGCGCTCCTCTTCATCAATGCCCCGTAACAAGCCCCTAAGGCACTTCTCTTTATCAATCTATCGAAGTGAGCTCATAGAGCACATCTCTTCATCAATTCCTTGTAGCAAGCCCAGAGGGTGCTCCTCTTTATCAATGCCCAGTAGCAAGCCCCTAGGACACTTCTCTTCATCAATTTATCGAAGCGACCCCATAGGCCACTTCTCTTCACCAATTCTTCGTAGCTAACCCATAGGGCACTTCTCTTCATCAATTCCCTATAATAAGCCCATAGGGTGCTTCTCTTCATTAATTCCTCTTAGTGAGTCCATTGGACACTTTCTTTTACCAATTTCCCTCAAGTGAACCTGTAAGGCGCTTCCCTTCATTAATTCCCTTTAACGAGCCCGCTAGGTACTTTCTTTTACCAATTTCTCTCAAGCAAGCTCATAGGGTGCTTAATGTGCCTAGGAGCTCAGTTATCACTAGGATTTACTATAGCATATTTGAACTAATAGGTCCTTCGAAATATCGAGGAAAATAGAGTGAGTACGTCTACAAACTGACTAGAGTAGCTGATGCGAAGCTACTCAAAGGATATGATACACCAACGAATACAACACGACTTGAAACTTTACTTGATATCATACATAAGTTGATATCAAGGTCTACCCATTACTAATCCTCAACTACTCAGTAAGATTAGATAGTGTATGAAAATGGATTTGGAGAGGGTTGTCTTGTAAGAATAGTATATTCAATATCTATTTGTAAGGTAAGATGATTTCGGCTTACAAGGAGAAGGAACTATTCATGTAAGTCCCTAAGGCAACAATACAAATAAAGAAATTACCAAAAAGGCATACAGAAAGGGGAATTCCGAGTACTTACAAAAAAGGGAAAAATAGTACAGTGTTAGATGAAATGGACAAGTGATAGCACAACATTGGTTCCGTACAAAGATTCTCTAATCATGGTAGGTGAAGTGAATGAAGATGTTGTGGCAATAAAGAGGCCGAGTTGAGAAGGAATGTCATAAGAGTTGGAGGGAGGCCAAGAGAGAAGTACTTGGCAGGTAGGAGGCTAGCTCTCGTTACTCAACAAGAACTCTAGGTAGTTAAAGGTCAGTTCACTCAATGTAGAGCCCTTGGCCAAAGGATAGTCAACATCGGTACAAGAGAGAGAGCAGAGCATAATACAACAACTCGAAGCCTTTAGGGAATTCAGTCATCCACCTTTTATATATTATTTCTTGTCATTGGTAGGTTGGTGAGAGAGAATTTTTCGGGTGAGGGACTAAAGACCTCTAAGGCGTGCATGAGTGAGTGAGCCAGTAGTCAATAACCCATAAGCTCCCCGAGGCTGTTGGAGATTTTCCCTCAAATCATGATCTTTGTCGTCATCTAACAAATAGAGAGTTAGGTCAATGGCATTGAATGTAGTCAACACTCCGTACCCCTTAGGAAGCTCAACCTCATAGGCGTTGCCATTAATACACCTATGGATCTCTTAAGGTCCATTCACTCTAGGAGATAGTTTGTTTGTCCTCTTTTTAGGGAACCATTTCTTGTTAAGATGGATCTAAACAAGGTCTCCAAGGGTATAAACGACCCATCTCCTTCCTTAGCTTCCTTGTTCCTTCTATTGGGCCATAATCTTGGCCAATTGTTCAACAACTCTCTGATGCAACTTTTGGAATTCCTTTGCTTGCTGTAGGCTGAGTTGGCTTTCCCCTTATGTAATTAGTTTGATAATTAAATCCAAGGGTAAGTTCAGGTTAAGTTCATAAATGAACTCAAACGGAGATTTTCCTATCAAGTTGTGAGCAGAATGGTTGTAGGAAAACATTATGACAGGTAGGCATAAATTCCAGTCATGCAAATTCTTCCCAGTAGTGGCTCGTAGGAGGTTGCTAATTGTCCTGTTTACAACTTTAGTTTAGCCATCTATCTAGGGGTAGCAAGAAGTACTGAACATATGTTTAGTGCTAAGCTTCTTCCATAGGGTCCTCTAAAAGAAGCTTATGAACTTTGAGCCATGGTGGGTTACAATACTTCTCGGTACTCCATGCAGTCACATAATTTCCTACAAAAAGAGGTTAGCAACAAATAAAGAACCATTAGTTCTATGGTAAGGAATGAAGTGGCTCATCTTGCTAAACCAATCAACCATTACCATGATTAAGTCATGTCATCTCGGCGTTTAGGGAAAGCCAAGCATGAAATCTATGCCTGGGTAGATCCATGGCTACTCTGGTATAGGTAGGGGTGCGTACTCTTCATACGGCTCTCTTTTTCCCTTTGCATGTTTACACACTTCGTAGCTCTATAGAATTTGGCGCACACCCCTCATTATCCCAAGCTAGTAGAAATATTCTTTCAATATCTCAATCGTTCTCTTTTCCCTAAAATGGTCGGCTAAAGCCCCAACATGAGCTTCTTGGACGAGTAGTTCTCTTGCTGAACCACTCGGCACATAGATCTACTTATCCTTCATCAGGAACCTTGATTCAAGTAAAATCCATCTATGGCTCCACCAACATTGCACTTGGCCACTAGGGGCCCAAAATGTGGATCATGCTCATACTGATAAGGTAGGGTGCCAAATCTAAGTACCTTGGCTTATAACGTTTTGATGAGCGTATGACGATGAGAAAGAGCGTTAGCTACGGTGTTTATGCTTCCCTTCTTATACCTAATGACGTAGTGAAAGGTCTCTAAGAACTCGACCCACTTAGCATGATGCCAAGAAAGTTTTTGCTATCCTCGGAGGTGTATGAGAGACTCATGATCGGAGTAGAAGATGAATTCTCTCTATAAGAGGTAATATTACCAATTCTGTAGTGTTTGGACAAGGGTGTAGAACTCCTTACCGTAGGCCGAGTAATTTAGGGTAGCTCCTCTAAGCTTCTCACTAAAGTATTTAATTGGTCGACGTTCTTGCATAAGGATAGCATTAATGCCAATGTTAGACATGTCTCATTTTACCTTAAAAACAATCTCAAAATCTGGCAAGCCAAGTATTGGGGTAAATGTCAATTTAGATTTTACATCTTCAAAACTTTTCTAAGATCTATCTAACTACCTAAACTTAGTGTCCTTGCTTGTCAATTCGATTAAAGGTGCAGTTGTGGAACTAAAATTCTAAATGAATCTTCGATGGAATGAAGCTATATCGTAGAAGCTCCTAACTTTAGCAGCATTAGTTAGCATGGGCCACTCGAGAATAGCTCTGAATTTCTCATCATCCACTTAGACTCCTTCCTTTGAAACAACATATCCGAGGAACACAACCTCGTTTTGACAGAACACACGTTTCTTTAGGTTGTCGAATAATCTCTTAGCTCAGAGGATGTCAAACACTGATCTTAAATGCTCAACATGAGTGATGAGGTCAGTACTATAGACTAAATTATCATCAAAATAAACTACAACAGATTTGCCAATCAATGTTTAAAGCACATGATTCATTAGCCATATAAAAGTACTTGGTGAATTAGGTAAGCTAAATAGCATTACCATTCATTTGAACAGACCACCCCTTGTCTTGAAGGTTGTCTTCCATTTGTCTCTGAGTCTCATCTGTATTTGGTGGTAGCCACTCTTTAAGTCAATCTTCGAGAAGATGTGGGCACCATACAACTCATTAAGCATATCATCTAACTGTAGGATTGAGTATCGGTACTTAATGGTAATTTTGTTGATAGCATGGCTATCTATATACATTCTCCATAACCCATCTTTCTATCTTTCCATCTTTCTTAAGTACTAGTACGGTTGGTACGACATATGGACTTGTACTCTCTCAGACATATTCGCAGTCTACCAACTCATCTACTTGTTATTTTAGCTCAGCTACCTGCTTAAGATTGAGTTTGTAAGTAAGTTAGTTCAGTAAGGCAGCTCTAAGCTGGAGGTCGATGTAGTGCTCAATGGTTCTTAAGGGAGGTAATCCCTTCTGCATCTCATCAAGAAATAGGTTGGCATACTCTTGAAGTAGCTACTGTACCTCAGCAAGTAAGCTCTCAACTTCTTTCACCTTTAAGAGTCTCATGACTAAAAGGAGCACATAGTCCTCGGCTTTGACTTCTCGAGCAAATTAAGCATGAGAAATCACTAAGGACTTCTACTATAGTGACCTAGCAACCTTCTCTTAGGCTTCCTATACTTCCTTAGGACTCATGGGTGTCGATATAATTTACCTATACCCATTATGCAACACTCTCAAGTCAAACCACCATGGTCGGCCGAGTAATATATGAGAAGTGTACATAGGAAGGACATTACACAACACCTCGTCCTTGTACCTATCATGAATGGTAATTGGTACTCTAACTTACTCAACAACATGTAAGTCTCCTCTCTCATTTAGTCAGTGAATCTTATACAACTTAGGGTATGGGAGGGTTGGCAATTTCATGGCCTTAACTACCCCTTGGGCTATGACATTGGAACAGTACCTCCCATCAATGATCAAGGCATATAGCTTGCCATTCATTCGGTAATTCATATGGAAGAGTTTCTCCCTCTACCCATTCTCATCAACCACAAAAATACTAAGAGATCATCGAACGATAAAACAGTACTTGGCACTACCTTCAAGAGGTGTCTAGACATCAAGGTCTTCCTAAAACTCTTTCAGCATTTGTTCAACTCCCATCTCTTCCTCTCCTTCGCCCGCACTCTCTACTTTAAATTGGCACTTATCTCTCTTTATAGTCATGACTCAACGGTTTGGACATTGACTAGTTACGTACCTATAACCGAGACATTTAAAGTATTTGATTTCTCGAGTCTTTCTTCCCAAGCTCTAACCTTGGTCTCTTCGAACCTTAAGTTCCTTGGCCTTGCCCTTACCTTAGCTTTCTTCCGGTTAGCTCAATACTAGTCCTTAAAGATCTACCTCGGAACTATTTAGTGCACAGTAATAGTTTCATCAGCTCGATAATCCTTATTAGCTAAGCTAGCTCCATCTCTGCCTCTTAACACTTTGTACCACTTAGATGGTCGCATTTAAACTTCCCAACCTTTGTAATTCTACAATATGACCAATTTTATTCTGTGTCTCGAGTTCATCAACATCATATCAGATTACAAGTAACTAAAACTCTCGGATAAAGTCGTCCACTGACTAGTTACCTTGTCTCAAATCTTATAAACATCGGAAAGTGTCTTTCTCATAGTATTTGAGAACGAACTTACTTCTTAGAACTCTCTTCATCTCATTCCATGTTTGGATCTTATGTCAACCCCTCAAGCAAACATTATGCAGCTTCTTCCACCACATTGCCACATATCCAGAAAATTCTAACATGACTGCTCGAATACAGACAACGTCTTCATAAACATAGAAGTCAAATATCTTTTTTATCTTCTCCTCTTAATTCAAGTAGTCATCAGCACTACTAGACTTATTGAAGCTTGGAATCTATACTTTGGAGTGTTCAACGCCCCTAGGAGTCCTAAGTTCTTGCTCGTCAACTTCAACATACTGCTCTTCCTCTTCATACTCCTCTACTTCATCTAATTCTAGCCTCTTGGTCACCATTCTTTCGGTATGTCATAGTAGTGCTTGGTTCCAGGAATGGGCTCTAGTGCATGAGGTTCATTTATCTGTCTTCTTGACCTATCTCTCATTTCTTAACCCTATTCAACAACTCTCTCTCACAGCCTAGTCTCTAAGACTCTCTATACTTAAACAGCTAAATTAGCTACAATAGCAGCAGGGTCTTGTATCTGCTCATCAATAGTACATGGTGTTTGTTAGGTAACTCAACCACAACCATGAGCATCACTCTCAGCATTGTTAATCTCTCCTTATATACTATGATTTGACATTCTCAAAATGAAGCATCATAAAATACTCTTCGCACTAAATATCCTTACACATACAAATATCACACAAATTGTAAACTGTAAACTTACTCTATTCTTCCAAATGAAAATAGAGTATTACGAACAACAAACTAATAAGGACTATCACCACACAGATCTTAGTCACAACCTTAAGCTTTGATACTAAGAATTATATGATGTACCTAGTGTCACACCCCTAACAAGAAGAGTCATAACAGTCCTGCCGTGTAAAATAATCTAAGATAGAAGCTGACCTCACAGCTGCTATTGTAGACGCAGTTTACACAAAGTGCACAACTCAACCAGCTTGAAACGTCTGTTCTGACACCTATTAATATCCAAACCTATGGTAGAGCTTTTACAAAATACTTGTTCTATACAACCTGCTGTTTAGTATCACAATAGTATTTAAACATACATTTCATGTCCAAGGGTAAATTTTACAGTAAGAGTTTACTAAAAATCACAGGTTTTGCGTTCTAAATACAATAAGTTAGAAAACTAGTGGGCTCCCAGGGAATTCCCATTTAGTTTTCCTCAAAACTTAAAGACAAAGCCAAAAGCTCGGGTTCAGTTAAATTCCTCGATCCTCACTTTCCTACACAGCAGCACACTAACCTGGGAACGGTAGTACCTGAACATCTTGCCTTCACTCAATACCTGCAAAAGATTCTGTAGGGATGTGAGCACAACTAGCTCAGTAAGTGGGACGGAGTCAGAAGAATACTGTACAATCACGAATAAGGTTAATAATCATGATGAAATGCAATGCAATCACTCAAATAAAAACATCGCACAGTGTTATTCGGTCTACTGTGAGGTTAAAGAAATTACATCCGCTCCAACCCGAATTGAGGAGTTTCATCGTGACTCAAGTCAGACCAAACCCGGGCTTGTGCAATGGAGAACACCCCCCTCCCATGACCGCCTTCGAACCACGGCCCCCAACCTTGCCGTGACTTCCTCGCCTATCACTTAGTTCGACTAAGGATGGGGAAAGGACCATTTCAGCTATCCTCATCGAAGGAAGTCGGTGTTTGGCCTAATACTCTTAATCGTTTCCCCTAACGGGTGATTATGCATGTCCAATTTCATTTTAGTCGAATAACTGTTAGTGTTAATCAGGGGTGACTAACAAGTTCACACAATACAGAATCCATGCAAATATGCAGAACAGTACACCAAGGAGTTAAACTCCTATCACAACCGAGTATCATTCACATATACAACATGCGCATAATCATCTAATTACAAACACAACCAGAAGTACTCTTGGGTCCCCGGATACTTTAAATAGTACCCAAACAGCGGTGAAGCTACAATCCCAACTTACTTGTTTAGATGTTCGCTATTGTTGACTTGAATTGTCAACCGTCTTTGGAAGGTCCAAATTTAGTTTTCGTAATAATTACAAAAACATTAGGGTTTAATCTAAAATGGTTATATATATATATATATATTATTTTCATAATATATAGTCATGTTATTACTATATATTGAATTAAATTATTAATTATTGATACTGTACATCATATATACTATTACGTATTATATATCGTTTTGATTGTATCGAAACGTACTTTTTATTTATTAATTCACGTTTTGATTCCGGTAAGGTTATCGAAATGTGTATATTCTTGAATATGATATAGTTATAGGTTAGATTACTTAAGGTTATTCGATTTCAACAAAATTAGTATCATTGAGCTCGTATAGACCTAACGACACGTTTTACGAGTCCTGTTTCTAGAGGTGGATTTTAATAGGTAGTTTGAATTTTTTAATGCAATTATACATAATTATATAAAAACGATCGTATTATGCGTAATACACCTAAAGTGTATCCCGATTGGAAAATATTAATAATTATAATAAAAATTTCCATTAATCCCATCTGATCAGCAATCCTTTATATAGCTTTTGGTTAATTCGTTTTAGCCTATTAATATTACAAATACACCCCAACTTGTAATTTAAGCTATTTTACTTAATAAATTCGTAATAAATAGTTCAGGTTACCAAATAATTCCCCGAAAATTTCTATAGGATTCTAAAAATATAGGAAATTCAGTTATCACTTGGTTTTAAGTTTCTGACTTATTGTCTATATTTTCATATTAATAATTTTACCCTTAAATTATAATAAATTATTCAATTATAATTCTTTTAGCATCCAATTAATTTCAATCTGACTCAATACTATTACTATTCATCATAGATCAGTACATATCCATTTCATCAATTAATTTCATAATTTCCTATTAAATTCATAATTTCAGCCTATTTTCGTGCTAATTTAAGGCCTAAAAATTCAATAAATATTAAAATTATTCAAATCAAAATCCGGGCTACATAGCAATTACCTACATCTCATGCATATCCTACACAAAAATTTTCAGCTAGAAATAATATTATTTAGTATATTTATTTTACAATTATATATTCGGATGAACAATAGATTTTTTAATAAAGTATATTAAATATTACGAATTTTTCAAAAATAAAAATATCACATGAAAGCATGTTTAAAATAACCTAAGTAAATTTTTTTTCATAATTTTTTGGGCGGATTTACTAATTTTTAAAAATTCTTGAAAAACAGGGCAAGAATTTGACCTTGCTGTTCTTGGGTGCTCTGGTGGCCGGCGGCGGTTGGGAAGTTGTCGGGACGCCTGCGCGGTGGGTAGACAGTGTGGGGTTAGCTGAGTTTCACAGCAGAACTACTCTAAGTTAGGGTTCTACACTTTCACTAATTTTTTTCTGTTTTTTCTAAATTTGTTTTTTTTCCATGATTTTTTTCTAATTTTTCTTTCTAAGTATTTCTGATTCCAAAATGCTAAAACTTTCATATCTGATGGTGTTGGCTTTTTATAGTGCCTCAAAGTCGGTTATGGAATGTTTTTTTAATTATTTTATATTTTCTTTTTTTTTTATGCATAAGGTGTCCTAAAGTTATAAAATCACTTTTGAATCAGCAATCCCCTTTTCCATTCTCCTGCCACGCCTCACGTCCAGCAATCTCCAATGTATTGGTTTAATTTTTTTTTTCTTTTTTGTTTCTTTTATTAGATAATTACTTAAATATAGATATTATATGTTAGAATTAATATACAAGTTTATACCCTATGTAAATAATACATGAAATATATAGCTTTACTCATATAATTAAGTTTCTAGCATATCTTTTATTTTTAGGATACCTTCTAAAGTTAATTTCATGAATTCAATACAATGAATATATAATTACACAATTTTGGGTTAATTTACGGATATAATTATTATTTATACCAGGTATACTCGAAAAATTACGTATATTTTTATATAGTAAATTATCCTACATTATCTCATTTTATAGCTCAATTAACTTATCTCTAAGTTCTCGTTGCAATCTAAGTTCAATCTTAGGAGTTCCGAACATTTTAGTGCTTTATTAAATATTCCAATTTCGAAGGGCAAAATTGGGGTTTCGGGTCATTATTACTAAAATCTAACTTCACTGTAATATCTCGACTAACTTTTTCATTCTAGTCGCAAAGTTTGGGCTCAATTGGATAAGTTACCCTAAAAGCTCTAGATCTGAGCTCGGTTGTCCTAAACTTAATTTTGGGAGCTTACACCTAGGAGCTCAATTATCACTAGGTTTTACCATAGTAGATTTGAACCAATGGGTCAATCAAAATATCGAATAAAATAAAGTAAGTCTATTAACTGACTAGAGTAGCTAATACAAAGTTGCTCGAAGGATATGATACACCAATGAACACAATATGACTTGACACTTCACTTAATATGATGTACAAGTTGATATCGAGGTCCACCCGCTACTAATCCTTTGCTATTCAGCAAGATCATATAAGAATATATGAAAATGGACTTGGTGAGAGTTGTCTCACAAGAACAATATATTCAATGTCTACCTATAAGGTAAGATGATTCCGGCTTATAAGGAAAAGAGACTATTTATAATAAGTCCCTAAGGCAACAATACAAATAAAGAAATTATAAGAAGGCATATAAAAAGGGAAATTCTTCGCACTTACGAAAAAGGGCAAAAAGGACAAATGACAGTAAAGGAAAAATAGTACAATGTCCAATGAAATGGATAGGAGGCAACGTAAAATTGGTTCCGTACAAAGATTCTCTGATCACAACAGGCGAAAGGAATCAAGATGTTGCGCAACAAAGAAGTTGAGACAAGAAGGAACGCCCACCTAGGGTAGTGAGCTTAGAAGAGTGCAACCAAGTTCTCTAAATCGATTCCAACTTAGGTTTGTTAATCCCCGAAAGACATTCTTACCTAGGTTAGTAAGCTCAAAAGAGCATGACCAAGTTCTCTAAATTGATTCCAACTTACCTTTGTTGATTCTCAAGCGACACTCCACCTAGGTTAGTGAGCTCAAAAGAGTACAACCAAGTTTTAAAACAATGTTTCTAGCCAACTCCTAGAATGCTAAACCCTTCTAAATTCACTTGGTTAGCTCTTAAGAGCACCTTCTCTCCCTTTCACCTCTTACCAAATCCCTAGCGAATCAAGTCTAGGATAGCTAGCTAGTTATTGCACTTCTTAAGTCAAAATCATCCTTGAGGCAAAAATAGTGTCTCTTTTGTTTTTATGGCAAAGTTTTATTTAAACTTCACTACAAAGAGTAGTAGTTGTAGACACTCCATTTTTATCCCCTTGCAATTTTTGTTTATTAGAATATGGTAAGGGGTCTTCTTTAAGAAAGGCCAAAAAAAAAAAATTAAGAAACTTAGAAAATAAAAAAAAAAAAAGAAAATTTAGGAAAAGCAAAAAAAAATAAGAAATAAAAAAAATTGAAAAAGTTACAAGAAATGGAAAAAAATTGAAAAAAAAAACAGAGGATTTTAGAAAATAATAATTTTAAGTAGTTTAGAAATTTTAATTTAGATAAAAAATCAAGAGAAGGTCGTTGTGCTTGAGCTTAGATTTAAATCTAGCTCAAGCTAACCTTATTTATATGTGCAATTTAATTGCACATGTGAACGAGGCACAAGTTAACCGTCTAACAGATAAGTACTTAAATTTAGCTTTGAAATTGGTCTAGAGGTCTGAAGTTCTAATATCACTAGGCACAAAGTGCCTCTTTCTTCTTTAAAAGGAAAAGTATATGTAATAGTAATAATAAGATCTCAATATGCATTTAAGATAGGATTTTTTTTTAAGAATTTAATTGTAGGTTTTTGTTCTTATTTTTTTAAAAAAAAAAATGGAAAGAACATGGTGCGAACCAAAATTTGGTCCATAAATTTTAATAGGGCACAAAGCCTTGATTGGGATATAGCAGGGGGCATGTGTGCTGGGTGTGACCCTTATTTTTGAACCGCATGTGTATAATCGTATGGATACTTGTGGCACGTACCCTATATGTGACCTATGCCCCTAAACTTTCTTCCTCCACAATTTTTTTCCCCTATTTTCCAATTTTCTTCCTCTTCATTCAAGCCACTTCAAGTAATTTTTTGGTTGTTTTTATTACCTAATTTCATTGAATTAATGATGAAATCTTGTAATATGCATGGCTTAATATTGAATTTACCCCAAAGCCCATCCAAATTTAATTGATTATGTAGTTAAAATCGAGCTCAAAAATTGGAAAAAAATCATTCTCTAGGTCAAAAGTCTATTAATTCAAATCTTCAAATTAATTCAATTTCAAGATTTCCTAAGCTTAAACAAAGATCCAACACTATAAATTAAGGCTAGGGGATCATCTTTTAGACACAAGCAAGATCCAAAACACTCGGGATAAGCTAAAATTGGAGCTTTCTCTCTATAAATCGCCCCTGTTCTCCCTTTAGGAATCCAACGTTCACAACTACTTTTAAAGAAAACTGTCACTATGGTCGAACTCATAGTAGTAAAAGACCTCAGCAATAATTACCACTCGTCAATGACCACCAACGCCAGCAACCAAATCTAAATTACCAAGACATTAAGCCTACTACAACCACCCCAATAAGATAGTCACAGAAATCCTTTTTCCTACTCATTTCGATGCCCAGAACATCAAGAAAGCATGCCTCATCGCCACTGTCGTTGAAGAAGACCTAAGCCGACAAAACCGACCCAAGCTAAACCAATTTGTACCCTTTTTTTTTCTTTCTTTTCTTTTCTTTACTTATTCTTTTATTTATTTATTACTTGAATATGTCTAAATGTTAGAAAAAAAAAGAAGGGAAAGAAAAAAATAACTAAAAAAAAGAAAAAGACAAGAAAGAAACAAAACAAAAGAGGATAAAATGGGATAGTGTTTTTTTTTTTTACATAAAATAGGATGAAGTAAAATAAAATAAGGAAAGCTATCAAAAAAAAAATTATTTTACCACTTAGAAAAAATCAATTTTCCAAATAAGTAAACATGAACCAACCCCTTTTCAAAAATTAGGATACTTTTAGAATTTTTCAATAATAATAAAAAACCCTAATTTAGGACCCTTTGGAGTTTTCTTAAATAAACTAAAAAAAAAAATTAATAATTAAATCTAACTATTTTTCAAAAATTAAAATCAACTCACCCGCTAAAATTTTCCTAAATGAACTAAAGATGTCTGATCCCTGAATAGCAGGTACGCAGGCACTCATACACAAATACGAGGTAACTTAAAAAATGGTAAGTTTTATTTTTTTCATATTTGTAAATAAAAATTCATTGATCCTTTTTTAAGTTTTATTTACATATGATTAGATGTTTTGTTATTATAAGGGTATATTGAAAGGTAAATATAAATTTAGCGAGATTAAAAGTGGTACCTGTTTAGGGTTTAAAAAATTAGCTCTGAGATCCAAATCCTTGGTTTTCAAAAATTATTTTAACAAAAAATTGGTTTTATCGAAAAGAACAATAGCTAGATTATAACCAATATACTTAATTGGTTATAATTTAACCCTTTTTCTGGATCCTAGTTGACTGGCAACTCCAAAATATTTTCGAAGTTAAAAGAATTGCTTTCTTTAAACCCTAGTCGAGGGTCAGTATTAAATGGATAAGGTTTAATATTGATCAATTTAAAGAAGATTAATTTATAAAAACTGAAAAAAGTAAGGCTCAACAATGCCCATTTATCTATTTCTTGTATTTTACTTATTTTAGATAATGACCTTTTTATCTTTTCCATGTTTAGTAGGTTACCTTAAAATTTCACATATAAATTGGTCCTTTGTAAGTAGTCACAATCATCATCTTAACATTATTGAATACACAAAATCTGATGTGTCTCAGAAGAGTGCTCACCGTAGCATGGATGAACCCTCTAAAGAAAACTACTGCAGAAAGGAAGAAATGGGTTTTGATGGAAAAACACAAAAGGAAATTTTTAAACCTCTTGAGCTACTCACGGATGTGACTTACCGCTCACTTTGTTGGAGGACGTAAGTCATCTATTCGAGATAGTAGGTTACTCGATGGCATAACCTTACTCAAGGATTGCTATGAGTTGAATTTGGAAAGGTTCTTAATATTGAGAAGAAAACACTAGGAGATAAATTTCATTGATAAGGTAGAAATAATTCTCCTTATAGCAATAATACAAGAGACTATTTATATTGGTTCCTATTATGGTTACTTATACTAGCTAATTTACTAAAACGGGTAAGAACAATTACTTGTACAATTGTAAAATGAAAAAGGATAATCTCATAATCCTTCTAGCAATAAAACATTCTAGGTGTCAGGTGCTAGGCGTGTGTATAGGGATACGTGCTGAGCTTAGAGTGGAAGGCGTACCTGCAAATAATAAATTCCAATAAGGGGCATTGAGGTTAGGGTATCGAAAACTTTCTATTAGCTTAAGCTCCTCATGGTAAGTTAAGCTCTCATGATTTACTTGTGTTGCATTTCATTTAGGTCGAGATAAATCACAATGATACTCCAGACAGGTGAGAAGGCTTAGAGGTCATCCTTCTAAATTGGAAGGGATAAAATCAAGTCAGTAGTTGAGTACTCAAATAGTTGAGTTCGCTAAGCCTTTTGCTTTTGATTAGGTTAAGGGCTTAGGTGCTTGATTCCCATCAGTATTTCTTTTTATGAATCTTTAAGCTTTATTTACTCTTATCTTACCCCTTATGATAGGATTCTAGGTACCAACCTGACGCTATGCTAGGTTTCAAACCACATAGGAGGGTTACTTACAAGCTCCACGTAAGTGGGTAACCTATTTATAAGCTATGTTAGCATTGGACGGTCTACCTTGCTCTATTGGGTCTGCCTTATTATGCTGAGTATGCCCTACTCTACCCTAACCGAACCTTCCCATAAACCTATTTATGAACTATGGCAACATTGGAAGACTCAATTTGCTCTGTAATTTTTGTCTTAGCTTACTATTTATGCCCTACTTTGCCAAGTATTCCTTTCTATACCTAGCCCATTTTACCCTACTATGGTCTGCTCTATTCTGTTCTATCGGGTCTACTTTGATCAACTATACAGGACTGACCTATCCTACCTGTCCGCCTTACTTTAGTGAGATTGATTGGCTCAATCGAGTCTGTTCGGCTAAGATCTGCTCAATCATGATGAGGCTACCCCATTATTCCATATCAACTTAAGCATACTAGGTCATGTTAAATAAGACTGCCACATCCACGATGGATAATCCTGACCATGCGAGGTTGGCCACTGTCATGTCAACTCGGCTACTGCCATATCAAGTTAGTTTAGCCATACAAAGTTAGCTCTAGTCATGCCAAGTTGACTACGGACATACCAAATCAACCCTAAACAAGATAGGTTGTCTAGAATCAAGTCTACTTATATCATAGCTCCATATCTCTAATAGCTCTTCTAAATGAAACGTGAACCCTTCACCTGAAAATCTTGTATAGCTACCCATTTTACTTATATTATTTGGATTTCCCTTTTCTTGTATTTTCCTTTAGTTGTCGTTCATGTTCCATTTGGAATTACTGGAATGCCATTAGGGCATCCTTTAGTCATTTATTTACAACCTTACCCCTTTTATATAAATAGAACACTTGTATAAGGTTTTAGGTAGACTTTGATATCTAATGAAAAACCCTTAAGTCTTTTCACTTAGGAAGCTTTTCTAAATCCGCTCTTATTAATCCCTTTAGTAAGGATTGTAGCAAGCAACCTTAGGCCTAATGTTTGTGCATCATATCAGGTACTAGCTTAGGTTTGTATGTGGCTTTACGGTGTGTCATATCCGTAGAGTTAGTGCACGAGATTACTAAACCATTGACTTCCATTTATTTTTTGAGCCATCTCGTAGCCTGAACCCATCCATTGGTTTTCATGTAATATTGGGTTCGTATGTTCAACCACGAATTCATATCATATTGGTAGTAGAGCATGGTTCTAAAAGGGAGCGTATGAAGTTGCTGCCAAGATTTGTTCGTATTTGCTGATTAATGGTTGTATTCCTTTCATAGATATTAGAGTTGGTTCTATTGAAGCAGGTTTGGAGAGCTTAAGCTATGAAGTAGAGATTTGTAGGTTGATTAGAGTGGTTATTATGCTCTGTTGTACTTTGATCTCCATTTCAAAAATAGAGGAGGTTCATTTCTGTATACACATGTGCATTTGAGCGCATTAGTTACCAAAGTTAAGTTGGAAGTAGGCTTATAAAATTGAGTCATATTGACTGTGGGTTGGTGTGACGTTATGTTATTGTAGTAGTGGTAACTAGAAATGGAGTCACATAGGCCTATTACTATATTGGTGTGGTGAAGTGTGCGATCGGTTCATGAGTATTGGGAAAGAAAATGTTATAAGGTTTAGAGTCACGAAACCATAGCTGTAGAAATTACACGGGATTAGAATTGGGTGCCTTAAATTGAAAGTAGGTGTTTTATTTTTCTGACGATAGTGCTTAAATTATGTGGCTTGGGTCGTTTAATCGGATTCTTTTGTGTAGTCACAACAACAATTAGTGGAATGTGTCATGGCTGTTCGTATTGAAAATCGAAGTTGTCAATATTAATTTATAATGTTTAGCGATTGTTAGCTATAGAGACTTTGTTGTTATAGCAGTAATAAGTGGTAACGGTCTCTTAGGTGTTGCACTAGTCAATTTGGTGCTAATGGTGATTATGATTGTGCTAGTAGGTTATGTTGCTATCTTAGGTATTAGCATAGTACTTGGTGATTAAAGTTTAACTGCTTAAATTGAGCTAATGGAGTGAGACCATTAGGTACCGAACTGTTGCACTTCAGAGAAGCTATCTGTGTTGTTATGCTGACTGAGAGTGCTAAACTGAAGAAGTCCTAGCATGTCCTTTTAGTGAAGTGCTGCTCAAATTGACACTAACATAAGGTGTGCACATCCAAGTTGTTATTTCCTTTAGCTTACCGAACCGAACTATCATACTCCTAAGGTTACCAAGCTAAGTTGTTTGCCTATTCAATTGCCGAGCTATGCAAGCATCCAATCTGCTTCAACCTAATAATTGAGTTGATTCTAATATTCGAGCTAAGTCAAAGTGTTGAGCTATGAAGCATCTGAGCTACTGTGTTCTTAAGTCACCAAGTGTTGGATAGTTTCAGTTGTTGCTGATGAGACTTCTTATGAGCTAAGCTAGTCTGCTGAAGTAATACATTCATTTAACATGGCTTATGACAATCGAGGAAGATATGGCTATGTCTATGACTATGAAGATATAAGGTTGAGAATACCCATGTTTGATGGTTATGGACCCCTAGATGAATACTCGGATTGAGAGTTCTAACTCAATAAATTCTTTGAAAAGTATCCATGCCTTGAACGTAATGAGGAATATATTATAGAGGATCAACTTTAAGGCTTTGGTAGGACTTGGTGGAAGAATGTTTTAAGGCAAAGGATCCTAAGAGGGCCAAGTATTATACGGAGTTCAATGAGATTGCAATGAGAGGAAAATTTGTACCCCCATCATATCAAGACGAGTTATATGAAGAACTATCTACCTTGAAGTAAGGACAAATGAGTATCCAAGAATTTGCTAAGGAATATAAGGCACTCTTGAGCCGATGTGAGTTATATGAATCTCTTTTGTGTACTATGTCATGATTCATAAGAGGATTGAGAATAGAGATTGCCCAATACATTGACCCCTCAGTAGTGAGAAGCTTAAATGAAGCTATCCGACTAGCATTAGGAGAAGAATCCGCCATTGGTACCGACCATTATGATGTACAGGAACAGCTAGAGGTTATACTTGATCAACTTGAAGGGCTTAGAGAAGAAATGAGGTAACAAAGGGATACTCAAATAAAGAAAGTTGATAAGAAAGAAGCCCAAGGAAAGGAAGTGGGAGAAGGGGAGCTGGGGGGGTGAAGGTTATTAGAGAGACAAGCAGTAAAGCTAAGGAAGACTAAGCTAAATTGCAGTTAAACCCCATGTTCTAGAAGTAGTTCTATTACCTACTATGAATGCTACAGATGGTAGCTCCAAGAATTATTATGTTCGTCTTCCTCATATGGAATCTTATGTCCAAGTCATTTGACAAGTTTACATGGAACTGATATGAGCAATTATAGTGTCACACCTATGAGCTATTATCAACTATTGATTAGAGTTTATTAGGGTCGAGGTGATAGATATGTGTATTAGGGATATATTATGTTGGTTCTCGGTACTCTTGTATTGGAAAGACTTGAAGTGTATAGATGGAAGGAGGAAGAAGAATCAATTTCTGAGGAAGCAAAGGGAATGCTGATTGCAATGAATGAGGAGATCATGAGATCCAAGCTAGCTGAGCTTGAAGAGGTGGAAGCACTTCCAACTAATGAGCCATTGTATGTCTTGCCGACACCAGATCTTCGAGCTCATAATCTTTTATATGACTCTAAGATCATGTTACTTCTTGTAATTGAAAGTTGTTGGGACTACGAAGGTATAGTTGATTGGATCCATGATGAGTAGAAGGAAAAATCCAAGATAAAAGATTTGATTGATAGAGCCTATGACAAGTGGAGGGAGCATTAGCTAATGATGCTCTTGTTGTAAGAATTGAAGTGTATAATGTTTAAATTTCAATTTTGTTGGTTGGTGACTGACCCTAGAGGGATTTGGAGCCGTTAATTGCTAAGTTTCGGGCCGAAACTCTTTTAAAAGGAAGGGAATGATAGGATTCCAAGTATCGACCCAATGCCACGCCTGGTTTCGGACCATATGGGAGGCTTGCTCGCAAGCTCTACGTAAGTGGGTGACTTATTTATAAGCTATGTCGATGTTGGACAGCTTGCCCTACTTTATTGGGTTTACCCTATTATGCTAAGTATGCCTCACTCTACCCTAACCGAGCCTTCCTACAAACTTATCTATGAACTATGGCAATATTGGAAGACCAAACGTGCTTGGTAAGTTCTATCCTAGCCTACTATTTATGCCTTACTTTATTAGGTCTTCCTTGCTATACATGGACCATTTTACCTTACTATGGTTGTACTATTCTATTCTGCCAGGTCTACTCTAATCAATTATATAGGACTAACCTATCCTAACCATCCATTACCAAGATTAATTTGCTCGATCGAATTTGTTTAGCTAAGATTTGCTGGGCTATGACGAGACTACCTGGCTATTCCACATCAGTTCAGCCGCATTGAGTCATATTAAACAGGACGACTACATCCACAACAAATAGGCTCGGCCATGCGAGGTCAACCATTATTATGTCCGCTTGGCTACTGCCATATCAGGTCAGCCCTGGTCATGTCAGGTTAGTTATAGACATACCAGATTAGCCTATGACAATATAGGTCATCCAAAATCAAGTCTACCCAGATTACAGCTCCAAGTCTCCAATAGCTCTTTAGAATTAAATGTCAACCCTTCACTTAAAAACCTTATGTAGCTACCTATTTTACTTATATTATTTAGATTTCCCTTTTTCTTGTATTTTCCTTTAGTTGTCATTCATGTTCCATTTGTAATTAATGGAATGCTATTAGAGCATCATTTAGTCATTTATTTACAACTTTACCCCTTTTGTATAAATTTTGTATAAATAGAACACTTATATAAGGTTTTAGGCAGGCTTTGACATTTAATGAAAAACTCTTGATTTTTTTCTCTTGGAAAGCTCATCTCTATCCACTCTTATCAGTCCCTTTAGCAAGGATTATAGCTAGCAACCTCAGGCCTAGTGTTCACGTGTTATATCAAGTACTAGCTTAGGTTTGTATGTGGTTCTACGATGCATCATATCCGTAGAGTTAGTGTACGAGATTACTAAACCATCGACTTCTATTTATTTTTCGAGCCATCTCTCAACCCGAACCCATCCATTGGTTTTCATATGATACTGGGTTTATGTGTTTATCCACAAATTCGTATCACATTAGGCAAGACTAAGTGGTAAGTAACCTCACTAAGCTACTCATACATCATATTGAGCTATTTTTGAGTCTATGAAGGTTCGTTGGTGCATGATATCCTTGGAATCATTCATGGGTTTTGCTTATTCTCTTTTATTTTCACGTGTACATCACCTTATGTTTTGAGCTTTCAATGAGCTTGGACCTACCCTAATATTGTCAACCTTGTTTGCACTTGGCACGGCTTATCAACCCTTCTCTGATGAACTCTACTCTTAATAGCTTTTGAACTTCTTCCTTAATAGTAGCATACCTCTCGAGGCAAAGTGTCTCTTCCTTTATTGTAGTACCTTAATGCTTTGAAGTCCCTTTGTTTGCTAATTTTTTATGTACCCTTTAGATCTTGTAAAGTCATGTTTGTAACCACTTTCTAGGGCAAACAAGAAATTAAGTGCTTAATCTTACCCTCCATATGAGCATTAATGCATCCATATTCTTGAGATTATGGTGGTATCTACTAAAAATCCTTATCCATGTGGAAATCACGTCGTCGTTGTTGATTGGCTTCTTTTGTCATAGGAGCTTTATCACAAGCACATTGTTGGTCATCATCTTATAAGGTTGGGTTAACTTCTTCCCCTACTACTTCTAAAGAAGGAGTGGAAGAAGATGCTACATTACGTTCTTGAAGCCTTTTCCTTAGCTCTTGATTGTAAGGCCTGACTTCTTCTAATTCCTTAGTAAATTTAGTATACAAGGCTTCTAGTTACAAGATATGCAACACATCGTTTGCTTAAACTTAAACCTGCCTTGGGGTTTCATTGATTTCCACAGGACATACTTTTGGAGTGTGTTGCTATAGAGATACTTCTTCTTAAGCTACGTGAGGGGCCTTACTCCCCTTAGAATATTTTCATCTCTCGTTCTCATCTTAGTAACCATTTTAGTTTTAGGAAACAAACGGCACCAAATTATTAAAAAGGGAAATTAGATTAAACAATTAAACAATTTCCGACCTAGAATTTTGTAAAAAGGAAGCAAGTTAGGCTATGGGAGTGTTAGGGGCAACTCAAACGTAGCCACTCTGATGCCTAAGTTAAGTTCTTATAGGCAAAATGTAAAGAAATAAGAGAAAGCAAATTGTGCACAAAGTGTGAATGGTTAGAAGAAGAACTTATAATAGGAGGCTAAGCTTAATTTATAATTGAAGTTTGGCAACTACCTTCTAATTTTTGCCTCTAAAATTCATATGTAGGGAATTTGAATTATAGATCGTCCCTTAATATTATGGAGCATGGTTAACTTATTAGCGGTTAGTGGATGGTTATCCTTGTAAGTATTCCTAACTATTTGCACCTTTGTTTGAATTGGAGCTCCCTTTAGGCTTGACCAAGTCTTCTCAAGATCTATGTGTTAAGATAGTTTAGACTAGTCCAACTTGCTTTTAGGCCTTTAAATGTATTCCAAGCTCCTTAGCTCCTTTTGGGCTACAAAATTAGTTAGAGAGGTCAGATGCGCAACCTTGAAGGTCAAAAGTAAGGCAATAGGTCAGATATAGGCTTCTTCAAGTCAATTCAAGGGCTCAAGTGCCTTAATCTAAAAATTTCTATCAACAAGAGTATAATTAGAATTGATTTTCTCAAAGTTATCAAACTTAGTGATTCTGCCTAAAATTACTAGAGGATTGGTAAAATTGAAATATAAAATTAAAATATAGAAACGTAAGTTTCTATAACTTATCTAAAATAACTTTCAAAAATTGTAAATATGCTTATTATGGTTATTAAAAATTTGAAATACATAATGGAAATAAAGCAATAAAGAAAGTAAGTTTTTTTTTTTCCATAGAAAATATTTAATCTATAATTTAACATTCATAGAAGTACAAGTAGAGTTGAAATTAAACTTTTTTCCATTACTTTTTTTTTTTTTTCAAAAAACAATGGATTTTAAGAGAACCAAAACATTTATTTCATTTTAGGTTATTGATGGCATAACTTAAAGTACATAATTTTCCTAGTAAATTTTACTATTAGAGCCGGGATCTAAATAAAAGCTATGATCATTAAATAAAACATTGGGAAAGAGAGAGAGAAAAAAAAAATTATAGTAAAATAGGGAAGATAATGTAATGCTCTAATAGTTGATGAATTGTAGAAGCTTAGTGGTTTTTTTTTTTTTTAAATTTTTTAGCCCATTCAACTCAGATATATAAAGTCAATAAATTTGATAAATTGTGTAAGTTTCTATCGAATATAATACATAAGCTTGGTTAAAAACATAAATATTTACACAAAGATAATTTTATGCATATGTTAAATCAAAAAGGTTCTCTAAAATTATAGAATCATATGGATAGAACATGGATTTTGTTATTACATAAAATATTCTATTAATATAAATCCAAAGCGAAAATGTTACTTTCGTGCTATTTTAGGATCTTTAAGGTTGTTGATAATTTTCAAGTCTTATGTTTTTAATAGTAATGGCCCATAAACATGCTTAAAAATATCAACTAAAGATGAGATGTGAAAGCTAACACCACTGTAATCCTTAGATATCATGATAGACTAGGTTGAAACTCATCTCTCTCAAATTGTGATATAGTTAGGGGGAAAAAAAAAAAGATGAGGTGTGAAGTCTTAAAAAAAAAAAAAAAGAATATAAAGGGAAACATACACACCTAAGAAAAATCAACCACTGAGACACATTGACAAACAAACACACTTTAGATAGATTAGTGAAATGATAAGAGATTCTTTCTTTTCTTTATTACATATTCATGGAAGGAGAAGATTTTATGCAAAAATCAAATGAGTACTTACTTCTTGCCACAACCTTCAATCACCACTTTATCGAAAATTTTTTACTTCTTGCTCATATTGCAGAAATGCTAATTTATTAAAAATTTTGCTATTTTTATGAATGTAAATCTTTCTTGATATACGTATAGTACTATCACTAGAATAAGGAATGAAAAATTAGTATCAACTGAGTGAAACTTTTTATAGCATCTGAAACGACGCCAACTCCTTCGACAAATAATTTCTTATATGGCAAACATCAGAATTGTATATCAATATTGCGAAGACACACAATGGACTCACATGTATGTACGATAATTTAATGGTTTATATGCGAAACCTTGGAGTAGGAAAAATAAATAAAATAGGCAAGAAAAATGAATGAAATCCATTGTTTCTTTCCACAAAATTAGGATTTTGAAAATTGAAACTATATAACTGATCCATTATGTTTTCTTAAAATTCATAATCACAAAAAAAGAAAAGGATACTTTCTTTACATTAGTTCGTAAAATTTAAAGATTTCCTAATTAAATCTTAAGAAGAAAATGACATGCAGGCGAAAAGCCTTAGCATGAGGTCATATTTTGGGTATATTTATCCTTTTGTGGTGAGGAGAGATCGAATCCACTTCTAATAAATGTGAAAAAAGGTTTTGATTTGTTTCTTCGAGTGCATTTATGGGAGACTTGATTATTATTGAATGGTTATACTTGTGACGTGATTTACTATGTCGGTATCGAACTGTTTTACGCACCATAATACGGTTACGGTTAGGCTATTATGGCTCTGCTACGTGTCACATGTGAAGAGAAGAAAGTGTCACCAGTGGTCTGTAACAAAGTGGGTTTTGAAGGGTACCCACATTTTCTAGCTCGCCAAAAGAGAGAGGGGCTATGAAAAAAAAAAAAGAAAGTGCTACAAGTGATTTGTAATGACGTGAGTTTTGAAGGGCACACACTTTTGGTAACTGCTCAAAGCGAGAAAGAGGACGGTGATGAAAGGAAACTGCCACTGTGTATTTACAACAGCATGGGTTGAGGGAGAGAGAGAGAGAGCAAAGTAGAGTGAGAAATTAAATGTAAAATTTAGCGTAACTAATATAATTAATTTAATATTATTTTAATCACATGAAAACTAAATTTAATACAATTTAATCTAATCATTGTTGTAATTAATAATAATGATAAAATCTAATAACGATGGCGATAACTGTAAAAAATATTTTTATAAAAGTAGCCACTTTTATTTTAGAGGTTAAATTAAGGTGATTCACATTTATAGCAATAATAAAATAATATAAATTATACGTATCATAAGTTAACAAATAGTAAATTACATGAAACATTAATATACATTAAATGAGTAACTAGAGAAAACAGAAAATTAAACCAAAGACCTCCCGCTTGCACTTCAATAATATAGATTAATGCATAAGCCATACCAATCAACATATATTGATCATACATAAAATTTTTTACACTCCATATAAAACTATCTCTAAAAATATATTATGATTATTTTTAAGACTACTTTTGTTGATAAAATATTTTAGGCTTGAGGCCCTTAGGCCCATTCCAACCTACCTGCACTCATGAACCAACTCCTTTTCAATTAGGTTTAGCCTCTTTGCTCATCTAGTCCACCTTGGCCCAAGCCCACTAAATAGCCTACCCATATACTGTAAGCTCTAATGACTAAAATGCAAGGGTAAGGCTTGAAGAACTAGTCAACAATCACCTCCTACAATTCAGGACCACATCGACTTACATATCTCTACTATCCATGATTTGTAGACTTGTCCTTCATCCATTAACGGTCCTCCAACCACCGACCTTCCTCTATAAATACCTAACCACCTTTTAATAGTAAACTACTTAACACTTTACGCACTTGAGCTTTATCTTACTCTTTAGCATACTTGCTATCTTTCTCTCTATACACTACAAACTTAAACATCGAAGTGATTATACCGAATAAGCCTATGGCATCCCTTACTGGTTCTTGTTTTGGAGGCTCACCTTGTAGGTTAAAGCCCAAATAATCTCTAATCTCTAATCTCTACTAGCCAAAACCCAAAGACAACATTTGGTACCATCTACGGAAAATAGACCTCATTTCCTACCCAAACACTTACTTAAACACTATTTTTATTTTTGCATTAACTACCAACATGTCTTATATTGTAAACCCTACCAATAACCAATCTATGAACAACCAGCCTCTAACTAAGGAAACATTAGAGTAGTGCTTGGCTCAAGTAGAGCAATTGCTTGAAGAGTTCGCTGCTCGCAATTAAAAGCGCCAAACTAGGCTCGAAGAAGTCGAATGGTACAACAGATAGACACTTAAAGCTTATGATGCCTATACTGGGCATAATAACTACCATTAACAGTAGAATGGTAGTGATTAACTACATGATCCTCCAGTGTAGGAACAACAAGTGTAGTTTGTGGCCACCTACGACTATGTCCTTACTAGTAATGAGTTGGTGGCCAACTCCTACAAAGTGTTGACACACTCTACATTGCACCAAGTTTACTTGCTAGATAATGCCAACTTGAATGAGCTTTGCGCTATTGTAAAGAGGCTCTCCAAACAATAGGGAACCAAAGTGATTGACGATGCTAGGTTAGTCGCCAGCAATACCCTTCACTAGTGGTATCCAAGATGAGGTCTTGCCTTCGAATAGTAAACTTCCCACCTTGGACCAATATAACGATACTAGTGATCTTGATGATCACCTTTTCCATTTCTGTACCCTCATGAACCTCCACGGTCATGGAGATGTCATCATGTGCAAAGCTTTCCTAAGCACTCTAAGGAAAGCAACTCGGATGTAATTTAACCACCTACCTAAGAACTCCATTGGCTCCTTTAATGAGTTGGGTTATTGATTCAGCCTTTAATTCAAAGCTAGTAAGCATCCATCCAAGGACACTTCGTCCTTATATCTAATCAGGTAATGTAAAGGAGAGACTCTATGAGAGTATGTGGCTCGATTTAACAATGCCGTGGTTAAGATCCCTTAGTTGGATGAGGGAGTAGCCATATATGCCATGCAACTTAGCATTAAACCCTCCGGGGACTTCTTCTAGTTGATTACAAAGAGCAAAATGAAGACCCTAACCAAACTCTAGAACAAGGCCTAGAAGTACATAAACTAAGAAGATAACATCCATGCAAGGCATGATGCTAACGAAGAAAGGGTTGAGTGGAAAAAAGGACAAAGAAAGATCATTCGTGAAAGATCACCTTAGTAGCAGGGTACTAAGAAAAGTTAAGGGGGAGTGCTTTAGTAATAAAAAGCTTGAGCCAAGTAGAACCCCTTACCCCTACGCATCTATATGCATCACATACCTCTGAACCAACCTATCACTCAAGCCTTCACGAAGGTTCAAAGTAGATGTCAACTCTATAAGCCTCCTAAGATGAAGAGGAATCACAACCGTTGGAACTCAGACAAACATTGTCAATTCTACAAGGACCATGGTCATACCATGCAAGAATGATTCCAACTAAAAAATGCAATTGAATATGCTAATCAGTAAGGCTACTTCGATGAGTACATGGCTAAGTATAGAAATGTTGATTGCACTAACGATGACGAGGATAGGGCACCTCAGAGGCAATGGACCAAAGAAGCCTAAGTAAAGTAGAATGACAACCATCATAAAAATTGAGCCCCTAACGGAGTCATTAATATTATAGTTAGGGATGCCCCACCTAAGGAGTCGATTGAGCTACAGTAGCTTGGCTAGCACCCCACCAAGATGACTTGGTAATAGGGACATAGATCTTAAGTTTTGAGGTCCTTAAGATTATGGTGGACATTAGCAGCTCCAATGGCATCCTCTTCAAACACATCTATGACCAAATGAGGAAGAAGTTGCTTGTAAAGATGAAACTATATCATCATGACCTGATCAACTTTGACTAGGGAACGGCCCAATGAAAGGGCATCATCAGACTAGACATGGAGTTTGGCAATGATGAGAATGTTGCTTGTGGTCTAATCGAGTTAATAGTGGTGGACTACCTTTCCTCCTATAATGCCTTGCTAAGATGACCAGGCCTTAATAACTTTGGAGTTATCACATTACCCCTGCACTTGAAGGTAAAGTTCCCAACTCCCACCTTGAACTCCTACTTAGCTAAGAGTCTATAAGTGCTAGCTGGAGCTCTCTCAAAAGCTTTATGTTAAGGCAGCCTAAGCTAAAGGTATTTTTGCCTTAAAATCAAACCTACAGGAGAAGCCAACTAAGAGAGATGAGCTGGGGGAAAAGATAGAGGAGGTACAAATTGGCACTAGTGCTGACCAAACGACCAAGGTCAAGGTATAGATGCCTTCAAAAGTAAAGGAGGCCAGTGTTGACCTCCTAAGGGCCAACTTTATTAGGTTCGCCCGGTTAGCATCTAATATACTTAGAATCTCCATCAACATAGCAACCTATAGCCTCAACATCAATGGAAGCACCCAGCCTATCATGTAAAAGAAATGACGTTTTTCCCCAAAAAAGGCAAGTTACCATTGAAGAGGAAGTATAAAAGTAGCTAAAGGTAAGCTTCATACAGGAGAAGAAGTATCTAACATAGTTAGCGAATGTGGTGCTAGTCAAGAAGAAGAACAGGAAGTGGCATATATGTATCAATTATATTGACCTCAATAAAGCCTACCCCAAAGATTGCTTTCCCCTCTTGAGGATAGACTAGCTGGTTGACTCTACATTGGGACATGATTTGCTCAACTTCATGAATGCCTTCTCAGGATTTAACCAAATCAAAATAGATTTAAAGGACGAAGTCCATAGCTCCTTCATTACTAACTTTGGTACTTATTGCTACATCATTATGCCTTTTAGCCTCAAGAATACCGGGGCAACGTACCCAAGGATGATGACCACCTTATTTAAGCCCTAGCTCATGTGCAACATGAAGATCTACATTGATAACACAATCGTTAAAAGCAAGCATCCTATTGACCACGTCAAGGACTTATAGGAAGCCTTTGATTAGATAAAGGAGCATGGTAAGTGTTTTATTACATATGTTTATTAATGGATTTTTATTAGTGCTTTTGATATTTTTGTGGATATTTGGTGCTTAGTTAGAAAATATTTCTATTTCAAGCTTTGATGAAGTAATTGAGAAGAAAAGGAAAAGAGCAAATTAAGTTTCACTTGATTTAGACTTAAATTGGAAGAGTTATGAGCTTTTGAAGATCTCTACAGTTGATTGACTTTGTTGGAGTTGCATTTATTCCCTTTGTAATTTGTGTACTTCATATAATCATGAATTAGGCTTCTTTGTTAAGATATTGGATTGATGGATATGTGATATTCCTATATTAAATATTGAATATTGGTGTTCTTAATATTTTTGTCATCGAGCATTGGCTTTATAGCTGTTGAATGCATGTTAGATTGGGTTAAAATCTAAGAAGAATAGAATTGATCCAATTGATTCCATGACAAACTAGCTTTGGATTACAAGATGTAAGAGAAATTAGCATTAATTCAGTATTCCATTTTGCTAGTATTGAGCTTGATTTTTCGGTTTCCAATTTTAAATTTCATTTCTCATTTTTCGACTAATGTTAAACCTTAACCCATTTAATATTATTTCTTGACCAGATAAATTAGGAAATTCCGATTTTTTTTCTAATTAAAAAAAAATTTTAGAGTCACCACCCAATCGAAGACAAGAAAAAGAGAAATTATAATCGATATGATAGATTGATTACAATTTAGCTATTAGTTTTTTATTTCAATTTGATAAAAATTAGAAAGTTCCGAATTCAGGAGCTAACCTATTAAACCGTAACGGGTACCACTATCAATTTTTCGAAATTAGATGTATTCTTCAAAATTATTCTTTTTAATATTTTTAAGGAAATAAAATTATAAAAAGTCTAAGTTTTTACAGGTTTTAACACCACCTTAAGGGTGCTTACGTACTTACCAATCAGGATCAAACGTCCGTAGTTTTTTTTAAAAACTTTAATGTGTAAGTTTCTTTTAATTTTTAAAATTGATCAACTTTACGTTTTTAATTCATTTATTTATTTAAAGAAAATTCTACAAGGGTCCTAATTGTTGAGTATAAAAAAAATTCTCTAAAATGACATAGTTTTGAAAAAGTTTTTTATTATTTTTATTTTTTAAAAAAAAGTATTATTTTTTCTAAATGAGAAATTCTAAAGACCTAAGTAAAACTTCTTAAGCCAAGATATATTTTTCTTATTTTATCATATTTTAAAACAACAACTAAACAATTTGTTAAATAGCAATATGAATAAATAAATAAACAGTAGTTAAGATAAAAACTAACTAAGAAATTGATCCTGCAGATAGATTATGGTACAGGTTGTGTACAGTGTTAGATTTGAGTCAAGCAGTGTTGGCTGGGTATTAACTATGCTATGGTGTATAATGGAGTTGGTGATTGATCGAGGGTCAATGGTAGCCGACATTGTCTACTTCTATGTATGAGGGAAGATTGGGTAACTGCGAGAGATAGGGTTGGACAAAGTAGTTGTCGTTACTGGCAGACATATGAACTACTATTGGGTTGTCCATGCAATCGTGCTATTGCACTAGGGAGTTACATAAGGGAAAGAGTAGGATAGTAGTTTATGTGTGAATGTTGGTGCAGATTGAATAGTAACAAGGTAGAAGCTGCTGTTGCATATGATAGTATGAGACTTAGTTGATTGTTGATTGGGGTTGCTGAAGATGAGAGAGAGAGTTGAGGTTCTATTGTAGTTGTGTAGTGAAGCGCTATCCTTGTACAAATGAGTATAGAGCTGCAAATAGGTATTACAAGTTAGAGCACAACTACTATTGGTAGACAGTATGGCTACTACACTAGGGATGTTTGATGTTGGCTTTGTTGATCACGAGAGAAGGCGAGGCATCATTGGAGTTGGTGTTAAGTTACTATTGGGTTCACTATTGCTTAGGTTGAAGGTTACAGTAGATGAGTGGGTTGTGTAATGTGACAATAGGCAGCGTAGTGTTAGTGGTTGTGCATAGGTTCGTAAGTTGTTTGGATGGTGTGATTGGGGTCATTGGGTAATGTATGTTTAGTGAGATAAGAGTGGTTGTGATGCTCCTACAAGTTGCAGCAATGTTGGTTAAGGGTTGAGAGTGGAAAGTAGGTTTACGACTACTATTGGCATGAGGTGGGGGGCTCTCAAGTGTTGGTCGATAGTGGGCAAGGATTATGGAAGTATGAGGATATGGAGCTACTGAACTATAGTTAACTGAGGTCAAGTTTCTATTCATGAATGAATCCCCTCTTTACTATGTTTAATCCTTATTTATAGAATTCTCACTTGAATCTTGTAAACCAATCTAGATCATTTGAAATCCTTTAGATAAGACTCATTCTAGATTTGAGTCATATATAAATCTTCTTGTTATTAGATTTAATGATATCATCATTAGATTTGCGATTTCACATATTATTTAACCATGATTTTATTAAATTCACTAAAAAACAATAAAGATTTAGTAAGATTTATAGTCAAATTCAAGTTTCATATACTCAACTAATTTCCCCCTCTTTTGTTAGCCTTTCAGAAAAAGAAATGCAATGAAAGAAAAATAAAAGGCACATGTGTGCCTTAAGAGATTCAAACCTATGACCTTAAGTTAACCCAACGCCAATACTTAAATGCTTATCCGTTAAATCGTTGACCTGTGCTTTCACATTTAATATAATTAAATTGTGCTTAAGCTATTTGACCCTCTAAAATAAAGCTACTTGAAATGAGCTAGACCAAATCTATTGACTTTAAAACATTTTAGTTTTTAAAAATCTATATCCCTAAGAAAATCTTTATAATTATTATTTTTTATTTTTTATCATTTTTCAATTTTTTTTATTTTCTTGAATTACTGATGGACTGCTGACTACTAGTCTACTCACTTGCGTGCGCCTCTAAGGCCTTCAACCACTCGTTCGAAGAATTCTCTCAAATTAGGTTGTTGTGGATGAGGCGCAGTTTATAGGAAAATGGTAGAAGAACTCCTTGAGGGCTCCTCGGCCATACCTTGCTTTATCAGGCTTTAAGTACCGAACATTATCCGCCGAATGCTAAGACCGAGAAGTTGAGTATTGAGGCTGACCAACATAGTGTTAAGGCTGAGGACCTTATTCATACAACACCGTACTTATCACTTGGACCCTTTTTGTACCAAAGCTAAGGTGTGAAGTGCCGAAGCTTACTTACTGAATGATGAAATCCCTTACATGACAACCCTCACCCTTCAGCCTACTATCTCTATTACTTTACACGGTGACACTTACATTTGTTGCCAATACGAAACCAATATCTCACTACTACCTATCCTTTCACCTGACACTGTACTATTTTTCCCCTATCGTCATTTGTCCTATTTATCCCTTTTCATATGTACTAGGAATCTCTTTTAGTGAATGCCTTTCTGTAATTTTCTTTATTTGTAAAGTTGCCATAAGGTCTTACTGTAAATAGTCAATTCTCCTTGTAACCAGAATTATCTTACATTCCTTACAAGCATTTTTTAATATACTTAGTCCTGGTGAGACATTCCTCTCCAAGCCCATTTCCATATACTCTCATCTAATCTTACTAAGTGGCTCAAGATTAATGGCAGGTAGATCTTGACATTAGCTTGTGTATTACATCAAGTGAAGGACCAAGTCGAGTTGTGTTTATAGGTAAGTCATATCCTTCGAGCAACTTCACATCAAATACGACATTCAGTTCGCCGACCTTACCATTCTATTTTCTTCAACACTTCAATAAACCCATTTGATTCTCATCTCCTACAGTAAGTCCTAGTGATAACTGAGCTCCTAAGCACATTAATTAGGACCCTTAAAGAAACAAAAATTAGAACTACAAGGGGGCAAAAATTAGGTGTTGACAACTACCCCATGTTACGGTGAAGTTTGAGTAAAACTTTGCCGCAAATACAAAGAGACACCATTTTTGCCTTAGGGATCACTCAGTCCTAAGAAGTGCTATAACTAGCTAGCTATCTTAGGCCTAATATGCTAGGGATTTGGTAACAAAACTCAAAAAGAATAATGATGAGGGTAGTACCTATGTAGGCTGGCAAGAACACTAAAAGAGAACCTAGTCGTGGTCCTCGAAGCTGACTAACATAGGTGAATGTGTGAAGCACTCCTTAAGTTGATTAAGACCTTAAATGAAAACCTGATCATACTCCTCTAAGGTGGCTAAGACCCTAAATGAACACTTGGTTGTGCTCCTCTAAGCTAACTAACCTAGGTGAATAGGCAAAGCACTCCTTGAGCTAGCAACGACCTTAAATGAAAACCTAGTTATGATCCTTTGAGCTAATTAACCTAGGAAAATGGGAAAAATGCTCCTTTAGATGGCTAAGACCCTAAATGAAACCCTAGTTGTGCTCCTTTAAGCTAACTAACCTAAGTGAATAGGCAAAGCACTCCTTGAGTTGGCTAAGACCCTAAATGAAAACTTAGTCGTACTCCTCTAAGCTAACTCACCTAGGTGAATGGGCAAAGCACTCCTTAAGTTAGCTAAGACCTTGAAAGATATTAAACGGAGGGTAGTGCCCTAGGAGATGGCTAACCTATGTAAATGGGAAAAGCGCTCCATAAGCTAGCTAAGACCCTAAATGGAAACTAGGTCATACTCCTCTAAGCTGACTAACCTAGGTGAATGGGCAAAGTGCTCTTTGAGATGGCTAAAACCCTAATTGAAAAACTAGTCATGCTCTTTTGAGCTAACTAACCTAAGAGAATAGGCTTGAGTTGGCTAAAACCCTAAAAGATATTAAATGGAAGGTAGCACCCTATAAGTTAGCTAACCTATGTAAATGGGCAAAGCACTCTATGTGCAAGCTAAGACCTTAAATGCAAACTTAGTTGTGCTCCTTTGAGATAACTAACCTAGGTGAATGGGAAAAGCGCTTCTTGAGCTAGCTAAGATCCTAAATAAAATCCTGGTCATGCTTCTCTAAGCTGACTAACCTAGATGAATGGGTAAAACACTCCTTGAGCTGACTAAAACCTTAAAAGAAATTAAATGAAAGGTGGTACCCTATGAGATGGCTAACCTATGTAAATGTGAATTGGGATAAGTGCCCTACGAGCTAGCTAAAACCTTACATGGCAATTGAAGAAGTATAACTAAGGGACATAACTAATTTGAAAAATCTCTTGACTTGAGAAATTTATACATGAGGCTTTTGGTGAAAACCATTTATGACCAAAAAGGCTTTAGAGTTAAGGTTCTTTGACTTGAAAAAAAATTAATGGACATGAAACATCAGGGAGAATGACTTAGAAGTAGATGACATGGATTGAAGTTTTGGCCACTCGGGCCGACATGGATATAAAAATGGATTAAAAAACTTGTAACAAGCCTTTACTTTCTCTCTCTCTCTTTTTTCTTTCTTCTTTTGTCTTCATTTTTTTTTTCTTTCTTTCTCTCTTTTTTTATTTTTTATTTTTTCATATTTTGGAAAGTTTGCTAATTGATATGAATTCTTATTTAAGAAACAAATGGCATAACTATCCCCTTCCTTAGTAACCATGTAAGGTATCTTGTATCCTTCTTAGATTCTGAAAATGTCTCCCAGCCTTGATATTGAGCTTTTTGGTAAGACCTTATTATTTTAAACATTAATTTCCTAAGGAAAAGGTAACTCACAATTGGTCTAGTCAAAGAGGACTTCCTTGTGTGCTTTCGATCTACATTTCACTCTTAACTATTATTCCAAAAATTATAGTCTAGTTTACAAGTGATGCGTTTTGACAAATCTGTTAGGCCTTTTTGGGTTTAGTATTGTGAATCAGCTTTTGGTTTAATGGTTTCAAAAGGGATTAATGAGAGGGTCTATTTTGAAATAAATATTTTTATCTACCCTAAGTATACAAGTCAAGAACCCTTAGGAAAAACTAGAATTGTACTTGCCTAGTTTCAAAAATAATTTTAATTAAAAGTAAATTATCCCTCAAGATCATAGGAGTTTTTATCGAGTGTAAGAGGTATTGTAGGTAGGAAGGTCTTGTATGATTTAAGATGGATAGAAAGGTTTTGTGTTTGTGATTTCGAGTATAATTCTAAAATGAATATGGAGTTTTATGTCTGTGGTTGGGAATGTAATTCAAGACCTTGTGTTTTTAGAGCAACTTAGGCTTCTAAGCCTTTTTTTGTTAAGGGTTTTCTCAAGCCCGATGTTTGATACTTTCTTCCTTTTTCTTTCTTTTGTTTTTTTTGTTTCCCTTTTTCACTTCACCCCATTATTTCTTTCTTTTCTCTCTCAAAAGTAATTATCTCTTTTGTCGAGTCTGTCTCTAGATGAATCAAGGCCCTAAATTTATAGATTCTGAGTGTATGGGCTTGGATAAGGTATGTGTAGTCTTAAGGTACTTAGAAAAGTATTAGATCTTCTTTAAAGGGAACAATTTATCAAAAATAAAAGTAATCATTAAATTGTTGTTACTAAGGTAAGCACAAACCAGTTTTTAACCTTCTCTCCTAATCAATGACCTTAACCTCCGAATTGCCGCACTATAGGGTGGTTCTTGACAGCATTTACATTTCAAAAGACTCAAAATCAATTTAACGGGGTTAATAAAGGATAATTATGTTTAGGATTTGAAAATGAATGCCTAACTTCATTTCGGTCTGCTTATCAAATTCAAAATGGACTTCCTTTAAGGAAAAAGTCTAAAAATCCCTCACATTATGTCACTTAACTCTTAAAGTGTTTAACGGTTAGCGTATAAGATATAACTTACCTCTTTGCATTCCAAAACCTTTTAAAATGAGTTACCAATTTTCCCTAAGGTGGAGATTGACCTTGTACCCCCTTCTCACCCCCCACCCCCCAATTTCTTGAAATATGCCCCAACTGTGAAATGATCCCTTTTCATTCGATTTGAGTAAAAAATGAAATTTCAAAGGCTAAATGCCTCGTACCTTTTACATTCATGCTTAAATTGCCCTAGACTTATAGCTCTTAATGGTCCTTAGTTCCCATGAGTGATTTTAGGCTTGATTCTTTAAAGTTGAATGGGCCAACATTGACGACTTTTAAGGTGGAATGGATTATGAATTACTCTTTTTGTTTGTATCAAGCATCATACTCAATATAGTGTTTCATGGCTTCATGTTTTAACTTGGTTCATGGTTGGAGTTGATGACTCAAGGGCCTTGATGGGATAGGGGTTCATGTGTGGTTAGCAACACTAATGGGCCATGCAGTCCATGTTTGTCCTAAGTCCCATAAGGATTTGTATCAACTAGCAACTTTTTTTTTTTTTTAGAAAGAGAGAAAAAGCTAAGCATTCTATGTTACAGAGACTAAGTGATCAAATTATAAATAGAGGATTACTTTCTTAGGATTTATTTACATATAGAACAATACTACTGAGGGTCTATTTACAAAAGATCAACTCTAAAGAAAGAATAATAAAAGACTAAAATATCATGGAAATAGAGAAAATTTCTAAATCCTATCTAGTCTAAATGAGAAAGGCTATTTACAAAGTGTTAATTTATTCAAAAGAATGAATATTCCTGGCTAGTTGAATACATAGCAAAATGGATACCTAAAATTATTTTACAAGTTTGATTCTTTTTTTGTTTTTCACTTTTGATCACTTAAGAAAAGAAGTATGGTATTTGATTCGCTTAAACTATATATATATAATATAAATTGTGAATACTCTAACAAGTATACTGGGTTGGAATCAAGTAATATAGAGTAAGTAAGGTTATCGATCCCTCAAGAACTATAATATTACTAAACCTATGATAGTTCTTATCGATATTCAGACAATCAAAAATAAATTAACTAATCTAATAAATATACTAAAACTATTGAAAAGAAACGAACTATAAAATTTCTAAACCTAAGTAATCAATTGAGAATTGTAGGAAAAATAGAATCCACCCTAGATTATGCAAATCAAATTGTTATCATGTTATATAGATTATTAGCTATATGGTCATTCAAGTGAAATTATTATGCCTTAAAACTTAAGGATTTAAACCCCTAATTAATCAGTCAACTCCCGCATCTCCAACTAATAGTGGACTCTAGATTACAATCATATATCTCCCAATACTATGATTGTCTAATGTCCTAAATCAACTATTCCTAATGTCTTAGTGAATAATCAATCACCGCACATCACATTAATCTCTAGATAATTTCTAATTAATTCAATTAGCGCTACTTCCACATTAATCAATCAAATTAACCAAGAATTTCTAACAAACCCTATGTCAACTCCCGTATCACTAGGGTTTCTAACAATTATAATCAATTAAACAACTATAATTGAAATAACAGAAATTGCAATCATAAATCATCCCTATATCTATTAATCTTATAACATGAATACAATCATCATCTTAACAAAATAGGGTTTCATCAATTCTTACAAATAAATTTAACCAACCGTAGAATTTGAAACAAAAGCGTAACTACTAATTGAAATTACGAAGAAATTCATAATTGAAAGCATGAATAATTCATAGAATTGCATAAATATAATTAAAATAGATGTCACTACTTCTGTAATTGGAAAAGATAAACTTCAATTGCAACTCCAAAACTTAGTCTCTACAACAAAATCTTCTCAATTATCTAAGCGATTCTATATAAGAATTCTTCAAGAACTATCTAATGACTATTCTACGACTCTCTATGTCTAAGGAAAGTGTGTGTGTCTAAAAAAAAGGTCTCTCAAATGGTGAAACATAAGCTTATTTATAAGAAAAATTAGGGTTAGCTCATAAAAGGCTTCTTTTTAATGAAGGCCGGTGGAGTATGCTCCAAAAGCCACCGGTGTAAGTGTTAGCTAGTTGATAGACAGGCTGTATTGAATTCCAGTCATGCCATAGCTCATTTTGGGCCTCTTTGTTTGCATAAAACTCCTCTGAATTGTTCGTATTTCCACTTTAGATCTTCCAATTCCTAAAATTGTCCAAATGAAAATAATTAGGTACCATTTCTTAACGATTGCTATAAAATTAATAATAATTCTATCTAATTTACATCGTAAAACATGAAAAATATGCCTTATCAATATTTTATAGTAGCAAAACCTAACCTTTAGAAATTATTAAGTATGAATATTTAGAGTAAAATAAAGACACACAGATGTAAGGAAACTTAAATCAACAAGAGACGCTTAATGTGGTAGAACTTAATTATTTTTATTAATCTTTGGAATTGTGAAGCTTTACATTACTTATTTCATTTGAAAAAGAATTCCTAATGAAAGTAAAAAAAAAAAAAAAAAAAAAAAAACCTATGTCCTATTCTTCTTATGGTTATTGGGCTTATCTTGAGTTTTCTTCCTCTTTCAAAATTTGAAAATTTCTACTTCCTTGCCCTTAATCATTTTCGCTGTGCTTCTTGCGCTTTTATTCTTTGATGGTACTTCTCACAGTGGACTTTGAACTCCTTCTCTCTTGATCTTTCAAGTTCAGCTTCAACTTGGACTTCCTCTTTCTCCTTTGTCACTTCCATATCTTTTAGCTTCTTTAGTCGGTGATAGAGAAGTCCTTTGGTTGTCTAAATTCTACCTCGTATCCCCTTAATGGTAAGGGTAATCTTCCTTTTGCACCAAAGAGCTTGAATGCTTAGAAGTTTAGCCACTTTGTCAACCACTAGCACATTGGGGTTATGAAAGTCAACTGAGACAGCTTCTAATGATGGCTTGGGAATTGTGTCTTGAGTCCATTAGCCGAAACATATTCAGTATAGAGGTTGAAGCCAATAAAAGGTACTGCCTTGAAGCCTTTACATTCTTTGACCATTTCCCTATTTATAGACCATCTAGCCGTCTATAGTAATTCTTCAACCTCCATACCCTGAAAGTACTGGACTTAGTAACAAGTGGCTATGTCTTCAAATAGCTCAATTCTCTCTTCAAAAGACTTATTGAGGTCATATCGCTGTATGTAGTCAGCCCAATTGAAATCGAGTTGGTAACTTCTTGTACAGTTGGTGAACTAAACCATAAGTAGAGCTATATTAGTCTTCATATTCAAGTGTTTCTTCTTTTTGAGATGATTTAGTGATAGGATTTGTTCAGCCAAGAGGGTAGGGACGTATGACTTCCCTTCAAGAAACTGGGTTACAATTTCTTCAATTCTGAAGTAAACTTAACATCTATCATTGGGGAATAAGATGGTGTTGAAGATCACTAAGATATAGGCATTGACTCGGTGCTAATGCCAAGCTTCTAGGTTTGCACAAAAAATATCCCATCTATCTTTATGCTTCAGTTCGGTAGAAAATCAATCCATGACGTCCTCTACCCAAATGGTCTTCCCTTAAACTAAAACCGAGTTTATCTTAGCTTTTCTGACTCCCAACAACTTACTGCAGATTTTTGGTGCGATTGCTGCTAAATCTAGAACATAGATATCATCTAAAATAGTAGGGACCCATAACAACTGGGAGTACTCTTTGAGGGTTGGGCTCAGCTAATGTGGGCCAAGGCAAAAAGCGACTGATTCAGGATCCAATAAATGTATTAAGGCCCGCACTAAGGCAATATTCACAGGTATCCTTTGTAAGAATAAGACGGGCCTATTTTTTTTTTCTTAATAAATTCATGCTTATCTGGGCAGAAAAGTTAAAACTACATCTAGAGTAATTTTTTAGGCCAACGAGGTAGGTAGAGATGGATTTCTTTGAAAGCCCCTTGACTTGATCTAGTGATACCTATCTAAAGAAAAATTAAAATTATAATCAAAGCCTATCCTAAACTTTACATGGAATTATTAGAAAATATTTACTTAGAAATATTACAATGAGACCATTCAGGAAAAATAAAAGGAAAATGCAAGGACATATAGCTTTGCAAATGCCCTTATCCATCTAAGTCTACCACATATTAGGTTCTTATAATTTTTGAAAAAATTTTCATATATGTAAAGGGTAGATTTTAAAGGTCCTCAAGTTTTGGAACTACCACATTTTTAAAAGTAACGATTTTATGGCCACAATTGAACTTAAGTGAGGTAGCATGATTAGCCTTGAAAGGTGGTTGCCCTACAACATCCAAAGCTTACACAACGACCCCCCTCCTAAAGTCCTAAGTTGTCTTGGTTCTAACCGTATCTACTATACATTTATGATACAGAAAAAAAATAAAGTAAAAATGAAGAAAAAAAAAAACCAAATGACCCCCTTAGATGAGCTGCAACGAATATGTCAGTACAACATAAAACAAAGTAAAAGAATAATTGACTTAAGTATTGTTTTTGAAAAATAATCTTAATTTCAATAAATCTTAGAAGTTAGCTCTCTTGATGTCCCTAGTAGAGTTGCCAATTCTATCGAGCTTGAATTTTTCAATTTCTAATTTTAAAATTCATTTCCCATTTTCCGACTAATATTAAACCCTAATCCATTTAATATTAAACCTTAATTAGAGAAATTAGGAAATTCCGATTCTTTTTTCTAATTAAAAAAAAATTGGAGTTGCAAACTAATCAAAATCAAGAAAAAAAGAAATCGTAATCAATTAGCCAAATTAACTGTAATTTAGCTATTGATCTTTGATTTCAATTTGATAAAACCTAAAGAGTTCTAAATTCAGAAGCTAACTAATTAAATCCTAATAGGTACCACTATCACTTTTCTGAAATTGTGATTATTCTTCAAAATTATCATTTTTTATAATTTTAAGAAAAATAAAAACAAAAGAAAATAGAATAAAATATTATAAAAGAAAACCTAAGTTTTTACAAATTTTAGTGTCGTCTCGAGGTACCTACGTACCCATTAATCAAGATCAGATGTCTATAGTTCCTTTTGAAAACTTTAATGTGTGGATTTATTTTAATTTTTAAAATTGATCAACTTTACATTTTTAATTCATTTATTTATTTAAAGAAAATTCTACAAGGGCCCTAATTGTTGAGTATAAAAAAAAAAATTTCTCTAAAATGTCATAGTTTTGAAAAGGGTTTGTTATAATTTTTATTTTTTTTAAAAAAGCATTATTTTTTCTAAACGAGAAATTCTAAGGACCAAAATAAAACTTGCTAAGCCAAGATATATTTTTCTTCTTTTATCATATTTTAAAACAACGAATAAACAATTCTTTAAATCACAATATGAATAAATAAATAAATAATAGTAAAAATAAAAACTCACTAAGAAATTGAACCTGCGAAAGGATTAAGGTGTGAGTCGTATGCAGTGTTAACTTCGGGTTAGGCGGTATTGGCTGGGTATCGACTATGTTGCGATATGTAGTAGAGTTGGTGAATGATTGAGGGTTGATGGTATCTAACGTTGTATACCAATGTGTATAGGGAAGGCTGGGTAACTACGAAAGAGAGGGTTAGGTGACGTAGTTGCCACTACTGTCCAGCGTGTGAAATACTACTGGATGTCCGGGCTATCATGCTACTACGTTAGGGACTTACGTGAGGGAGAGTTTAGGATAGTTGTTTGTGTATGAATATTGGTGCAGATTGAACAGTAGCAAAGGAGAAGTTGCTATTGCATGTGATAGTTTAGAAGTTACTTGATGGTTGATTGGGGTTGGCAAAGACGAGAGAGAAGGTTAAAGTTCTATCGTGCTTACATAATGAGGCTGCTATCCCTATACAAATGAGTGTACAGCTGCAGAGTGCTACTGGAAGTTAGAGCATGATTGCTGATGGTGGACAATAGGGCTACTGCTCTAAGCATGTTTGCTGTTAGCTGTATTGATCACAAGAGAAGGCATGGCATTGTTAGAGTTGGTGTTAAGTTGCTGTTGGGTTCGGTGTTGCTTGGGTTGAAGATTATAGTGGACAAATGGGTCATGTGATGTGACATTAAGCATCACAGTGTTGGTGGTTATGATTGGGTTCATAGGTTATTTAGATGGTGTGATTAAGGTTGCTAGGTAATGTATGTTTAGTGAGATAAGAGTGGTTGCAAAGGTTGAGTTTGCTACTACAAGTTGCAGCAATGCTGGTCGAGGTTAAGAGTGGTAAGTGGGTTTACGACTGTTTTTCGCATAAGGATAGGGGGCTATCAAATTTAGGTTAACAGTGGGCAAGGATTATGGAAGTACAAGGGTATGGAGTTGCTAAACTATTGTTAACTAAGGGCAAGTTTTTGTTTATGAATGAATCCCCCTCTCTACTATGTTCAATCCCTATTTATAGAACTTTCACTTGAATCTTGTAAATCATTCTAGATCATTTCAAATCCTTTAGATAAGATTCATTCTAGATTTAAGTCTTCCATAAATCTTCCTATTATTAGATTTAATAATATCATTGTTATATTTGTGATTTTCACTTAAGTTTCATACACTAAATTGATTTCACCCTCTTTTGTTAGCCTTTCGGAAAAAGAATCTCAATGAAAGAAAAATAAAAGGCACATGTGTACCTTAAGAGATTTGAACCCATGACCTTAAATTAATCTAATGACAATGCTTAAGGAATTATCCGCTAAGCCATTAGCTTGTACCTTAAATTTAGTACAATTAAATTGTACTTAAGCTATGTAACCCTCTAAAATAAAGCTACTTGAAATAAGTTAAACCAAATTCATTAACTTTAAAACATTTTATTTTCTAAAAATATATTTCCCTAAAAAAAATCTTTATAATTTTTTTTGAGAATTTTCTTTTTTTATATATTTTTTTATCAAGTTTCAATTTTTTTTTTGAATTACGACCCTTGAAGAAACAAAAATTAAAACTACAAGAGGGCAAAAATTGAGCATCTACAGCTAGTTCATTGATTTAATCTTTTAGGTGTTGATTTATTATGTTTTCATTATTAATTAGAAGTAGATTTTATATTTTATATTACTTAAGAGTAGATTTACATTCTTTTATTTTAGTATATTATAGTTTACCTTTATATAGGTAAGACTAATATAGTTAAGAGCTAGTCCTAATCTCTGTAGGAACGAGTTGATCTCACTAGTCTTTCATTACTACCAGGTATACTTGCTGATAAATTGTGCTTTTAAAGTTTATGCATACAAGAGCATAACATGAAGTTAAATCCCTAAAAGTACACTTTTGGAGTCAACTCCAGTAAGTTCTTAGGCTTCATAGTAACCTAACGTAGCATATAGGCTAATCCAAAGAAGATCAAGGCTATTAGGAACATGAAGCCCCCTTCTTCGATTAAAGAAGTTTAGAAGTTCACTAACATTGTAGCCACACCAAGTAGATTTGTCTCTAGGAGCACAAATAGATGCATAGAATTCTTCAAAATCCTTAAAATTCCTAAGGGTTTTGAGTGGACTCCATAGTGTGAAGCAGCCTTAAAGGAGCTGTAATACTTCCTTAAGCATCTTCTAGTCCTCTCCAAGCTTATTCTAGGTAAGAAACTATATTTGTACCTAGCCATTAGTGACTAAGTACTCTCCTTGGCATTGGTTAGAGCAAAGGGGAGAGACTACAAGCTTGTATACTATGTTAACCATATCCTCTAAGGGCCTAAGGTTCGGTACACTAAATTTGAAAAGTTTGCCTAAGCCGTTGTTATCTCTACACATCGACTAAGGCCTTACTTTTAGGTGCACCAAATAGTTGTGCTAACAGATAAACTCTTGTGTACCTTATAGCAAAAGCCCAGTACATCTAGTCAGATGGTCAAGTACATGATAGAGGTAAGCACATACAGCATCCAGTATCAACCTTGAATGGCTTATAAATTATAAGTGCTAGCCGACTTCGTAGTGGAATACAAAAGAGAGAATGAAGCACTACCTGGAGATGATAAGCCAATGTGGACTCTCCATATTGATGGTTGATCTACTTCGATTGGTGGAGGTACAGGCTTAGTGCTCATTAGGTCGCGTAAGACTACTATTTGTTATGCCCTTAAGTTTAGGTTCAACATTAGTAACAAAGAATTTGAATACAAAGCCTTGATTGTCAATCTCAAGTTGGCTAAGGAGATCGATGTAGAGCACCTTAAAGTATTGTTAGACTCAATGCTTGTTGTCCAATAAGTCTAAGGTAAGCATGAGGCTAGGGACGACACCATGGTAAGGTACTTAGAGAAGGTAAGGAATCTCCTAGTTGAGTTCCCCTCATGGAACATCACAAAGATCCTTCGAATGGAGAACTCAATAGTGGATTGGCTATCCAAGCTTAACTTTACTAATCTATAGAAGCCCAAGGTGAAAGATAGAAAAATTTTCATAGAGTACTTACCTAAGAAGAGTACAATTCCGAGCACAATAGAGATTCTAAAGCTTGCAGCGGCACCCTTAGAGCCGGGTTGGATACACCCCATCTAGAGTTAGTTAGAGTAAAGCAAGCTCTTAAACAATGGGAAGGAGGTCAAGAAGCTGAACTACCATGCTACCAACTACACCTTAATCGACAATATCCTATACCAAAAGGTAATTAGTCTTACCCTACTTAGAGGCCTCTAAGCAGATGAGGGGCTATATGTCATGGAAGAATTGCATACCAATGTGGGCAACAACTACATTCATTCATAGGCCCTTTCTATTCGAGTTCTTCAGCTAAGATAATATTGGCCTATCATGAGGTAAGATGTTAAGGCCATAGCTTAAAAGTTCCCTTAATGCTAGAAGCATGCCCAATCGCCTACGCCCCCAACACTAATCTTTAACCCCTAACAAATCTATGGCCATTTACCTAATAAGGCATCAATATCCTTGGTGCTTTCCCTAAGGCCTTAAGAGGACGACAACTCATCATCATGGCTATTGACTACTTTACGAAATGGGTTAAGGCTAAGGCCGTAGCCAAAATCATCGAGAGGAGCATTGAATTATTCGTACAAAACAATATCCTCCCTAGATTTGGGGTTTCTCTTACCCTCATCATAGAAAATGGGCAACAGTTTGACAATCCCAAGTTTAAGGAATTTTGCGCTAAGTAATACGTTACACCTCATTTCACCTTAGTTACCCTTCCTTAATCTAACAAACAGGTTGGGAATACCAATCGAATCATCCTGGAGAGCCACAAGAAAAGAGTCAACTAAGCTCAGGGAAGGTAGTTAGATAAGTTACCCAACATTTTGTAGGGATACATGACTACCCACTACACTTCTACAGGCAAGACCCCATCCACCTAGTCTTTGACTTAGAGGTCATCCTCCCCATCGAGCTAGAACTCCCCAACATCTAGACTCAATCCTTCAACTATACCTCAAATGAATCCCTACTCTAAGCTAGTGTAGACATGATTGAGAAATGAGAGACCTCATTACAACTCAAGTGGCATCCTACCAGCACTAAATAGCTAGATACTACGGTTAAAAGATCAAAGACAAGGAGTTCAAGGTTAGCGACTTGGTTTGCCAAAAACTTAAAGCTACAGCCTAACATGAAGGACAAGGGAAGTTGGCCCCCAATTGGGAAGTCCTAGTTAGGGTTAGAGAGAACTTGGGGAACGAAGCATACATATTAGAGAGGTTGGATGCCGAGCTCATCCTATGCACTTGGAATGCCATAATCTTCGAGTCTACTTTGATTAATGTAAAATCTCTTGTAATGTTTTTTCTAATATCAATGAAAGTTCTATTCCCCAAGAATATTGAGCATTTTTATCTTTCTCACTCTTTTATTTTTTGTACTATGTCTTAGCCTTAGAAGGTAAATAAACTTCTAACTTACAGACCTCCTTAGACATAAGTAGGTCAAAATGCCATCGACCTAGTCCCCCTTGAGTAACCTCAATAAGGGGAAACACTCCTTACATAGTTAAGGAACTCCAGTTACTTAGGTAGGTTGGAACGCCATTTAACTAACCCCCTCAGGAGACCTCAATGAAGGAAACACCCCTTGCATAGTTGAGGAACTCCCATTTCTTAAGCAAGTCGAAACACTACTGACTTGACTCCCTTCGAGTAACCTCAGTAAAAGGAAACACCCCTCTTATAGTTGAGGAACTTCCATTACCAAGGCAGGTTGAAACACCACCAACCTAATCCTCCTTGAGTAACCCCTACAAAGGGAAACACCCCTTGCACAACAGAAGGACTACCACTGCCTAGGTAGGATAGAACACCACTAACCTAAATCTCCTTAAGTAACCTTAGCAAGGGGAAACACCCCTTGCTTAACTAAAGAACTCTCAGTATTTGCTAAAATGCCACCAGCTTAACCCTCTTAATGTGATTTAAACTATTAACAAACCACAACAGTCCTCTAAAAGAAATCAAGCATAGGCAAATAAGCTCTAAGCGTCAAACTATACAATAGCATACCAAAAGCACAAAGAAGTAGAAAGAACCAAGACCAAAAGTTCTCTAAAGAAAAATTATAAGTATTCAGGTTTAGCTTGCTAGCCCAATGCATTAGAAGGGGAAAGTAAATGCATAGAAAAAATAGAAAAGAAATAAACAACGATCGTCACTTCAGATCAATTAACTCTAGTAATTTTAAGAAGTCCAATGCCCCTATCAGTTCAAAGGATTGATCCATTTGAGTTACTAGGTCTTAAGTTACCTAAGCTTGAGCTGAAGGTAGAGGAGGAAGGGTTTATTGGCTTTAGTCAGTAGAAAGGTCGCCTTTCCCTTATTCTATCCTTGAGGCACCTTTAGAGATGACCCCCTACTAAGTTGCTAGGGTAAAAGTGGAGAAGGAGTTTCTTGTATAACCTTAACAATAGGAAGGGCACCTTAGGTTGCTTCAGCAATAGGAGTAGCCATCCTTTCTCTTTCTTTGGCTGCCCTTTCCTCTCTATACATTAGCTCATCTAACCAATCCAAAAAACTTAAGTTGAGGTTAGGATGATGCTTCAATGCGTCTCCTCAAATCTGCTAACCACACTTGATGGTAATGTCTTGATACTCCTTAACCCATTACTATGTTTTCAAGAAGCTCCCATGGCCTTCTCCTTGACAGCTTTACTAAGGACCTTACAACTTTCTAGATCGATGATCAGCTCCTTCATCTCCTCAACTTCCAGTTGCAGCTCCTTAATCCTGTGCTCCTACTTAACCTTTTAACCAGCCAGCTCTAGTGAAGTGTTTTTGGCAAGTTCACATTTAGCTACCTTCATCATTAGCTCGATTTGTAGCTTGGAGACCAACACGTTCAACTCGAGGTTATGCTGGTTGAGCTCCACCTTATCCTTTCTCTCCTCCTCTAGCTTTCTAGAGAGTTCATCCTTAGATTTTCACTCCTCTTCTAGATGAGCTTTCAATGCCTTAGCTTCCTTATCAACCCTCCTTTTCCTCTTATAGCTTAACCTCTAGAGTAACATTCTACAAATAGCAACGATGCAAATGTTGATTAGCCTTACGAAATTTCTTATGAATTTACTTAGAATAAGACTCTACCTCCTTTAAATCCTCTTATACACTAACCACATTCGATCAAAGATCCTTTACCTCTTCCAATAACTCTTTATAGCGATTGATCCATAACAACACCTGGCCATGGTACTACATAATAAGAATGACAATGTTAGCAACAAAAGGAAGACTTAGAAAAACACTACAAAAGAAAGTGACTTAGGTTAGCAAAGATATACCTGACTATTTAGGGAATTGAGCTAGCTTAACAACTTAAGAGGATCATTGAATTGGTGCCCTAACATCATCTCTAAGACACTCCAGTCAAAGAGGGTGAAAGACCCCATGGAGGCCTCTAAGCTGAGAGTCCGATGGTGCAGTGTTACATCACCACCCCAAATACCCCATTAAGGCCTAAAGGTCTTCCCCTTATATTGCCTAGTGGCTAACTCGGAACCACTGTCATAAAGTTGAAGGTTCCTAGGCTTATTACAAACCTACATATAGGAGTCTGGAACAGTCCTCTCCTTTTAGTACCTCTTTATGGCCTTAGCTTGGGCTCTTCCCATTCGACCTACGACAAGATAGGGATGGCCAAATAGGGGCCACTTTAATAGTAGCTCACCAAGCAGTATCAATAGCTTAGTCCCTTTTTAAGCCAATGCCTCCTTTCTCCCTTATCCAAGGAGCCTTCTCTTTTGGCCTACCAAACCCTCTGCAGTACTGGCTTTGAGTGTCTTCACTTTGTCCTTAGAGGGAGAGGGAAGAATCAATAGCTTTAGCTCATTAGTAGTAGCCTCCTCCCCTACTGTGATGGGCTCAGATGTAAGAGCAGTTTCAATTGTAGGGGAGACCATACTTAGAGGATAGGCAGCCACGAGCTCCTCGTATGTTTCGTCAATAGGAATCCCTTAAGGAAGGGAAAGTGGTTAAGTCTTGCTAATCTTGCTAGCCCTCGACACAAGGCCTATAACTTTGCTCTTGAAATCAATGGCCTTCTTAGCCAACTTATCCCTACCTTAATGTCCCCTCAACAGTTCTGGCCTAGAAGGACATGGCAACTCCATAGTCTTGGCTGGCTTCTCGCCTATAAAAGAACAAATAAATAATATCAGCATAAGGCAAGTGTATTATACTTACTCACAAAACTCTACTGTGACTAGCATGGGCAAGGAGGACCCTCCCATTCCTCAAAAAGACGCTTGATGAAGCATAATTTCAAGTGAACCCATGCTAGCATGACGAAAGAGGTTGTTTACACTAAGGATGGACCTATACCTTCCACCCATCTCTTTACCACAGCTTTCTCCATGTTGGGGAAGAGCTCAAAGATCGAAAATTTGAAGTACCACTCCATAGAAAGACAATAGATGAAGCATAATTTCAAGTGAACCTACGTTGGCATGATAGAAGAGGTAGTTTACATTGAGGGTAGACCTGTACCTTCCACCCATCTGTACACCACAACTTTCTCCATGCTAAGGAAGAGCTCAAAGACCAAAAATCTTAATCCCTTCTTGACAGGGGAATATTACTCCTCGTAGCTTCGAGGTCTAAAGATATTATGTCACGCTTATCAAAGTTTGCTCTGAAGTTTGACATTTTGATGATAGAAAGAAGAGAATGTGAGAGTTCTATTAAAGAAGAAGAAGAAAGAAATTGAAGGAGAAAGTGATTGTTGGTATCGCAATAAATGAACATGATAAGATAAGTTGTGAAAGAATTATATATACAACATCAAGGGTATTTATAAACAGAATGCTTAAGAAAGCAAATCAAAAAATTATAGGGATCCATTTAAGCATAAATCCCATAGTGCATGGCGACGTTGACACATGACCTTGTTTTGATCGAACAGCTACGTTTAAAAGGAAAAGCATCTGCTTCCACACGCGAGTCTATAGAGACATAAGAATTTTCATGTCAGATTAACTGTACTATAAAAGGACAATAAAGTAAGAATTTGAATAGTTAGCTTCCATAAGAAGTTTTCCCAAAGCCTCTTACCACGACTTAGATATTCCTTCTAGGTATAACTTGTTTATTTGACATCAGAGCAAGAGAAAAAAAAATAGGTTAGTTAAACCCGATGCTTAAAAGATTAGAAGACCTACTAAGCGAGTTGAGAGGGGTAGCTCGAGATTAAGTTTTAACCTTATATTATATATAACATGAGAAGATTGACATCTTTTTGAATAACTAATATTTTGTTAAATTTAGAGATCTAGGGTAGAAATATGAGAAGAATGGGGGGCCTTCAAAATGCAACCAAGTGAGACCTTAGTTGAGTATCTGCATTGGCTTAGGATTTTATGTAAAGATATGGCTCTTACAAAATTGCCCCAAAGTCTAAAGAATGTGCTGGATACATGGAAGAATGGGCTCAACACTCGATTGATGCTCTAGTACACCCTGTATACCATCCTCTTCTTAGGTGACCTACTGTAATACCCGAGGATATTTGACTAGTTCAATAACTCTACGATCGAAGCCCCTAAATTTAGGATACGAAGCTATGTTATCTGTTTTATTTCAAACTTTACAATAGAGTTAAAAAAGTTAGACAAAGTAATTTAAGTAAAGTCAATTTCTCAAAATAAGTTATATAAAAATATTAATCTGAGAAAAACATTAATTTATCGATAAAACCAATAATCATAAAATTCGAGCTTTTAGATATAGCAAGATGTTAGAGATAAGTTAATTAACTTATAAAAATAATAAATGAAGTTAAATTATAGATAATATACATATATTACATGTGACATATATTTTAGGTATTAAATATATACATATAATAATAATAAATTATCAAAATAATGGAAAATTAATTAAAAAAATTGCATGGATGAGTCAACACTTAGTTAATGAGGAAATGAAACATGGCACCTAGCGAACAGTGAAAAATAACATGTATAATTTTACTTTTTCATGCAAAAAAAAATCCAAAAGCCTATCAATAAGACTTCAAACCTCATTTGTAATGTTTTACAAACCTAAAAACACAAGAACCTAATTTTAGAAAATCGAAAAAAATAAAATAAAATAGAATAATAAGGTCGAAATGGGTTTGGGGTGGTTCATATACCAAACCATAACCTGAGTTGGAGTAGCTAAAAGGTCCAATAGAGTGTAGCTAGAGAAGGCTTTCTGATAAGGTACGGTGGCTAAGAGATGGTTAGAGCAGGGCGATTCAGGTGAACTAATTTTCTGCCCGTAATTTGTTAAATTTTATAAGAATATCAAATATTGTCAAATAATTATGAAATTTGGTTTTCTAGTATTATTTTAAGTATATATTTATGTAGTAATTTTACTTTAATTAAATAATAAGTGGAAATATGGGTTCCTTAAGAAAATACCCTATTTGGGTAAAAATTGAATAAATTTTTAAAAATATTAGATGAAGTTTTTTCAAGATAAATTTTTTTATGTAATACACCCAATATATATATATATATTTAATTTTGGTCACAATAATTTTTTTAAATTAGGCATGTTTACTATTTTTTTATAATTATTTTAAATAAGACTATTAGTTTTACTAAATTATTGAAATAATTAGTTTTCATGAAATTGATGAATAAGCCCCACATGTTTAGACTTTTGGATGTTTATGATGATATTTAGAATATTTAGTTTTCATCTCACTTGTAAAATTATTGATTTTCCTTAATTTTCTATAATTTCGAGCTAAAATCATTATTTTCGTAAAAATAGATAATAGCCAATTTGGCGTAATTGATGATCAATAACTAAACTATATATTTTTATGAGTCTATAGGATTTTTCATGAAATTAATCGGGCTCATATACTATTTATATAGTATTTTCCTAGTATAAACCTATATATTAGCTTAATATGTAATATAGTATTAGTACTGGTTAAATACTTGTCAAATTCACGTAAAATGAAGACTTTGAGTTATATAAAGGGTTATTGGATAAGTTTAGAAAGCATTATTTTTTGGGTTTTTAGTTTAGTACTAAAACTTACTAAGGTCAATTTCAGAGTTAAGGTAACATACAAGCAGGTCGTAATGCGAAAGGGTATTTTTGGGTTTTTGAAAATATTGATCAATCTTGTTTCTTAATATATATTAATAGTACTCAAAATAACAATCATGAAAATATAAAGTTTACTGAAATCGAATGAGAAATGAGTAAAATATGATCAAATAAAGTTTGAAAACGCGGAAATGAAAACCTTATAATAGTTCGGGTTCAACCTATATTTGATTTGAAGACTATGTCATGTTTTCATAGGTGTGACAAGTAAGGAAGGACCACGTCGTGAAGTTTAAGATTTTACACTATTTCTAAGGCCAGGTAGGTGGATCTAACCTATACTTAGAATAGATATATTACTACTCATAACATGTCGTGAAGTTTAAGATTTTGTACTATTACTGTATCTAGGTTAAACTGTTATATTGCTATGTTGGGTGGTAATTTGTGTTTACGAATGATTGTGCTAACCAGGGAAGTTGAGTAATTGTTTACTTAATCTTTTGGGTGTTCACCCAAGTGAACCCTAAGTAAGATACTAGGATTCTACTAGGGAGAGTTCGAAAACCAAAATTAGATCATTGAGATGAATAAAACTTAAAGATTAATTGTATCGATTGATATTCTTGAGTTGTTATTGCATATCATGGCATGGTATGGTATAGCACAAAAGGGGACCTATCGGTCAAAAATTTTAGAATAAGGTTTCCAAGTGATCATGGAAAAAACATGACTTTGTGAACTTAGTTTTTGAAAGCAAATAGATTGCATTGCCCAAACATTGTTACTATTTTGATAGTCAAATTTGGTAGACTATAATATGTGGTCAAATATTGCAGTGTTACCACTTTGATTTGGTGAACTACAATGTGTAGTCTAATTTTGTAAAGCAAAGTTGGGGGGCCTTACTCCCAAACAATTCCTTATTGCCCTAGGTTCCTCGACGTTGTATCCAAATGCCCGACTATATCGACTAACCGGAAAATGTTTGGAGGGCATAGGATATTAGTATCGATGCATGCCACATACATGAGCATAACATGCTGCATTACTAGAAGTAAATACCCGATTGGGCGGATACATATGTGATGTTGAACCTGCAGGTTATGATTGAAATGTTTTAGTTATGATATGTAATATTGTCTATCATATTGTCTACCATATTGCCTATATTGCGTTGCATGTTACTGACTCTCACTCAGCTTTAGTAGCTGAGAGAATAAAATGTTTTATCCTCAGGTTAATAGCATCATGAAGGGCCTAACATTAAGGAGGGATATATATACTAAAGAGTGTGAGTTGGAGTTAGCGACTTTTGTATGAAGCTTGTATTAGGTCAGAGATCCTATTACTGTAAAGACGATAAAGGAAAAAGTTGGTTCATGTTTTGATGTAAATATTATGTTTCACAAATAAGTTGTAATAGGGAATCAAACTAAACTCCGGTAGAAACCCCTTTATTATATAAACAATGTTGTCTTTTGGTGAATAAGTATGTTGAATTAAGTTTTCAATAGGTATTCTTGTGTGATGGTGCATCCCGTACTATGCTCGGATGTGACATCCTTTAGGTGGTATCAGACCATTAATTAGGGATCATGACCTTTAGGCACGTGTGAGATGTGTGGGTTAGTTAGGTAATGAAGAGTCATAGTTTAGTAAAACAACTATAACAGTTATCCAAAAAGTTTTATGTGATGTTTAGAAAGATGATTTGTAGGGAATGTAAAATATCACAAATGAGCTGTATATTTTAGGAGCAAAGAGAAGGTCTATCACAACAGCCTCAATCCAACCCCAAGCAATCACGACATATGAAGGAATTAGCACAATAGTTTACGGTTGCATTGGCAGAAGTTGGTGGAGATGGAGACAAGTCAGCTCAAGTACAATGAATAATGAAACCATTTAATGAAAAGAATATTGATCCCTTGATGGTAAAAGAATGGGTTAACTCAATGGAGAAAGTCTTTAAAGTACATGAAATTGAAGAAAATAAGAAAGTTGAGATAGCTATTATTTTGTTAGATAGAGATACAAGTAATTGGAGGGAGGCAAAGAGATGGAGTTTACCAGAACCAATTGGTTAGGCTATATTTAGAGATATATTTCTGGAATGATTTTTTCCTAAGTGTGTAAGAGAGCAAATGCATGAAAAATACTACAAGCTAAGACAGCGGAGCAAGACAATTGAAGAATATGAGAGAGATTTCAATAAGTTGTTGAAGTTTGTTCCTAAAGCTATGTGAAATAATGAGATTTCTAAAGTTGAGTGGTTTAAGGTAGCTCTTGATCTTTATTACTGGGAAGAGTTAAAGAGGAGTAGGGTGAAAATATATACTGATGTTGTTAATGAAACTCATTTGATAAAACAAGTTCGTAATCTTCGATAAGCCATGGATGAGATTGAGAATAAGAAAAGGAAGCAGGATGTTTGTTCTAGTAGTAAAAGTAACATAGCTAAAGGAAAGAAGGTGATTCAACCCACAAAAGGAAACGAAAGGCCTTTATAAAAAAGACAACCTTGTTGGAAGTATAACGATAAGCATCGAGCTTGGGAATGCCTAGAATTGAGAAGGAAGTGTTACAGATGTAGCGAAACTGGACATCTAGCCAAGCAATGCTGTAACCCCAATCCAAGAGTTAAATATTGTTACTGATGCCATTAGCAAGGGCATGTTGTTCAACATTGTATAGGATAGTAATAGGAGAGACCAATTCAATAGAAAAATTAAACTAATGAATCAAGATTGGGTAATAGAATAAACAACCTAAAAGAGATGAACCCAGGCTCAGAGAGCAAGGTAAGGTTTATGCTTGCACTGTCCAACGAGATGAAGCTAGAGATCACCAGATTATAACAGGCATGACCTTTGAACTTAATAATTTAAATTATTTGAGTACTTAGTAGCTAAAAGTTGATAAATAAGAAATGCTTAAAAGTAGTAATATAGTAATCATAAGAATGTTTTAGGACTAGTATGTATAGGAGATGGTTATGCTTATGTGTATACTCTGTTTAATATTAAGGCAATTCACTTGCATATATCAAAAGAGTACATTGATAGAAATAAACTATTTATAGAAACTTTAGAGTAAATTGTTACAACCCCTGTTGAAGGAGAACAAGTGGTGCAACATAAAGTGAATGATAAGGAGTGTGAATCTAGATACTCATGAAATGATTATATAACCAGTTATCTTAGATATATAAGGATTGAATGTAATACTGGAGTTAAGCATCGAGCAAATGTTAACTATCAGGAAAAGATAATAGCATTTAAGTAGCCTTATGAGAAGGGAATTACAGAAGATTTATAGAAAGTTAAATGTTAAGAGAAGTTGTAGAAAGAAAAAGAACTTATGAGAAGGAGTAATGCAGATTCTGAAGATGATATGTATGTTATAGTGAATTAAGTAAAAGTTATTATTGGAATGAATAGAATAGTAAGAAATATCGAAGGTGGATGATCATGAGCGAGCTTTGAGAATAAATCAAAATTTTATTTGAAGCATAATCAAAGACCAATTCAAGGATTAATCTTATATTGAATGAAATTGTGTCCATAAGATAATAGCTAATGATAAGATTGAGTCAAAAGATGATAAATTATGTGAAGTTATTAGGATATATAACTACAAAACTATGAGATATATACCTTTCATATACCCTTGGCACATGTGATAAGCAAGAATAGTATGGCAAATCTATGACTTCCGTGACTCATTTTTTAAGTCTCATATCTGTTATAACTCCCATGTCTTTCATGACAAAATTTTCTATCTTTGTGAGTCCTATCGTGTCAATTGTCGATCAGAAAAATGTCCAGTGTCATTGTAAGTCTTCTTTGTCAAAGAGTCATGTCAATTCATGTTGAATCCAGTTGAGTCCACTTAGTTTGAGTCATTCTCTATCTCTTTAATGTACAAGTTGGTGGAAAGTTTAAATTTGCCAAACTCATTTTTGTGGATATATGTGTTAACTATAGGAAGTGCCCAAGATCTTAATTATGACCATTAAATGACGACTGTAGTATAAAACTTGTAGACATAAAGAAATTGAATTGTTATATGACTTAAGTGGAAATTAGGACTTAGACAATGCATAAGTGATAGCAATGAGCTGAAAGGACATGCTGGCTCGTAATGGGACAAATAAGGAAATAATGGGAGGAATGATTATAAATTCTATAAGACTAACTAATACAAGAGTCTGAACCAACTGAAGGGATGAAACGAGAATTAAGTAGAGATACTAGTTTGGATAGCGACAAGGAATGGTACAAGAACATGTTAGTTCGATATGAGCATAATAAGGGTAAAAACATAAGCAACAACAGATGATTGTGGTATTTCAATAAGAACATAATGAAGTTACAGAATGAACTAGATACTATTAAAAAGACGACTTGAGCAAAAAGGAGGAGTGAAACAGGACCAACTATATTAAACTTATATAGCAAAAGCTGGAAATACAAGATGAAGGAAGTAATGAGATGATTAAATCAAACAAAAAGTTCATGAATTGTTAAACTTAAGGTTAAGATACAGGAGTTAGTAGTAAAAGGGTTTCACCTTTAACAATAGTTGATGATTATGATGTAATGTGGAAATCAAAGTTGTGCAGTAGAAGCGCAATCTCAAGTTACAAGCATCAAAGTCCTTGATTGTGAAAGCTTCGAGAACAAAACCTTTTATAAGGGAGGTAAGATGTAATACCTTAGGATTTCCAACTAGTTCAATAACTTTAGGATTCAAACTCTTAAATTTAGGGTATCGAGCTACATTATATGTTTTATTTTAAACTTCACAGTAAAGTTAAAAAAGTTAGATAAAGTAATCTAAGTAAAGTCAATTTCTCAAAATAAGCTATATAAAAATATTAATTTCAGAAAAATGTTAATTTATCGACAAAGCTGATAATCATAAAATTTGAACTTTTAAATATAGCGAAATATTAGAAATAAGTTGACTAACTTTAAAAAATAATAAATGAAGTTGAATTATACATAATATACATGTTTTAAATGTGATATACATTATTTGTATTAAATATATACATATAATAATAATAAATTATCAAAATTAGGGAAAATAATGGAAAATTAATAAAAAAAATTGCATGAATGAGTCACCAAATGATGTGTTAAGCTAGGATTAATTGCAAATGATGAGTCAACACTTAGTTAATGAGGAAATGATATATGGTACCTAAGGAAAAGTGAAAAATGACATGTATAATTTTGCTTTTTTATGGAAAAAAAATCCGAAAGCCTATAAATTGGACCTGAAACCTCATTTGCAATGTTTTACAAACCTAAAAACATAAGAAAATAATTTTACAAAATTGGAAAAAAATTAAAATAAATAAAATAAAAATAAAACAAAATATAAGGTCAAAATGGGTTTAAGGTGGTTCATGTACCAAACCACAACCTGAGTTGGAGTAGCTTGGAGAACCAACAGAGGGTGGCCAAAGGAGGCTTTCTAACAAGGTGTAGCTGCTAGGTGGTGGTTGAAGCTAGCCGGTTTAGGTAAGCAAATTTTTCGCTCGTAATTTGTTAAATTTATCAAAAATATCAAATATTATAAAAAAATTATGAAATTTTGTTTTCTCGAATTATTTTAAGTTTATATTTATTTAGTAATTTTATTTTAATTAAATAATTAGTGGAAATATGGATTCCTTAAGAAAATGCCCTTTTGGGAAAAAATGGAATAAATTTATATAAATATTAGATGATATTGTTTCAAGCTAAATTTTTTTTATGTAATACACCCAATATATATATATATATTTAATTTTGGTTACAATAATTTTTTAAATTAAGCATGTTTACTATTATTTTATAATTATTTTGAATAAAACTGTTAGTTTTACCGAATTATTGAAATAATTAGTTTTGGTGAAATTAATGAATAAGCCCTACATGTTAAGACTTCTAGATATTTATGATCATATTTGGAATATTTTTTTATCTCATTCGTAAATTTTTTTTTATTTTCCTTAATTTTCTATAATTTCGAACTAAAACCGCTATTTTCATAAAAATAGCTAATAACCAATTTAGCGTAATTGATGAACAATAACTAAAACACATATTTTTATGAGTTTATAGGATTTTTCATGAAATTAATCAGGCTCATATACTATTTATTATGTATTTTCCTAGTATAAACCTATATATTAGCTTAATATATAATATAGTAATTAGTACTGGTTAAATACTTGTCAAATTCACGTAAAATGAACACTTTGCATTATATTAAGGGTTATTGGATAAGTTTAGAAAGTGTTATTTTTTGGGTTTTTAGTTTAGTACTAAAGCTTACTCAGGTCAATTTCGGAGTTAGGGTAACGTACAGTCAAGTTGTAATATGAAAGGGTATTTTTAGGTTTTTGAAAATATTGATCAATCTTGTTTTTTAATATATATTAATAGTACTCAAAATAACGATCGTGACAATATAAAGTTTACTAAAATTGAATGAGAAGAAATGAGTAAAATATGATCAAATGAAGTTTAAAAATGTGGAAATGAAAACCTTATAATAGTTCGAGTTTAACCTATATTTGATTTGAAGACTGTGTCATGTTTTCATAGGTGTGACAAGTAAGGAAGGACCACGTCATGAAGTTTAAGATTTTACACTATTACTAAGACTAGGTAAGTGGATCTAACCCATGCTTGAAATAGATATATTGCTACTCATAACACTGTGTGCTGTTTGTTGCTATGTTGATTGACTATGGGTATATTTTGGGTGAATTGATATGCTACTATAGTTGATGTTAATGTGGTGATTTTGAATTAAAATAATTGTATCTTGGTTAATTTGTTATGCTGCTACATTGGGTAGTAATTTGTGCTTACAAATGATTATACTAACTAAGGAAGTTAAGTGATTGCTAGCTCAATCTTTTGGGTATTCACCTAAGTAAACTTTAAGTAAGATACTAGAATTCCACTAAGGAGAGTTCGAAAACCAGAATCAAATCACTAGGTTAAATAAAACTTAAAGATTGATTATGTTAATTGATATTCTTGAGTTGTTATTGTAAATCATGGCGTGGCATAGTACGACATAGTACAAAAAGGGACCTACAGGTCAGAAATTTTAGAATAAGGCTTTCAAGTGATCATGAAAAAAGCATGGTTACATTGCTCAAACATTATGACTATTTGATAGTTAAATTTGGTAGACTATAGTATGTGGTATAATTTGGCAAGTATTGTCACTTTGATTTAGTAAACTATAGTGTGTAGTCTAATTTTGTAAAGCGAAGTTTAGGGTCCTACTCCTAAGCAGTTCCTTGTTACCCTTTTTGAAAATGGTAGACTACAATGTGTAGTCTAATTTGGTCAGGATCCTACTTCCAGGCAACTTCTTATTGCCCTAGGTTCATGGACATTGTATCCAGATGCTTAACTATATCAACTAACCGAAAGAAGTTTGGAGGGCACAAGATATCAATATCGATGCATGCTACGTACATGAGCATAGCATGCTGCATTGCTAGCAATACATGCCTGGTTAGGTGAATGCATATGTGAAGTTGAACCTGCAAGTTATAATTGAAATGTTTTAGTTGTGATATGTAATATTATCTATATTGTGTTGCATGTTATCTACGCTCACTCATCTTTAGTAGCTAAGGGGATAGAATGTTTATCCTCAAGTTAATAACATCATAAAGGGCCCAATGCTAAGGGGGGATATATATACTGAGAGCGTGAGTCGAAGTCAGCAACTTTTGTATGGAGCTTGTACTAGGTTAGAAATCCTATTACTGTGAAGATGATAAAGGAAAAAGTAGGTTCATATTTTGATGTAAATATTATATTGTACACATAAGTTATAATAGGGAATCTAGTTGAACTCCGATGTAAAAACTCCTTTGTTATGTAAACAATGTTGTCTTTTGATGAATGAGCAAGTTGAGTTAAGTTTTCAACAAGTATTCCTGTATTATAGTGTATCCCCTGCTATGTCGAAATGTGATTCTTACTATCCCAAGTAAAGTTGGTGTAAATGTTGGAGCATAAGGAGGAAGGGGAGGTTGCATTAGTTATTGCCTTTATGGTAATAGTAGAGTCCTAACTTCCTCCTCTAAATTTTCAACATATACAAACTTTAGGATGGGGTTTAGCATTAGTTATAAGCCGGCGTGCAAATCATTAGCCAATTTTAGCTTAAAATCAGGGGGAGGGAGCACATACCTCTTTTAGCTACAATACAACAGGTGGTTGGGCCTTTGATTGGTAATACTTAGACATAATAGACATCTGGTTGTGTGGAATATGGAGAATTATGTGCTTATAATGATGTTTATGGCTTGTTGGCTGTAATATGAATAATCTATGTTGTAATTAGTTTATTGTGGTAATGATGAAGGGGTATCTATACAAAATTTTAAGTATTGTAGATAAGATCATAGTAAGTATACAGCTATATTGGTGATGAGCTAAATGATCGGCATTAACACCACAATTGATTACAAGGGCATAAGGGTAACATTTGAAGCCTTAAATGGGGCGACAACAGAGTTTAAGGGTAAATTTTTTACATTTGACACTCAAGGGTTAAGCTCTTTTGAATTGATCTTTGATATAAGATAGCTAAATGCAATTGAAATAGTTTAAGAAAAGTTAAGCATCAAAAAGATTCTGGTAGTAAATGAATTTCCAGATGTGTTCCTTGACAAATCATCAGATCTATCACCAAAAAAGAAGTTGACTTCGTTATTGACCTAATGCTCAAAAGTGAGCCAATTTCCAAAGCACATTGTTATGTGTTACTTTATTTTATTCTATTTCGAGCCTTAAGAAATAAAGCAAGTACTAACTGGGCATTTGTGTTCTTCAAAGTAGCTATCATACTAGTTGTCTATGGTAGAGTCTACTTAGATTCAGGTATTCTTGTCAAGAAATGTGTATATCAGTTGGTTAGTTTAGGGATAATGTGTATTGTTTCGAGATAATAGCGAGAATCTAAGTGCTCTATGTTTTTGTTGTAGGTACAAGATCGAGTTGAGAGAAGATGATTGGCTTTAGTGTAAATGCGAGAATTAGAGATGATAGTAGTAGTGTTGTCCACCATGGTTAACAACCCAAAAACACCTCGAGGAGATTTGGTGAGTAGTTTAATGAAATGACTAACTTGATAGCCAACTTAACTCGAGATGTTCATGCATTAGCCTCTCGACCTATTGAGGTCATCTACAATACCCCTTAAGCTGCCCCCAAAGTTGGTGCAACAGCCGTAATGCTCAACCTACCTAAAGGCTATTCTTCACTCAATAGGACCAAGGTAGAGGAGTAGGAAGACATGTACGAAGGATGATAAACCTAGGTTAAGTGGATGAAGAAGATGAGGAAGAGTACAATGAAGTAGAAGAAAGAGCATGTGTACCTAAAGTTTTTGACCATGTGAAACTTCAAATTTTGGGCTTCAATGGTTCTAAAGATGTTGATGATTACCTTAATTAGGAAGAGAAGGTAGAACGAGTTTTTGACTACTATCAATATGAAGACTATGATAAGGTGATAACTACTACTATTGAATTCTTAAAGTATGCTGCAATGTGGTTGAGAAATTTTTAGACCATGAGGAAATGAGTAGACATAGAGAGATTAGTACATGGCTAAAGATGAAAAATGTTCTTAAAGCTAGATTTGTGATGGACACCTATCTATAGGATACTTTTACTCAACTCCAAGAGCTAAAGTAAACGAACCATACTATTGATGAGTACATGTGATAATTTCAAATGCTTACAATCCGATATGAGGTTAGTGTACCCTTAGCCCAAACAATATCTAAATTCTTGACTAGATTGAGAGCAGAGATCCGAGAAGTAGTAGAGCTATAGCATTTTGTCACTTTGGATGAGGTTATAAGAATTGCTCAACGTATGGAAAGACAGAGGAGGAATCGGCCGATCTGACATCCAATGAGCTGACCTGTGTAGACTAACCGACCTGGCCAACGAAGTCACCAAGCTCAATACGACACTAAGCTAAATAGATGACCAAATACGATGACTGAGCAAAGGAGTTGACCTAGTCATAATGAAGCATTGAAGAAGACATTTGAGAAAGGATATGGATCAAGGTGAAAGCCTAACCAGATCAAGTGCTTTAAATATCATGAATTTGGGCACATAGGTGCCTAATATTCGAATAAAAAAACCATGGTCATTAAAGGTGAGCTTCTGAAAGTTGAAGTAGATGGTACGAACAAGGAACGTAAAGAAATAGAAGAATTAGAGAGGGCCACCAAGAATAATGAGGAACTCATCAAAGAGGATGTATTTGTTGAAGTACTAGACAAGCTAACTTTAGTTGTTAGATGAACCATGAGCCTTAAGCCATCTATTGAGGAGGAGCAACAAGAAAACTTATTCCACATCCCGTACAAGGTGAATAAGCAAGTGTATGCGCTTGTTATGGATAATAAGAGTTGCACCAGTTGTGGATAATAGGAGTTGCACCAATGTTGCATTTGTTGATTTGATTTGAAATCTCAAGTTGTCAACCATATCGCACTGAAGGCCATATAAGTTGTATTGGCTAAATAGAAGGGAGCAATATACATTAGCCAATAAGTAATGGCATCGATCTCAATTGGGAACTATTTTGATGATTCTTTGTGATGTGCTACCCATATGTGCATTTCATATGTTATTAGCTCGACCTTAGCTATCTGATGGAAAAGTTACACATGATGGATTGAGGGACACATATGCATTTGAGAAAGATGGGAGGAAGATCATTTTGAATCCTATGATCCCTACCCAAGTGAGTAAGTTGTAAGCTAAGTTAGCTTGAGGATCCAAAAAGAGCCTTGTTCTTAGTCGATCCAAGCTAAGAGAGATCATTCGATTGGATGAATTGACCTTTTCATTAATAAGAAGATTGTTTGAATTGAAGGATTAAGTCGTGTTATCAAATCAGGTCTAAGAGCTACTTGATGAGAATACCGACTTATTTTTTGAGCAATTGCCTAAAGGATTACCACCTTTTCAAGGAATTGAGTACTGCATTAACTTAATACCCGATGTTGCCTTCCCTAGCAAGCCTACTTATCAAATGAATCTCTAGCAAGCAACTAAACTATAGAGACAAGTCAATGAGTTCTTAGAGAAGGATTATGTGAGAGAGAACCTAAATCCTTGTACTATATTAGCTTTGCTTATGCCAAAGAAGGATGGTACTTAGCATATGTGTTTGGATAATAGAGTTGTTAATAAATAGTAATTAAGTATAGATACCCAATCCTGAGGTTAGAAGATATGCTTGATGAACTAAGTGGAGCTAAAATTTTCAGCAAAAACAACTTGAAGTCTGGTTAACATCAGATTTGAATGACACCAAAGATGAATGCAACGCTGCGTTTAAAACTCGACTTGGTTTTATGAGTAGTTTTGGTAATGCCCTTTGGTTTATCCAATGTCTCGAGCACTTTCATAAGACTAATGAGTCATGTACTAGGGAATATAATCAAAAAATTAGTTCTAGTATACTTTGATGATTTCCTTGTATACAATGGTAACTCAGTGAGTCATATTGACTATCTCCAAACTATATTTTATGTGCTCCAAGTTGAGAAATTGTTTAGAAATTTGAAGAAGTGTTGTTTCTATCAGAAGGAAGTGATCTTCCTTAGATATGTAGTTAGGGGAGGAGGTCTACAAATCGATGATGAGAAGATTTGAGCTATTGTTACTTGGTCGACCCAACTACCTATGCTAAGGTCAGGAGCTTCCATAGTTTAGCTTCCTTTTATTGCCATTTCATTCAAGGTTTCAACAACATTATTACAATACTCACCAAGATGACAAAGAAGAATTAGAATTCAGATGGAGAGACAAAGAAGAGATAAGTTTTATCGAAAGGAAGAAAAGATTGACCTTTGTACTTGTATTAACCCTACCTAACTTTGAGAAGATATTTGAGCTTAAATGTGATGCATAACTTATTGGAATAAAAGCCATGTTGATGAAAGAAGGCTATCCTATTACCTATCATGGCAAGATTGAAAGGATCACAATTGAACTCCTTGCATGATAAAGAACTCCTTACATTAATCCGAGCACTCTAAGTATGGAAATATTATCTTCTACCAAAAGGGTTCGTAATGTACACTAATCATCAGTTGTCAAGAAGGTACACCCTTCTCATTGAACTACAAACCAAGTAGTTAGGGTTTGCAAGCATCAAAGAACAATACCCTTAAGACCCTCATTTTGGTCCAATATATGAGCGTTATAAAGAAGGAAAGATAGTAGATGAATATCATATATAAGAAGGTTATTTGTTTTAAAGTGGCAAACTCTGTATATCGACTTATTCCATTAAAGAGCTGTTGATGAAAGAAGCTCATAATGGAGGACTCTCTAGACATTTTAAGGAGAAAAAGACTTATGAATTCTTGAATGACCGATTCTTTTAGCCTAAGATGAGGCAAGATGTGCACCATATTGTTAAGAGTTGTGCAACTTATAAGAAGGCTAAAAGCCAAGCTGAGCAAGGGAAAACAATGCCTCTATTAGTCCTAATCATACCCTAGGTTGATTTGAGAATGAATTTTGTCCTCGAATTACCCTGAACTACCAAGGAAAAGATTTAGTAATGGTCATTATGGATAGACTCAGCAAGATGGCATACTTTGTGCCTTGTATCAAAACTAACAATGCTTTGACTATTACATTTCAGTTTTAGTAGGAGATCGTCTACTTGCATGGAGTGCTTAGGAGCATAGTGTCGGATAGAGACTCAAAGTTTTTGAGCCATTTTTAGAGGACTCTGTGGCATCGAATGGGAACTAAGTTACTTTTCAAAACTTCTTGCCACCCCTAAGCTAATGGCTAGACAAAGGTTGCTAACCGCACTTTGAGTTCATTACTTTAAGATAAAGTAGGAAAGAAATTGAGAAACTAGGATATATGTTTACCCATGGTAGAATTTGCTTACAATTGAATAGTACACGATACTACTGAGTAGACACACTTTGAGGTCATTTACGACCTCAATCCTAAACTACCCCTAGATCACCCACAACACCCATGGCCGAGTAAGAAGACCTCGAAGCTAGAACCAAAGCCTAATCTTTTTAGTAGAGTTACTAGATAGTTGCTCAATAGATTAACCCAACTGCCAAAAGGATAAAGGCAAAAGGGAAAGAACAAAAGGCAAAGCAGTTTCAACCTGGCGACTTAATATGATAGCACTTAAGCAAATAAAGATTTCCCAACAAAAGGAAGAACAAATTATTTGCCTAAGCTAAAGGGCCATTTAAGATACTCAACAGATAAACAACAATGCTTATTGATTGGAAATACCTAAAGACTTCAAAGTTTCTGATGTGTTCAATATTACCAATCTCAACCTACACCGATCTGAGGAAGAGTAGAACGAAGACTAGTTGGATTTGATCCCAAATCTCAAACAACATAGAGGGAATAATAGGAATCTAAAAATTAGACCCTTGACCTAAGCTCGAGCATAAGGACTTGAGAGCATAGCAAAGTGCATCCTTTCACCCTGACCCACAATTGAGGAGTTCTAGCTGCTTCTAACTACCTATCTACCGCAGATGCCAATATAAGCACCTCCCTTTTTATCAATAGCTAAGTACCTACCTAAGGACTACTCTACTAATAACTTGACCAACTTGCTACTTAGCTTAACCATACCTATTCTGACCTCTTAACAGCATACCCGAGCTAGCATCACCTTAGAGAGCTTGCAAATCAGCTCAACATCAACCGAATTCAACCATACCTTTTTTTCTGCTTCTATAGAGACCATCTTAGTGAATATCCGCCACGTGTCCTAACCATCTACCTATAGGAATTTGCTAAAGAAGCTTTTCTATTCTACAAATTTATTTTATACCCTTATCTATTTCTTGTATTTTACTTAATTTAGGACAATGATCTTTTGTCTTTTCCATATCTAGTAGGTTGTCCTAATATTTCGAGTACAAATACCTTCTTGTAAGTAGTCGCAATCATCATCACCATCGAATATATTGAACTTTCTCTTGGTGGTAAGCTTCTTGCTTCCTACCTCTTTAACTCTTATCATATCCCCTAATTAAGGTTAGCTGGCAAGTAACCTCATTGAGCTATTCATACATCATATTGAGCTAGTTCGTGAGTCTCTAAAGGTTCCTTAATGCATCATATCCTCGGAATCATTCATGGTTTACTTGTTCCTCTTTTTGTTTCTCATGTTCTCAATCTAACATTTTGAGCTTTCTACAAGCTTAGACCCATTCCCGATATTGCTACCCTTATTTGTCCTTAATGTCTCGTATCATTACTTATATGGGCAAAGGTGTAAGATATGTACTTATCACAAGAGCCTAAAGTATCTATTTACATAAAAAAGAATTAAATATGAGACAAAGGTATTGGCTTGAGTTAATTAAAGATTATAACTTGGGCAATAACTATTGTCTAAGCTAGGTAAATTACATAGTTAATGGATTAAGCAAGAAAAATCACACAAAAGTTGCTTCTCTTCTCACTGACCAAAGGAATTGATTAAAGAATTTCAAAGGTTGAACTTGGAGTTTGCCTGGCATGAGGCAAATGCAGAACTGTCGAGCTTGGTAGATGAATGAACCCTAATTGAAAGAACTAAAGTAGCCTAGAGGGATGACCTAACCTTAATGCAGGTCTAGGAAGAGATGGTAAGGGGGAAATATTCAAACTTCAAGATTGATGAACAAGGAGCTCTCCGTATGAAGGATATATTGTGCATATAGGATGATCCTGATCTTTGAGAAGAGATATTGAAGGAAGCTCATTATTTCAACATTACCTTTCACCTAGGAAGAACTAAGATGTATCAAGACATGAAGAAAAGTTTTTGGTGGAATGGCATGAAGCAAGATGTTGGCAACTTTGTGTTGAAATGTGATATTTGTTGAAGGGTCAAGGTGGAACATCAATGGCTTGGAGGGAAGTTGCAAACATTAGAAGTTCCCAAATGGAAGTGGGACCAAATTACTATGGATTATGTGATCGATTTATGATGGATGGCAACTAGATTTGATGCCATATGGGTGATTGCTTACCAACTGACCAAGATAGCACACTTCTTCCCCATCAACATGACTCACTCGTTGGAGAAACTGGCCCATATATACATATGGGAGATTATAAGGTAGCACAATGTGCTAGTAAATATTGGTTCCAATAGAGATCTCCGATTCATGTCCAAATTTTGGGTAAGATTGCAAAAGGTAATGGGAACTAAGTTATTGGTTAGTATTGCATACTACACTTAGACAGATGGACAATCAGAGAGGACCATACAAACTTTAGAGAATATGCTCCGGGCTTATGCTGTCGAGTTTAAAGGGAGTTAAGATACCCCCTTGCCTCTAGTTGAATTTGCATACAACAACAGTTACCACTCCACCATCTAAATGCCACCATGCAAAGCATTATAAAGGCAAAATATCCACTTGCCTCTAGTTTAATTTTTACACAACAATGTTACTATTCCACCATCTAAATGCCACTACGCAAAGCATTATATAGGTAGAAGTGTTGATCTCCATTATTCTAGGATGCTGTAGAGAAAGCTTTGTTAGTGCCAGATTTAGTATAAGTAATTGATAAAGTGGTGGTCATAAGACAAAAAATGAAAGAAGCTCAAGATCGACAAAAGAGCTGGGTAGATTTAAAGAGATGAGAACTTGAATTTCAAGTAAGAGATTGAGTATACTTAAGAGTAAGCCCAATTAAAAGCATACACCATGTAAGGAAAAAAGGTAAGTTTAGCTCGTGTTATATAAGGCCATTCGAGATTTGGGATTGGGTTGGAAACTTGGTATGTCAATTGTCATTCCCACCAGACCTGTTATGGATCCACAATGTGTTCCATGTATGTGTTTTAAGGAAACACATCAAATCTTGATCAAATAGTTGAGTTAGAACTAGTACAATTGAAGGAGAATTCAGCATATGAAGAACACCCAATTAAAATCACAAATCGTAAAGTATAGAAGTCAAGAAATAAGGAGATTCGATATGTAAAGGCGCTATGGAGAAATCACGAGCGTGAAGAGACAACTTGGGAGGCAAAGGCTGATGCGCAATGCAAATACCCACACTTATTCGAGGATCTAAATACATGCTTAAGTTTTAAGGATAAGACTTATTTTGAAAGGGAGAAAATGTAAAGCCCGTAAAGTTTATAACTTGGGGTAAAATCAAATCCTATCACGTCTGCATATTCTCTAGAGACAACAAAATCTTCTAAATTCAAATTTTAAAGGGCTAAAAAAGCAAAGAAATATGAGCCTAAAACATAAAAATAGCCACGCCAACACCCCCCCCCCCCCCCCCCAACGTGTACGTTGGAACTCTGGAATTTTCTTTTTTTTTTAATAATTTACGCAAAACTAGAATCCCTTAGGAGGATTGTGCCATTAACCTCCTATATTATGATACGAATGCTAGAAGATAATTAACAATAAACTTAAGAGCCAACAGGCTTGCTTGACCACTAAAGAATTTCCATAGCCAACTAAAAATTCGTAGACCTTGCACATTGCATGGATGGAAAATAGGCATGTGTATTTTACTTTGAATTTCTCCTTCCTTCTTGCATGGGAATGCTTTTCATGTGTCCTACTGCCAATAGTACAAAAAATAAACAAATAAAACTCTTCTACTCCATCGTGTACAAAGGCAATACGTAGGGGCAATCTCTTTTTCTTGGTCTCCAGCAAACAAGACCCCACAGTTGGAAACTTGAGTTTAACCTCAACAACCCACTTTGCTAGTTAGAAAGACCTTTCCTTTGCTGCTTTAAGATTGCTGCATGCACGTGGTCCTTCTCCCTTCCCTAATTGTTTCCTATAAAGCCAACTAAAGACAGCACTTTTTGGTTGAGAGGCCTCTACCCATTACTAAGGAATAAACACAACCCTTCACTTCTTTTTCCTCCTTCATCATTTCTTTATAGTATGCGTGTGAGAGAAAGAGATAGGACTGTGTTGAATATTTTTCTTTTCCCCTTCTCCCAAGCAAGCTTCTTCTGATCCAACAAGGAGTACACAACCTCAAGTCTATCCACTGTCATGTCCATTTTAAATTAAAGCATCCCACAACTTTCCACTATATATAGTCTTTCATATAGCAGATTTTAGGGGACAACATGCACCTTGATATACTTCTTCCCTCAAAGTCCTCTTCGTGAAGTAGTAGACTTCCATGGCTTCTCCCTTATCTTTATGCTAACACGTAGGCAGCTATCTTCGTCTTCTTTTCCTTCCTTACTACACTTGATTAGTACTGCACTTTCAATCTATTAACATCTTCATTATCAGCATTCTCCACCCTTTTACTGTCTACAAAGGAAGTCGGCAAGGAGTCGGAGTACCATCTTTGTAAAGAGTAACCGCGACTGCAGGGGCCATCTTGCAAGTGGTATTCTCTTCTCCCTTGCCGTCATGTCTTCCGTTTTTCATATACTCGAGCATGCCGCAGTTAGAGAGAGAGAGAGAGACCCTAGGAGCATGATTACTCCAAGGACATTAGGAGCACGGTAGAAACCGTATCCCTTCCTTCCCTTTTCCTCACTCAAAACACCTAGGAGGGACGGTGTAAATGTAGTATCCACATAGTTAACTAGGTCCTTGAACCTTCTTTTTCCTCTCCAGTCAAGCTATGACCTAAAATGAAAGTCTGTTGTTTCTTCCACCAAGAGCCTAGTCACCTTTCCTAATTTCTTTTAATGGACGACTTAGGACAGTATGTAATAACTTCCTACATTTAAAAGACTGAACCAAGAAAATCACGAAAGATAGTATTTTGAATCAGTAATTAGAGTTAAAAATGTAACAAACACATTTTCTTTAACTACATCTACATCCTTATAAATGACCACGCTTGCTGACAATAGAGATGACTTGAGAAACATCTTCATCACGCCTGCGAGCACTTTCCCTTGCTACGTAGAGGCTTAACAGAAGAAGAAAAAGGAATGATCTAATTTAGTAATAAAGCAGGTCTGTGACTTACGATCGCCAAAATACTGAAAGTTAGGGTAGAAAAACAAAGGGGTAAATCTTAGTTGTTACCCAATGCTTGGTCCTAAAAGAAAGTAATTGTGGGGACTGGAGGTAGCTTAAAACTGCTCGCTAAAATTATAAATTTCGATCAAAGCCAGAACGTGTAAAGAGATATAGGTATTTAACTATCTAATTGAATTAACCCCTTCTCTATGTCTATACTTATATGGCTATATTATCACTCCTTTATGATCAACTGATTATGACCAAGATTTTGACTTGCCCATCGACTACTATGATCTATGATTTTTTTCACCATGGTTGAGTGAGTTTCCCATAAACCCATGCTTGGTGGAATTTAAAAAATCTACGATAAATAAATGGTTATGTGAGGGAATTAGGGTGAGTTTGTGTTGAATGCCATGTGAAGATAAAATAATTTGTTATAGTGATTTGATTGCTGCATATAGATAGGAAATGAGATTGTTTGTGATGAATCGCTTCGATTCCAATGCAACTTATCCTTTTAGAGTTGGTTCTTGAACTAAGTTCTGACCAAATAAAGCATGGAGCCAACGAGTTGGATGCCACCTTTCTCATCGGGAATCACCGTGAGACCTTCTGAGTGCTCACCAAATAAATGGAGTCTAGAATAATTAAACTAACTAGTACATGCATAATGGATGGTTCTAGCTAACATATTACACAAAGGTAATGAAAGGTTTGTGAGGATTGCTATATAATTAGAGCATATTATATTTTCTTGTACAGTACGCTTGTACAACATGACCTTTCCTAAGCCTTAAGAGTTAAGTTTAGAGATCTTTGTTTAAGAGTAAGTATGGACTATTAGGCCCACTCACACACTACGCCTAGGACTTAGTCTTTTTATAGAAACTAATAAATTGTTTTTCATTAGTAATGGAGCGTTAAGCTCCTAATATGAAAAATAAGTCTAGGCATGATACTTTAATCTATTGTACCAACGATTCTTCAATCCTAGCTTTGAAGAGCATTAAATTTAAGCTGCATGTAGCATTAAGGTACTTTGCATTTGCTTAGCATACTGATTGTACATGCATTCATATGATTGATATCTCTTCGAGGCATGATAGTCTCATTATTATTGTCTTAACTAGTTAACCCAAATGGTTTTCAAGATTAATAATGGAGGCCTCGTTGTTCTTAAGCGCAATCTCATGGGCTTAAAACCATACTATAGAGTTGTTGATGAACTTGGTAAGAGCTCCTCTAAGTTTAAATACTTACCTTACTAAGGTTAAGGTTGATAATTTACAAGTAAAGCGTTCCTATTTGCATTTGAACCTCCTTAAGAGAATTCAATGTAATTCCTTTATCTCAAATTATAGGTATCGCTGTAGGGGTTATTTTCTAGCCTATTCCCAAGAAAATTGGCTTATTCTTGCAACTTCATAGTAGCATCCCTTTAAGCTAGATGCCTTAAGCTTATTATTATGCCTTGAACCTCGAATACATAATAAATTGCCACATGTAACCCTAAAGTCTATACGTTAAGGATTACGGCACTTAAATGAGTTTCTACCCGGATTTTAATTTGTAAAATCGTTCATTCATTTTTTTAAAATGGTTTAAGTTAATTGGATGCTTGGAAAATATATTTTGCAAGAGAAAGATTTGAAAACTAATAATCACTTAAAACTTCAAAACTATACTAGGGCTATAAGGGCCAAAACCATAACCAAAGTAAGTATCAAGTATCGTAAACTGATCCCAACCATCACAACAAAACCTAAGCCTAAAAGCTAACAAAGCCTACGAATAAACCAAGTTTAGATAACCAAACAGAAACCATAACAACCTAAATATGTATGAGTTTACATAGCATCCTTAGCAAACCAACTCCTAACATTATCTGCAAATCAAAACACACCATAAAATATATCATTAGCAAGTAGATCATTACCTGAAAAATAAGGGGGGAAAGGGAATGAGACATAAAGACTCAACATAAAACAACTATAGCCACATGCTTACATGTCATGCAAACCTGATCTAATACAACAACCAATACATTTAATATATATTAACTTTAACGATAAATAAGCAGCACGGGAGTACTCATGACTCCAGACCCTTCGGAGAACATCAAGGTCTGACTATACCAAAGTATACATTAAGGATTAACATGTATAACTAGCTACATTGTCCAAAACCAAATACAATACAAAATGAATATCAACAAAACAACCTTATGGAGTTTCCTAATGGGTCATCAAGCTACCTTAGTCATAATCCATCCATATCATATAGATTAAACTACTCCCAACATGACATCCTTTCACTCTCCATGACTATTTAATGTTATTCTCTCCATAGCACTGATACTTTTGTTACCCTTTGGATTAGGTAACCATACATAAACAACAAACTATTTTGTTTCAAAGCTAAGTTTATTTAGACCTAACACCAATACACAACATGTAAGGTCATTCCATACCTATAAGCGTAACCATATGAATCACAGTCGAAAGATGATCGAAACACAAATTGAAAGAAATGCCAAAGAAGATAATATTAGAAAGTTTGAAGCTTTTTATTTAATTGTTAGTTGTTACTTAAACCTATTGCTTTGGTCCAATTGTTTGATCTAATAGGCTTTAAGTTAGTAATTTACTTAGTGGCCCATTAAGTTAATAAGCCCATTTAGATTATTCTAAATCAGCCTATGAAATTATCCAAGTGAGTTAATTCAATTGGTTATCTATGTCTATTAAATCATCAAAGTCCATTAGTTAATTATAGTCTCAACTTATCAATTGAATTGACTCATAAGATGATGAACTGATTAAAGGTTTGATCAAACTAGTTTAGGGATGATTTGGAATCCCATTCAATTATAGGGCTTCAAACCTAACGTTACTCAATTAAAGTCAATTTATTTATTACTTGGTCAAACTAGGTTGAACTTCGGTTTGGTTAAACCAATTGGAGCTTGAACTAGTTCGATTCACAATGAATTGTGTTTAGGTTGGTTTAATCCAAGGGGAAAGCTACCCTAAGCCTTATTTTATGATTAATTAATTAGTATGTCAATTTATTATTTAGTTATGCTAATTATAATATTAAATATTATAATGATATCTAATCACATACTTACATATAAATTTGCCAATATTTACAATAACACCCTTGAATGCACTAACACATGCTCATGAAGATCAAAGCTAGTCTTGAATGGATTTTTATTCAAATCTTCAAGATCAAATTGGGAAAGATGCGTTTTTATTTTGCTAATTTGAATTGAGGATTTTAATTTATTGGCTCCAAATCTATTTGATTCGTTACTTAGTGAAGATGAAAGCTAGTCTTGAATGGAGTTTTATTCAAAACTTCAAGATCAAGTTGGGAAAGATGCATTTTTATATTGCTAATTTGAATTGAAGATTTTAATTCAATGGCTTCAAATCTATTTGACTCAGTACTTAGCTCAAATCGTCTAAAAAACATGTTTTTGACGTATTTCTTCAACTAAAATGAATCAAACACTTGAATATGCAAAGAATACTTTGAATTTCATGATAAACATTTGAATACAATGATGGACAACTTGAATATTTAATGAATAACATCAATTCAATCAACTAAAGCTACATATGGTACTAATCAAACAAATTACTATTTTAATGAAGAAGATATCAATATCTTTAAAGGCATCCAAATTTGGAAATTTCCAACAAGAACATAAATTAAACACATCAATGAATCATCAATTCAATAGCATAAAGTGCAATCAATTATAGAAAATTCCAATTCTTTACATTTCTACACTACTTAGCTTCAAATGATCATAACTTGATCAATATAACTCCAAATTAATCCAAACTTGATTCTACTTTTTAACTTATTCAATTACTTCAACAAGAACATGAATTCTCCAAGACAAACCCAAGTTTACCATGTCATTATATCTGACTGAACAAGCTATCCAGTTTTGCTCCATAACTCCAAACAATACTAGTTTATTTCATTTAGTCCTATCTTATTCATTTTAACTCCAAATTCATCTAAACTTGTTTTTATCCTTAACTTTTTCAATGAAATTCATTTTAAACTCATAAAATTTATATTTTTCCAAACATATATCAAGTTTACATCAAATCAACTAAAACATCTCCAAATTTGCTTAAAACACCATATATCGATTCTATTTTAACTCCTAATTGATTTCTATCAAATCTTTCATCATAGTTCCACTCCAAACACACAATTCACATTAAATTATCATAAATCCTAATTGAATCAAAACCAATTCTAATTTGCATTAAACTCATATTCATCACCTTACGCACCTTATACTCAATCACAAAACACCCATTTAAGCTTAAATTAGCAAATCCTCAACAAAACTGACACTACACCTATAAACACACATATACATAACCATCCATCAAATTTCTTTAACATCCATAATTAAAAACTAAATTCCACTTACCTTGATCTTGATTTTTTCTTAGAATCTCTCTAAACACCTAAATCTTCAATTAAAGCTTCTAAATACCCACTTCTAACTTTAAGCTCCTAATTTACTCACAAAACATCAAAATTAACATATGTCATCTTCATGAAACTTGTAGATCGACTCAAGATTTACAATATACTTGCATTTCAAATCAAAATATCCAAGTTACATGGGCTTACCCTCCATAGTCCACATGTAAGCCACTACTCCCAATCTTCAATGGCGTTCTTGATTTTTCAATACCTTAAATCCATCAATTACATTAAGATTTCATTAGTAATATATCAAGTTCTTAATCCAATATAGAAATCTCTAAGTTCTTACTTACCAATTGAACTTGGGTCTCTAGGCTAAATCCTTCCTAAGTACCAAATCCTCGCTTAAATCCTTGTATTCACCTTAGAAAAAGAAGAAAATGCACATTTAGACACACTCTAAAGTCACGACATTCAAAGGGGGAGAGAGCTTATGCTTTCTTACCTCCTTTTGATTAAAATTACACTAATTCTCGCTCCTCTAACCACCTATTTATACGAAAAGCTAAAATACATCGGGTCTTTAACTACTGAAGTACACTTAATAAGGGCAACTAAGTAAAATTAATCTTTATTAATACACATGCTAAAGACTAAGGGATTTTCACTATTAGGCTTTAATTAATTTAGCTCTTCAGTAAAAAGCTTTTAAGTAAAATAATAGTTAACTAGATTAAATCCTAAATATACCATAGCCAATTTAGAAAATTTTTATTTCTTTGTAGAAATTATTTACTTGAGTTGAAATATTTTCAAAAAAATTTCTATGGTATATTTTTGGGATATTTCACCCATATTTCCATCCAGTTTCTTGTTGAGGTCCTCCACCTGAGTTGTTAAGGATGTCACGGCATCAACCTCATATTTGCTCATTGCCTTAGGCTTGGCCTTAACATTTTCTAATCGATAATTATTGATTGCTATGCCTTTAATTAATGTCTTGACAACTTCAAGTGTTTTCGTATTGAGTATACCCCTAGAATTACACCGATCATCCGCCTTTTTAATTAATTGAGATCATTGTAAAATGTTTGAATCCGCATCCACAATGCAATGCCTTCGTGTAGGCATCATCTCAAAAGATCATTAAAGTGCCCCCATGTATCATATAGAGTTTCACCTTATATCTATACATCGGTAAAGGTATCATTCCTGAGTTTGGCAGTCTTGCTAGTTCATTCTACGTAGTGATCAATCCTCTCAAGTGAGAGGTTGACCACTATCTAGCCTTGCTCCTTAAAGAGAATGGAAATAAGTGCATCCTAATTGCATCATTGGTGGCCCTATTGATTTTGAATATGTCACATGTCTCTAGAAAAACTAATGAAATGAGCATTAGACTTCTCATCTTATGAGCCATCAAATTGCTCATGTTATTAGACAATTTGAAACACGTTCGACTTAATCTCAAAACTGTTGGTTGCTACTATCGATCTAACTATACTAGACTCTATACCTATGGGGTAGGTTTAGCAAAGTCTAAAATGGCTCTTGCAACATCTCCTTAGTTTCTATTGTTTTCCATTTCTTCAAATTCTATTTCTTCCTTTCAAGTTTTCAATGGTGAACACTGATTGATTGATTCAATGGTTTTTTGTGCATTTTATTTTTCCTAATTAAACAAGCACTTTCTAAGTCAAGCTCAAAAAGGCCCTTCACATTGCTCTTAGTCATACATTAAAAACAAATGAATGTTAGAGACAATTCAAATAGATAAAAAGCAATGACAAAACATACAATAAAGATAGTAGTTAAATTAATGGAATATATGAATTTCCTAGTATCTGTTGATAAGAATTTTCAACCTAAGGTATGACCTCCCACCAACCTAAGAAGTTTATTATACGACCTCATAGGTTAGAGATCCAACCTCTATTGGATGCCTTCATAACAACCCCAGACATTTTAAGGTCTAAACAGCTAAGGAGCATGGTCTAGGGTAAGAAGAGAGCTCAGGACAGTTGTAAGTAAGTTGAGAAAGTAGATAGGAGCTTGGTACAACTGTCAAGAGTTCAAATTTGAACATAGACATAAACAACTAGGGATCATTAAACAAATAACTACCCAATCCTCATCTAGAACTAGCCTCTTATTCCTATTAATCAAAAAGTGGTATATAAGATAAACGATCTTGCCACATGACAAACAGGCAAACTATAGTTCCCAAGAGCGGTTACCAATCAAAGCCTATAAATAGAGCTTGGCTACTAATAAAGAGACTTCTTCCGAAACCCCTACCTACTTATGCTCTCCTTTTGTTTACTTTTACTTTCACAACCTAACATCTTGCTCAAGCATCGAAATGGCAATGCTAGAGTTGCCCTAGCACCCCCTAGCCTAATTTGTTTCCTTTTATAGGCCATTCACTAGCTCATTAAGCAACTATCCCATTACTCTAAAATTAATTGTCAATAGTTTGGTGCTATCTGTTAAGTGGGGTGGAGGGAAGTAATGCCCCTTATGTGACTCGAGACGACCAACCAATAGAGCAACCAATACTAGAAGTGCTCTTAGTACAATTGACCGACCTCCTAGTGCAACTACAAAACCCAATATGTTGAATTAGTGCAAATCTCCCAATTAGAAGCTCTTTGTGTACAGTTTGCAAAGGAATTGAAGGAGGTCAAAATGTATAACCTGGAATTAAGAAAGAAACTCCAGGAACATGATATTGTATCTTCCTCAACACCACTTGAAGACTATCATTGTCGTATACAAAGGAAAGCCCTAATGGTTGATGAAAATGATCAGTAAGCATGGCTTGATGCTCTTACTGAGAGAAGATTTCAGCCAACACTATCATAAGCTCCAACTTATGGCTATGTCCTTACATAAAAAGAAGGAAAAATCAAGCATGTAACTACTCACTTATTGCAAAAAGATATTGTGGACATGCATATGTAGGATTTGGTGGATTACATTACAAAATTAGTAGGAAAATGAAGTTTGTATAGAGAGATCATGCCAAAAGGGAGGAAGTTGAGCCCTTTTATGTGCAAAGTTATAGAAGTGGTGCTTCCCTTAAGTGTTAAGCTACCTCAATTCAACACTCAGGATGGGAAGAAGGACACAAATGATCACCTCAACAAATTTCGAACCTTGAAGGAGTTGTACAAGATCTCAAATGTAATAGTTTGCAAGGTATTTCCTTCTACATTGAGGAAATCAATGAGTAACAGGTTCAGTTCCTCAAAAGTGGCCTCAATATCCTCTTTTGATCAGGTCATCAATGAGTTTAGATAGTATTTCCTAGCCAACAAGCCACGTACAAAGGATTCTTCACTATTAACTTCCATATGACAAAAGCCCAGAGAGAGCATAAGGGATCATATGCATTGATTCAATCAAATGATTATTGAAATTAAGAACTAGGATAAGAATGTTGCTCTCCATTCTATCTATTGAAGAGTCAAGGAAAATTCTAATTTTTTCAAGTCCTTAGTAAAGCACTTGTCAACCTCATTAGATAAATTCACCATAAGGTCAAAAAAGTTCATTCAATAAGAAGACCAGTTGTAAGCTCGTAGTAAGCTTGAAAAGGAAAAATACGAGAAGAGGTTGGAGAAAGAGAGAAGATCTATAAATGATCATCTAGGTTGAAGATTTGATATGAGAGATCAACTATGGAGGCCTCAAGGAGATCGAAAACACCTAATTCTAACCTATGTTGCTCACACGTCATTGAATCAGCCTATGTTAGATATCTTAATAAAGGTACAAAATAAAGGCTTTCTTACTTAGCCAAAATGGATGAGAGGTAACCCCTCTAGAAAAAATTCAAACAAATATTGTAATTTCTATGGTAACCCCTGACACAACACCGATAAGTGTACTCAGTTGAAAAATGCACTTTAAGGTGCTGTCCAAAGGGGGTACTTGAGAAAGTTCATCACTAACAAGGAAGAGAGGACATAATGCCCTACGCAAAAAAGGAGAATAGATCAATGACCTTGTAAAGAAGAAGGAAGAAATGATAATTGAGACTTAGTAGGGGTAGAACAATAATGAAACCAATACTAAGCTCCAAGATGGGTAATTAATGTGATTTTCGGAGGTCATAAAGAGAAAGCACGTTAACCACTTCAAGTGCAACAAGTTTTTTAAGAGATCAAGTATTCATTGTCCGTAGTAAGAAGCACAAAGTTGATGACATGATTATTTTTTCTAATAAAGATATGCAAGGGATACAATTCCCCCATTATGACGCATTGGTCTTCACTACTAGGTTAGATGAATTTGAAGTAAGGAAGGTATTGGTAGATACAGGAAGCTCCACTGATATAATTTTAAACATGCTTTCGACCCCAAGCGGCCAAAGTTAGAATATTATAAGATCCAACCCTCTAAGTACAACTTGTATGGATTCAATAATCAACCAATGAAGGTTCAAGGATTTGTCACTTTGACTCTACAAAATCAACGATTACAAGAATGTAACTAAGAAAGAGGTCAATTTTGTGGTAATAGTTTTCCCTTTACCTTACAATGGAATCATGGGTTGACCAAGTATCAACATTTTTAAGATGATTATCTCTACCACACACTAAAAAGCAAAGTTCCTAACCTCAATCAAGATTGGCATATGTTTTGGAGATCAACAATTAGCAAGAGAATTATATCTGAAAGCTCTAATGACAGACTAGGTGTACTAAATTAACAAGGATTAGATCATCATTTGTAGATCAGGGATGAACTAGTAGAGGAAACATTAACTATCCAATTAGTTGACGACCTGGAGCAAACCACCAAGGTTGGAGTAAGTATGGCCCCCAACGTAAGAGATTGTATGATAGACTTCCACTAAGCTACTAAGGACATATTTGCATGGTCTCTATTAGACATGCTTGGCATTCTTGAGCATGTAATAACACATGGGCTCAATATTAATCTAAACACCAAGGTGATTTAACAAAAGAAGAGGAACTATGCCCTAAAAAGACAAGCCACTATTGAAGAAGAGGTCCAAAAATTACTGAAATTAGGTTTTATCAAAGAAGAGCCATACCCGACCTAGTTAGCTCATTGTATATTGGTCAAAATAAACAATAAAAATGGAAAATGTGTATAGATTTTACTGACCACAATAAGGCTTATCCAGAGGATTCTTTTCCTCTCCCCAAAATAAATCAAATGGTTGATTCTACTTTAGGCCATGCCTCATTAAGTCTTATAGATACCTTCTTTAAGCATAATTAGATTAAGATGCATCCATCTAACCAAGTATACACCTTGTTCATTACCAATTTTGGAATATATTGTTATAAGGTTATGCCTTTCGGTGTAAAGAATGCAAAGGCTACGTACTAAAGATTAGTAAGTGAGATATTTAAGCCCTAGATACATAAGAATATAGAAGTAAATGTAGATGATATGATTGTGAAGAACAAGACCAGTGATGATCATCTATCTGATTTAGAGGACACTTTAAGGCATTATAACATGAAGTTGAACCCTCAAAAGTGCATCTTTAGGGCTTCATCAAGGAAATTGTTGGGCTTTATGGTAACAGAACGAGAAATAAAAGCTACCTTTGAGAAAATCTAAGCCATACTAGACATGGAGTGACCAAAGACAATCAAGAAAGTGTAGAAGTTAATAAGCCAAATCTCAACCTTGAATCGATTTATGTCCAAGAGGGTAAGGAATTGCTTTGAGTTTTTTCGATTGTTAAAGAATTGTTTTGAATTTAAGTGGTCAAAATGGTATGAAGAAGGATTTTAGGAGTTCAAGAAATTCCTTACCATACCCCTAATACTCTCTAAGGTTGTTGATGGAGAGTTTTTATATTTATACTTATTAGTTAGTGACTAAGCTCTTTCACTCATGTTCATTTAAGTAGATGGCAAAAAGCATTGCTCTATATACTATGTGAGCCATGTTTTACATGATCTAAAGCCCCATTATAAAAAGTTTAAGAAGTTTCTCTTGGCAATAGTCATAGTAGCATGGAAGCTCCAACCTTATTTTAAGGCACATCAAATTATGGTTTTGATCAACCATCCCTTAAAGTAGGCGTTACAGAGGTCAAATGCTTCAAATTAAATGGTGAAATATGCTTTAGAGCTAAGTGCTTTTCGAGTACAGTATCGACTACGGGAATCATATAAGGCCCAGATTTTAGCTGACTATTGCAAAATTCATGGAAGATGAGAAACCTATCGCTCAAAGTGAATAGCCAACCTGGGTACTTTATGTAGATGGGTCATCAACTTGTAGAGGAAGTAAAGTAGGATTAGTGCTAAAAGGACCAATGGGTGCATGAGTTTTATGTGCCTTAAAGTTTAGTTTCGCAACCAGTAACAACAACTCTAAGTATGAGGCTTTGTTAGTAGGTATGAAGTTAACGAGAGAGGTAGGAGCTAAGAGGTTGGATGTTTTCTCTTATTCCTAGCTGGTCATCAACCAAGTAAAGGGTGAGAGTTCGATAGAGGATAAGAAAATGGGAAAGTATTTTTAATTAGATAAGGAGTTTGGAACATCTTTTGAATAGTGGTAGGTAATCAAGATTCCTAATCATGGAATTATATGTCAAATAAGCTATCAAAACTATCCTTTATAAGCCTTCCAAGGTGGTAAGAGAAGGTCTTCATGGAATGCCTACTAGAGAAGAGCATTGAGAAGAGATCAACAGATTGTTTAGAGGTACAGCCAAAAGAGTTAGAGCAATGTTAAATAGATCCCATTTCAGACTACTTAAAAGAAGGGTTTTTGCCAATGGACACTAAGGAAGCCAAGAGGCTCATTTACAAGGCCTTAAATTTTATGATCATTAATGAAGACCTCTATAAAAGGGGATTCAGCATGCCATATTTGAGATGCCTATGACCTAGCAAAACCGATCAAGTGTTGTCCAACTTGTACATTGGAGTAGGGATAAAGTTAGCACGAGTACTTGAACTTCCATATTTTTTCATTTTAATACTTAAACTTTAAACTCATTCATTTTAGTACCCCAGCTTTTTAGATAAGACAAATTTGTATATTTGTTATAACAATCCTTATTATAAAATGCTAGAATAATAATATAAGTACATCAACTTTCATTTTATTTCCATTTTAATACTCAAACTTTATCTTTTATTTCATTTTGGTACTTCAACTTTTTAAAGTGAAGTAAATTAGTATTTTTTTTTTATAACGGATGTTATGATAGCATTACTAGTTTATCTCATCTAAAAAATTGGAGTACTGAAATAAAAAGTTTAAAGTTCAAGTATTAAAATGAAAAAATATAAAAGTTCAAGTACTTCTAGTTGTTTTATCCCTACTAAAATGTACAATATCCATATAAGGTAAGTACTTTATGTGTAAGGGCCTTAAGGTTTGGCAATCGGTGGCCTACTATGAGGAAGGATGCCATGATGTTAGTTTAGATTTGTGATCAATGTCAAAAGAGTTCACGTATGGAGTAAGCATCGAGCACTTACCTAACTCCACTCACTAGCCCTTAACCTTTCCTACAATAGGGTTTGGACATTCTAGGTCCATATATCAATGTAACAGTAGACTTCTTCACAAAATGGGTCTAAGCAAAGGTAGTGACAAGCATAGAAAGGAGTATAAAAGCCTTTGTCATCATCAACATTCTAACTAAGTTCAGAATTCCTTAGGCTATAGTCACAAATAATGGCTCGTAATTTGATAATGACCATTTTAAGGAGTTTCATGAATTACACAATATCTAGTTATGCTACACATAAGTTGCGCATCCTCAAAGAAATGAACAAGCCTAATGTACCTAGGAGCAAAGTTAATCACTAGGGCTTACTGTAAGGAGGGTAACCAATGGGTCCTTCAAGATATCAAAGAAAGAAAGGAGTGGGTCGGCAACACAATAGTTTCTATAAGGCTGCTCGTTAGATATGATGCACCAACAAACATAACATAACCTAGTATTTTGCTTAATATGATGCACATGCTAATACTAAGGTCTACTTATCACTAATTTCAAGCTAAAGACAAGATTAGATAAGTGTGTAAATGATGTACATGGAGAATGGTGTCTCACAAGAACAATAAGAAGAATATTCATTTACTATGTGTAATTAAGATGATTGTGGCTACAGTTAAAAGGACTAGTCCCTTAAGGTACCAATACAATAATAGAAAATTACATAAAGGATAATTTAAGAAAAAGATTCTTGATACAAACAAAATAGATAAATATGAAAAAGGATAAAAAGGAATATAGTACAAATGTCAAAAAAGTAAAGGACAAGTGGCGACCTATCATTGGTTTTACGTTTGGAATCTTAGAGCAACGAATCAAAGCTATAGTAATGTTGGAGTTGTCACTGTTGTGTTGTACTGAAGGATATGGAGTTGATTGAGAGAAGCATTAGTTTAGTAGAGTGGGATAGGTAAGCTCGGCATATAGGGACCTCATCCTTAGCATTTGCCAGGTCAACACTTAAGCGCTCAAGATCTGAATGAGAGAATAAGTAAACCAATGTATGTTCAAGCGGAGCACTCAAAATGTTTATCATTCGGCCTTCTTGGTAGATAATCTCATTAGCTGAGAAACTAAGATTCTCCTAGCCATGCCTTGCAAACTTTAAAGTTTGGCATAGGTAAGGGGTCCATTGGTTAGCACATCATTAACTCCAAGATTGTTGAAGATTTGCCCTTAAATCTTGATTTGCTTCTTCTTTTGGCACATATGGCGCCAAACCGAATACATTAAAGGTATGGGATACCCAATAGCCTTCGGGTAACTCCAACTCATAAGCATTTTCATTGATCTTTTATAGGACTTTGAAGGGCCCATCTAATTTAGGGGACAACTTACTCGTTCTCTATCCTGGGAACTATTCCTTGTTAAGGTGAACCTAGACAAGGCTTACGGTTATAAATGACATGCCTTCATCCTCTATTCCCTTGCTCTCATTATTGAGCAATCATCTTAGCTAGCTACTTAGAAACCTTCTAATGTAATCTCTAGAATTCTTTGAGGTATTGAAGACCTGACTAACTTTCTCCCAAAGAGGCTAGGTTAGCAATCATATCTAGTGGAAATTTTAGATTAAGCCCATAGACAACCTCAAAGGGTAACCATCTTATCGAGCAATGGGTGGACCGATTGTAACATAACTCTATGATTGGCAAACAGACGTCCTAACCATGTAGATTTCAACGAGCAGTAGCTCAAAGCAAGTTGCCTATTGTTTTGTTCACTACCTTTGTCGAATCGTTTGTCTACGAATGGCAAGAAGTGATGAACATAAGTTTAGTACTGAGCTTCTTTTGTAGAGTTCACTAAAAGAAGCTGGTGAACTTCGAGTCGCAATCTAAGACAATACTTCTTAGAAAGCCATGCAGCTGCATAATTTCCTCTAAAAAGAGGTTGACAACAAATAAAACATTATTAATTTTGTGGCAAGAGATGAAGTGGTTCATTTTATAGAACCGATTGACCACCATCATATTAGAATCATGTTTTTGAGGTATTTTAGATAGGGTAAGTATGAAATCTATACTTCGTATGGCTCCTTTCTTCCCTTGGTGCACTTGCACACCTCGTAACATTCAAGAATTTTAAGTTCATCCTTCATCATCCTAGGCTAAGAGAAATGTTCTTTCAACGGCTCTATTATTCTCTTTTTTCCATAATGGCCGACTAAACCCCCAGTATGGGCTTCCCGTATATTAATTCCCTAGTAGAATTATTTGTCTTTCCTTCATCAAAAATCCTTTACTCAAGTAAAACCCATCCACTACTCTCCCAATATTGTACTTAGCCATTAAAGGTCCAAAGTATGGATTATGCTCATACTGATCAGGTAAGGTATCAAAACTAAGTATCTTAGCCTACAATGTTGTAATAAGAACATGCTGACTAGAAAGGATGTTGGCCATAGTGTTTGCACTTCCCTCTTGTACTTGATGACTTAGTAAAAGATTTCCAAGAACTCGACCCATTAGACACGACACTAGAAGAGCTTTTGCTAGTCTCGAAGGTATTTAAGGGACTCATGGTCCATATAGATAATGAACTCTCTAAACAGCAAGTAATGCTATCGGCTTTGCAGAGCTCAAACAGTACATAGAACTCCTTATCATATGTTAAGTAATTCAAATTGACACCTTTGAGCTTCTCATTATAAAATGCAATAGGTTAATGTTCTTGCATGAAGACAACACCAATACCTACTCTTAAAGCATCATACTACAATTCAAAGACTTTCTTAAAGTTAGGTAGCATAAGTAATGGGTTAGACTTGATCTCATCAAAACTGCTCTAAGCCTTCTTAAACCATTTGAATTCAGAGTTCTTCCTAGTTAGCTCAGTCAATGGGGCTATTATGGAGCTAAAGTTCTAAATGAATCATCGGTAAAACAAAGCTAAACCATGAAAACTCCTAACTTTAGCAGCATAGGTTGGCATTGGCCATTCGAGAATAGCTCCAACTTTCTCATCAGCAACTCTGATACCTCCTCCAAACATAACATATCTAAGGAATACTACCTCATTCTAACATAACACGCATTTCTTGAAATTGCCGAATAGTCATTTAGCTCGTAGAATATCAACTATGGATCTCAAGTGCTCGACATGATAATTGAGGTCTAAACAATATACTAAGATGTCATCGAAATAGACCACAACATACTTATCTATCAAGGTCCTCAAAACATGATTCACAAGTTGCATAAAGGTGCTCGGTGCATTTGTAAGTCCAAACAACATCACCAACCACTCAAATTGTCACATCCCGACATAGCACATGATGCATCATCACATAAGAATACCTATTGAAAACTTAATTCAACCTACTCATTCATCAAAAGACAACATCGTTTACATGATAAGGGGTTTCTACATTGGAGTTTAGCTATATATTCTGCTACAACTTATGTGTACAACATAATATTTACATCAAAATATGAACCAACTTTTCACTTTCCCATCTTTACAACAATAGGATTCTTGACTTAATACAGGCTCCATACAACAGTCATTAAGTTCGACTTACTCTCTTAGTATACATATCCCCCCCTAAAGTGTTGGGCCCTTCACGATATAGTTAACCTGAAGATAAAATATTTTATCCCTTCAACTACTAAAACTGAGTGAGAGTGGATAACAAATAACATAATATAGACAATACGGTATATCACAACTAAAATATTTAAATCATAACTCACAAGTTTAACTTCACATATGCATTCGCCCAACTGGGCACTTACTGCCAACAATGCAACATGCTATACTCATGTACGTAGCATGCATCGGTATCAATATCCTATGCTCTCCAAACTTCTTTTAGTTAGTTGACATAACCAAGCATCTAGATACAACATCCAAGAACTTAAGGCAATAAGGAGCTGCTTGGGAGTAAGACCCCTACTAAATTGGACTACATACTGTAGTCTATAATTTTCAAAAAGGGCAATAAGGAGCTGCTTGGCAATAGGACCCCCAACTTTACAAAATTAAACTATATACTATAGTTCACTAAATCAAAGTGGCAATACTGCTAAATTAGACCACGCACTGTAGTCTACCAAATCAAAGTGGCAATACTGCCAAATTAGACCATACACTGTAGTCTACCAAATTTTACTATCAAAATAATCACAATGTTCGGGCACTGGAATCTATATGCTTCCAAAAACTGAGTTCATAAAGCCATGCTTTTTCCATGATCATTTAGAAGTTTCATTCTGAAATTTCTGACCCGTAGGTCCCTTTTTATGCCATACAATGATATGCAATAACAACTCAAGAATATCAATTAGCACAATCAATCTTCAGGTTTTATTCAACCAAGTTGTTTGATTCTAGTTTTCGAACTCCCATAGCGAAATTCTAGTATCTTACTCAGGGTTCACTTAGGTGAACACCTAGAAGATTGAGTTAGCAATCACTTAACTTCCCTAGTTAATATAATCATTGATAACACAAATCACCGCCTAACATGGCAACATAATAGTTTAACCAGAATACAGTTATTATCATTCAAAATTAGCACATTATCATCCACTATGGTAGCATATCAATTTAACTAAGATATGCCCATATTCAATCAACACAACATCAAATAGCACATAGTGTTATGAGCAGCAATATATCTACTCTAAGCAAGGGTTAAATCTACTTTCCTGGACTTAGTAATAGTGCAAAATCCTAAACTTCATGACGTGGTCCTTCCTTAATCATCACACTTATGAAAATATGAAATAGTCTTCAAATCAAGTATAGGTCGAAATCGAACTATTATAAGTTTTCATTCTCACTTTTTTAAACTTTGTTTAACCATATCTTAATCATTTATTATCCAATTTCAGTAAACTTTATATCGTCACAATTATTATTTTAAGTACTATTGATATATATTAAGAAACAAGATTGATAAATATTTTCAAAAATCTAAAGATACCCTTTTCGTATTATGACTCGATCGTTCCCTATCCTAACTCCATAATTGACTCGAGTAAGCTTTAGTGTTGGACTAAAAACCCTAAAAATTACACTTTCCAAATTTTTCTAACAACACTTATTATACCCCAAAGTGTTCGTTTGACATGGATTTAATAAATATTCTAATAATACTAGTTACAATAATACATATTAAGCCAATATATAAGCTTATATTAGGAAAATACAAAATAAATAGTATAGAGCTTGATTAATTTCACACAAAATTCTATAAACTTACAAAAATACTTAGTTAATTATCAATCATCAATTACACTAAATTAGCTATTATCTATTTTTAAAAAATAGGGGTTTTAGCTCGAAATTATAGAAAATTAATGAAAATAAATGAATTTTTGAGTGAGATAAAAATTAAATGTTGCAAATATCATTATAAACATCTAGAAGTTTAAACATGTAGAGCTCATTCATTAATTTCATCAAAAACTAATTATTTTAATAGTTTAGTAAAATTGGCAGTTTTATTCAAAATAATTATAAAAAATAGTTTGTCACCATCATTAAATATATATATATATATATATTAGTATTAGATACAAAAATTGAGCTTGAAACAACATCATCTAATATTTATAAATTAGATTAATTTTCGCCCAAACATAGTATTTTCTTAAGGAACCCATATTTACACTAATTATTTAATTAAAATAAAATTACCAAATTAATCTACACTTAAAATAATCCTATAAAACCAAATTTCATAATTAATGGATAACATTTGATATTTTTAGTAAATTTAACAAATTAAGGGCGAAAAATTGGTTCACCTAAACCGACTGTCTCCGACCACCACCTAATTGCCACACCATGTCAAAAGAGCTTCTCCAGCTACTCTCTATTGGACCACCAAGCCCCACCAAGTCATGTTATAGATAACCTGTACCGACCTTAGGAGGGGCCTAGTAGTATTGTCTAAAATTTCCATATCACGTATGCATCTATAATAAGAAAATCGCCTTATAAGTCAAAGATTACAAGACTCTAAATAGTTATTTACTAGAGTCTTCAGTTTTAGTTCATTAACTCATTATATAATATAAATAATTATGGATATCCATTTTTCTATAATTCTTCAAAACCGTAGAGAATTGGTATCCCCTACCAAAATAGTGAAATAAGATAGACAATTCTAGAAAATTCTAAACTTACTAAAGATACTAAACTTAATTGAGACATTAGTTGTTTTTCGGAGCATTCCGAATTAACTACACAAGCCTTTTCATCATGCTGTTCAATGGTAGCACTCTACACTCGATTCCTATCCCAATCCCAACTATCTATCAACCTGTAAGGAAAAGAACTGTTGGGGTGTAAGCTTACGCTTAGTGAGATAACTACCCTCATCAATACTGCATGACAGAAATTTATTAGATACACAATCATATGAATGCATGAACAATTAGTATGTCAAACAACGCATGTAATGGCCTAGGAACTACATACGACTCAGAATTACGCCCCCTATAGTCGGGGTTTAGAGATAATTAATCAACCTAAACTAAAATCTAGGTTCTAGACCTTGGGTTTTATTTCATTTGCACTATTGTGCTTAGCCAAAACAAAACTATATATGTGTGTGTATGTATGTGTATGTATGTATGTGTGTGTGTGTGTACTTTCGTTACCAAATAACAAATCATATTTTTAAAATCCCAAGTTTAGCAGTGTAGTGGCCTCCATAATCCACAAACACACGCCCTAAGTAGAAGCCACAAGACTTAGCCCCTCGCCGACGGTTGGTGTCTCCTAACACCTACTAAGCCCATTAGCTTAGGATAGAGACTCAATATATATTATGATATAGCTAGTGCCCAATCTTGCAGGAGACACGTCTTCTTGTGAGTCCCTTCCCATATTCTGCGTGAAGCGGCAGTCGGTGTTATCCGTATGCAATATGGGGAATGCATGATTCATTTTGATTTTTTAATCGTATAAGTGATTAACTCGATTTTCAAGGCGATCAGACAATTTCATTCCATACAATTCACATGTATATATTAATATAAACAATTCCCATTATTATATATATTTAACAAGTCATCGCATTCATCCACAAATTCATACACATGCATTTCCCATATCCCACAAGCATCTAAATTTATATATATAAGTTTAGGTGCATCTATTCTACAAGCAAAATCAAGTAAAGAGTCATCGGGAATTTACTCACTCAGCCATGCAAATCAATCAAATTAATCTAGGATAGGTTGTCTCCCCAAAGCCGGGTACCCTGGACATCACAAATACGATACTATAAGGATTTGAAATAAAACCTAGAAAACTAAGCTAAAACCCTTTAAGTTATACTTTTGACTTGGTTTCATAATTTTTCTAGGTTTTACTTAAAAGTTCAATCGCGTATAACTTTCTCGTTTTAAATACGATTTTTATGATCTTATAGTCAATCTTCATCGTTTTCAAGTGTACTTTAACATGATGAGGTTATATTTTCGAAATGAGGCATGAAAATCTATCCATGAGTCAGAACAGTAGCGATCCTCATGTTTTGGGGTACTTTTGGGCCTTATTTGGTAAATGGGTTTTTTGATAACTTGAGAAATCCTTTAGGCTTGGTCTTAAGATTTTATCCTAAGCTCAAAATATTCCTTAAGATCATATTTACTACTTTGATTTATACTCCTAAGGCTAACAACCACTTAATGGGATCTTTAGTAGGCTTAAGTTGTCAAATGGGCTTGTTTTTGGTTCATACTCAAGTTAGTGACTTTAGTGGGCTTATGGAGACTTAGGTGGATTTCTTATGGGCTTTAAAACAACCTCTCTTAACGTTTTAAAGTGCTGTTCATAATTTTATTGAATGCCCAACTTAGAGTTCTAGGCCTGTTTTGAGAGTTTTAGGCTCGGTTTTGAGTTTTAAGTTTTGTATACTTACTATACTTGCTTTAGTTGTTCTTTTCACTTTGTTCACTTACTTTTATCATATTTTTAAGTGTCTTTTATCCATGTTCCAGATCTGGTTATGATGATTCCAAGGGGTTCTCACTTAGTTTTTCAACTTGTTTCATTATTTCCTTAAGTTTAGGTGTTAGATCATGTACTTAAACTACTTGTATCCAAATCTTAACTTAACTTTTCTTTCGTAAGATGATTCTCTAACTCATGCTTCACATAAAGAAATAGAATATCTTATGCTTATTACAACTTCCATATCATAGGTCATGTCATACAAAGTTGGTTTCTTCGTAAAACTTCATGTGATGAATTTTTCCTTAACTTAAGTCTAGATTTGAGCATGTTTAAATTATTGGAAATAAAATCAACATCTAAATGACTTTTGAATCATCACATCCAACATGATCATCTTCCATTCAAGTTCTTATTTTAAGGTTTTCTCAATTTAAAATCTTCCATTCAAAGTGTTAAACAAGTACCTTTACAAAACACCAACTTTACATGCTCATGTTTCAACTTCATATAAGGGTTTCATGAGTTTGTTTCTTAGAATGGTCTTTGGTGTTATAACAAATTAAAATCATACTCATATCTTCAAGAAATCAAAGTCTCCTAACATAAACACTAACCCACTATTCACAAGAAACACTTACTTGTCCTTAAAGCGAAATATGGTGGTTGTGTACAAAGGTTCCACTTAAGCTCTTAACTTTGCTTCCTCCTTTTGCAACCTTTTGGAAACCCGAGTTGTTTGATCCTTTGGAGTGGGGTTTATGGAAGGTTCTAATGGTTCTAAAAGAGCTTAGATGTTAGAAGAAAATGACACAAGAGAAAGAAATGGGAGTGCCGTGAGTGGGACTTAGAAGTGGCAGCCAAATGGAGGATTTTTGTGGAGTTGGATTTCTTCTTTTGATTTGTGTTTAAAGTAAGAGAAAAAGAAGTGAAAATGGGAGTGAAAGAGGGAGAGAGTGGTAGATTTTTTAATGAGAAAAGAAGCGTGTGCAAGAAGCTTTAATTGATTGTCTTGTAGCTTATACAAAAGTCAACAATTGCAACTATTGATGATGTAAACATTAAGGGGTGAATAGTGGTGTATAAGAGAAAGTGATTGATGGTTGAAAGACAAGAGTATGGCCCCCATTTTCTCCTTGTCCAAATCTACCATTTAGTGTCCTTTGGGGTCATGGAATAGTCTTGTCTTATTTAATTAAGTTAAGCATGTGAAATCTTGTGAAAAATTGTCCATATATAGTATAAATGAAGGGGTGATAAGGAAAATTCCTTGATAAGTTATCACTAGATTTTGATAAGTTATCAATTGATAAATAATTCCAACTCCCAATTGATAAGTTATCTAAAGTGATTGGTTGGTCTACTTATTTATGTGTAAGGCTTAGACATAAAGATAAGAGCATGGTCTTATAAGAAATTGTTTTAGGGTTTTCATCTTGCATTGTTTTGTAATTTATGATTCGTTTCCTATAAAATTGTGAAATTTTCTAAAGTTGAATGAAATTATTCAAATTAAATTATTGATTAATTACTTAGGGTTAAAATTCCCTAATTGTTTTAGGGTTAAGGGTTTAAGTGACTTTAGAGCTCGTAGTTCTTCAAGCTCAAGTTTTATTGATAATTGATTTTTGAATGAGAAAAATTTGATTTGTTTCTAAATGTGAACTTAAATTCTTAGTTTCGTTGATCCTTGGGAATGTTCGGACAGTACTTTAATTGAATCATGGGCCCACTAAAAATAGGGTTTATATTCATCAATTGATAAGTTATTTAAGATGATTGGTTGATTTACTTATTCATGTACATAAATCTTATGCATGAAGATAAGGACATTGTCTTATATGAAATTCTTTTGAAGTTTGTCTCTTAAATTGATTTGTAAGTTATGATTTAATTTTTATAAAATTATGAAAATTTCTAGAGTTGAATAAAGTTATTCAAATTAAATTATTAATTAGCCGCTTAGGGTTACAAGTCCTTAATTGTTTTAAGGTTTTGGGTTTAGAGTCTATAATTCTCGTATTTGAGTTTTATTGATAATAGGATTTCGAATTGAAAAATTAAATTCATTTTTAAATGTAAACTTGATTTCTTAGCTTAGTTTATCCTTAGGAATATTTGGGAAGTGTTCTTAGTTGAATCACAAGTTCGCTAAAAAGTAGTCTTTACAACTTATCCATATATAACATGGCTTATAAGTGAAAATAAGGGAATTATCTTATATAAAATTCTTTTAGGGTTTGGTTCTCAAATTAATTTGTAGGTTATGATTTGCTTCTTAAGAAATTTTATAGTTTTCAAAAGTTGAATAAAATTCATTGGAATTATATTTTTAATTATTTATTTAGGGCTATAAGTCCCTAATTATCCCAAGGTTTAAGGTTCGAGTGAGTTTAAGTATGTTTTAGGATTTTTCACTAACTTGGGACTAATTAACTTATACTTAGGAGCTTAAGGATTAATTGGCTTAATTATTTAGGAATATCGCTTTATTATGCAACATATATATATATCATATGATAGATTAAGAAAAGAGAAGGAAATTACTTAATAATATATTTATATATATACATATTGTAGGGGTACTTATGTACACAAGTAAAATAATTTTTATAAATTTATTAATTTATATGATTTCACAAAATTATTGATAATTTTATTGATTTATGACTTTTCAAGCATTAAGATAATTTTATTGATTTAAAAATTTTTATGATTTGATATTTATAGTTCCTGTTAAGTTTAGGTTTACACATTATTTTTTGTACATGTATGTAGGGATTGCGGTTTTCTTACATGATAAGGGTTTCCAAATTGTATCATAGTGTCTTTGAAGTTCGTTTTAAGTTCCGAGTTTAAAACTTTAGTTAGTTTTCATTTTACGTTGTCTTGTCGACTTATAGAAATGTCTACGATACTCGACTCACTATGTTTAGAAAGTTAAATTTACAGAATCTACATAACCTATTAAACCGCCTTAGCCCAACTCCAACCCTATTTCTTATTCTATTTATATTTTTTTTCTAACTTTTCTATATTGTTTTCTTTTATTTTCAAAGTTCCAAAATATTGAATTTGAAGATTTGGGTCCTATTTATATTTTTTGAACTTTTCATAATCAAATAAAATTTAGACGTGTATGACACATATCAACTTTCCATTTTCCTAAAGGATATGTGTCATTTCCTCATCAAGCAAGTGTTAACTCACCATTTCCAATTAATACTAGCTTAACACATCATTTGATGATTCATCCATGCAATTTTTTATTAATTTTCCATTATTTTACCTTATTTAAATAATAATAATTTATTATATAGATGTATTTAATACATATAATGCATATCACATGTAAATACATGTATATTATGTATAATTCAACTTCATTTATTATTTTTGAAAGTTAATTAACTTATCTCTAATATCTTGATATATTTAAAAGCTCAAATTTTATGATTATCAGCTTTATCAATAAATTAATGTTTTTTTTTTCAAATTAATATTTTTATATAGCTTATTTTGAGAAATCGGCTTTATTTAAATTACTTCATCTAACTTTTCTAACTTTACTATGACATTTGAAATAAAACTAATAACTTAGTCTGATACCCTAAATTTAGGAGCTCGGATCCTTCGTTATTGAACTAGCTCGAAATCCTAAGGTATTACACAAATAAACCATCCTTTGTTTTGAAAGTAGTCTTCCACTCATCTCTCAATCCCATTCTAATCTAGTGGTAATCACTATTCAGATCAACCTTTGAAAACATCCACACAGCATGCAACTCATCTAGCATATCATCCAATCATAGAATTGGATATCAGTATTTTATAGTGATCTTGCTGATAGCTCAACTATTAATGTACATTCTCCAAGAGCCATCCCTTTTTAACACTAAGATAACTGGTGTCATGACTCTATAGAGGGCTTAGTAGGATTGTCTAATAATTAGTTAGTCTCTAAAGTTTCAAATTCTTAATTTATAACTTATCATATTATAAAAATAACTAAGGATATCCAACATTCTACAATTCCTTAAAACCACAAAAAATCGATATCCCTTACCAAACGATAAGATTAAGTAGTAAATTTCTAAAACTTAAACTTACAAATGTTATAAAATCTAAATATAGTATTAATAAGTATATATAATAATTCAAATCGTTTATACAAACTATCTTCAAATTCTAACTTCTATGCATCTTAATGCTAATACTCAACACTTAACTCTTAACCCATGCCTGATTATCTGGCAACTTGCAAGAGAAAACTATTAGGGAGTAAGTTATATAAGTTTAGTGAGATATCCCTCATACTATACTGGCAAGTAAGTTATCAAACAATTTATTACCAAATATATAAATGCATGAATAAGTAATATGCCAAACAATATACATGCAGTTGACCAGTACTATATGTAAAATTGCATTTAACGCCCTCCGAAGTAAAGGTTAGAAATATATTGGCACCAATCACACCCAGCTTCTAGCACTTGGGGTTTTTAACCATAAATTCAAATTCCATATTTCACGAAATACATTTTCATTTCAAAGAAATCTAATAATATACAAAATCCAAAGTCTAACGATGAAGTGATCCCCGCAGTCGTCTTTCACCCTACAACGGTGGTCCTTAGACTCAACCCCTAGTCACCCACGATTAGCATCTCTTACCCCAAGTAAACTCTCGAACCTAGGGTAGGGTATTGTTATACAAATGCTCCTTTTATTTCCATGTAATTTTTTTTATTTCCTAGTAATTTCATATTTATTATAATAATGGAATTTGACACAATTGCAACCTCAAACACTTAACATTGCTACATTATTATTTAATTGTTAGTCCTTTACATCTACGTGTCCTCATTTTACATTTATTTCCTTATATTTATTTATCTGTAAATATTCAATATTCATGTTTGTTAATTAAGTACCCCTTTAATCTCAAAACTTATTCTTAAATAATTAAAAATGAAAAAATAAAGAAAGAAAGAACCATAGTTATCCTAACAATAAAATAATTTTTAGGTAGTTGTCATTTTGCCACTTTTTAAGCTATTATTCTTCAAGTCCAAAATATTTAGTCCTTCAAATAGTTAGCACCCCTTTAATCTCACAACTTTTAAATAGTCTTCCTTATTTGAAATAAATACGATTTAAAAATGATCATTAGTTCCATTAAATGATAATCAAGCATAAATGCTAGGCTACTTCCGTTTATTCATTTCTTGTGTCCAATCTTTATTCTTTACTTAATATGCTTCCTTCATAAATAAATCATTCAATAGCATTCATTTAACTATTGTAAAATTAGGGTTTTTACCTAATCAAAGGAATTTAAATAAATCTGGGAGGTTTATTTAAAACCATAAGTGACAAAACACATTTTCATTTATAAGTTAATCACTTGATCATTGTAAAATGAAGTCTTCTCTTCTCATCTATATTTTTTAATTTATCTTTCTTTCTCTCTCCTTAAAAAAAAAAAAGACGAAGAAGAAAATATGTGGTTTTCGGTTACAAATTCTTATAAGACTCAAGACAAACATAAGATTGTTTTACTTATGCCCTAAAGGGAGGAAGCCTCGTAATTGGTTCGTTAAGCCATCCAACCTAAGCATTCGGCCTATTAAGGCAACCAACCTAAACACAAACCCCCTGATCCATTAAGGTAGTTAACCCAAACACAAACCCTTGACTTGTTAAGGTAACCAACCCAAACACAAACCATCAACCTATTAAGGCAACTAAACCAAAGGCAGCCAACTTGAACATAAACCCCCAGCCCATAAAGGCAACCAATGCAAAACAAACCCCTAGCCCATTAAGGCAGTCGAATCAACCCAAAAGCCTTAGTCTATTAAGGAAACCAAGCCCAACTTGTAATACTCCAAGGTTTCAAGCCCATACTATAACTTTAGAATCCGAGCCCCTAAATTTAGAGTGTCAAGCTATGTTATCCGTTTTAGTTCAAATTTCATAGTAAGGTTAGAAAAGTTAAACGAAGTATTTTAGTAAAGTTAATTTTTCAAATAAGCTATATGAAAGGATTAATTTAAGAAAAACTATAATTTATCAATAAAGCCGATAATTATCGAAAAAGTGAAATTCGAGCTTTAAGATATAGCAAGATATTAGAGATAAGTTATTTAACTATTAAAAATAATAAATGAAGTTGAATTATATGAATATGCATATATTAACATAGAATATGCATTAATGTGTTAAACACATATATGTAATAACAATAAATTATAAAAAATAAGGAAAATTAACATAAACTCATGGAAAATTAACTAAAATGTGAATGGATGAGTCATCAGTGATATGGTAGCATGGGAAATAATGGAAAACATGAGTCATCGAAAATTTAATAGGAAATTGACACCTCAAGCTTAGAAAAACTAAAAAAAAGACATGTGTATGCTACATGTCTAATTTTGAATGAATCTAATCAACTTGTACATTATAAATAGGACCTAAACACATAAAAAAAATTGGAAATTTGAAAACACAATAAAGTCTCTTAAGAAAATTTTTTTTTTTTAAAAAAGAAAAGAATAAGAAAAATAAGGCCAAAATGGGGCACGATCTAATTTAGGACAGTTCACTAAGCTAAGAGCAACTTAACTTAGAGTGACTTGGGGGTTAAAGAGAGGGTGGTGCATCTAGTTGCTCTAACAAGGATGGGAGATTTGGTGGTGGCTAGAGGTAGCCAGTTCAGGTAAATCAAAATTTTGATCGAATGCTTCTTAATTTTCTAAAAATATTAAATAGTGCAAATTAATTATCAAAATTGGTTTTATGGGGTTATTTTATGTATTGATTAATGAAGTAATTTTATTTTAGTCAAAAAAATTAGTGGAAATATAGGGCGCTTAAGGAATTACTCTTTTTGGATGAAAATTAGATTAAATTTTAGAAATATTAAATAATGTCCTTTTAAGTTGAATTTTCATACATCATATACTTAATATATTTATTTAATTGTAGTAACGAGAATTTTTTTAAATAATCATGTTTACTATTTATTATAATTATTTTGAATAAAACTATCAATTTTGCTATTTTGTTGGATTAATTAGTTTTTGATAGAATCAATGTATGAGCCCTATGTATTTTGATTCTTGAAAGTTTATAATGATGTTTAGAATACTTGATTTTTATCTTGTGACTAAATTCACTTATTTTCTTAATTTTCACTAATTTTGAGTTAAAATGCTATTTTTCAGAAATATAAGCAATAAGCTAGTTCAGTACAAATAATGGTCAATATCTAAAGTATATATTTTTATGAGTTCACAGTATTTTTTGTATAATTAATCGGGCTCGTATACTATTTCTTATGTATATTCCTTATATAAACCTACATACTAGCCTAATGTGCAAAATAGTGAATAATATTATTAAAGAGGTTGCTAGATAATGTAAGATCGGTAACTATGACATAAAATTGACATTAAGCGTGGTTGAAGATCAAAATTTTTAGGATTTCTAGTTTAGAACTAAAGCCTACTCAAGTCGATTATGAAGTCATAATAACACATAGCCAAATTAGTAATACGAAAAGGTATTCTTGGACTTTTGATAATATTGATTAGTCATGATTTTTAAGATATCTTAATAGTACTCAAAATAACGATCGTATCAGATAAAAAATGAATGAGATATGACCATAATAAGCTCGAAAACGTAATAATAAAAGCTTATAAAAGTTTAGTATTGACCCGTAGTTAATTTGAGGTCTATGTATATTTTCCTAGGTGTGATAAGTGAGAAAGGATCACATCATAAAGCTTAGGATTTTATGCTACCGTTAAACCTTGGTAAGTGGATATTTCTATTTTTATGCAAGTACACCTATGTCTATTTAACTAAGAATTAGTTGTGTTGTAAACTGTAATGATGTACCAGATGGATTGGATTGCGATTCTATTGAATATAAGTTGACTGAGTGATATGTTTCATCATGTATGACTGTTTTGTTGATGCCTATTTCTGCTTGGAAGACTTGGAAATTGAATTATCCATCAAGGTATTTGCCTAAGTGAACCCTATGAGAAGGAATGTATTAGAAAGTTGAAAAACAAAGCTAAAGTTGAGATATTCAAATTGTTTATGATGTAAAACTTGAGATTCATCCTTAATACTGGGCTATTGTACTATTTACTGCATTCATGTCATGGTACAGCATGAAAGAACCTATAGGTCAAGATTTTGAAAACTTGAATATTACTAAGTTAGGTTTTGAGCATGTCGAATTGTACTGCTCAATTGATTATGGCTATGATGTGTAGTTTCAACTAGGCTAACTATGTATTAGATTTTCAAACCATAGTGGGTGGTTTTTTTATTGGGAGTCCTACTCCCAATTAGCTCTTTGTTGCCTTAGGTTCCTAAACGTTGTATCTAGATGTCCAGGTATGTCAACTGACCAGATGAGGAATTGAAAAAGTATAAGATATCAGTACCAATACATATCACATGCATGAGCATGACACAAATTTCTTACATAGATAATTTATATTAATAACTTAGGTTATGAAATTGAATGTTCTATAGTATTGATCCTTATGAATGTATATTATGCTTGTTCTATGCTTATTTTATCCACTCTTACTTAGCTCATAAAGAGCTGAGATGATACTTGTGTATCCTCAGGTTATGAAGAAAATTTACTGGGTATCAACATCAACTGGGGGGAAATGTCTTACAAGAGTGCATAGGACAAAGCTAGCCACTTTCGAAGAAGTCTTCCTATATTCTAATCTTAGTTCCATGAAGGAATTATACATATGAAATAATATATATATATATAAATACTATGCTTTAGGTTTGGTTAAGTTTAACGGTTGTACTCTTTTGTATAAACAAGTGTAAAGATGAACTCTGTTGTAATACTCTTTTATTATAAATAGAACTTTTATTAAATATAAACAGAACTTTTATTAAATATAAACAAGTATTCCTATATGATGATACATCCTATGATATGTTGAGATGTAATATGATCATAAACCCTTTCCTGTTAAGGAAATTGAGTCAAAACACAAAGCTAAATACAACCTCAGTCTTGTTAATGATGAATGACATGGTTAAATACATCATATGCTATGCCAAGATGTGACATAGTCAAAAACTTATTCCCATTCCCGTTAAGGAAACCAAGTCAAAGCACAAAGCCAAATACAACCTCAATCTTGTTAAAGATGGTTGACATGATTGAACACAAGGAAGTGCCATATGAGTTTGAGCGCCATCCTAGACAAAAAGGTGATTCAAAACTCCTCTATCCTAATTATGAAGAGGATATCAATACTGGTGAACTCAAATCTAAAGAACTAGTCTAATATTTGGGGAATGAGCATGCTTTGATTAAATACTGCACACTTAAGTTTTTCTTTTAATTTTGTTAGAAATAACTTTAGAAACTTGCATCCCATTATATAAGCAAGCATTTTTTTTAAATCTATCCCTAATTCTATATAACTTTAGTCCACTTTGCTAAATTTTAGCAATTAATTACCCATGATCTAGAGTTCTCTATTACTTTAGTTTGGAGTTAGACATGGGATCAAAGTAGATATTGGTAAGTAAAGGACTAGTTATCTGCATTTCTAAGCTTAATTCGAGAAGGAAAGATAGTTATCTATTTCTATTTTTTATATAAATTTTTTAGATTAGATAAACAAATAATATCCATCTTTTGAAAGTCTCTTAATAAATCAAAGTAGTTGGAGGCAAAAGAAATAATTAAAGTAAAAATTAAATTATAAGTTAGTAAGTATCGAACTCAATCCCTCAAAAAGGTAAAGTTCTCTCCCACTACCAACTTAAAGAAAATTGATTAAGATTGGTATGAATCGGTCTTAGTCTCTCAAAAGAGCAAGGTTCTTTCCTGCTACCAACTAGAAAATTAAATAGTATGGATAGGCATTAGTCTATTAGAAGAGCAAGGTTCTTTCCCATTACTAACAAAATTGTATTTAAGCAAAAGCAATTGAATTGAAATAAAAAGCCTTCCAATGAAAATATAAACTGAGAGGACAATCAGAGGAAGAGTTCATGTAACATACATCCAATCTATGTTTTGTAACAAAAATAGTGCACGAAAGATTTCTCTCCTCTTGCCTTAGAGTGGTGCAATTCTTATAACTCTTTCTTAGTTTGTTAATGTTTGTTTATATTTCTAGTTTATTTTCTTTTTAAATGATAAGGCTAACTCTAAATTATTTGGATTGATTGTTGAAACTTAGTAGCTCTTTAATGATAAATACCTAAGCGTTATAAGGGCATTACTAATTTCACATACACTGTGCTAATAAGCAAGTGCACCTAGTCAGGTTATAATATAAATAAAAGGAATTATGAGTCCAAGTGTCGATCCTACAAAGAACCATACATAGGAGTGTAACTAATTATTTTTAGTAGTTATACCTTAGGATTATTCAATTACCTAACTTATATGATAAAAGATTTAATAGAATAAATTATGAGTGGAAATTGAAGATTGTAATCATAACAAAAAGTAAATAATTAAAGATAAAAGCAAGAAAATTAAATAAACGACTAACTAAGAATGAAATAAGAAAGTAATTAAATTGATAAAAAGATAACATAAATCTTTATTACTATTTATTACCTAAACCTACGTGATTTATTCAATCTTAGTTGCTACATTGGACCGTTAAGATTCCTATTATGAACTAATCAAACTCACGTCACTAGCTAATTCATAATCTTGAAATCCTCTCTACCCAAATCTCTTTTGAATAGAGGATCACAGGATCACATAACACTCTTGAATCCTACTATAGGTTCCTTTAATCTGAAAAAACAAACTACTAAACATTTTAGCTAACCTATTTTGCCTAATTGTGTCAGTTAGTCATATTGCATGCTCTCGCAAACTCTACAATAGGCTTTAGCAATTATTCAAAAATTGGTATATTAAATTAAAGTAGATAATATAAACAACACAATTATATCATAATATGCAAAATCATAGACTAAATTTTATTAATAAAAATCACCCTAGAACATAGGGGTCAACAATGATTTACTAAGCAATTAAAATAAAAACATGACAATAATAGAAGAGGAAAGAAGAGAGAAGAGGAGCCCCCTTTGCAATTCTATATCTTACTAATTTGTGTTCAAGGGGCTATCTCTATAACTATATCTTTAAGCATCTATTCATAGGAAGTGGACCTTAAATTACAAAAAATAAAAAATAAAAAACCTAACAAAAATAGAAGATATAAAAGTATTATTGCAAGTCCATGGTCATGAAGCTTGTGTGTGTACTTGCACTTTGTTTGAAATATTGAAATTTCCATGGAATTAAATGATAAGCGGATCATGAGTAGGGACTACAATTACGGTCCTTGTCGATGGTCTCTACTAGACTTCTTTTATCCCTCAAACTTCATCTACTTCACTCCTTGATCGATGCTTTTACTTCAATTAAGCTCAAAACTTCATAAAAACCTTTCAAGTGTTCTTAAAGTCCCTAAAAACAATAATTAAGCAAATTAAGCTCAAAATAATATAAAATTGACAAAAATAATATCTAATTTAGTATAAATTAATCATAGAAAATGTATGCTAAATTCATGTTATCGAATGCCCTACGCTTAAGCTTTTGCTTATCCTAAAGCAAAACAATCAAACTGAAAATATCTTTTAAGACAAGATGATTATAACCAGTCTCAAAAAAGTGCACCCACAAATTGAATAGCTTAGCATAAATCTCTCCGAATCACCCTTTTTCCTTCATTTCATAATGCCTTGGAACACTTGGGTACTTACACTTAAAGACTAATAAATTTCAGTGGTTAATCTAATTAACTCAGAGTTAGCTACATCAGTTTAACAGAAACCAAATTAGAGATTAAAACAAACATAAATCAATCAAGAATATGTTATAGAGATTTCCTTACTCTAAATCAAGAGGGGAGGGATCTTCCTTAATTATTTTTAACTTAAAAACTAGACTAGATGCATATTATGTCAATTCATTCTCTAATTGTCCATCTACTTCTATTAATTTTCATTAGGAGGCTTTTTAAACTCAAACAATCTTTATTGAAGCTTTATCAGCATTAGGAAAGCACCTTGCTCTTTTAAAGGACCTGGGCCAATCCTTAACAACTTTAATTGAATTCACTTTTTCGATTGGCATTAAGAAAGAGTCTTGCTCTTCTAAGGGATCAAGATCAATCCTTACCAATCCTTAGCAACTGCTTTAGCAATTCAATTTGTACCTCAAACTATGATTTTTCAAGATAATTTCAAATGAAAAATTTCTTTCGTTCATCTAGTAAAAAATTTTGGAAAAAGAAGGGTAGATTACTATCCTCTAAAATTACACTTACAAATCAAAATAAATGGTCCTTTACTCATTCATATCTATCCTAATCCTAGGTCTAAGTCTAAGCTTAGGTATCAAGAAACTCTAAATCTTAAAGATTTAATCACTTAAATTCAAAAAAGTGTTTTAAATTCATAAAGGACTTACACAAATTCAAAAAAAAATTATGTTTGCTTAATACGTGTAGGGATTTCAAATTTCTACGATTTGTAAATAAATAAAAATGTCAAAAGCTTAAGTGAGTAAATATTAACATATATAATCTATCCTCCCCAAACCCCACCCCCCCCCCCCCCCCTACACACATAGGTTGTACATTGTCTTCAATATACATAATGTAATGCAAATCAAAATTCATGTGGGAAAAAAATAACAATAAAAATAATTAAAGATAAGGAACAGGGACTTTCCTAGTTTTTAGCATTGCTCCTTGTAAAAAATTGAAGTTTAGAATTTGAATTCCATCAAACCACTAAGTACATGGTTTTCTTTGCATCAAAATGAATTAACTAAAATAAAATTGTAAAGAAAAGGTTAAAATAAACAAGATAACTAAATAAAACTACTACTGCTAATTCAAGTATCCAAATGTAGGCTCCTGTAAACTTATAAGTCGTCAAAGGATAAAGTAGTTAAAGAAAAAGGCAATAAAGAGATAGTTAAGAGTATAATCATCTAAAATAGAAAAAGGAAGCCTAGTTTTTTAAAAAGAAAAAGGAAAGGCCACTCTTCATCTTCTTCTTCCTCCTTCTCCTCCTCCTCCTCCTCCTCCTCAATCTCTTCTCTATCTAACTCCTAAGTTGAGTTAAGCTCAAGCATGGGTGGTGAAGGTGGTGGTTGAATCCTTAGGTGGCTCATGATCACCTCCTGTTGCACCAAAGCACAATCTACTTTATGTGTTAAGGTCCGCTACTTTTGGAATATCTTCCTCATGAAGTTCTTGAAGATGCCAATTATTGAGAAAGATGATGAATCTGCTAGCTTAATAGCTAGCTTAAGAAGTGGACCTTTAAGTGCTAATGGAAGTCTCATGGCTTTGATGCTGTCATAAGTCAGGGGAGTAGGAAGATCCAGTGCTAGCATGTGAGTATATTATGAAGGCTAGGGAAGTTTCTCACTAAGCAAATAATAAAGAGACCTGTAAAAATATACTTCGAACAACCCTCAGTAGCTTAATTCCTATGGAACTAAGCCATTCTAATTCCTAAATTGAGGGTTTATCGGTTAACAATACTATGTAAATACAATATATCCCTTTCATTAACAAAACCCTAGCTATTCCATCAATAAGTAAAGCGCCTAGCTAATACGTAGTGCACCAATCTAAGAGTAGGATCAACTAAGTTACAAGATTTTGACCTCCTTGGGTCATAAGCTCCTCCTTCACCTTTAATTAAATCCCTCCAAACAAATGACTCATATGTACCCTGAGGTAGTTTATATGGTAAACTCATATATTCTTAAGTCATCACATAATTAGTTGAGTATAGACCCATATGCTAAATCATCAAATGGCATGGTTACTTCATTGCCATTGCATTTGAAATGGACAGTGTTTTGCATACCCATTGTAATATTATCAAAGCCTATCCTGAATGTACTAAGGACCTTCAAAGTTAACTCCTTGTACATCAGCTCATTGATGGTAACAACTAGTCCCAACCTTTAAACTCGATCAACCGCTTGACCTTAGCCTTATAGCTAACCTGGGCAAATGCTTCACAATTCAAGTATGTGATCAAGCTGGATTCTTTCTTAAACAAGCGAGCATATCTCTTTTGTTACCACGAGTAGTGAAATTTTAGTTGAGAGTTTTAAGGGATGGTTCTACAATTTTTACATGCAGCATGCTTAACCCTTGGCATGATCTAAAATCAAAACATAAAAGAGAAGTTCAAATTTGATAGAAGAAACACTCCATGTTACATAGACAATGGTTAATTCAAGAATCAAACACAAAGATAATTCCTGATTCTTTGCTAATTTATTATATTAAGCAATTGAGGTAATGACTAAATTATCAAAAAGATTGTATAATATAATGCCAAAGTTGCTAAAATCATGGATTAGTGCATTTAGAGGATTGTTTTTAAAATTGAATATGAGTTAGTGCATAATCTATATAAGTACAAGCATTGAATATACAAATCCTATAAACTTTGTTTAATATAAGAAATTCTTGAACTAACAAATTTCATACATTAGAATATTAGTTTCTTAAAGCACGAATAAATAAAATTATAGGCTAATGAGATACTAATTCTTAATCTTTAATTGAACGTACAATTTCATAATCTAAGTTATCATGAGAAGTAACATTCAATATATACTTAATTGAAAACTTGTTTTCCATACAATTCAAGTTATGTGCTAAGTAATAAGAAAGAATTTATGGAATTTGTCTAATTGCACAAGAATGTCAATCATAACAAGTGATAGGAATCAACCTACGACTATCTCTAAGCCAAGGCCAACTTATCCCAAGCCAATGCTAACTTACTTGAAGCTGAAGCCAACCTATTCTAACCTAAGGCTGAATTGTTCAAATCTGAGGTTGATCAGCTTTTACTGAGGCTGAGCTAATATTAGAAGGCTGAAAGGAGTGTCTCAGCATCAAGTTTGTTGTCTACCAAGAAGCCGAGAGACTACACAACCAAAGACTCAAGGTCAAAGATCCACTTGACACGGCATGGAGAGACTGGACATCCAACTGTTGACTCTGCCCAATTCAAATCTTACTCCTTCCAAGATAGGCCGAATGATTACATGCCAACTTCTTCTATTAAATGCATAGTTTTGTATTTTATACATATTTTCTTTATTTTTAATTATGGGCCCAGTATTTAGGGTTTAAGGCCTTATACATTACTTACAATTTTACAACTAGGGTTTTAGGACTTTCTATAAATAGCAATATTTGTAATTAGCATATACATCACCAAACAGTGAAGAATATACATACAGTGATTACACTTGGAACTTTCCTCTTTCGAGTAAGGTTATTCTTGAGCTCTTAAAACTTACTCTCCAGATCATTGAGTGTTGATTAACTCTTTAATCTTTCTTGTGTTCTTATCAATCTCGTCCTTATGATTGTGGTGAACCTCTCATTTAAGCCAATTAATGAGTTGCATTTAACCTTCATTTGAATCTCAAGTGACATTTAGTATTCGTAAGTCGTATCAAACCTTATTTTGAGCTCAACCCCTGATTGTGTTTGTATCTTGGCGTGTGATATCCATACACATTCATTGTCAAAACCCCTACTTGACTTCCTATTCTTCATACCTACTTAAACCCCAACTACCCATTCTAGTTCCAACCCGCTACATATACTCCAAGCCATAACAACAAGTTTCTAAATTTAACATGAATTATGTTTATCATAATGCAAGAATAGCATTAATTTCATAGTTTCCATCACTTTTCCTCGCTTTCTTTTGCTTTCTCTTAGTTTCTCACTCTCTCCTTTACTTTCCTTTATCACAGAAAACCATCCTCACATTCAATTCTTAATAAGCATGTGTTTTTCATGCAATTTCTAATGGATAATGAATATATAACATATTTCATTACGTTATTTATGCTAGATTACTCCTAGAAACTCAAATCTTTACACATACATGACAAAGTTTTCTCATGAAAACCTACGTAAAAAATCAAATTTTTACACAACCTAATAACAAATCTAAGAAAATAATGAAGTAAAGTGTATGTCAGTACCTTAGATTTGTCATGTGCTTGCTTAGAAGGTTCATGAGTTTTTAAGGCAAGTATAAGGAGAAAGTGGAGAGGAATATGTGTTTTAAAGAGAGAGAATAAGTATAGAATGAAGAAAGAAGAGGAATACCCATCATATTTAAATTCAAAAGCGACCAGGGGTGAAGGCCAAGACTGTAGAGTGCGGCCGTATTCCTTCCCTTTGTGTCTTAAATAGAAACCCTGCATATCTTTAGGCAATGATGGGAATCAAGCTTCCAAACCTTTACCCCAATCAAGAGAAAGAGGACTGGTAAATCTAACCACTTAAGTACTTGTTGAGCCTGGTTTTTCACCTTCCTGATTCTTTTTATAAAATTAGGTCTTCTTTAAACTGATCAATACTAAACCCTACCCATTTAATATTGACCCTCGACTAGGGTTTAAAGAAGACCATTTTTTCCAACTTGAAAAGATTTACAGTTGCCACTCCACCGGAGTCAGGAAAAGGGGTTAAGTTATAATCAATTGAGTGGATTGGTTATAACTTAGCTACCGGTCTATTGATGAAAAAACCAAGTTATAAATACAGTTTTTTAAAAACTAGAGATCTAAATCCGAGGGCTAATTTATTAAACCCTAAATGAGTACCACTTTTAACTTTCCGAATTTAACTTCGCTTTTCAAATATACCATTTTTAATTTCTAAAAAAACATCTAATTATGATACATGCAACTAAATTGATTAGTTTACATAAATATCTAAAAATGGAAAAAATAAAACTTTCCATATTTTAAGTCGTCTCATACTTGCGTACGGGTGCCTACATATTTGCTATTCGGGATCAAACACATATAGTTCTTTTTAATGAAAACATAGCGAGTTGAATGATTTTAATTTTGGAAAAACCGCTGGGTTTATGTTTTTACCCATTTTGAATTGATTTGAAAAAAAAAAAAAAGATTATAAGGGGTCCTAAGTTAGGTTTTATTTTTGGAAAACCTCAAATGCTCTAGTTTGGAAAAAGATTTGTTTTATTTATATGAAAAAAAAAATTTGATTTTCAAAGTGTGAAAAATAACTTTCCTATTTTTACTTTATTTTATTATTTTTATTATTTATTTATTATCGTTAGTTTTTTTTATTCTTTTTTTAAAAATAACATAAAATACTTTCTATTCTTTTTTTTTTCTCTTTCTTTTTTTTTTCTAGTCTTTTCCTTCTTTTTTTTACTTACTATTATTAGTTTCTATTACATTTAAACAAAACAAAAAATAAATAAAACAACAAAAATAAATAAAAGAAAAAGCTTCGGACGGATTTAGATGCGTAGGTCAGACCTAGGCGAGTCGGATCGTATTAGGTTAGCTCCACTGGTTCCAGGTTGGGCTTCAATTCCTTCAATAGCAACAACAGCAGTAGAGGGCTATTCAGGCCGAGTGTCGTGGCTTGGAGTAGTCTTTTGGCAATTGTCGAAGGTGGTGGTCGGTGGTGGTGCTTAGGCAGCACTACTAGGGAGCACGGCGAAGGTTGAGGGAGGTCGTGTTTGGAAGTTAATGGAGTGGGGGTTACAACCGTAGTATTAGGTTGTGGTGGTGGGCTCGGAGAAGAGAGATGCAAAGAGAGAAAGAATGAGCTAAAGAGAGAAAGAGAATCGCGAGAGAGAAGAAGAGCTTGAGAGTTGATTCTGAAGCTTGGGGATACCGCTTCTGCTCATTGATGTCCCTATTTATACTTGAATTTCAACCCAGCAATAAAGGAAAGCTCAGATTAAAGTTAATGGGAATGGCCAAATTTTCAGCTTTTTTCCAATCTTTGAAGCTTAATTTGAATGCGTAATTGACCGAATTTGGATGCGTTTTCTATACCAATTCATAATAGGCTATGTTTAGTACAAGAATGATGCAAGAAACCATGAGCCTGTATGTGGAATTTGTATAGAAATTGAAGCTAAAGTGGAGGGAGTGAGCTGTTCTTGAGAAGGAAAGTTGAGGATAATTGAGAGAAAATGGAGGAAAACCAAGGGAAAGAAAGGGAAAGTGCTGACACAGCACAAATGTGGCGACACGGCACTGACATGGCATCACATCAGCCAACTCGAAAAACCCTGACCGCTACATGTCAAACTTGACACGTGGTGGCTGACGTGGCATGCTGGGTGGCATCACGTCAGCAAAGGTCGTCCAATCCGACATGTGGCATAATCAGATGTTAACACGTAGCAGTCTCTAATGTAAGAAAAACAAAAAGTAAGAAAAAGGCCTCCCTGCCTTTGCTAAGTTTCGAACCCAAGACCTCCTACTTAATGCTTGTATTATATCCATGTGCTTAACTGTTAGGCCGTTGGCTTATGCCTTGTTCATATATACAATTAAGACTCAGTCAGCCTGGGCCATATTTAAATCTAAGCCCAAGTTCAATTGCCCAACTTCTAAACCTAAATTTAATCGAATGAAATGTTATTTTCTAAAATCTTTTATTTATTTATTTATTTTTTTTTGTGATTTTTCATAATTTCTTATTTTATGTATTTTCTAAATTTCTTATTTTTTGTTCTTTTTTCCTATCTTCCTATTTTCTTATATTTTTCTAGAATTCTTATTTTTCTAAATTTCTTCATTTTGGGGGGCTTTCTTTAATTTACTATTTTTTTGAATATTTTCTAATTTAGGACCCTATAACTTAATTTGAAAAATAAAAAGGGGAAAAAATTAGGTGTCTACAGTGATCTTCATTGTGGTAAAGTTTGAACAAAACTTTGTCACAAAGATAAACAAACACTATTTTTTTCCCCAAGAATGGATTTTATGCTAGAAAGCGCTACAACTAGCTTACTATCCTAAGTCCAATCCATTAGGGATTTTGAGAAGAGAAGGGTAGCACTCTAAGAGATAACCGAAAGACGAAAAGAAGAATTGAAGTTTGGTCATGCCCATATGAACTGACAAAGTGAAGTGAAATGAGCTAAGCATTCCTTGAGCTAGCTAAGACCTTAAACTGAGTTGAGAAAACTTGGTCGTACCCTAATGAGTTGACTAACCAAGGTAGGAAAAAGCGCTCCTAGAGCTAGCTAGGACCCTAAGAAAAATGAGCAAACTTGGCCGGGCCCTGATGAGCTAACTAACCAAGGTAGGCAAAGTACTCTTAGAGCTGACTAAAACCCTAAGAAGAATAAGCAAACTTAATCGTGCCCTGACGGGCTGACTAACCAAGGCGGGAAAAGTACTCCTAAAGCTGGCTAAGACCCTAAGAAGAATGAGCAAACTTAGTCGTGCCCTAACGTACTAACTAACTAAGGTGGGCAAAGCGCTCCAAGAGCTGGCTAAGACCCTAAGAAGAATGAGCAAACTTGGTCGTACCCTGACAAGCTGACTAACCAAGGTGGGAAAAGCACTCCTAGAGTTGACTAAGACCCTAAAAGAATGAGTAAACTTGGTCGTGCCTTGATGAGCTGACTAACCAAGATAGGTAAAGCGCTCCTAGAGCTAGCTAGGACTCTAAAAAGAATAAGAAAACTTGGCTATGCCCTAATGAGCTGACTAACCAAGGCAGGAAAAGTACTCTTAGAGCTGACTAAGACCCTAAAAATAATAAGAAAACTTGGTCGTACCCTAATGAGCTGACTAACCAAGGTAGGCAAAGCGTTTCTAAAGCTAGCTAAGACCCTAGAAAGAATGAGCAAACTTGGTCATACCCTAATGAACTAACTAACCAAGGTAGGCAAAGCTCTCTTAGAGCTGGCTAAGACCCTAAAAAGAATAAGCAAACTTGGTCGTACCCTGATGAATTGATTGACCAAGGTGGGCAAAACACTCCTAAAGCTGGCTAAGACCTTAAAAAGAATTAGCAAACTTGGTTGTACCCTGATGAGCTGATTGACCAAGGTAGGTAAAACGCTCCTAGAGCTGGCTAAGACCCTAAAAAGAATTAACAAACTTGGTCATATCCTGATGAGCTGATTAACCAAGGTGGGCAAAGCACTCCTAGACCTGGCTAAGACCCTAAAAGAATGAGAAAACTTCGTCATGCCTTAATGAGCTGACTAACCAAGGTGGGTAAAGTGCTCCTAGAGCTGGCTAAGACCCTAAAAAGAATAAGCAAACTTAGTCGTGCCCTAATGAGCTAACTAACCAAGGTAGGCAAAGCGCTCCTAAAGCTAGCTAAGACCCTAAAAGGAATGAGCAAACTTGAAAGGCTAGTTAAGAAGATGATGAAGGTAATTGCTTTACAAGCCGGTTAAGAGAAACTTGGTGAAAGAAAGTGCCCTACAAAACTTTGTGCAAAGAGGGGCTTGTTTGCAAGAAATTTGGAAGGAAGAACTAAGCTAAGATTGTGTCTTCATAGGTTTCCAAATATTGAATGTAGAAAGTAAACGCCTCCAGGTTGGTTAAAAAAGATTATTGGGAGTAAAAGTAGTCTAAATGCAAGAAAAAATTGGTGTACTAACACTATGTAGAAATACTTACCTGGTCTTTGTTGATAGCACCCAATCCGTCAAACCTTTTTTTGAAAAGCCCCTATTGCAAAATTACTGACTCTTGTTTTAGTCCCTTGTTATCAACTTAGATGTTCTTGACATACAACATTCGAAACTTTACTGGTTCTTTTTGGAGAAATCTTGGAGATTAGCCCGATGTAAGAAAACCACCCACTATTTTTGTTTCTTTGGAACTTCTATGAACCCAAAAGCCTCATTCCCATCTACCGTAATTACTTACTTGAGTTTCACATTCCTCTGAAAAAATAGACAATAAAACTCCCCATTGAGGGGGATCAATTCATAATAAAGTATTTAAAGAATTTTGTTAATTACCAATGTTTTAGATCTCATTCCTTAACTCCTCTCGTGTTTACAGTATATAGGTTTAATTAAATGAGGTCAAGGGAATTAAACCAATCCATGGAGAGGGTTATTATTCCAACGATGGCAACGGCCAAGGATACCAAATTTACTTGTAGATGATAAAAATTGGACCATAATGACATTCAAAATGACTGGCATTTTCGTATTTTGAGAAAAATTCCAGTTGATTTCTTATGGATAGTACAATTTTACAGCATTGGCATTTACAGGGTCTCTCAAATCTGGACAATCCATTTGGGACAAAATCAAAGCCCCTCCTGATAATACTCACTTCACGACATAAGGATCCCTGTAATTGGGGGCCAATTTCCCTCTGGAGTCTTGTACATTGGAGAGAGCTTTTCTTAACACCAAATCTCCTTCTTTGAGGTTACGAGGTCACACCCTTTTGTTGAAGGCTCGAGCATTCTTTGCTAATAGCATTGATTATGACACAAGGCTATCAATATCCTTTCATCAATCAAATTTAGCTATTCAATGCATTTCTTTACCCAATCAGGTTCATCCAAATGAATTTCTGATAGTACCCTGAGTGATAGGATTTCAACTTCTACTGGTAACACTGCTTCAGTTCCATATACTAAAGAGTATGGTGTTGGCCCAATCAACGTTTTGATGGAAGTTTGATAGGCCACGAATGCAAAGGGTAACATCTTATGTTAGTCCTTCCATGTAATAGCCATTTTTTAATGATTCTTTTAAGGTTTTTGTTTGCTACATCAACAGCTCCATTCATTAGGGTCGACAAGGAGTAGAGCTCCTGTAAATAATTCGGAATTGCTAGCATAATTCTGTCATAAGCTTATTGTTGAGATTGGTGCCATTATAGTGATGATTGTTTCAGGAGTACCGTACCAAGCCAAGATGTGCCTCTTGATGAACTTAACTGTGACCACTTTAATAACATTTGAGTATGACGAAGCCTCTACCCATTTGCTGAAGGAGTCGATGGCAACTAACATGAAGCGATGCCCATTAAACGCTCTTAGAGTGATAGGGCCGAAGATACCTATGCCCCACATTAAGAAAGGCTATGGTGCTGAGAGGGCATGTAATTCCTGAGGTGGGGCGTTTATCTTATTCTCATAAACTTAGCATAAATGATAGTGACTAACATGTTTGATGCAATCACTTTCCATTATTGACTAATAATACTCTAGCCTCATGATTTTCTTTGCCAACATGTACCCATTCATGTGAAGGACACATACTCCTTCATGTACCTCTTTCATTAAATTCTCAGCCTCTTCATCAACCATACACCTTAAGAGTGTACCGTCAAATGAGCGTCTGTATAAGGTGGACTCGCTTACTAAGAATTGGGTAGCTAATCTCCTAATCATCTTTTTGTCTTTTTTCTCGGCCTTTTTAAGGTATGCGCCTTGTTGTAAGAACACCTTAATATCATGATACCACTGTTTTTGGTCGTTTATACCCTCAATCGTAAGGCAAAAGGCAGGCTTGTCTTCAATTTTAATAGTAAGGGGCTGAATCATGACTCCACTAGATATCTGGCTCATAGATGCTAGTGTAGCTAAAGCATCAACAAATTGGTTATAAGTCCTTGGTAATTGATTAAAGGTGTCTTCTGTAAAAATTTCAGTTAATGCCATTAAATGCCGGTGATAAGGCACCAGCTTGGGATCTTTAGTTTTGTACTCTTCCCGTGCTTAGCCAATAATGAGTGAGGAGTCCCCATACACTTCTAATTCTTGAATGTCTTTTTCTAAGGCCATCTTGAGTCCTATGATGCATGCTTCATATTCAGCAATATTATTAGTGTATGGGAAAATGAGCCTTATGGCCACAAGATACTAAGTACCTTCAAGGGATATTAGTATTGCCCCAATTCCACATCCAGACATGTTGGCTGCACCATCGAAGAACGTTTTCCATTTTGGTAGCTCGTCATCCTTTCCTTTATCAGAGTTTCCTCCGACCACTAAGATACCCTCATCGAGGAAATTGACTTGTACTTCTTGAGGAGTACTATCAAAGGAGTTTTCTGCTAATTGATCTGCCAAAGCTTGTCCTTTGACTGAATTTCGATTCACATATGTAATGTTGAACTCTAATAGCAGCACTTGCCACTTTGAGATTCTACCAATTAGGGCCGGTTTGTCTGCCAAGTACTTCAGGGGATTATGTTGAGTTAGTAATTCCACCTAGTAGTATAGTGTGTATTGTCTAAGCTGATGCATTACCTAGACCAACACACAACAGATTCTTTCAATTTATGAATATCTCTACTCCCCTTCAGTAAATTTTTTGCTCAAGTAGTATACAGCCCATTCTTTTCCTTCTTCATCTTTCTAGCCAAGCATGCACCCCATGGACTCTAGTAATACTCTCAAGTATAGGAGTAAAGGCTTCCCAAGTTTTAGAGCTACCAGAATTGGAGGGTTCATGAGGTATTCTTTGATTGTTGTAAAGGCCTGCTCAGACTCTTCATCCCAGTTGGTCTTAGCATTCTTTTTTAACAACTTAAATAAAGGACGACACTTATCTATGAGTTAGGATATGAACCAGGCTATATAGTTTAAACAGCCCAACAAACCTCTGATTTCTTTTAGTATATGTGGTGGAGGTAGGTCAACTACTGCTTTAACATTGTCAAGGTCCACTTCAATGCTCTTTTGGCTAATTATGAAACCTAATAACTTCCTTAAAGTTGCCTCGAAAGTACACTTCTCTAGGTTGAGTTTCAGTTGGAATTTTCTCAACCTATTAAACAATCTCCTTAGATTTTCCATATGATTTTCTCCTTCTTTAGACTTGGCAATCATATCATCAACATATACCTCGACTTCTTTATGCATCATGTCATGAAAAATTGCTACCATGGCCCTTTGGTAAGTTGCCCCGGCATTTTTGAGTCTGAAAGGCATCACTTTGTAGCAAAACGTACCCCAAGTCGTGATGAACGTGGTCTTGGCTTTATCTTCTTCAACCATTCGAATCTAGTTATACCCGGAAAATCCATCCATGAAAGAGAAAATATGGTTTCCGACTATGTTATTGACCAATACATCGATATGAGGCAATGGAAAATTATCTTTAAGAGTTGCTTAATTGAGGTCTCGAAAATCCATGCACACCCTGACTTTCCCATTCTTCTTCATAACTGGTACTATGTTAACTACACACTCAAGATAATCAGATACCTTAATGAAGCCGACTTCCAATAATTTTTTCACTTCTTCCTTGATTTTCAACAAGATATCTGGTCGGAACTTTCTCAACTTTTGTTTCTTAGGCTTGATATTCTCTTATGTAGGTAAGTAATGGACCACGATCGATAGGTCTAATCCGAGTATGTCATCATAAGACCATGCGAATACGTCTTGGTATTCAAATACCAATGTGTTCATATTTATCTTTTGATTTTCTTCCAAATTTCCCCTAACCTTCAATACCTTAGGGTTTTTGTTGGTACCGACATTAATTATCTTTGTTGGCTCATCAATGGAAATTCTACTCATTTCATGTTTTTCCAACTTTCTTGTATGTCATTATGGTTATCAACATCACCCACGACGACTAACCCAATAGGGCCGAAAGTGATATCAATATTCTCATTGCCTATCTCCACGAGGTATCGATGGCCTTTATTCGAGTTGTTAGATCTAGAAAGAAAAAAGAAAGTGTGCAAAAGGAAAGGTGTAAGTAAGGTAGGAATAAAGAGAAAAGAAGCTGATTTTATTTTGGGGAACTCTCTGTTGAGCACAAGCATTTGGAGAATAGAGGCAATTTATTACAAAATTCTATAAAATACTGGCTCATGATTCATCCTTTACCTTAGGGAAGACTTATTGTTATTTACAGGGATGGAGAACCAATTATTCAAGTGATGGGCTTTGTTGATTAGGCCAGCCCCTTCATTCTTGTTGGAAGTGCCTTCTTTAACGAGCTTTGAGTTTTGGGTTTCAGTCTTAATAAAAGTTTCTGACAATGGTGGGAAGTTCATTGGAGCGTGATACAACTTGTCACCCTTTTTGCCCCTGGCTTGCATTCTTTGCAATTCTTCTGTTAGAGTTGGAATGTACCCTAACCCATAAGACCCAACCTGGCCTTCTTTATATTTCAACCTCTCTCCTTTCTACTGATTGGTGATCATGCATACCTCATTAAACATCTGGAGTCCCAAGTCCTCTTGTTCTTCTGTACCGATATAGGGTATGGCTGTCTCTTTATAGATTTCATAATCTTGATCACCCAGAATTGTGATGACCTGACCATTGGAGATGAACTTAACGGTATGGCCCATGTTGAATGTATCTAAGGCCTTCCCAATAACATATTGAAGTTCCTTAGAATGTCTAAAACCTAAAATGGGATGTTGAACGTCTACGGGCCGATATCAACTGATAAGTCCACCTCCCCTATTATCTCTTTCCTGGATCCATCAAAAGCTCTTACCATCGTTGAACTAGGTTTGATAGCAGTTGTATCGACATCCAATAGATCCAAGGTGGTTAAAGGACAAACATTTAGAGATGACCCAATGTCGATGGAGACTCTTATTGTGATGATGTTATTTATCCTTACTATTATGAATAGAGGCTTTGTGTGTTAGGTACCTTCTGCACCGAATTCCTCGGTGGAGAAGGAAATTTGATCTATAGTGAAGATGGAATTGGTGACAGAGCCAATCCTTTCAACCATGATTTCACGAGGGACCTTGACATCCCTTAATGTTCTAAATAAGGCCTCTTTGTATGGGTCTAATTCCATCAATAAACTCATGAGGGATATTTCGAAGTCTTAGCAAGCTAGTCTATTATTTTGTACTCACTAGACTTAATCATTTTAGTGAAGGCAGTTAATCCTTCTTAATGTTCAGCTTGTTCGGTATTTGGAATTTCTTGTATGCCTTTCTTCTTTAAGTCTTCCTTTGGATTGTAGATTCTACCGAAGCAAGTGATCCCCCCTACAAGCAAGCTTGATTGCCCTTGGTTTATTGCCTAGTAATTGAAGGGGGCAGCTTTATAATTTTTGGGGGCTACAGGTACGTGGAATGTATACCTTTTAGTTTGTAGGACCTCTTTTTTATAGAACCTATAAACCTTTAGTTCTTGGTTTTGACCAATCATGTTAATGGCAGATTCTGGGTGGTCAAATATCATATTGATGATAGGTCTATGGCTTGGCAGTGGGTTGTTGTTGACATTTAGGGTAGGGGCCTCTACAAAATCCAATTGTACTGTACCTTCATCGATCAAGTCTTAGATTTTGTTTTTCAACCTCCAGTATGAATAAGTTAAATGGCCTACTTGCCCTAGATGATATTGACATCTTGTATTGGGATCAAAGAACTTCAGCTTGTACCTTTCACTGGGAGCCTCAGAATGTAGCAAATTATCTCTTCTTAACTTCTTAAGCACCTAACTAAGTGGAACTGGTATTCTAGTGAACTATCTTGGGGCCCTATTAGCCTATAGCTAACTTCTGTACTGTGGTTGAGCTGGCAAGGGATTCATCCTAAAAGAAACTTGGGAGTTAGGTTTTGCATTCGAGTTGACCATGCTAACAATAGCTTCTCTAGGCTTACTAGTGGTGGGTTTAGCAAAGGGTGGTCGTCTATCTATTGTTTCTTATAACTTGCTAGAGGAAATGGCACTCTCAATTCGACACCCCGCTGTCACTATTTCTGCAAAGCTAGAAGAGGCTTGTCCAATTAGGTGAGAAAAGTAGGGCCTCTCAAGAGTGTTAATGAAAGCTGTCGTCAACTCTTTTTCAATCACAGAGGTAGATACCCTTGCAACTAGGGACCTCTACCTTTGATCATATTCTTTAAAGGACTCATTGTGCCTTTTCCTTAGGGCAATTGAATCCATCATTGTTGGTGCCACTTCGACATTAAATCTACATTGCTTATAGAATGCTTTAGCCAGCTTCTCCCATATATTCACCTGATTTAAGTTCAACTGGGCATACCAAGTTAAGGCAAGGCCTGTCAGGTTGTCTTGAAAGGTTTGGACCATAAGTTGATTATACTATGTATACTTGTCCATCTTACATACATACAATCAAGTGTGTAGCTTGGGGCATCCAATCCCATTGTATTTTTCAAGGTCAGGTACTTTGAATTTTTCTAGGAAGCTTCCATAATCGTAAGCAGAGAATTTTGTTATTCCAACGTGCTCGAATCCTCATACCCCTCGAGCATTTCATTTTTTCGGTGATCTATCGAGTTAACTGCTCTTCAAACTCCTTTAATCTGTCTTGGTAAACTTTAAGCTTCGAGTTGATTGGGAATGAGTAAGTATTTGGCTCAAAGGTTGGGTTGGCCTTTGGAAATACCCTTTTAGTTTCAAAGGATCCAAAGCCCTAATTGCCTTTAGGGTAAGCTTCTTTTGTTTCAATGGATGGAGCCTCAGTATTCTTTCTATATTGGGCTTTGGAGTGCTCTTCATTTGATGGGGCTATAGACCTAAGTAGAGAGATGCTACCAGTAAGGAAGCTCAATTGATCTACCATCTTTCCCATTGTTCGTTCTAAAGATTAAAATCTCAATACTGTAAAGTCAATAACCTCAAGGTTGTTGTTGCCATTGTTGTTGTTGTTTCCCTAGTTGGCCATTCTAGTTTGAGAATGAGTTTTAATAGGGCTTCTCTAGAAGGTTTGATATTTAGGAGCTATCTTGGCAACTTAGGTAAAACCACTTCTCAACAAGTTAGCATTGGGTTATTTTAAAAAAGAATGCAAATGAATGAAATGCAAGTGAATCACACAGATGAAAAGGAGAAGATCGAAAAATGATTAATAGAATAGCAAGTTATTCATTATTTTTGGATTCTCAAAGTCTTATTACATGAATGAAAGAAAAAGGTACAAATTCATCTATGCTAATTTCCTTCTTTTTATGTGGGCCAGATGACATTTTCTTCTTCTTTTGGTCATACTTAGCCACTTCTTCAAACTCTTGAATTTTATTCTAAGTCATCTTCAGCTGGTGTTCTAGGACGTATGACCTTTGTCTAGATTCTCGTCATAGGTTCGCCCATTTATCTTTCTCATCATGGAGGATCTCCATACACACTTTCATTTGGTCTATATAAGTCACTAGTTTGGAGTTAGGGTACACAGGGGAGGTTTAAAGGACTTCTGGTGTTCGATATAATATTGTGCCTATCTTATGAAGTTGATTATATAAATACTCTTTAGTGACCCAATGTCTATCCACTTCTCCTATGAACTCACTCAGATTGATGTTTAGGCTTATAATCTGGGTATCCCACTAAGCTTTGCTCTTGTGAAGTTTAGATACCTTTTTTGGGGAGTGAAGCTCTTTGAGATTAAGAGTGAATGGTTCCAATGAAGGTTTGTGAACTATGTCTTGGATCCCTCCAAATTGTCTTTCCATGTTCTTGAATAGTAGCCTGTATACCAGCTCATCCCGATCAGTAGTACAGCATGGTAATTCTTGCAAATCAGTATGACCTTAGTGTAATTGCTCTACCTAGCAGTCCACAGTATGTCTTCTACTTGGAAGTCTTATGGAACCTCTATCCCGAGAAAGGTAGGGATATCTCTTAGTAATTTGATCTTATCGACGAAAGAATCAATAAGGTAAATCTTATTCATAAATGCTCCCCTTATTAAATCCAGCCTAAAGCACTTAATGTAACTAACGAACCAAACCATTAATAATGCCATGTTTAACATAAGATCTCCACAGCCCCTTTCCTTAAGGAAATTAAGATTCTTTATCTACTCAGTAAATAAGGAAGGAATGTAAGATTTCCCTTCCCAGAATTGAGCCACTGACTCTGTTACCCTAAAGTGTATAAGAAGAGACCCACTTAGGAGCAAGATAGTGGTGAACACAGCTAACACATAGGCCTTGATTCATTTTTCTCTCCAATTCCCAAAAAATAGTGCTTCATTGTTGGAGCTGGGCTCATTCTAGAACCAACGGACTAGATCCCATATCTTGCTGGCATATTTGTTGCAGTCATCTAGGGCCTCATTTATCTTAGTCTTATGGATCCCTAAGAATCTTAAGAAGATATATGTTGGGCTGAAGCTAAGTTTCAGGACGTATATTTCATCCAAAGGAGGAGTTTAGAGCAATTGGGTATACTCCTCTAGAGTTGGGCTAATTAGATGTGGTCCAAATTGGAAAGCCACTTCTTTGGGCTCCCAAAAATGGACTAAGGCCCTTACTAGCTTGATGTTAACCTTCACTTTGGCTAGTGAGAGTATTGGTCTAATTTTGTTGGTAAGGAACTGTTACTCTCTCGGACTGAAGGTTTGAAACCACTGGTTGAGTATAGGCTTTGGGTTTGCAAGTTTGTGGACATGAATCTCTTTGGCGAGAACCCTGGCATTAGATGAGTTGGCCATTTCTAAAACATTACAAAGAAAGCATAAATTACAAAGGAAAGTCTAATTACAAGAAGAAAAAATATACAAGATCTCCTATGCACATCAATTCTAAGAAAGATACAGGGAAAAACTCTGGAATCTTCGTCATCATTTTTTTTTTCCTTTTTTTTATGTAACATTGTCGTTTTGTTAATTATTTGTTGACCCTATGAAGTGTAATGCAAGACAAGTAGGTTCTAACGGTCTTTAAACTCTATGACCTCACACGTTTATGAAGAAATGATTCTTTAGTCACATTGAAGTTTAAGTAGGGTAGCCTAATCGGCCCCGAACGGTGGTTGCCCCACTACGTCTGAAACTTTAAACAATGGCTCCCCGTCTTAAGGTCTTATAACGGCCTAGGTTTGATCGCATCTACCATGCATTCATAATACAGGAAAATAAATCTCATGCTGACTAAAATAAATATGTTAATTAAAACAAATATGTATACGAAGCAATAAATAAATAAACAAATCAATATATATTAATAAATAAATAAATAAATAAACAATGCGGGTAATTTGAAAAGCGATTTTAATTTCGAAATGTTTTTAAGTGGTTAGCCCTCTTGCTGGTCCCTAATGGAGTTGCCAAGCTATCGAGCCTAGTTTTTCACCCTCCAAGTTCTTTTTATAAAATTAGGTCTTCTTTAAACCGATCAATACTAAACCCTACCCGTTTAATATTGACCCTTCAACTAGGGTTTAAAGAAGACCATTTTTTCTAACTTAAAAGGATTTGAAGTCACCACCCGACCGGAGTCAGGAAAAGGGGTTAAGTTATAATTGGTTATAACTTAGCTATCAATCTGTCAATTAAAAAACCAAGTTATAAATATGTTTTTTAAAAAACTAAAGATCTAAATCCGGGAGCTAATTTATTAAACCCTAAATGGGTACTACTTTTAACTTTCCGAATTTAACTTTGCTTTTCAAATATACCCTTTTTAATTTCTAAAAAACATCTAATTATGATTCATGTGACTAAATTGATTAAATTACATAAATATCTAAAAATGGAAAAAATAAAACTTTCCATATTTTAAGAGGCCCCATACTTGCGTACGAGTGCCTATGTACCCGCTATTCGAGATCAGACACACATAATTCTTTTTAACAAAAATCTAACAGGTTGATTGATTTTAATTTTGGAAAAACCGTTAGGTTTACGTTTTTACCCATTTTGAATTAATTTGAAAAAAAAAAAGAATATAAGGGGTCTTAAGTTGGATTTTATTTTTTTATTTTGTTCTTCTTGTTTTAAAAAAAACAACATAAAATACTTTCTATTCTTTTTTTTTTCTCTTTCTTTTTTTTTCTATTCTTTCCCTTTTTTAAATTATTATTATTATTTTATATTACATTTAAACAAAACAAATTAAAAAAAAACAACAAAAATAAATAAAAGAAAAAGCTTCGGACAGATTCGGGTGCGTAAGTCAGACCTAGGGGGGTCGGATCGGGTCTAGTCGAGTCGGCTCCACTAGTTCTAGGTCAGGCTTCAATTCCTTCAATAGCAACAAAGGGCTATTCGGGCTATTCTAGTAGCCAAAGCGAGAGGGTGAGGAGTTTTTTGTGAGTTTTGGATTGGGAATAGGGGGGGTAGGTCGAGTGCTGTGGCCTGGGGTAATCGTTTGGCGGTTATCGACGATGGTGCTTGGGCGGCACTGCTAGGAGGTACGACAAAGGTCTAGGGAGGTCATGTTCGGGAGCTAATGGAGTAGGGGTCACGGCCATAGTGTTAGGTTGTAGTAGTGGGCTCGGAGAAGAGAGATGCAAAGAGAGAGAATGAGCTAGAGAGACAAAGAGAATTGCGAGAGAGAAGGAGAGCTTAAGAGTTGATTCTAAAGCTCGAGGATGCCTCTCCTGCTCATTGACATCCCTATTTATACTTGAATTTCAATCCAGCGATAAAGGAAAGCTCAAATTGAAGTTAATGGGAATAACCGAATTTTCAATTTTTTTCCAATCTTTAAAGCTTGATTTGAATGCGTAATTGACTGAACTTGGATGCGTTTTCTATACCGATTCATAGTAGGCTATGTCTAGTGTAAGATTGATGCAAGAAACCATGAGCCTATGTGCAGAATTTGTGTAGAAATTGAAGCTAAAGTGGAGGGAGTAAGCTGTTCTTGAGAAGGAAAGCTGAGGAAAATCGAGAGAAAATTTAGGAAAACTGAGGGAAAGAAAGTGAAAGTGTTGACATGGCGCTAACGTGGTGCCACATTAGCCGACTCGACAAACCCCAACCTGCTACCTGTCAAGCTCAACACGTGGCGGCTAACATAGCATGCCACTTGGCTAACACGTAGCACCACGTCAGCAAAGGTCGTCCAATCCAATTATGCCACATGTCAAGATACGTGGTACAATTATATCCTAATACGTGTCAGGACACGTGGCACCATTAGATCCTAACACGTGGCAGTCTCTAATGTAAGAAAAACAAAAAGTAAGAAAAAGACCTCCCTACTTTTGCTAAATTTCGAACCCAAGACCTCATGCTTAATGCTAGTATTATGTCCATATGCTTAACTGTCAAGCTGTTAGCTTATGCCTTGTCCATATATGAAATTAAATTGCACATATGGACTAGGACAGCCGGGGCCATATTTAAATCTAAGCCCAGATTTAATGGTCTAACTTCTAAACCTAAATTTAATCTAAAGAAATGTTATTTTCTAAAATCTTTTATTTATTTATTTCTTTCTTTTTTTGTGATTTTTTCATAATTTCTTATTTTTTGTATTTTCTAAATTTATTATTTTTTGTGTTTTTTTCCTATTTTCCTATTTTCTTATGTTTTTCTAAAATTCTTAATTTTCTAAATTTCTTCATTTTGGGGGGCTTTCTTTAATTTTCTATTTTTTTTTTGAACTTTTTCTAATTTAGGACCCTATAACCTAATTTGAAAAATAAAAGGGTGCAAAAATTAAGTGTCTAAAGTACTCAACTGCTAACCTGAATCAAGTCCTATCGACCTACTAAGCAACACCCTAAACGATAACTCCTAGACTTCTCAACTTGTTTGGAGTATTATTCTAATAAGCCCTAACCCGCAAAAAGCACCAACTCCACTCATCCCAAAGAGCTTGACTTACTATAAAAGGCCTAACTTGATAGAAGGTCCTCAACACACCAACTTTAATACCACCTGTTATAATTCATTATTTATAGGCATGCCATGCACTCTAAGTTTGGCATGTGTTCTAATAAGTACACGCATACCTAATACCTCAAATATTCTACTTCAAGAAGGATTAAAAGATTATCCTCCTCCATTTTACAATTGTACATGTAATTGTTCTTATCCATTTTAGTAAATTAGCTAATATAAATAACCCTAATAGGAACTAGTATAAATAGTCTTTTGTATTGCTGTTGTAATAAGATTTCCTACCTTATTGAATGAAATTTATCTCCTTATGTTTCCTTCTCAACATTGAGAACCTTACCAAATCTAACTCATAACAATCCTTGAGCAAGGTTGTGCCAACAACCAACTTACTATTTTGAACAGGTGAGTCATATCCAGCAACATAGTAGTTCATGAATGCTTAAGCTGTGAGTCACATTCGTAAGTAACTTATGAGGTTTAACCTTTTCTTTTTGTGTTTTCCCACCGAACTCATCTTCTTCCCTTCTCCGATTACTGTCTCTAAAGGACCCATTCATGCTATAGTAAGCCCTCTTCCAAGGTACATCATCTTAGTATTAGAGCTCAAGGTTTTGAGTAAGGTCGTAAGTTTGAGTCATAATAAGACATTATTCTATTATTCTTAAGGTGAATGGCTAAGTAAGTGATTATAATAGTATTATTGTTGAGGTAGGCCTTGTATTTGTGTTGTAGGTATATTGTAGTGAGAAGCTTCTATTCTGTGATTTAGGTTTTGTTTTGGGTTTAAAAGTTGAAGGTTAAGTATGGGTAGGTGTACTCTATTTTGTTCTATCTCCATCATGTATGACAGAGCAACTGAGAGGAGACTGGTTATAGCTAAGGGTATTGTTTTTGGGTTTATTAAATCGATGTAGTAACTATGGTTGTTGCAAAGGTAAACATAACTGATCCTATTGTTAATACAATGGTAGGTGTAAGGACCCTAAGAGGAGCTTAGTAGTATTGCCTAGAATTTCCATATCACGTATGCACCCATGATAAGAAAATTACCTTACAAATCAAAGATTGCAAGACTCTAAATAATTAATCGCTAGGGTCTTTAATTTTAGTTCATTGACTCATTATATGATATAAATAACTATAGATATCCATTATTCTACAGTTTCTCAAAACCATATAGAATTGGTATCCCCTACCAAAATAGTGAAATAAGATAGACAATTCTAAAAAATTCTAAACTTACTAAAGATACTAAACTTAATTGAGATATTAGTTGTTCTCTAAAGTATTCCAAATTAACTACACAAGCTTTTCATCATACTTATTCATTAGTAGCACTCTGCACTCGGTTCCTATCCCTGTCCCAACTATCAATCAACCTGTAAGGAAAAGAACTATTGAGGTATAAGCTTACGCTTAGTGAGATAAATCCCTTCGTCAATATCACATGACAAAAATTTATTTAATGCACAACATATGAATGTATGATCAATTAGTATACCAAACAATACATGCAGTGGCCTAAAAACTACATGCAATTCAAAATCACGCCCCCTATAGTCGGGTTAGAGATAATTAACCGACCCAAACCAAAATCTGGGCTCTAGCCCTTAGGTTTTATATAATTTGCACTATTGTACTTAAGTCAAAACAAAGCCATATATAATATACTTTCTTTTATAAATAACAAATTATATTTTAAAAATCCCAAGTCTAGCAATGTGGTGGCCTCCACAATCCACAAATACATACCTTAAGCAAAAGCCACAAGATACTACCCCTCACCAACAATTGGCGTCTTCCGGCACTTAGTAAGCCCGTCAGCATAGGGTAGAGACTTAATATAAATGATGACATAGCTAGTACCTAATCTTATAAGAGACTCTCCTCTTGTAAGTCTCTTCCCATCTTCTACATGAAGTGGCAATCGATGTCATCTAAATGCAATTATGGAGAATGCATGATTCATTGAATTTCTTAATCATATAAGTGATTAATCTAGTTTTTCATAGTGGTCAAACAATTTCATTCCATACAATCGTACGTATGAATTATTGCAAGAAATTACTATTATTAAGTGATTAACAAGCCATAGCATTCAATCATGAACCCACACACATGCATTTCCCAAATCCCACAAGCATCCAATTTATATATGTAAGTTTAAGTGCATATATTTTACAAGCAAAATTAAGTAAAGAGTCATCAAGAATTTACTTACTCAATCATGCAGGTCAGTCGAAGTACTCTAGGGGTAGGTCATCTCCAAAAGCCGGGTCTCCTAGGCATCATAAATATAGTACTATAATGATTTGAAATAAAACTTAGAAAACTAAGCTAAAACCCTTTTAAGTTATACTTTTGACTAGGTTTCGTATTTTTTCCTAATTTTTACTTAAAGTTCAATCGCGTATAATTTTCTTGTTTTAAATCCGATTTTTATGAAATTATAGTCAATCTTCATCTTTTTAAAGTGTACTTTAACGTGGTGAGGTTATATTTTTGAGATGAGGCATGAAAATTGCCTATAGGTCAGAACATTAGTGATCCTCATGCTTTAGAGTGCTTTTGGGCTTTATTTGATTAATGAGCTTTTTGATATCTTGGGAGATCTTTCGGGCTTAGGCTTAAGATTTCGAGCTTGGCTTAAAATACTCCTTAAGGTCAAATTCCCAACTTTGATTTACACTCCTAAGGCTATTAACAACTTCTTAATAACTTCTTGGGCTTTTAAGTCGGCTTAAGTTGTCAAATGAGTTTATTTTTAATCCAAATTAAAGATAGTCACTTTGTTGGGCTTTAGGTGTGTCTTGTGGGCTTCTTGAGGGTCTTAAAACAACTTTTATTGTTGTGTTAAGTTGCTAGTTAGAAATTTAATGAGGGTTCAACTTGGTGTTTGAGGCTTGTTTTGAGATTTTGAAGCTTGGTTTTGAGTTTTAGGCTTAATACACTTATCATACTTGCCTTCCTTGGTCTTTTCACTTTGTTTACTTACTTTTGTAATATTTTTAAGTGTATTTCATCAAGATTCCAGATCTGGTTGGTTTGGTATGGAGGCTTCCAACTTAGTTTTTCAACTTGTTTCATCATTTCCTTAAGTTTAAGGGTTAGATCATGAACCTAAGGTACTTATATTCAAATCTTAACTTGACTTCTCTTCCATGAGATGATTACTTAGCTTATACTTGACATGAAAATAGTAGATCTCATACTTATTACAACTTCCATAACATAGTTCATGTCTTACAAAGTTGGTTTTCTCATAAAAACTTCATGTAATGTATTTTCTTTTACTTAAATCTATATTTAAGCATGTTTAACTTAATAGAAATGAAAATAACATCCAAATGGCTTACAAATCCTCACATCCAGCATGCTTATGCTTCGTTCAAGTTCTCATTTTAAGATTTTCTCAACTTAAAATCTTCCATTCTAAGTGTTAAACAAGTATCTCTATAAAACACCAACTTTACATACTCATATTTCAACTTTCATGTAGGGGTTTCATGAGTTTGCTTCTTAGGGTGGTCTTAGATGTTTCATCAACTTTTGATAATACTTATATCCTCAAGAAAATATGGTCTCTTAAAATGCAATACTAAACTACTAACACAAAGAAACACATACTCGTTTACAAAGCAAGAGTATGGTGGTTGAGTTCCAAGTTTCCACTGAAGCTTTTGTTTTACTTTCTCCCTCTTGCAACCTTCTTGGAAAACTTGAGTTTTGTTCCTTTGAAGTGGGGTTTGAAGAATGTTCTAAGGATTCTAAAAGTAATGTTTGGAAGTTGACAAATGTAATACACAAAGTGGGGTTGAATGCCATGAGCATAGAAGCTTTGTTAATGGCGGCAATGTGTAGGATTTGTAGGATTTTGTGTTTTCACTTTTGGGTTGATTTCAAGTGAGAGAAAAGGAAGTGAAAATGAAATTGAAAGTAAGGGATAAAGGAGAGAGAGTGGCTAGTTGTGTAAGGGGTCGAAAGTGTTTTTAAGAAGTTTGATTTTGTTGTCTCGTAACATGCACAAAAGTCAACAATTGACAACTCTAGATGATGTAAGCATTAAGGGGTGAATAGGGCTTGTGAAAAACAATGAGTTGATGGTTAAATGACAAGGTATGGCCTCTCATTTCCTTTCTTTTCAATCGGTCATGTCATGTCTTGTCTTGTAAGAGTATAGCCTTGTCTCGTAAGAGTATAGCCTTGTCTCCTTACTTATTTTAAAATTAGATAGATAATGTGATGAGATAGCTTATCCTCATGTATTATAAGTTATGGTAGGATATGGGAATGGTCTTATCATAAGATGTTGATAAGTTATCAAGTGATAGGTGATTTTAACTCTCAAATTATAAATTATTTAATGTGATTGGTTGGCTTGCCTATCCATATGTAACATAGCTTATAGGTGAAAATAAGGAGATTATCTTATATGTAATTCTTTTAGAGTTTGATTCTCAAATTAATATGTAGGTTGTGATTTGCTTCTTAAGAAATTTTAGAACTTTCTAGAATTGAATAGAATTTATTCAAATTATATTTTTAATTATTTATTTAGGGTCATTGCTTTATTATGCAACATATATATATATATATCATATGATAGATTAAGAAAAGAGAAGAGAATTGCTTAGTAATATATATATATATATATACATATATATATTGTGGGGGCTACTTATGTATTAGTTTTGTAAAGTTATTAATTTTTTCTTTTAACTAGCTTAGTTTTGTTGTTTATTATTATTTGAAATTATCTTGATTCATTTGTTATCAATTTTATACGATTTCACAAAATTAATGATAATTTTAGCTTTTCAAGCATTAAGATAATTTAATAGAGTTTTTAAAAATTTTTACAATTTGATATTTATGGTTTCTATTAAGTTTAGGTTTACATTTTTAAAAGTACACATATGTAGAGATTAAGGTTTTCATGCATGATTAAGGTTTTCGAATCATATATTAGGGTCTTTCAAGTTCATTTTAAGTTTCAAGTTTAAAATTTTAATCAATCTTCAATTTATATATATATATAGATATATATTTTGCTTAAGAAAATATCTACGATACTCAAGTTCGACACCATGTCTAAAAAGTTAAATTTGCGAAGTCTATGGTAAGAGAAAATGATAGTAATGCTCCTAGCCATAGATACCATATGGAATGAACAACTAATGAACAATTGGATTGAATGGTGGTGATGATGGAGAATATGATGTGCTAATGCATGGCATGGTGATTGTAAGTGTAGATGAGACCCGTACAGTTAGTGGTTGAATTGATGTTAACACCCTAATAGAGAACCGAGTTAATCAAGGTGTCTACTGAGCCTAAGAGGCTCCTTGTAGAGTAGATCACCTTGTTCATCAAATATAAGTTGGTAGAGTTAAGCAATCAGTTATTAAGAGGTTAAAGTTGATTGGGGAGGATGAAAACAAGGTAGAAGAAACCTATGAAGAAGAAGAAAGACATGTCCAAGCTCCAAGAGATGAACAATTGTGAAATTAGACCTAACAGAGCACCTTAACATGCTTGATGCTTCAAAAGAAAGGTTGATCGATAATTCCAACCAAGGTTGAACTTTGGAGAGGTTGATGATGATGAAGGAGAAACTGAAGTGGAGTACAAAGAAGAGGAGCTATTGTCGGTAAATTTTGGTGTAAGACCTTACTCTTGCAAAAGTAAGAAAGAAAGGCTAAATGTGATGTTGGAGCTAGTCCGATGTAGTCACTCCAATACCTAAGTAAAAGAGTTTTTAAGTAAAAGATAAGTGAATAGAAAAGCTTAGAGTGTTAAAAAGAGTCAAAGAGTCCTTACAATACTTTATTTCCCTTATTTATAGGTGCATATCTGATGATTGTAATAACAGGTAATCATTGTTCGTAGACCACATTATAACTCCTTAATGCCTAAAGAATAGGAGCAATGGTGGGTTATGTAATGAGGTCATGTAAGGCTATAACTATAAATAAGCAAGTCAAGCCTTCAGGCCCATTAGATTAGCCGAGCCATCAAAGGCCTATACAGAAAACAGTAATGATCGACTACTCGGTGGCCGAGGTGCTAAGCGAAATTGCTAAGCGAAATTCTACTATCAATATTTGTCCTCTAACTCCTATGGTCAAGAATTCAACTATGGGAGTTGATAATGAGAGCTATATTCAACTTAATTAACTAAGGACATTAAGAAATCATAATATGCCCTCATAATTAATTTGTCATGCTATTGTTGATGTCATTATATTCTATCATCTAAAATGCATTGTATTGAGTTTAAGCCAAAAGGTTATGACCTTTTGGCTTTCCTACTTGTTTCTTTTTGTACAGACGCATAAGACAATCGTCATGTCTATCATCATTATACCGTAAGGTTCATGAACTGTTAGTAACACAATGTCCCTTAGATTTCTAATCGTAGGTACATGTCCATCATCTAGCAAAGTTGTCTGATCAGTAACCGAATCCCAATTAGGGTCATTTTTAAACTCGAGGAAAAGAATTATCGATACAAAAACTTTTTCTTCATTCTTAATCTTATTTTCTGTTCCTCACTCTATACATTTCTTTTATTCCAAAATTTCTTCTTAAGACTCTAGGCTCAACATTTCAACAACTTCTCTTGCGTAGCTATATTTCAACAAGTATGGTTCAAAGCATTATCTATCCTCTTACCTCTTCAAATTCCAAAACAACTCTCTATGGCCACCTCTCCATCCTACCCCACCCCATAAAGAAGGACTGGTTCAGCAAACAACACCACGGAAAGATGGGAGAAACTTGTTGGTATTGAAGCTATGCCCATAGATAATTACCCTAATGATAGGGAAGATAGGTCAGATGCCAAGTATTTCTATAACAATGTTGTTTATAATGTTGATTCTTCGAATGCTATAGTAAGTGGTGTTGTCAGGCTGCTCATCATGAAATACAACAAATACTGGTAAGATCTCCTTAATGAGTAGCACCTATGATGGCCAAAGGAGGATGAAAGAGTTTGTTTTCCCATTGATCATGAATTTCATTTATATTTGAAATATCTTGATTTGGGTTGTGTTTACCATTTTCCGCCTTTCAAAAGCAATTCTTGAGTTATTTTTGCGTTGCTCTAAGCATGTTCTCTCCCAACACATATAAGCTTCTTGTAGTGTTCAAGATTATATGTGAAGAACTTTAGGTTAAGGTTACTCCTCGCTTGTTTAGATATTTTTTCACGATCAAGAGATAGCCAAAAAATTGGTTCTATGGAGCAGCTCAGTACAATTGCAAGTTTACAGACAGATTGGAGTCCAAAATCCATAAGTGGCATGATAAATACGTTTTAATTAGATCGAATGTGGAGTTCAATTTTTGGAATCAATGAACTGAACCCATTCAAACAAAGGATATCAAGTTATTGTTAAATGATGCTGCTACTTCCAAGAAGATTAAGGATAGATGAGGAAACAAGATATTCTTTTGGGATTCCGAGAAGCTCATCTCTAGATACAAAAAGGGGATGCTATATTTTCTGATAATGAAGGTAGGGTTTAATATGTATTCCCTACGGTGCTAAGCCAAGCTACAAAAGGGAAGCTAAACTTCATAAACCATGGTTGGAAGGAGGGGGGTGACTTGTTGCCTTTGAGCTTTGTTCGGTATGGCTTTGTAAGTTTCATTGCCCATCTCTGTTTTAAAATTCTTTGTTTTCTATGCAAACATGATAGTAAGAGATATTGATCCTAAGCAATTACTGCCCAAGCTAAGGATAAGCAATAAATGTTGGACAAGCGAATCCCTAAAGTTACTACTACCTAACCACCTAAGATAATGAAACCATAGCCGTAGAAAGTGACTAAGGAACAAACCATTAAGGAGCCTACCATCCACAAAAACAAAACAAAAACTCCTTACACTAACGAGTATCTGCTAATTGAGTAAGTGGAGGCTACTAGGACTACACAGCTTAATGTATTGCCTTTCATTAGGGAGACTCCTCTTATCATGACCCTAAAGGAGGCCTAGTAGGATTGCCTAAAATTTTCATATCATGTTTGCACCCATGATTTGAAAATCATCTTGCAAGTCAGAGATTGCCAAATTCTAAATAATTAGTCACTAAATTTTTCATTTAATCAAATTACGACCACATATATGTGACTATGGATATCCGATAAGCCACAGTCCAACAGAATCACAGAGAATCGGTATCCCCTACCAAACAATAAGATTAGGTAGTAAAGTTCTAAAACTCAAACTTACTAAAGTCACAAAATTTAAATGCAGTAGACAATAATTCCAATGAACCATATAATTTTTCTTTAGAGTCTAACTTCTATGCATCTTGATGTTGACACTCAACTCTCAGTTCTTAACGCATGCCTGATCATCTAGCAACCTACAAGAGAAAACTATTGGGGAGTAAGCTACAAGAGCATAGTGAGTTAACCCTCGTACTATACCAGCAAACAAGTTATCAAACAGTTTATTACCAAACATATGAATGCATGAACAAACTGTATGCCAAACAGTATATATGCAATTGATCGGTACTACATATAACGTCGGATTAAACGCCCTCCGAAGTAAGGGTTGGAGATACATTGGCACCAATCACAATCGGGCTCTAGCACCTAGGTTTTTTTACCCTTATATCATTATATATAGATATTCCATGTTTCACTAAACAGGTTTCTACTTCCATTAATCAATAGTATAAAAATATCTAAGTCTAGGGGTAAGCGGGCTCCCGCAATCTACGCTCATACCTTACTGCGGTGGTCTCTAGACGCGACCCCCAGCTACCAACAATTAGCGTCTCCGGTGCCAATAAAACCCGCGAGCCAAGGGTAGGGTCTTGTTGTGCCAATGCTCCTACACTATACTAATCAAATCATATGGGAATATATCTCTCCAAGGCCCTTCATTACCAATAGTGTGAGGTGATGGCCAGAACATTATATGCAATGTTCGTGCTTTATGCATAAACCGTTTAATTTTAGTTGGGTTGAATATGATTAAGTCAATTTATGAGATGGTCAAACATTATCAACAAATCATTCAAATAATGCAACAATCAATTATCTCACATTTAATGGTATTTTGTACAGTAATCAATCAATATCAGTCACATGCATAACCCAAAACCCCATGCATCAAGTTATTAATAATTCATTCATGTGCACTAACTACAAGCACAAAATAAGTATAGATTTATCAGGAGTACTCACCTAGTCATAAATGATGTCAAGAATTGTAATAGTCCAAAGGTAAGTCAGTCTCAATCTCAAGATCACCTAACATTAGGGTAATATAGAAAGTAATAAGTTTGGGGATTTAAATAACTAAACTAGCATGCTAAATTATACTGTTTATTTAAATCGGTTATTGATTTGTGTAAAATCATCTAGTTGAGCTTTTTATCGAATTGCGTACAACTTTTTCATCTTAGCTCGGATTATCATGAATTTATGGGCCATTTTGATCATTTTCAAGTGTATATTCGTGTAACGAGATCCGTTTTAAACGTTGTGACTCGCAATTTAAATTGTGCATAAAAATATTACAAAATTTATTATCTTAGTTTAAAAATTATAAAATACCAATTTTAGCTTTTTCTTAATATATTTATGATTTAATAATTATTTAAATCATATATTTGATATTTTTATTATTTTAAGCTTATTTTTCCTATTTTTGAGATTTTAGTCTTATTACAATTGTTATTATGATTTATTATTTTTTTATTATTTATATATCTCACGGTTTATGCATATATATATATATACTTATAATATATTTTATAAATTTATCTTATTTGAAAAAAAAAATCCTTAATTACGGTAATATATATGTATATATACCTACATATAAATATAAATTTATTTTAGTTTATAGATATTATTATATTACATATATATTTCGGTATACTATATATATATAGACTATATGTTATATGTTATATGTATGTATATACTTATTTTATGAAAATAAACATACTCTTGTATACATATATATATTCATGTATTTGTGTTTATACTTATAAATATACTTACGAAATTCCAAATACCTAGATATAAATAAATAATATACAATTACCTATTCATGTATTATATATTCAATATATATATATTTACTTAGTATTTGTTATAAAGTATGTATACTATATATTATACATATATTTTATAATATATGCAGTGTACCGAAATACATACTCTATATTATACACATATATATATGTCATATATTATTATTTATGGAAATACACTACTATATATATATATATATACTATACGATTACATATATATACAAAAATAATTATACATGGATACATATATATATATATAGTTCACGGTACAAATATATATATCTACTATAGTTATTTAATAAAATACTTAATACTAATTATTTTTATTTCTAAAAAAAATACATAATACATACTCTTTCCATATAATATATCTATGTTTATACATGTATACATACTTAGCCTTATACATACATATATTATTCAATTTATGTATTTATGCAAATATACATGTATTACTAATGTTATATAAAAAAAATACTATACAAATACTTCATTTATACATGTATATACTATATAACATACATCTAAAATAATGTACTTACCTTTTTTCTTCTAATTCTTTCTTCTTCTTCTTTCTTCTTTTCTTTCTTTCTTTTTCTTCTTTCTTTCTCTTTTTCTCTCACGGTTTGCTTCTAGGATTTTTCTCTCTTTTCTTTTTTTGTTTTGTTTCTACGATTTTGTTTTCTTTTTTTCTTTTTTTTTCCTTTTATTCATGTGAGTTAGCTTAAAATTTAAGCTAAATAATTATCCAATTTTTATTTTTCATTTTTCTTTTATTTTCCACTCAACACAAGGCATTTTTTTTCTCTCACGTGGGCGGCTAAATTTGATTCCAAAATGTTGCAATTGGGAAAAAGAAGAGAAGAAAGAAAAGAGATAAATTGAAAAAGAATGAGAAAGAAAATAAAAATTAATAATAAATATATGTAATTTTTCGAAACATAAAAATTATAACAAATCTCATCATAAATTAATTTTTAAATTTTTATGAAATTTTATCAATTTAATTGGTACCCAGTACAACTATAATTTTACAAGTTATTATAGTGATTTCGTTATAATTTCATGTGAATAGGCTATTTAGTTGAAAATTGCAATCGACTATAATTTTATCACTATTGATTAATATTTAATTATTTTATAGGTTTATATTTATAATTTTATGGTTTCGATCAAATTCGAGTTCAATTTTAGTTAATGATGTGTAATATCAGTTTTAGGGTTTTAATCAATTTCTGAGGTTTTTACTACTTATAATATATTTAGATTTATGATTTATTAAATTTTTATCTTGCTTGCCTTTAATGACTCTTCAAGTCATCTATAGTATTAGGGCTTAATCCTACTCTTAAATAGTTAAATTTGTGGGGTTTACACCTCTAGAAGAACAATCGAGAGAAGCTAGCCAATAACCCGCTGCCAACAATAACATGGATGTTGACAACTCAGCAAACTAAACAAATTCTATGCTGAGTACCAAGAAGAGAAGTAGGAAAGAACTAGTTGACTAACCTCCACCCTAAAAGAGCAAAGGCGTAGATGAGAAGATGAAGGAGGTCCTAATGAACAAGGCTCTTGGCATTAGTTCTGCCAAGTTTACTCCTAGCCACAAGGTAGGCAAATACTTCATAACATGCCAAAACTATAAAGTTTTAGGCACCAACTCAACATTAGGAGATAGATTCAAATCTCTAGCCTTATTGGAAGGGATCATCCTTCCATAAGTCAAAAAGATAATAAAGAGGAATATAGACAGGATAAAAGGCAGCAATAAATCTTATATTGTTGCTAAATTATATGATGTAAGTTCCTGCAACCACGATTCGTTTTAGTTTATAGTATTAATTTCATTTGTTAAACCTGTATCACTTCGCATATCATAAGCCATATTGTAATGGCGATAGATGATGTTGAGAGCGGAAGAAAAAGGTACACCTAATCTTTTGTTTAACACACTTGGAAACTAATTATTCATGACATGGCATTCTATTGTAGGAAATAGAGGAGGCTTATAACTCCTCTAAAGCACAAATCGTAGAGGCAAACAATGCTAAAATTAAGGCCAAGATGGAGCCTAAGCAATTGATAGGCGAGCTCTCCATAAAGAAGTTAGCACATAGTTTAATAACCAATGAAGTCATGAGCCTAAAAACTAAGAATGAAGAATACTACAAGGATTTTGAAAATCTTAAGGAGCAACTCCAGAAGGAAGAGTGTTGGGGGCTTAGAAATACAATTACAAATATGAGTAAGGAGTAGGACAAATGAGAGTTCAGATAAAGAACTTAGAGATGAAAGGCTTGACACTCGAAGCTCTTCTTATCGAACTAAAGGAGGTAGTGAAAAAGAAACCTTCTATTAAGGAGTCTCTATCAATTGTAACCCCAAATCAGCAATATGAGAAATTGCATGGGAAAAAAAGTTCTTACAAAGGGTTCAACCGATAAAGGTAGAAATTTTGAAGGTTTACCCTAACTATGAGCCATCATGCATTGATTTTGCCGATGTCAATGATAATGATGCTAATAGTAAGGATGACAAAATCAATGAGGAAGTGGAGGTTGATAGTCAAAAGTAGGATGACCATAATCAAGCCAGTGTTGAAGTCCCCATAGTTATCAAGGAACTATCATCAAAGGAAACCCCATACATTCATAAAGAGACCTCTAACTCCTTAAACAAGACCCTCAGCACTAATAAAGAAATCAGCTCTAAGAAAATTCCCAACTCCACCAACCAAGATAGTAATTTTACCCAATCTAAGAGGAAAAATGTCTCGGACTCTTAAGGAAACAACTAGTTTTTATTCATTGTTTTATTAACATTTTATGGAATTTATTCATGGTTGAGATGCCGACCCTTTGGTTGTGATTAACCTTTGTTTCATGTTTTGCCGCTTTTAGTTGTTAGCACGTTTTATTTCACCCACAATTCATAGTAGTGTTCGTTAGTCGTGTAGGACTTCAAATTTTATGCGAAAGTTATATTTTCTTAATTGTGAAGTTGCCTATCAAAGGCTACCTAGAGTTCGTTAGCCCTGATTGGTCAAAAGTCTTTTCAAAGAATATTTAGCATTACTCGTTAATTAGTAATAAGCTCGTTAACCAATGTTCGTTAGAACTCATTAGGTATTAGTTCATTTGCCACTTAACTAGAACTTCATTAATCAGTTAATCATACATAGATCAGGAATAAAGATGATGGTAATGAGAGACGCTCATAAACTTAAAGCAACCACTTTATATTTGAACATGGTATAGGCCATTGCTTTACATTATTTAGAGGAAAAGAAAATGAAAACATAGAATAATGATGACAATAGAGGACTATTCAAAATATAACTTAAGATTTTTGGCATTCCATGCGTAAGGTATGATTGTTCCATCCAACCTTTCTAGTTAGTAGGCTCGTTGCCTACGACTTCCCAAACCCTCACAGGGTTCTCCCAATTTGAGCCAAGCTTCCCTTAATTGTCTCAATGCTAGTTACCTCTAACTTCCTACAAACCAAGTCTCCAGGTTGAAATACCTTATGCTTCACTTTCTAACTGTAGTACCTTACCAACTTATGTTGAGGCAACAACTCTTGCTCTTGCAATGTCTCTAATTCTTCAATGGTATCTAAATTAGCCGTTAAGCAAATCTGATTTGCCATAATGTCAAATTTCTATGTTTGCAAATTGGGCAACTTCAATTCAATTGTTGGAGCTGCTTTCGACCCAAATGCAAGCCCGAATGGTGTCTCTCCTATTGGAGTCCTGTGGTAGTCTATAGCCCCATAAAACATTAGGTAATTCATCAGCCCATTTACCTTTAGCTTGATCTTCCCTTCTTTTCAAACTATATAGTATGGTTTTGTTGATAACCTCAACTTATCCATTGGTTTGAGGATAAGCCACTGAAGTATAATTTAGTCAGATGTCGTGCTTTTCATAAAAAGATCTAAATTTATCATTATCATACTATGGCCTATTATCAATCACTATCATAAAGGGAACTGCAAACCTCGATATGATAAAATTGAAAACAAAAAATTTGACTTTTTGCTTATTAATCTTCGCCACTGCTTTGACCTCAACCCATTTGGTGAAATACTCCACCGCAAGTATGACCAAATAGCACTATGCCATAGACTTTGAAAATGGTCCAAGTATGTTTAGTCCCCATTAAGTAAAAAGCTAAGGGCTAGCCAAGCTATGTAGTTTAGTGGAAGGTACATGGCTCAGTGCCTCGTGTTTTTTACATTGTGGACACTGCCAAATAGTAAATTTTGCATCATCTTTCATAGTTGACGAATAATAGCCAAATCTCAACATGTAGATATACAAAGTCTATCCTTTCACATGGTTGCTACAAACACCTCCATGTAACTTTGAAAGAATTTTTTGAGCACCTTTCGATGGAAGCCATTGAAGGTAAGGTTGTGAGAGGCTACACTCGTATAACTAGTCATCAATAAGTGTGTAATTGGCCGCTTAATATATCAACCTTTGAGCTTCTTTCCTATCTTCAGGTAGAACACCATCTTTGAGATATTCAATGACTGGATCCATCCAATACTTCTCTCTTAGGCAGGGAGTTAGTTCATGACTCTACTTAACAGTTTCTAGACTTTTACTAGGGAGATATTCAATAAAAAGCTTATCATTCAAGTCAAGAAGCGCCATACTAGCCAATTATGAAAGTTTGTCGACAGCAATGTTCCTGATCCTTGGTATCTTCTCAATTGAAAAAGATTGGAATTATTGTACGAGCATTCATACTATTAATAGGTACTTGCCATCATAGCTTCCTTCACTGCATAGCTCCCTTTCACTTGATTCATAATCAACTGAATCAGAAAAAACTTCGACTTTCTCACCTCTAACTTCCTTTACTAATTTAAGCTTGACAATCAAGGCTTCATATTTGGCTTCATTATTACTTACCAGAAATCTAAACTTCAATGCATGTTGAATTCTCATGTTGTAGGACCCTTGTAAAATAAGGCCTGCACCACATCTTTCCTTGTTAGAGGAACCATTCACGTACAAATTTCAAGTGGGTTTCTCGGTCATCTCAATGATGTCTTCCTTTTTAGTGAATTTACAATAAGATCTAGTAAAACTTGAGCTTTTAATGCCATTCTAGGTTTGTATTGTACACCATTGGCACTTAGCTCCAAAGCATACTTCATCACCCTCCCTAAAGAGCTGGTGGTTGCAAGGCTTGTCATATAGACGAATCAGTACGAACAATTATTTGATGAGCTTCAAAGTATGGTTTTAATTTCCTTGCCAAGAGAACCACAACCAAAACAAACTTCTCAATCTTCATATATCTCTATTTCAAGCCTTGCAAGACATGACTCATGTAATTAATCGGTCTATGCTCCCTACCTTCCATTCAAACCAAGATAGATGAAAGAGCTTAACTACTAACTAACAAATATAAAAATAAGTCTTCTTTAGGGATAGGTGTTGAGAGTACTAGAGGCAATGCTAGAAATTCTTTAAATTTGTTAAATGTTGCCTCACACTCATTGGTCTACCGAAATCCCTTTGGGCTCTTCAACACTTCGAATAATTCTATGCACCTATCTGCGCTTTTCGATACAAATCTGTTTAAGGTGGCTACCACCTAGTTAATTCTTGGACTTCTTTAACGTACTAGGGGACTTCGTGTTCTAAATTGCACCGATCTTCTTTAGATTTGCATCAATACCTTGCTAAGTGACCATATACCCTAAAAACTTGCCCAAAGTGGCGCTAAAGACATACTTCTACAAGTTAAGCTTCATGTTCTATCTCCTTAATGTGTTAAATGTTTCATTAAGGTCATTAAGGTGCCGACTTTTTACTTTACTCTTTATTATCATATCATCGACATAAACGTCGACATTTAGGAGAATTTAAGGCTTAAACATCTTGGTCACAAGCCTCTAATAGGTTGCACTAGCATTTTTAAGCCCAAACGACATCACTGTATAACAATATTATCCTAAACTTTATGACAAAGGATGTGTGAACCTCATCATCTTTCTCTATCCTAATCTAATTAAAGTTGAAAAATGCATTCATGAAAAGGAGCAAGGCATGCCCGGCAGTTGAGTCAACCATCCAATCTATTCTCAATAAGGGAAAGCAATATTTAGGATAAGACTTATTCATATCCATAAAGTCTATACACATGCGCTACTTGCCTTTAACTTTTTATCTAGCACATAATTAGCTAGCCAAGTCAAATAAGGCTCTTCTCTTATGAATCCTACCTTTAATAGCTTCTAGACCTCCTCTTCAATGGCTATTTGCCGTTTAAAGGAAAAATGACTTTTCTTTTGCTAAACTATCTTCATATTCGGATCAATTAGAGCTTAAGCATAATTACTTCTATAAGGATGCCCAACATATCTAAGGGAGACCAAGCAAAAACATCGGTATTATGCTAAAGAAAATTAATTAAATCTTGTCCAATATTTTCCAATAATGGTCTACCTATCTTTGTTTTTTTTCCAAGATTGCTTCCTTGTGGGACTTCTTCTACTTCCAATTTAGCATTCTCAATGCCGCAAGACTTCTTCTCCAGATCCATTTCAACTTAAAAAACTTCTCCGTACCATAGTGTTCTCAAATATAAGGATCTAGTTAATTGCCAATCCCCCTTACATACTCCAAGTCTAGTAAGAGTAAGGAATTTTGCCTTAAGATGTGTAGTTGAAGGAACCATGCTAAACAAATGTTGGCATGGTTGGCCCATGATTATATTATAAGGGGACCAACACTTGAGAACAAGAAAGTCTACCTTATCCTCTACAATATGCTCATCATCTCCAATTTAAATAGGAAGAGAAATAACTCTAATGACCCATACAGGTTGGTTACTAAAAGCATATAGATCATAATTATAAGATCTCCACTGTGCTTTGATCTTTGGCATCATTTGGTCAAAGGCGTATTGAAAAATAATGTCTATCAAACTCCTAGTATCAACCAAGATCTTTTTTATCTTGAAGTTGGCAATTCTTGAGCCGATTGCCAATGCATCATCATGGGGCTTTGTACACCTTCATAATCCTCCTTTATGAAAGCGATGGAATTGTCGACTTTGACCTTCTTGCCTTACATATTACAAACGTGCAGTATGGTGTTAGTCAAGCTCCATGAGCTCGATCGGCCTAATTATGAAGCCAACCTACTTCTTGGACAATTCAAGAGAATAAACTGAGTCGTTAGAATCCTTGGCATTATTATCACCATGCCCTTGGTTCTAATCTGGTTGAGTATTCCTAAGAAGAAGATTAAGAATTTCATCATTCTTCTTATTAAGTTCCTAATTCTCTTTGCCCAAATTAGTGCAAAGATGCTCCACTCTAGACAAACATTGTTCATTAGTGTGCTTACTCCCCCGTTGATGTGTCTCTAAGGTTGAACACATGGAGAAGAACCATAGCAAAAAGAGCTAAAAGAAAAGTAAGAAAACTAGCAAAATTCGAGCAGCTACCAACTGGATATAACACACCAATCGATCCTACTCGGCCTATAATTTGCTGGATATGACTTACCGATCTACAACGATAGGGTCACTCGCCACTACTCCTTGCTAAAGGGAATAGATAATAATTAAGGACAAATGAGAATACTAGGGTTGCTCACAAAGGAAACTTGTAATATTCTGATATGGTAATGGATGATGTCTATTTATATATAAGTAGGATTTATATACTATCCCCACTAAGGTTACAAGCATATACGGAAAAGATAAAAAAGGTAATTTACATTTTAGAATATATGAAATATACTAAAGAAGACAAAGAACATTATATATGAATAAAGTAAGGAATTCTTCTAGAATATTGTGCTAGAAGACACGTGTCACATGGTGGTTAGCAATTAGGAAATAAATACAATTTGGACTTGGTGAAGAAAAGAGCTTACGATCAATGCCAACCTAATTTGGTTTAGGTCGGAGCTTGATCATTCAAGGATATCTAATGTCTAGATCCCCTTTAAGTTAGGCATGTTATAGTTTGGTTTTGACTAGGTCGGATGCTAGTCAACTCAGGAGCTTTACTCGAACAGTCATTTGAGGTTAGTTTGCTGAGTTGTTGTTTGGGTCACATTATATCTACTTGGAAAGTCAACTTGTACACTTAGCAAGTTGGCACGTCTGCTTGGCTGCTCAAAAATTATGTTGGCACTAATGTGAGCTCAGTGCTCAAGTTGACAATAGAGTAAAAGATGAAGGTCGAAATAAGAATCCTCATCCTAAGTCAGGCATTAAGCTAATATCTTCCATGTGAGTCCTCTAGCTTAACTGCACATGATTGGTTCGAGGAGTTAATTCCTATCATCTACTTGGAGATCAAAAAGATTTGTCCTCAAATTCAAAGTAATCTCAAGCTCTTGTTCTATTCTGGTTCCTGGTGTGTCTTCTTCTAGTTAATGGGAAATCAGGTCAAATACATTGACGGTGAATAAAACACAATAGTTCTTAGGCAATTCAATCTAGTAGGCGTTGCGGTTGATCTTCTTTAGAACCTTGAATGGACCATTAACTCATTGAAACAGCTTGTTCTATCTTAAGTGCATGAATCGTTCTCGGCTAAGGTAATCCATACTAAGTCTCCTTGTTTAAAAGAAACAATTTGGCGGCCACAAATACCAATCTCTTGTAGTCTCTGGTTGAACTTATCGATCTTGCTTACAACAAACTTGCATTGTCTACAAGGTGTTCAGTAAGGTTTATTAACATGACAGAGCATTAGTGACCATGTTGGCACTTCCTTTCTTGTGTTGGATCACATATGAAAAACCTTCCAAAAACTCTAGCCACTTGGCTTACCTCTTCGAAAGTTTGTTCTAACTCGTAAGATGCTTCAATGAGTTATGGTCAGTGTAGATTACAAACTCTCGTAGTAATAGATAGTATTGCCTAACAGTAAGAGCTCGAAAAAGAGAGTACAACTCTTTCTCGTACATAGAATAGTTCAATGCAACACCACTGAGCTTCTCACTATGATAAGCAACCAGTCATTGTTGTTGCATCAAGATGGAACCAATTGTAATGCCTAATGCATCGCATTCTAATTCAAATGGCTTGTCAAATTTTAGAAGGGATAGAGCAGGGGTAGTAGCAAGCTTCTCTTTGATCTCCCTGAAACTCTGTTCAATTGAATCACTCCATCGAGATCCTTCACTCTTCTTTGTTAGCTTGATCAAAGGAGCTGCAATGGTACTAATGTTTTTAATGAATCTTCAGTAGAAAGAAGCAAGGCCATGAAAACTTTGAACTTTAGTGACGTTCTTCAAAGTTAGCCTCTCTAAGATAGCTTGGACCTTTTCTTCGTCTACTTAAATTCCTTCTCTTAATATTGCATATCCAAGAAAAACTACTTCACCTTGACATAATGTACACTTTTTCAGGTTCCTATATAACTTCTTGGCTCGTAAAATGTCAAAAACAGCTCAGAGATATTGAACATGGTTGTTCATGTCAACAATGTACACTAATATATCATCAAAGTACACGAACACACACCTTCTGAACAAAGGCCACATCATATGGTTCATCAATCGTGTAAATATGCTTAGTGCATTTGTAAGTCCAAATAGAATGATTAACCATTTATAGAGGCCATGCCTTATTTTGAAGGCAGTTTTCCACTCATCACTTAATCTCATGCGAATTTGGTGGTAACCACTTCACAAATCAATCTTTGAAAATATTTTGGTGCCATAAAGCCCATCTAACATGTCATCGAGCTTCAGTATTAGATATCTGTACTTAATAGTGATACAATTGATAAGTCAGCTATCATTGCACATTTGCCATGAACCATCCTTCTTTGGAACGGGTAGAGCTGGTACAGGATAAAGACTCATGCTCTCCTTTACGTAACTTCGCTCTATAAGCTTATTTACTTGCTTCTTCAACTTGGTAGCCTACTCAGGGTTCTAACTATAGGTAGGTCAGGTTGGTAAGTATGCATCTGGTTTCAAATCGATACAGTGTTCTATGCTTCGAATTGGGGATAGTTTCTTGGGTAACTCTTCAAGAAACAGGTCTAAAAAATCATCAATCAACCTTTGGATCTCATCAAGAACATCATCTAGATTTCTTGTCTCTAATGATCTTCTTATTAGTAGAAACATAGGCTTATCAGCCTTATCAGTAGCTCGAAGCTCTCTTGAACTCATCACTAAGGCTTTCTTCTTACAAGCTTGGGTAAGCTAGTTATGAGTTTCATTTACTTAAGTTGGTGTCATAAGTTGCAACACAATCTTCTTCTCGTTCTTAACAAAGGCATAGGTGTTCTTGTATTCTTTGTGAGTAATACATCGATCAAACAACCATGGTTTTCCAAACAATAGATGAGAAGCTCCCACAGAGACGACATCACATACCACTTCATCCCTTATACACTCCTAATGTAAAAGGGCATGGTTACTTATTTAGTAATGTATAGAGCACCCTTATCATGAAGCCAATATAGCTTGTAAGGTTGAGGGTGCTTAGAGGTCAGCAATCCTAACCTCTATACAAAGGACTATGCAACAATGTTAATACAACTTCCTCCGTCTATAATAATGATGCACAACTGTCATTTGATGGTACTTTATAGGGAATAAATTATCTCTCTGGTCTTCTTCAAAGCTTCGTAAGGAACTTAGCACTCATCTCAATACTACAGTCATCACCCCTCCCCGGTCGACATAGACATAAGTCTCCTCTTCATCCTCAACTTCAACCTTTCTAATATTCTTCTCTTCCTTTGGTTTACTCTCATCAATGCTATCCACTACATCTCCTTGAAGCACCATGGTATGTTGGTTTAAACACTCAACAGCCATGTATTCAAAGCCCAAGCATTTAAAGCACTTCACCTTACTGGTCTTCCATCCAAAGATCTCTCCTTTCTCATATGTCCTCGAGGTCGGCCTATCCCCAATTTCACTCAACTAGCCTGCTTAACCATCATCAAGTTAGTCATATCTTTCTATAACTCAGGAGGGTCTCTCAGCTTGAAATGAATAAGTCAATGTGAAATGGAGGCTCAAGAAAATGTCAACCCAGGTTGGCTCAGAGTATTTCTTCTTTGCTTTTTGACCCTCTAGGTTACCTTAATGGCCTCTTCCAGTCTATAGAACCTCTGTACTTCTACAATATTACAAACCTCATATTTGAGTCCAAAAATGAACCTCGATACTATGTGAGTCTCAGGTTCATCTACATCTACTTGGATCATCAGCATCTGAAATTCTCTCGCATATCACCAATGGATTGGCCTCCTTAGCAAAGTTCTTACAACTTAGCAAATGTATGCTACATATAGGTCTCGGGCATAAATCTCCCTCTAAACAATCTCTTCGTCTCATCCTAAGTTCTTACACCTTGTAGTCCTTCTCCTACTCTAGCCGCATTTAGATTCTACCACCACATAGTAGCATATCTAGAAATTTTAAGTGTAGCAAGTCGTACTTTAATAACATCAATATACCTATAACAGTTGAACACCTTTTCTACCTTCTCTTTCCACTCCAAATATTCATTTGCATCTCTGCTTACGTTAAAGGGTAAGATTTGGACCTTAACATTATCAAGTCCTCGAAAAGCTCAACATCTTCACTCTCACGCTTGGTAGTACCCAGCCTCTTCTTCTTCTTCTCTGTTAGTCTCTACGTCTACTTCCTCATCATTTTCTTCTATTTCCTCCAACTCTAACCTTCATGTAGCAATACAGTTTGCAACTACTCTAGCTCATTGGGGTCGAACTAGGCCACTAGCTCAGCTACCTTAGTCATAGTATCTCTCTAGAACATTCTTAGGTGGGTTATGATGTGGTACACCCTAAGGTTATTGTCTGTTCACTTACATCATAGTAACCAAACTCTTAATAAGATTAGTAAGTCTATCGAGCTTATCATCAACTGACCCTAGAGTGTTACTACCATTATGACCAAGACCAGCATGAGCACTACTAACCCAAGTCACTAATAACACCTTGAGCACTCGAATCCAATATCGTATGATATTTTTACAATAGATCAACAACACAATACATGAAAACACTTATACTTTACTACTCAAAACTTCTACTAACACACTCTTAATAACTTCAACACCTAACACTCACTCAAACTCAATAGAAATGCACTTACTCTATTTTCACAATGAAAAATAGAGTATAATAGAGCAACGACAAGAATCATGCTTACCAACACACAAACCTCCACTTCACAGCTCATAACTTCAAACTCACTTCACACTAACACATTAAAGTAGTTACAAAAGGAACATAATAGCCACTAATAGCAAACATGAACTAAAACTTAGTTGCAACTTCACATATTCCCTCTTAGAACCATGCTCTAATACCAGCGAAGCCAATGCATCTCTAAGGTCGAAAACATAGAGAAGCACTACAACAAAAAGAACTAAAAGAAAAGTAACAAGACTAGCAAAATCTGGGCAACTACTAACTAGTTATGATACACCAATCAATCATACTCGACCTACAATATTTTGGATATGACTCACTAGTCCAAATTATGAGGTTACTCTCCACTACTCCTTGCTAAATGAAATAGATAAGAGTTAAGGACAAATGAGAACACTAGGGTTACTCACAAAGGAAACTTGTAATATTCTTATATGGTAGTGGATGATGCCTACGTACAAACAAGCAGGGTTATAAAATAGCCCCACTAGAGTTACAAGCATATATAGAAAAGACAAAAAGGTAATTTACAATTTGGAATTCATGAAATATACTAAAAAGGGTAAAAAAAATAAAGAATATTATGTACGGATAGAGTAAGGAGTTTGTATGGAATGTTGTGCCAAAAGACACGTGTCTCATGGAAGTTGGCAGTCTAAAAATAAATATAATTTGGACTTGGTGAAGAAAGAGCCTGTAGTCAAGGCCAACGTAATTGAGTTTAGGTCGTAGCTCAATCAATCAAGGATGTTCAATGTCTAAATCCCTTTTAGGTCGAATATCTCGCAATTCAATTTGGACTAGGGTTAGATGATAGTCAACTTAGGAACTCAGCTCGAACAATCATTTAAGGATGGTCTAGTTAGGTGCTATTTGGTTCATGATATGGCCGCTCGACAGGTCAGCCTGTGTGTTCAGCAAGTTGATACATCTACTCGGTTGCTTGAAAACTGTATTTGCACTCATGTAATCTCGATGCTCAGGTCAACAGTAAAGTGAAAGATGGAGGTTGAAATAGGAATCCTTGTCCTAGATGGGGCTTCAAGCTAATATCCTTCACGTAAGTCCTCTAGTTTGGTTGCACGTGATTGGTCTAAAGAGTTTACTCCTATCACCTGCAGATGGTGTTGAGGAGAAGAACCATACTTATACTTTTGGTCATCTTTGCTTTTGCCATGTAGGTTGACAATTTATAAACAGATGGCAACAAATGTTGTCAGTAAATTTTGGTGTAACACTTTGCTCCTACAAAAGTAAGAAAGGAAAGCTAAAGATGATGCTGAGGCTAATCTAGTGTAGCCACTCCGATGCCTACGTAAGAGAGTGTAAGTAAAATATAAGTGAATAGAAAGGCTTAGAGTGTTAAAGAGAGTCAGAGAGTCCTTACAATGCTTTCTTTCCCTTATTTATAAGCACATATCTTATGACTATAATAACAGGTAATCATTGGTCGTAGAACATGTGGTAGCTCCTTAATTAAGTACATGCCTAAAGAATAAGAGTAGTAGGCAGTTATGTAATGAGTTCATGCAAGGCTATAACTATCCGTACCACTTTTCAAATTTAAATATATAAGTAAGCTACTAGGCCTTCAAGCCTATTAGATTAGTCAAGCCATCAAAGACCCACATAAAAAATAGCAATGATTGGCTACTCAACTGCCTAAGTGCCAAGCGATATTGCTAAGTGAAATTCTGCTATCAACAGGAGCGATTTGTCCGAGCTCCTAGAGGACTAAACAATGTAAGAATCCGGATATTGAGCTTCTCAAGAAGTAGAAATGTCAATGAGTATTTAAATTAGGAAAAAGGAGTTGAGAAGTTATTTGAGTGTTATTGGTATGCTAAAAGGGATAAGGTCAAACTTATTGCTCTTGAATTTGTTGGATATCCCCATATGTGGTGGAAAAAGTTATACACCATGAGAGAGTAAAAAGGACAATGAAGAGTCAAATCGTAAGAATAGATGATGTGTAGAAGGTTTATTCCCAAATCATACTATCATGACACTTTTTCCAAATTACAAGAGCTTTGATAAGGAACCCGAACTATTGATGACTATGTATAAGAGTTCCAAATGTTAATGATTCGCTATCAAGTGGAAGAACTTGAAGCCAGAACTATCTCTAGATCTATCACTAGACTAAGATTTAACCTCTAAGAAATTGTTGAAGTGCTATCTACTTATACACTTGAAGAAGCTATCAAGGTTGTTTAGTGAGTTGAGAGTTAAAGGAAAAGCCGTCCTTATAGGAGTTTCAATTCCCGACCTATCCAAACTAACCAAACTACCTACGATCGAAGCAAGAAGCCTACTAGCCCTGCGCCAAGCATAAAAGAGTGACAGACCTCCCAAGGAGAAGGAGTGAGATTAGTACAAGGAGGAAAGGAAAAGGAACTTGAAAGGGGATAAACTCCTAAACAAAAGACAAACAAGATAAAGTGCTTCAAATGCTAGGGTTTTAGACATATAGCTTCCCAATGTCTAAACCGCTAAACTACAGTCATCCAAGGAGGTGAAGTGTATAGCATTGATGAGGAAGTTAATGAAACTGTAGAAGAAGAAGGAGGTAAAGTGAAGGTAGAAGTTACAGGTGAAGAGATCTATCTTGAAGAAGGAGATATGTTGACCTTAGTGATTCATTAAGCACTTAGTATGGAACATGATCAACAAGAAAAGCAATGAGAGAATTTGTTTCATACTTCTTATAAGGTAAATTAACAACTTTATGCTTTGATCATAGATAGTGGTAGTTGTACAAGTGTTGCATCTGCTAAGATGATAGAACAATTAAAGTTACCAGCCACTCTGTACTTGAGACCGTATAAATTACACTAGCTAAATGAGAAAGGGTCATTGCACATTACTAGGCAAATATCTTTACCCATTTCTATTGAAAGTTATAAGAATGAGATCTTGTGTAATGTACTGCCTATGTGTGCATCTCATATATTACTATGCCAACCATGGTTGTTTGATCGAAGAGTCATGCATAATGAGTATGAGAATGCTTATAGCTTTGAGAAAGATGGCCGACCTATTACATTGTATCCTATGACTTCAAACTAAGTGAGCAACATGTAGTCTAAACTCTTCCAAAAGACTAAGAAGGCCTTAATGATGAGCAGATCCGAGCTTAGAACAACCATAAAGGAGAATGAACCGACCTTTCTATTGGTGCAAAGACTGTTCGAAATAAAGAAATAGGCTGACCTACATTGGGAGGTCGAAGATTTGTTAAAAGAATTTACCAACCTTTTTCTAAATGAGCTACCTAAAGGATTGCCTCCAAAGCGAGGAATAGAGCATGGCATTAAGTTACAAACTAGAGCTACATTGCTTAACCAACCGACTTATCTAATGAATCCTAAGTATGCAGCCAAGCTATAATGACAGGTTAATGAGCTTATTGATAGAAGATATGTTCAAGAGAGTAAGAGTTTGTTTGTTGTACCTGCCTCACTAGTACTTAAGAAGGATAGAAGTTGGAGGATGTGCATAGATAATCAAGTAATGAATAAGATTACCATTAAATATCGATATCTTAATACCAGACTAGATGATATGTTATATGAGCTCCATGGAGCAAGTATATTTTATAAGATTGACTTAAAATCGAGATACTACTAAATTCGAATGAGAGAAGTCAACGAATGGAAAGCAACCTTCAAAACTAGGTATGGACTATATGAGTAGCTTATAATGCTGTTTAGATTATCCAATGCCCCAAGTACTTTTATAAGACTACTGAACCATGTGTTGAGAAATTTGACTGCTTGTGTACAGTCTTGACATATCTAGTCATATGGGTGACTTCTATGCTGTATTTGAGGTACTTCAATCTGAAAAATTATATGGCAATTTGAAGAAATGTTGTTTCATCAGGAAGAGGTTGTATTCCTAAGATATGACTTTAGCAAAGGAAGCCTTAGAGTAGATGAAGAGAAAATATGAGCAATTGTAAAATAGCTTACACCTATGTCATGTGCTAACGTTAGAAGTTTTATTCCAAACTTTATTCTGTTACTGTACCACTTATCGAGCTAACCAAGAAAAATATCGAGTTTCAATGGGGAGATAAAGAGGAGAAGAGCTTTGTTGAGCTACAGAAGCAATTGACTCCAGCCCTTGTACTAGCATTACTAAATTTTAATAAAATTTTTGAGTTAAAGTATGATGCATGCAACATAGGGATTGAAAAAGTTCTAATGCAAGATTACCAGCCTATTGCTTATTTTAGCAAGAAACTCAAAGGACCTATATTGAACTACTATGTATATGAGAAGGAGTTGTATGCTTTGCTCCAAGCTATGCAAACCTGGCATCATTCCCTATTTCCTAAGGAATTAGTAGTTTACTTTGATCATCAAACATTGAAGTACTTGAGCAGCCAACCAACACTCTCAAAGCAGCAAATCAAATGGGCTGAGTTCTTGGAAGGATTCTCCGTTATGATCAAGTACAAGAGAGGGATGGCTTATGTAGCCACAAATGCTTTGTCTAGGAGACGTATTACTTTCCAAACTATAAATGAGATTGTTAGGGTTTGTAAACTTAAAGGAGCAATACACTCAAGACCCCTACTTTGGACCTATTTTTTGCTAGTGCCAAGTTAAGATCATTAGATGATCACTTCATGGAAGAAGGATATCTTTTTCAATCTAGAAAACTATGTATGTTGACCTGTTCCATACATGACTTGCTTATTAGAGAAGCCTATAGTAGAGAATTACCTAGCCACTTTGGTGGAAAGCGGACATATGAATTGTTGAAGTCAAGGTTCTACTGGCCAAAAATGATAAGGGTTGTACATTAAGTTATCGAGAGGTATATAACTTGTAAGGAGGCTAAGAGCCGAGCTAAACACAAGCAAGCCATGCCCCTACCCATACTAAATAAACCATGGACCAATGTTAGTGTAAACTTTGTGGTTAGGTTGCCAAGGATGGTGAAAGGGAAGGATTCAATTATGGTCATAGTATATCAATTCAGCAAAATGGTGCGCTTTATGCTTAACAACAAAACTAACAATGCTTTGGCTATATCTTTTTTATTTTTGTAGGAGATTGTGAAGCTACGTGGAGTTCCAAGGAGTATAGTTTTTTATCAAAATCTGAAATTCTTGAGCCAGTCCTAGAAGACACTATGGCATCAATTGAGAACAAAATTACTATTTAGCACATCTTGTCACCCCCAAACTGATGGACAAACTAAGGTCATCAATTGCACCTTAAGATCTCTTCTTTGAGCTACAGTTGGACATAATCAAGCTAATTGGGATTCCTTCTACCAATCATAAAGTTTGCTTACAACCGTTATATCCAGAGCACCATAAAGAAAACTCCTTTTTGAAGTAGTGTATGGATTCCATCCCAAGCTACTATTGGATCAAACACCAAGCCCAAAGACCGACCAAGAAGACCAAAGAGCCCTAAATTAAGCACAAACCTTCAAGCAGATGTACCAGTAAGTAAAAGATCAACTAGCTTATGTTGCTAAAACTTAATACGAGCAAAGCGAAGAAGGAGAGTGCAAGCACAATTCCATCTAAGAGACCAAGTATAGCTATATCTCAGCAAAGAACGACTCCCGAACAAGAGAGAAAGCAAGCTATTGCCTTTAGCTGAAGGAGCCTTTCGAATACTCTAAAAGATTTAAAAGAAGCCTATAAACTCAAGCTTCTGAACGAATATGGAATCTCTAATATCTTCAACATTGTCAATCTCAACCCTTACATTCCTGAAGATGAAGACAACCTAAAAGAACACTCTAAAGATTTGATCCCAAATCCTAAATGACCCTAAAGGGGCTGATGGGAATCAAGCTTCCAGTCCTTTAACCCAATCAAGAGCAAGAGGATTGGCAAATCTGACCATTCAAGTACTCAACTATAGACCTAAATCAAGTCTTATCGACCTACTCAACGACACCCTCAATGATAACTCCTAAACTTCTTGACCTATTTAAAGTATTAATTTAATAAACCTTGATCCATAAGAAACACTAACACTACTTATCTTAGAGAGCCCAACCTACCACGAAGGCTCGACTTAATAGAAGGTCCTCAACATACCAACCTTAACACCACATGTTAAAATTTGTTATTTGTAGTTGTACCCCCCACTTTGAGTTCAATACATGTTCCTACAAGCATACACACACTTGACACCTAGAATATTCTACTTCTAGAAGGATTAAGAGATTGTCCTTCTCCATTTTACAATTGTATATGTAGTAAATTTGCTAACATAAGTAACCCTAGTAGGAACCGATATAAATAGTCTCTTGCATTGCTGTTGTAATCAAACTTTCTGCCTTATTGAATGAAATTTATCTCCTTGTGTTTCCTTCTCAACATTGAGAACCTTACCAAATCCATCTCATAGCAACCCTTGAGCAAGGTTATCCTCATAAGCAACCTATTATTTTGGACTTGTGAGTCATATCCAGTAACGTAGTGGTTCATAAGTGCTTAAGTGGTAAGTCGCATCCACAAGTAGCTTACAAGGCTTAACCTTTTCCTTTCGTGTTTTCCTACCCAAACTTATCTTCTTCCTTTCTCTAATAGCTATCTGTGAAGGACCCATATATGCTACGATAAGCCCTCTTCCAAGGCACATCAGGCATAGGCCTAGTTAAGGACCTCTTGTCCATAATTTCTCAAATTCCTCTTGAAATTATGGCCTAGGTCAATAAGCGTGTACCTTAGCCATGTTCTTCTCATAAAATTGAAAATTCAATGTTAGTTTGATTCCTTTGACTCAATTCCTAAAATTACTAAAAAACAACTAAAAGTTAGTAGAAATTGGAACACAAAAATAAGATAAATAACAACCAAATTAAATGATGCCTTCAATAAATAATATTACCTAAACTCAATTCAAAAACTAATTTTAATGAAGTTTGTTTAAAGTAGTATTAAAACTAATATAGAAATGTGATACTTGAACTAACTTATTGCATAACGAAATAAATGACACAAAATCAAATAACTGTAAATTAAATTGATCATGCTCGGGCTACCTCCCAAGGGGCACTTTTGTTTTACATCATTAATTCGACGATTGACGTTTCTTTGCTCAATTGGGTTTCAAACCCACTAGCTTGAGATTCAGCTTTATGTTTTCGTATAAGCTTCCTTACGGCCTTTCAATGATTATTCTTGCCAACTGTCCTAATTGATTCTCCAAAGCTCCTTAGTGCAACTTCATTAGCTCAAAATATTACCTCTAAACTCTAGATAAATTGGTTCATCAATTCTTTGACATTGGGGGCCTTATTGTGTTGTTGAGCAGTCTAATTTTGTTATTGCTACTAGCCTCCCCAAAAAGGGTTAGGATGATTTCTCCAACCTGTATTATAAGTGTTGCTAAAAGGATTGTTCATAAAGTAATTAGCAACAAAATTCACATCTTCAATTTCAATTAAAATTTCATCATACACTAAATTGATGGGTTTCATTAGTCCATCAATCTTTTTACTTAAATTTTCAACTTGAGCAATTAACACAGCTAAAAAATCAAATTAATTTTTTCTAAACATTTTCACCTTAGCTTTTGCATTATCCCACTGTGAATTATTCATTGCCATCATGGGGCCCTAGCATTCAAAGTACCTTCAACTAGGGCATCGATTGTTTGACACATGGAATAATTAAGTCCATTATAGAATGTCGGGGATTTGTATCCATTAAGGAAGTTCATGGTGCAAACACCTCCTCAACAATTCCTTAAATGCCTCCCATGTGTCATAATCTCATCATCAAATTAGATAAAAGCAAAAATATTATTCCTAATTTTTTCCATCCTTGTAAGCAGGAAATATTTTCCTAGAAATTTTCCTGGTAAAGATTCCTATGTCTTAATTAAGCCTCTAGGTAAGGCATTAAGCTACTATTTGGCCTTAACTTACAACGAAAATGGAGATAACCTTACCGCATCGGCAAAGGCACCATTAATCTCAAATGTTTGACAAATCTCTAAGAAATTTGGGATATGATTACCCAAGTCCTCATCAACCAATCTGTCAAGTTAATCGAATTGTTGGACCATCTAGATGACATTAAGTTGAATCTAAAAATTTGTTTGAATTGTAGCCCTTACAATGCTGGACTTATCTCCAGTCACCATTGGTTTGCTCCATGAGTGTCTTATTGGCATCATCATTGTTGTTGTTTCGAATCTTATAATTCTTCTTTTAATCTAAGCGGTAAGCCTTGATCCACAGTATTACAATTTCTTCTACAGAGACATCATACTATTATTTCAATCTTTAAATCAAATTCCACCAGAATATTACTACTACACCTAGTCATAAGCTAGAGCAATTCAGAAATTATAATAATATAAGAGAGGATAATATCAAAATAACTAAGGATATATGTTAAAATAATTGAAGAATCTAGGGTTTTTGGTAATTTCCTAATTAGAGTATTTTATTAGTTTCCCGGTAACAGTGCCAAAAACTTAATTGGACATATATTGCTCTAATAAGCAAGTGCACATAGTCAAGTTATAGTATAGATAAGACGATTTATAAGTCCAAGTGTTGATCCTACAAAGAACTACACATGAGAGTATATCTAATTATTTTCAATAGTTATAACCCAAGATTACTTAATTACCTAACTTATATGATAAAAGATTTAACAGAATAAATTAAGAGTAATTGAAGATTGCAATGATAACAAAAAGTAAATAATTAAAGATAAAAGTAAGACAATTAAATAAAATGACTAATTAAGAATAAAAACAACAAAGCAATTAAATTAGTAAAAAGATAACACACTCCTTCGTAAATCTTTATTGTTGCTTACTACTTAGTCCTACATAATTTATTCGATCTCAATTGCTATATTAGACCATAGAGATTCCTATTACAAACTAACCAGACTTTTGTCTCTAGCTAATTCCTAACCTTAGAACTCTCTCTATCCAGATTGATTCTAAGTAAAGCATTATAAGATCATATGACACTCTTGAATCCTACTACTAAGTTACCTCATCTGGAAAAACTAACTACTAAACATTTTAGCTAGCTAGTTTTTCCTAATTGTGTCAATCAATCATATAGCATGCTCTCACAAACTCTACAATAGACTCTAGTAATAATTTAATCACCAGTATATTGAATTAAAGCAAACAATATAAACAACACAATTAGATCAAAATATGCAAAATCATAAACTGAATTTCTTTAATAAAAATCACCTTAAAGCAAAAGGTTCAACAACGATTTACTAAGTAATTAAAATAAAAACATGATAACAATAGAAAAGAAAAGAAGAGAGAAGAGGAGCCCCCTTTGCAATTCTATATCCTATTAATCTGTATTCAGGGGGCTATCTCTATAAGCCTAAGTCTAAAAGTCTATTTATAAGAAGTGAACTTAAAATTACAAAGAAAACCTAATAAAAATAGAAGATTTAAAAAAATCATTGCTAGTCTAAGATTGAGGTATACAGCTATGAAGCTTGGGCATATACTTACACTTTGTTTGAAATCTCGAAATTTCAATGGAATTAAATGACGAGGGGATCATAAGTAGGGACAACGACCATGGTCCTTCACCATGGTCTTTACTAGACTTCTTTTCTTGCTCAAACTTCATTCGCTTCACTCCTTAATCAATGCTTTTGCTTCAATTAAGCTCAAAACTTCATAAAATCCTTCTAAACTTCATAAAATGTTCCTAATGTCCCAAAAAACAATAATTAAGCTAAAAATATATATAAAATTGACTAGAATAATATCTAGTTTAGCATAATTTAATCATGCTAAGTTCATGCTATCAATTGCTAATAAAAGGAGAAAGGGTGGTTTGTGAGAAAAACAGTGATGCCTTTCGACTTGAGGATGCATTCTTCTAAGTCATAAAAGAATCATTAATCTTATCCTAGTTTTATTTTTATTGTTTTCCTTAAAGAGAAGTATAAGTATAGAGGAACTTGATAATGCTTATTTATTACATATATTTTGGGATAATTTTGCATGATTTTATCCATTGACTATGTTAATTATTGATAATTTTGAACTTAATTAGTTATTATTTCATTTATAGGTGAGTTTAAATCTTACAACAAGTTTTCAAGCAATTTTGGAGAGTTTTGGAGCTTCAACAAGGCATGCATTAGTTGAGCTATTCAATAGAGTGAAGTCTAGACAAGAATTAGTATCTAAAGAAGAACACGCACATAAACACAACCGTATACCCTTGCTTTGTAGCTCTCATCAATAATTAGTTATTGAAAAATACAAGTTGCACATAAAGAAGAAGAACACGCCCAAGACCACGACCATGTTCCTAGGGCATGTACTTGCCATAGTTTGCGAATCTTCTATTTTAAGAAGGTTTCTTGTATAAAGTTAAGTCCAAGTCCTATATATAGTCTTAGGTTTAGTGTTTAAGAAGAAGAACCTTGAAAGTGGAGCATTATAAGGAAAAGTACATGGGATCTCTCATATCTCTTAACTTCTTTAGATTTCCTTTTATGTCACAATATTATCATCTTAGTGAAGCTTTTATTGAAACCTATTTCAATGTGACGATTCATTTTATTCTCAATCTTTGATAGTCTCTTTTGCAATCTAATTCCATTGTTTTGTATTGTCTTTAATTCAATATAGCCATCTATTGAATTAATGTTTCAATCAACTACAAAGTTAGCAATATCTTGTAATAGATGGACTAATACAATTAAAAGTAATTGAATAGGCTAAGCAATTAGGTATTAAAATTATCCCAATTAGGGCAACCAGAGAGAGGGAATCAATATCTTAATGTAACTTTAAGATAATTTGCTATAGAAGTGATTACGATTCGAAAGCACATACATACAATCAAACACAAGGCTCAGAAGAGGACTTACTATAACGTGAATGGGTCCTCCGGAGGAAGCTATTGAAGAAAGGGGAGTGGGATTCTAAGTGGAGAAACTCAAAAAGAAAGAAACGTATAAGCTTCATGAGTTTCTCATAGATATGACTTACCACTCAAGCACTAATGAACAAATACCTCATCAGATGTGACTCACCGGTCCAAAATGATGGGTGCTCGCTAGTATATCCTTGCTTTAAGGTTGCTATGAGCTGTAAGGGGTAGGGTTCTCACAAGGGAGATGAAAACTCAAGGTTTTTCTTGAACAAAAGTAGGAAGGTTCTAATTACATCAAATGTCATAAAAGGGTATTTATACCTTGAAATCCCTAGGGTTACATGATACATATAATTTATTAAAAGGGTAAGACCTTGTACAAATAGTATTACAAAAGTACAATAGGCTTGTAATTCCTCTAAAAAGAGAATATCCTCATCGTGCAGTATAATTAGATACGTGCAATGGTAGGAGAAGCTGGTAGTCTACTACATAACTAACTAGGTTACACAAGGATAAGATCAATAACTTTAGATACCTTGGTCAACTTAGTGGATTTCTTTGGTGCTAGCTCATAAGTATCCCTTCCTGTAGGGACCCTAAGAGGGGCCTAGTAGTATTGCCTAAAATTTTCATATCATGTGTGCACCCATGATAAGAAAATCGTCTTGTAAGTCAGAGATTACAAGGTTCTAAATAGTTATTTGCTAGAGTCTTCAATTTTAGTTCATTAACTCATTATATAATATAAATGATTATGGATATCCATTTTTCTACAATTCCTCAGAACCGCAGAGAATCGGTACCCCCTACCAAAATAGTGAAATAAGATAGACAATTCTAGAAAATTCTAAACTTATTAAAGTACTAAACTTAATTGAGACATTAGTCATTTTTCGGAGCATTCTGAATTAACTACACAAGCCTTTTCATCATACTGATTCAATGGTAGCACTCTACACTCGATTCCTATTCCAGTCCTAACTATCGATCAACCTGCAAGGAAAAAAACTGTTAGGGTGTAAGCTTACACCTAGTGAGATAATTATTCTTATCAATACCGTATGATAGAAATTTTGTTAGATACACAATCATGTGAATGCATAAACAATCAGTATGCCAAACAATGCATGCAGTAGCCTAAGAACTACATACGACTCTGAATTATGCCCCTTGTAGTCGGGGTTTGGAGATAATTAACAGACCCAAACCAAAATCTGGGTTCTAGAACTTAGGTTTTATTTCATTTGCACTATTGTGCTTAGCCAAAACAAGACTATATATGTGTGTATGTGTATGTATGTATGTGTGTACTTTCTTTACCAAAATACAAATCATATTTTTAAAATCCCAAGTCTAGCGGTATGGTGGCCTCCGCAATCCACAAACACACGCCCTAAGCAGAAGCCACAAGACTCAGCCCCTCGCCGACGGTTGCCGTCTCCCGATATCTAGTAAGCCCATCAGCTTCGGATAGAGACTCAATATATATGATGACATAGCTAGTGTCCAATCCTACAGGAGACACGTCTTCTTGTGAGTCCCTTCCCATCTTCTGCGTGAAGCGGCAGTCGGTGTTATCCGTATGCAATATGGGGAATGCATGATTCATTTTGATTTCTTAATCGTATAAGTGATTAACTCAATTTTCAAGGGGATCAGATAATCTCATTCCATATAATTCACATGTATATATTAATACAAACAATTCCCATTATTATATATATTTAACAAGTCATCGCATTCATCTACAAATTCATACACATGCACTTCCCATATCCCATAAGCATCCAAATTTATATATATAAGTTTAGGTACATCTATTCTACAAGCAAAATCAAGTAAAGAGTCATCGGGAATTTACTCACTCAACTATGTGGATCAATCAAAATAATCCAGGATAGGTCGTCTCCCCAAAGCGAGTCCCTTAGACATCGCAAATACGATACTATAAGGAATTAAAATAAAACCTAGAAAACTAAGCTAAAACCCTTTAAGTTATACGTTTGACTTAGTTTCATAGTTTTCTCCCAGTTTTACTTAAAAGTTCAATCGCGTATAACTTTTTCGTTTTAAATCCGATTTTTATGATCTTATAGTCAATCTTCATCATTTTTTAGTGTATTTTAATGTGGTGAGGTTGTATTTTCATGATGAGGCATGCAAAACTGCCCATTTGTCAGAACAGTAGTGATCCTCATGTTTTGGAGTACTTTTGGGCCATGTTTGGTAAATGGGCTTTTTAATAACTTGAGAAATCCTTTGGGCTTGGTCTTAAGATTTTATCCTAAGCTCAAAATACTCCTTGAGATTAAATTTACAACTTTGATTTATACTCCTAAGGCTAACAACCACTTCATGGGCTCTTTAACAGGCTTAAGTTGTTAAATAGGCTTGTTTTTTGTTCAAACTAAAGTTAGTGACTTTAGTAAGCTTATGGGGCCTTAGGTGGATTTATTATGGTCTTCAAAATAACCTATCTTAATGTTTTAAAGTGCTAGTTAGAATTTTATTGAATGCCCAACTTAGAGTTCTAGGCTTATTTTGAGAATTTTAGGCTCAGTTTTGAGTTTTAGGCTTTGTATACTTACTATACTTGCTTTGGTTGATCTTTTCACTTTGTTCATTTACTTTTATCATATTTTTAAGTGTCTCTTACCCATGTTCCATATCTATTCGCGATGATTCCAAGGGGTTCTCATTTGGTCTTTCAACTTGTTTCATCATTTCCTTAAGTTTATGTATTAGATCATGCACTTAAACTACTTGTATCCAAATCTTAACTTAACTTTTCTTCTGTAAGATGATTCTTTAACTCATGCTTCACTCAAAGAAATAGAAGATCTTACACTTATTACAACTTTCATATCATAGCTCATGTCATACAAAGTTGGTTTCTTCATAAAACTTCATGTGATGAATTTTTCCTTAACTTAAGTTTAGATTTGAACATGTTTAACTTAACGGAAATAAAATCAACATTCAAAGGACTTTTGAATCCTCATGTCCAGCACGTTCATCCAGCACGTTCATCTTCCATTCAAGTTCTTGTTTCAAGATTTTCTCAATTTAAAATCTTCCATTCAAAGTGTTAAACAAGTATCTTTACAAAACACCAACTTTACATGCTCATGTTTCAACTTCATGTAAGGTTTCATGAGTTTGTTTCTTAGAACGTTTTTTGGTATTATAACAACTTAAACCTTATTTATATCTTCAAGAAATCAAAGTCTCCTAACATAAACACTAACCCCTAATCACAAGAAACACTTACTCATCCTTAAAGCAAAATATGGTGGTTGTACACTAAGGTTTCACTTAAGCTCTTAACTTTGCTTCCTCCTTTTGCCACCTTTTAGAAACCTAAGTTGTTTGATCTTTTGGAATGGGGTTTGTGGAAGGTTCTAATGGTTCTAAAAGATCTTAGATGTTGGAAGAAAATGATACAAGAAAAAGAGAAGGAAAAGTCGTGAGTGAAGCTTGGAAAAATGGGGGCAAAGTTGATTTTGTGGGGTAAGGTTATTTCTCCTTTTTATGTTTATTTCAAATGAGAGAAAGAAGATGTGAAAGTGAAATTGAAAGTGAGAGAAGTAAGGGAGAGAGTGTCCGGTTGGAATTGAGAGAGAATGAGTGTTTAAAATGTCTTGAAAGTGTTGTCTTGTAGCTTACATAAAAGTCAATAATTGCAACTATTGATGAGGTAAGCATTAAGGGGTAAATAGTGGTGTATAAGAGAAAGTAATTGATGGTTGAAAGACAAGAGCATGGCTCCCCTTTCCTCCTTGTTTAAATCTTCCATTTAATGTCCTTTGGGGTCATGGAATGTTCTTGTCTCATTTAATGAAGTTAAGCATATGAAATCTTATGAAGAATTGTCCATATATAGTATAAGTGAAGGGGTGATAAGGAAAATGTCTTATCACTAGATTTTGATAAGTTATCAATTGATAAATGATTCCAACTCTCAAATGATAAGTTATCTAAAGTGATTGGTTGGTCTACTTATTGATGTGTAAGGCTTAGACATGAAGATAAGGGCATGGTCTTATAGGAAATTATTTTAGAGTTTTCATCTTGCATTGTTTTGTAACTTATGATTTGATTTTTATAAAATTATGAAAATTTCTAAAGTTGAATGAAATTATTCAAATTAAATTATTGATTAATTACTTGGGGTTAAAATTCCTTAATTATTTCAGGGTTAAGGTTTTAAGTGACTTTAAAGCTCATAATTCTTCAAGCTTAGGTTTTATTGATAATTGGTTTTTGAATTGGAAAAATTAAATTCATTTCTTAAATGAAAACTTGAATTCTTGGCTTGGTTTATCCTTGGGAATATTTGGGAAGTGTTCTTAGTAGAATCACAAGTCCGCTAAAAAGTAATGTTCACAACTTATCCATATATAACATGGCTTATAAGTGAAAATAAAGAAATTGTCTTATATGAAATTCCTTTAACATTTGGTTCTCAAATTAATTTGTAGGTTGTGATTTACCTCTTAATAAATTTTAGAGTTTTCTAGAGTTGAATAAAATTTATTAAAATTATATTTATAATTATTTATTTAGGGCTATAAGTCCCTGATTATCCCAAGGTTTTGGGTTCGAGTGAGTTTAAGTATGTTTTAGAGTTCAAGTGAGATTACATATGTTTTAAGGTTTTTTTTTTTTTTTACCAACTCGAGAATAATTTACTTATACTTAGGAGCTTAAAGTTTAATTAGCTTAATTATTTAGGAATATTGTTTTATTATGCAATATATATATATATATCATATGATAGATTAGGAAAAGAGAAGGAAATTGCTTATTAATATATTTATATGTATATACATATTGTGGGGCTACTTATGTACACAAGTAAAATAATTTTTGTAAATTTATTAATTTATTCCTTTAACTAGCTTAGTTTTGTTGTTTATTATTACTTGAAATAATCCCTGATTCGTTCATTATCAGTTTTATATGATTTCATAAAATTATTGATAATTTTATTGATTCATGGCTTTTTAAGCATTAAGATAATTTTATTGAGTTTTAAAGATTTTTATAATTTGATATTTACAGTTCCTGTTAAGTTTAGGTTTACATTTTTAAAAGTACGCGTATGTAGGGATTGGGGTTTTGTTGCATGATTAGGGTTTCCAAATTGTATAATTGGGTCTTTGAAGTTCATTTTAAATTCTAAGTTTAAAATTTTAGTAGGTTTTCATTTTATGTAGTCTTATCGACTTAGGAAAATATTTACGATACTTAAGTCCGACATCATGTTTAGAAGGTTAAATTTATAGAGTCTACACTTCCATAGCCATTCATCTTAGGTAAGATCAATAGCTTTAGATATCTTGGTCAGCTTGATGGATTTCTCTAGTGGCAACTTAGAAGTATCCCTTCCATAGCCACTCATCCCAAGTAAGGAGAGATCTTGCAAATAGGTCGGAGTATATAGTCAGCATGCTGAAAGTAACACAACATCTTCTGGGCTTTATTCAATAAAAAGGTAAGCTAGTTGGCAAGTCGGCAATAGTGTGAGATCATCTCAATAAAGGAAGTGAGCTTTAGTTAGAGTTAGGCAACACGTGAGAATCTATTAAGCCATATTAATCAAACCCTTAGCTCAGGAATGTGTTATTGGTCCTGAAGGTTGATTCCTACCAAATTCAGAAAGAGTATCTTAGGATTAGGAATTAATTAAGAGACAAGTCTTGTCAATTCATTTTAGGAATCTCCACTATCTAAGAGTACAATTGAGATTGGAAGTCACATAAAATTAGGGAGTAAATAATACATTTACTAAAGATTATGCTTTTACAATTTAATTAATTTTGCTTACTTATTGTTGTTTATTTTCTTTTTATTTATTTTATTTGTTTATTGCTTGTTGTTTTGTTATTTTGTTATGTTTATTTTGCAATGACTATTTAATTAAATTAATAAGTTAAATAACTAGTAATTTTAGGGATAATTGCTAGTAATCTAGAGTTTCTCAATATTCATGGTTCTTTATGAGATAAACAACTCAGACTCAATCCGTCTTTGTAATATAACTTGATTAAGTACACTTACCTAAGGGTAGTATTTGTCCCCATACCACTAGAGCCCGATCAACTACACCAGCAATCCTATGTCAGCCTAGATATGTACTAAGTTGCGGTTCTTTCTTCTAGCTCTTCCACCTCGCTTTTAATTATCAACATATGAAATTCTTTAACATAACCATCCTTGCACACTCCCCTATGCCTTAAAGTCTGCAACTTCTTGAAGGCCTCCTATATGTAGTATTCAAGGATAAATCTCCTCCTCAAGATTCTCTTTATGTTGGTCCACAACTTGATTTCTCTTTCACCATTTCTTCTTCAAGTGCTCAACAAGTTCTTCCACTATAGAGCAACATACTTAGAAAATTTTAGGGTAGCTAGTTGTACTTTCACCTCTTCATCATAGTCTTGTCATTTAAACAACTTACCTACTTTATCCTCCTAATACAAATAGTCATTGGCATCTTTAATACCTGTTAATGAGGAAATCTACATCTTGACATTTCTAAGCCCCTTGATGATATGCCTCAAATCTTAATGCTATGACATGAATAGAAATGACAATGCACAGCAAATTGGAAGGTAAATCAAAATGTAAATAGATTAGATTTTTGTGTTTGAAACAGTAAAATAAAAGATGTCAATGTGAATTTGGTTAGATATAACCCATCACTAATAAACACGAACTGGGTTTATGATTAGAATGGTGTTCAATGTTGTTATTTGTGATCCTTGTCGGATGTTAGCATTAAGATGGTAAGATTAAGTCTTTGATAATGTGGACTTGAAAGCTTGATTCTCGAATGAGGTAACCTGTAAAAACATACAGAGTTCTATCTAATATGAGTACTCCAATGCTTAAGTTGAAATCTCTCTTAAAAGTGTCAAAGTAACAGCTAATATGATTAAAGTGATCAAACCTAAGGGCCTCATGACCTATTTATAGGGGTTGAGGTTGAGGTTGAGGTTTCTTAGAAAGTCAGGCATTGCAAAATCTAGAATCAAATCTTCTCAAATTAGCACTATTAATTAGGTATCTTCTTAAATAGGTGATAGTATATAGTTGAATAGATATGCATCTTGTAGAAGCCAGGGTATATATTTACTAAAAATTTACCCTAGATGCAAGTGCATTTGCATCTATTTAACCTTAGCAGTTACTAGGTTACAATAAGCCCTCTTCAAGGCAGCATTATAGGGAACCCAACCTAAGGGCAAGTCTGGTTGAGGCAGGTAAGTTAGCCTACTTAAACTTAAAGTATAAAGTTTTCTTGAAGTAAGTAGGTGCCACAAGCCCAACCTCGTAGTAAGACAGACAATACCTTAGACTTGACCTAGCACCAAGTCAAGTTGGTCTAGTAAGTGTAAGCCTACGTCAAGATGTGCCTTCCTATAGTACCTAGAAGCAAGACTGAGGTCGGATCAAACCTAGGGGGCCTAAGTCCCCAATTTCATATCTACACTTATGCCCCTCCACTTCCCCTCCTGTACCCCATTGCTCCCCCCCCCCCCCCCCAAACATAGCGGCTCTCTTTGGTAAGGAATCAATAAGGAGAGTAGGCAAATGGATTTACCCCCTAAGTAGAGCTAAATGGAATATTGACTTTAAGTTATGATACTTAGAAAAATTTTAGGAATTAGTCTTGTGAATATGAAAAGGCTTTGGCTTCTAAGGGAAGCTAGGGATTTAAATTTTTGCACATGATGTGACTAGAATGGGTTATCGAACATGTTAGCTATCATAAGTACTAATCATGCTTGAGATCATGGGAAACATGTATAATCATGTCATTTGGGTTTGCCGTAATCGTCATTTTTTAATCTCCATTATTTGGTATAAATGGGGTTAGAAAACCTTAACTCCCACTCTTCTTCATATTTTTCTTCATTTACTTCAATGCATTTTCTTCTACTCACACTCTTACTCTTTATCATTTTTGTGCTTTTACTACAAAAACACATAAACAATGGAGGGAACAACCATAGGTAATCTTCTTCTCCTAACTAGTTAGAGGAAAATGATAATTTCAACCTTCGAGATGCTTAACATTAGAAGGTCCCTAATCCCTACCCCCTTCCACCACCACCCAACAGTGACAACGAGCACCAACACAGCGACAACAATGAAGAGGTACAATCCTAAGCTAGGTGAGGAACAGCTTGGTGATGGCTAGGTTGAGCCTATGTTGTGGTAATCTAATCTCTAGAAACTAGAAGGAATGAGCTTTAGGCTAATCTTAAAAGATTGAGTAAGGTCGGTAACTTTCTTTTGTTGTTCTTTGATCTTAATTGCTTATGCTTGCTTTGAGGATGTGAACTCGATGAGAAGCTTGTATGGATGGTTGGAGTACTTAGGTAATGCATTGTAAGACCTAGTCTTATTTTGTTGCTTCCTGCTTAGTTAGCCCAATTTCGTCCTTATATCATGCCTTCACCTAACAACTCGATGCTTAGGAGTAAAGCTTGGATTCTTATCATCATCTTGGTATCAAAGCTTTTAGTTCAACACATATAACAAAAGAAGGTTGCTAACCTTGCTCAGTCTTTTAAGATAAGCTTAAAGCTCATGCCCCCTAGCCACAAAAGCCTAAACCACCACGAAATGAGCTCAACCTAACCATCACTGAACCATTCTCACCCAACTTGGGATCACACCTCAGTTCATCCAAGTTGACTCATATGAATCAACGAAGAACTAGAGAACTAGATTGCTTAAATATCATTAGGAGAATACTCAAATTAGCACCAACCTAAGAACTAGAAACCGGTTTGCTCAATTACCACCAGAAGAATACTTGAACTAGCGCCAACTTGTTCACGAGCAACTCTAATCTAACCTAGTTACTATCTTCTCTCCACATCCATTTGCACAGTTTTGTACATAGGCTTGTTATATTACTTATTTACCTTTGTGGGCCACTTTTAAGGTTAATCACCTTTGTAAATATTTGCAAGAATGCCACTAGAGTTTTAAGACTAATACAAATAGTTAACTTATGTTATAATAGCAACTTACTTATCATCTTTTTCATCACTATTGCTTTGTACTAAAGGATACCTCCATCTTGTTCTTAGATTATTGAGAATTAATGTTCTCTTTCATCAACTTATGTTCTTGTTAATCATTTCTTTGATTATGGTGAACCCTCTTTAAGAAAACAATGAGAAACATCTATTTTTTTAATTAAAATATGTGCATTAGTTTAGTGCTTGTGAGTAACATCAAACACCATTCTAATCACAAACCCAATTCATGTTTATTATTAGTCAGTTTATATCCAACCACATTCACATCCATATCCTTTATTTTACTATCTTAAACATGAAAAAAAATCAAAATATTTACATTTTAACACATATTCCAACTTGCTATGCATTATCATTTCCACTCATTCCTTGAGATCAAGATTTGAGGCACATCACTCAAAGCCTGCACTTCTTTCACACCATATTCCTTAAAGTTATATCCATCTTCTTCATCAATCTCTTCTAACTCTATCCATTTCCTTGCTCCCATATTTTGTCTAGCTCCTGGATTTACTCCTTCCTCATCTTCAAACATGTTTCTCCAAGCTCTTTTTTCATACATCTCTACTTGGATTATCTTATCAATCACCTTAGAAAGAATCAATAGGTTGGTTTTCCACCAATCTTTGTACTGTACTCATGAAATTGCCTACTGCAATGGTCAATTCATATTTTCTCATTAATGCACCTAGCAATCTTATTAAGACTCCTTTCGTCCCCTAAAGCATCACTTTCATAACCTCCAATTCGACCACAAATACATTCAACATTCTTACCCTTCTCTTGTATACAACATGACCAATTTCTCATTCCCAAGAAAGTCAACTTAGATACCTTCATAACTGCAGGCCACTTAAATGGGACCTTTTCTCTTAACAGGCAACATAACTTCAACTGAAATCTTCACAACAACATACTTAGAGTTCCAACAACTTAACAACACTTAGCTCCCCCAATCTACATCAAACCCCAATACAACTTTAAGAGCAATAACTCAAAACTACAATAAGACCTAATACATACACAATAACAGTAAGCACTACTTAAATAACAGCTCATACATATAACACCACAATCACTTTAGGAACACAATGCAATCTCTCTTCCTTTATTGTAACCTTAAGCTTTTATACTAGATTTAGATGATGTGTTTAAGAGGGGGTAATCGCTAGAACATCAATCTCATGAACTAGGATAAGGGTAGGTGCTAAATATTGTAGAAAATAGTGATGGATTTAAGTGGGGTTTAGCTATAATGTAAGTTGTCCAATGGATATTATGCAACACTAAAACAAAATACATCTATACTTCAATATGACTTATCAAAAAGAAAATTTAAGGTTCTCCCCACAATTCTTGTTAAAGAGATTAATAAGAGAGCTTAAAATTTATAATAAGGACTTATAAGAAAACAAAGGGGGAATATTCTAAATTCAAGATTCAATAATAATGGTGGTATTCATGCAAGAACTCGAATGAAAGGATTTTTTATGGTAAGCCCTGAATTAAATGTATTTTAATCATAACAAAATATATGTGGAAGCAAACAAACGATATTTTGTTACTGCTAATCAAGTTACCAAGTGTGCAAAACACGGAATTATATTCTTAAAAGGTACTTGAGTTGAACAATCAAAAGATGACAAGATCAAAAGTAACGTGAAGAATTAGAAACCATAAAATATTTATTAACAATGGATGTTGATTCATATACTACAACTATCAAAAGTTGATATAATAAAGTGAAAGACATTGCTACATCATTTTCAAATGAAGGAAGAAAAGAAAAGAACTTATTAAAAGACAATTCTTATCAAAAGTACAATTCTTAATAGTTTTATTTAAAGCGTGAAAGATGTTTAGAAGTAAGAACTAACCAGAACCTCATTATAACAAAAACAGGTCAAGACCTAGTATAGTAAAGATATATGTAAGGTAATACTTATGAAGATTTCAAAGGCGTGTGATACAATGGACTAATACAAACTTCTAAGCATATAAAGAAGCTATAATGAAAGTGTTGCTTAATAGATGAGCATATCACAAAGATAGTAAAGTAACAAGATCATAGAGATTTAAAGATACAAGGACAATACAACAACTACTGCCATATAAATAATATTTAAATGTCAGAAGCCATAACTATTTAAAAAGTTATCAGCAAAGCAAAGTACTGATAAAACAAGAGAAAAGATATAAGAGGGAAAGAGCTACACACATTTTTGTGAAATTACATCTTAGTTAAGCTCACAAATGTTTATGTGATTTGAGAGATATAGCTCAAAGCTCGATAGGAATCGGGCTACTGGGCCTTTTACCCACAACCAAGCTTAAGAATTAGAAGGGCTAGCAAGATGGATCCTCCTACTCCAGCCGACTCTTGTCAAAGCTAAGTATCTCTTTGCCGAGTCTGTCAGGACCCTAAAGGAGGCCTAGTAGGATTACCTAAAATTTCTATAACATGTGTGCTCCTATGATATGAAAACCGCCTTACAAGTCAGAAATTACAAGACTCTAAATGATTAATTACTAAGGATGTTGAATTGTTAAGTAATTAACATATTATAGGAAATAAATAACCATAGATATCCAATATTCCACAGTTTCTCAAAACCGCAAAAAATTGGTATCTCCTACCAAATGATAAGATCAAATAGAATAAAATTAAAATTCAAACTTATTGAAGTTACTAAACCTAAATATATATGTAGTATTTACATTTAAAGTTTCACATGAACTAAATAATCTCTCTCTAATTCTAAACTTTAAAACATTTCAACACTTGCACTTAACGCTCAGCTCTTAATTCATGTCCGATTATCTATCATCCTACCAAAGAAAAACTATTGGGAGATAAGTTACAAGGGCTTAATGAGTTATCCCTCATACTATACCAACAAACAAGTTATCAAACAAATTGTTACAACCATATGAATGCATGCACATGCAATATACCAAACAATATATGCAGTTGACCAGTACTGCATATAATATCGGATTTTAACACCCTTCGAGATAAAGGTTGGAGATACATCGGCACCAATCACGATCGGGCTCTAACACCTAGGTTTTTAACCATAACTTTGAATTTCGTATTTCACAAAATACATTTCCATTTCTGAAAATTCAATAGTACACAAAATCCCAAGCCTAGCTGTGAAGCGGCCCCCGCAAATCACAATCACACCCTGTAGCGAAGATCTCTAGACTCAACCCTCAGCCATATGGTTAGTATCTCTATCACCCAGTAAGCTCGTAGGTTCGGGTAAAGTCATGTTGTATAAGTGCACCGTACAGAAACACTTTAATATATATAAACAACCCCTATAAGGCCTCTCTTTACCTTCGGATGAAGTAACTGCTGGAATAAGTAATGTAATGCATGGATAATGTATGACTCTTTTAGTTTAAGATAAGCCAAATATAATTAAGTCAAATCATGTGGTGATCAATCAATATCCACAAACCATCCAAATCATGTAACAATCAATCATACAATCAAATCCTCATTTATTGTATTAAACAATATTTTTCACAATAAGCAATCGGTATTAAGTATATGCATATCCCGAAACCCCGTGCATCAAGTTATTAATATTCAATTTAAGTGCACTAACTACAAGCACAAACATGTATAGAGTCATCGGGAGTCCTCACTTGACTATGATGACTTACTCTAGTCCTAATAATCGGTCAAAAGATCCTCGCTCTCGTCGAGATCACCTAATCATTATGAGATAATAGGGATAATAAGTAATTGAATTAACTAATGGTTTTTAGATATCTATCTACCTAATTCTACTTAAATTATATCAGTTTTTATTCAATTAAACCTAATTACTAATCGTAGGTATCTTTTTCATTCTATTTTCGATATTTACGAATTTATAGTCATTTTTCATCATTTTCGGATGCACATTCACACGATGATCTCCATTTTGGACGTTAAAACCCTTGTTTTACGATATAGACTAAATTTATTGAAATTCTAACTACTGAAGCTTAATTATTCCTATTAGGTAATCTTATGTTCTATTTTAGTAGTTAATGATTTCATTAGCTATTAATTATTACACTTAAATAATCTTATGGTTTATTATTATGTCATGGCTTATGTAATCATTTGGTTATGTCATTGCTTATGTCATCATTTGCTTATGTCATGGCTTATGTCATAATTTGATTAGGTCATAGCTTGCATCATCATTTGTTTACATCATCCATTACATATGTATATTTATCCTTATGTATTTATATACTTTACACATATGTTATGTATATACTTATACTTCTAACATACTAGTATGTATACTTGTGTAATCATATGTATACTAGTACATATACCCCTATACACATACGGTGACATACATATTTTTATACGTATTTTCGTATGCCTAGATTACCCACTTAAGAAAGTTTTAAAAATTTCATATTTTTGCACTTTAAGGCTTATTTAGCAAGGTATATGTGTATATACTTAGTATACCCTTATTTTAGGCTATGTATATAAAGGGTATTCATGTATATGGCTTTTCATACTTATCTATAAGTAGGTTTCTTATTCTTACCTATGTATATGTATACTTATATTATGTATTCTACTAGTATATACCTATTTAGTCCATATAAGTATGTGCGTACCATATGTGTACATGTGTTTCTACACCCATATATGTACATGTATGTTTATTTCCTATATGTATTTGTACATGTACATAATATAGAAATTTTGCAAAAAGCTAAATAACACATATAACTATTAACTACCTCACTTCATAATTAGATGTAAAGAGAGATCATAAACATACTTTATATAAAATAAAAAGATAAGTGTGGTACATGTACTTCTTTTGCTTTCCAAAATGGATGAGGTTTATGATTTCTAAAGTGAGGATTTTAAGTTGGTTATGAAAGAGAAATAAAAGGTGAAAATGAAAGTTACAAAAAGAATTGAAGAGAAGGTTATGGTTTTGAAGTAGGGAAGAGAAAGGGGATTTTGTGATATCCAAATGGAAATTTCAAAGACAAGAAAAGGAGTTTTAGAGCACTCCATGTATGATGGCAAGAGGGAAGGGTAGAAAGGGAAAAAATGAAAATATCTTGTGCAAAAAGAAGAAGAATCAATTAGAATTTGATAGAATTTTCTAGGTGAAAAGGACATTTGTTGACTTAGTCAACTCTTTAAAATTAAGTGAAAGTTGTGTGTACATAATGGGGTAATTAAGGAAAATTAGGAGAAAAATTAATGAAATATGATATTTATTGAAATGATTAGTAAAAATAGTTAATGAGATCTTCTTCTAGGTATTTATATCTTATGTACATCATTTGGTATGCTACTTAATGTAACTATTATAAAACGTGCCATTTAAGATATTAACATTGACTATATGTAATATAAACATCAACTAAACACTTAACTCTATAAAATACTAACCTAGTTATATGATTAGAAGATGGATGTGATCTATAATGCAATATGTTAGTTTCTAGTGGATTACTTTAGTTTTATATGTATTTATGAATAATTAAAAGTTATCTTTGATCTTTTACTAATGATTTGGTAAGATACCGAGGATATATTATCAATTAGGGTTTTAGAGTAAAGTATAGTGAATTAGTACTTTTACATCTTCAAAGTTATAGTTTTAGGATTTTATCACTTTTGAGCGCAATCTTTAGTGTTTATATACATTTAGGGTATAAAAGTTTTCCACACGATTAAATCTTCGGTTGTTACCTTAAGGTTTTGATGAGGTTCGAGGTCAACTTTTGCAGTTACATATACTAAGGTTTAAAGGTCTTCGTATGCAATTAGAGGTTCAATTGATAATTTAAGGTTTTTCATATTCGCTTTAGGTTTTGAATCGAGATTTTAATCAGTTTTTAAATCTTACTGGCTCTATTTACTTTAGGAAATCATCTACAGTTTGAGGGTTTGATTCTATACTTAGAAGACTAGATTTGCAGGGTTTATAGAGTCACTCTGTATGCTGAGCTAAATGATTGTCCATCTCTCTGAAGTGTGTGGAATTGTCAATTATAAAGATAATAACCAAGCCATTCTCGAGCACTTACTCACGTCCAAGCTAACTAATTACTCAACCTTACCCTTCCTAAGATGCCGAAAGAGAGACCTTGGACTAATACTTAGCTACCCCTGCTCGAACTAGCAATCTGATCATACTCTTTTGCCTACATCCTCCAACTGCCTCACCAATGTAACGCCGCCATGTGTATAGGAACACATGTAACATCTGCCACACTAATCATTGCTTTTCTTAAACATTCATTTTTACCATTTTGTATTCTTATACATTACTTCTTAAGGTAATAACCTTTTTATCTTTTCCATTTTGGGCAAATTGCCTTAACTTATTGGGTATAAATACCCCTTGTATTTGTAGCCATAATCATATTATCATCAATACAACTAAATATTCTTCCTTAACGTAAACACTATTTGTTTACTCTCATTATACTCTTATCCTAACCCTTAAGCAAGGTTGGATGGCGAGTAACCTCATTGGATCGACTCATGTATCATATTAAGTTGTGCCATGAGTCCTTAGAGGTTCCATTGATACGTCATATCCTTTAGAGCTATTCGTAGGTTTTACTTACCTTTCATTCACTTTTCGATTCTTTCGCACATTTCCCTATCATAACAACCAGCCTTGTTTGTTTTTAGTCACGACTTGCACTATCTTGGTATCAGAGTGGAGGTTTTGTTTGAATTGTAGTTTATTTTTGAAGTTCTATTTGTACCCTGTTTTACAAGTATGAAACAAAACACATTACCGTGTTCATTTAATTGCTATGCTTATTAGCTATCACATCTCAGCATAGCACAAGATATGCCATCATACAGGAATACCTATTTATACTTAACACAAGTTTCATTTATAACAAAAGAGTACTACAATGAAGTTCAACTTAACATCTATTTATACAAAAGATTACATCTAACAAACTTAACTAAACCAAAAATACAGTCCTTTTTTTTTATATGTACAGATCCTTTATAAAAATAAAAACAAAATACAACAAAACTTCTTTAAAAGTGGCTGACTTCATCTTACGTACTCTCAAAAGACTTTTTCCCCTAATTAATGCAGCCCCGTCAGTTCTCTTCATAACCTAAGAATACACAAGTATCCCTTTAGCTCTTTGTAAGTTAAGTAATAGTGGATAAAACAAAACATAGAATGCACATCATACATTCACATAGATTAGTACTATACGACATTCAATCTTGAAACCCAAGTTATCAATACAAACTATTTATGCAAAAAATCCATGTTATGCTCATGCACGTAACATGCATCGATACCGATATCCTATACTTTTCTAATTTCTCATCCAGTTGGTCGACATACTCGGGCATTTAGATACAACGTCTAGGAACCTAAGGAAACAAGGAGTTGCCTGGGAGTAGGACCCTCAACAAAAACCACCTTTTACGGTTGGAAAATCCAATACGTAGTTGATCACTCAATGTGGCTAAAATAAGTTGAGCAATGCATTCTATATGTCATAAAGCCAACTCAACAGTTTTCAAGCTTTTAAAAAACTCGACCCATAGGTTATTTCGTGTCGTACCATGCCATAAATGCAGTAAACAGAACAGTAACCTAGTATCAAGCACAAATCTCAAGTTCCATGTTATAAATAATTCAACTATCTCAACTTCAACTTTGTTTCTCAACTTTATATTACATTTCTTCGCAAAGGGCACACTTGGGCGAACAGTTTCAGTTTCCAACCAAACAGAAATACATACTAATGAATCAGTTATACATAAGAAAGCATTTCACTTTTTCAACACACATTCAATAGAATCAAGTATCTAATTAATCTAGCACGTCATTATAATTCAGAACATAACTGATTTTAAGTCAAGTAAACATAGGTCTACTTGCACAAAAATAAAAATATCCACTTACCCGAGCTCAACAGCAGCATAAAATCCTAAGCTTTACGATGTGGTCATTCTTCACCTATCACACTTAGAAATATATACATAGACCCTAAGTCAACTATCGGGTCAATACTAAGTTCTTATGCATTTTCGTTATTGCACTTCCAAGCTTAATTTGATTGTATCTTATTCATTTCTTATCCAATTTTAGTAAACTTTATATCATCATGATCGTTATTTTGAGTACTATTAAGATTTCTTAAGAATCATAACTAACCAATATTTCCAAATATCCAAAAATACCCTTTCGTGTTACCGATTCGACCGTATGTTATTATAACTTCGTAATTAACTCAATTAAATCCTAAATCTAAATTAAAAATCATAATATTCCTCGTTCCCTAAGCTGCTCAGCATTCATTATGTACTCCAAAATACTAATGCTTTGCATATTTAACAAATATCACATTAATACTAATTAGTATATCATATATTAAGCTAATATGTAGATCTATATTATGAAAATACATAATAAATAGTATATGAGCCCGATTCATTTCATGAAAAATCCTATAAACTCACAAAAATACATAGTTTAATTATTGACCATGAATTATACTAAAATAGCTAATATATATTTTTATGAAAATAGCGATTTTAACTTAAAATTAGCAAAAATTAAGCAAACAAGTGAATTTAATCACAAGATAAAATTCAAATGTCCCAAACATCATTATGAACATCCAAAAATCATAATACATAAGGCTCATACTTTGATTTTATTAAAAACTAATTAATTCACTAAAATAAGGAAATTGCCAATTTTATCCAAAATAATTATAATAAATAGTAAAAATAATTATTTTCAAAATTATTATTACTAGAATTAAATACATATATTGAGTATGTCACGTACAAATTTTCAACTTGAGAAAACCTTATTTAATATTTATAAAATTTAATTCAATTTTCATACAAATAGAGCCATCTCTTATGGACCTTATATTTCAAATAATTATTTCACTAAAATAAAATTATTTTATTATTCTACACATAAAATAACTCCAAAAACCCAAATTTCATAATTAAATAATATCATTTACTATTTTTAGAAAAATTACAAAGTTTTGGCTAAAAATTTTGTTCACCTGAACCAACCACCTTCGACCACTTAACCTTATCGAAACACCTCCTCTGGTAGTGCTTTCCTTGACCTCAAATGGCCACCACAACTGGATACCAATAGCTTATTGAACCGACCTGATCGATTTCCGTGCCCTGTTTTTGCTCTAATTTTTTTATTTTTTTTCTAATTTGTTTCAAAATTTTCTTGAGTGCTTTTCTATTTTTTTAAACTTCCAAATTTATTTTTTTTTTAAGTTTACAAGCCCTATTTATATTTTCCAAATGGATAAGAATTTATAAAAATTGGACATGTGGCTTACACATGTCATTTTTTTTTTATTTTCAATGCATAAGGTATCATTTCCTCATTTCTTTGCTTTTGACTCATCGTCCAAATTAATCTTAAGCTGCCACATAGGTATGATGACTCATCCTTAAATTTTTTATTAATTTTCCAATTTTTTATATTAATTTACCTTATTTAAATAATAATTTCTTATTATATATGTATATTTAATACAAATAATGCATATTCTATGTTAATACATGTATAATTCAACTTCATTTATTATTTTTATAAGTTAAATAACTTATCTCTAATATCTCATTATATCTGAATGCTTAAATTGCACGTTTTTTATATTTATCAACTTTAGCAATAAATTGATGTTTTCTTAAATTAATATTTTTATATAACTTATTTTAAGAAATTGACTTTACTTAAATGACTTCATCTAACTTTTCTAACCTTACTGTGAAGTTTGAAATTAAACTGATATCTTAACTCAACACCCAAATTTAGGGACTCAAATCTTAGGGTAATCATATAGGCTCGAAATCTAGGGTATTACATTAACTGCTACTTTTTTGGTTTGTAAAAGTGTTTGCTAAAACGCCTAGTTGAAGAGTTTGAATTTTAAATTTACAGAGAAAATGAATGACCTAATTGTGAACACTACTGTTCAAGATGATTGTCTACCATGGCCAATAGTCTCAAGGAATCCCTAAGAGCACTAACAAGAGACTTGATGAGGTAGCTAACCTTTTAGTAGATTTAACCCGAGCTATTCATGCATTGGTTTGATGACCAACTGAAGCAGCACATAACACCCCACATGCTACTTAACCTGTTAAAGGTTCAAACCCAACTCGATAAGTTCAAGGTAGAGGAGTAAGCGAGCAAGTAAAACAAAGAATAGACTTAAGAGAACTAAATGAAGAGGATGATGAAGAATATTTTGAAGAAGAGCGAGCTCGAGTCCCCAAAACATCTGATCATGTGAAGCTTCGAATTTTGAGTTTAAATAGATCTAGGAATGCTGATGAAAATCTAGAATAGGTAAAGAAAGTAGAGCGTTTTTTTTTACTATTATCAATACGAGGATTATGAGAAAGTGAGAACTATTGCCATTGAGTTTTTTGGATATGCCGCCATGTAGTGGAATAATTTCCAAGCTATAAGGATGCAAGAAGGCTACTAAGAGATTAATACTTAGCCTAAAATGAAAAGAATACTAAGAAACAGATTTGTACTAGATACTTATCTGCAAAACACTTTTACTTAGCTTCAAGAGCTAAGATAAGGAGGCTAAATAGTTAACAAGTATTAATAGGGATCAAGCATGGATCACTCACTCCCGAGCCCGAGAGCTTTCTCACATGGTCTGCCGAACTATCCGAGGAGAGTTAAGCACCAAGGAGTAGTGTTTTCCCCAATCCAATCTATCAAGCTACTTCACTATCTACACTATTCAGAAAGTTGTTAAGGTGATTAGCCCACACACGGAGCAAACCCCTCCCCAACACCCTAATCCAAGCACCAAATCAAGAAAACAAGTATCTCCACCATATCGAAGCTGAGCTGAATGTAAGTTACCTCTGATCCAACCCCTATCCGACCCTAGCCATTAGGGTATCGAATTACTAACACCAAACAAACCTAATCAAAGAACCACCTCTGCTCGGTTCACCATATTGTCAGAATCACAAACTAAGCAGAACACACACGTACTGTCCTTTTTCTAACACCCGTACTGTCCTTTTTCTAACACCCGTACTGTCCTTTTTAACAGAGGACGTTCTTTTGCATGATTTCATTTCCCTATAAATTATTCTCCTTTTTGTTTAGCAAGGATCCATTCTTTACAATTTCTATAACTTAGGATTTACCCTAACAAGTTACTATAAATACTCGCATAATATAACAGCCGCATAATCAATATATATAAAAGAATATACTTAAACTCTTTACCCTCTGTTGAGTTAAGTGTCCTTTTTGCTTACTCTTGAGCTACTCTTATCTAGCCCATTTAAGCGTGGACTATTGGTGAGTAACCTGTGACCATACTTGTGCATCATATCAAGTGTAATCCTAGCTCGTATAAGGCGTTGTTGCGTCATATCCTTCATTGGTGTGTCATATCTTTCATCGGTGTGTCATATCCTTCATCGGTGCGTCATATCCTTCATCAATGCATGGGAACCCCTACTCACCCCTCGATTATCATTTACTTTTTCGAGCCATCTCATGGCTTAGATCCACCCCCTTCTGGTGACACGTGATATTGGGTCCTTGTGTTCATTCACGAGCTCGTATCATCTTAATATCAAAGTTAGTTACGTCTGCAACTATGATTCTTTGACTAACCTGTTATTGCTCCCATGAGATAACGATTCTATTGTTAACATTGAGGTTTAGTAGTTGAGAAGTATACTATACTCTATTTTCCCTTGTTTTTGATACGCAAAATAGAGTGTGGTTGACTGTTTGTTTGTTGTGTAATTGTCATTGTGAAGTCACCAACGATGTCAGATTCTAGTGTTCAAGGAACTTTGGGAAACCAAGAAAGTAGTACTTAACATGGCTAAGGACAAGAAGGAAGCTTCACACCTTAGTCAATAGGTGACCACCTGGATAGGTTTACCAACTTAGTAGATAGTCTGGTAATTGTTATCTAAGAAGACAAGCAGAGAGTTAGAAATAGCCCCATTAGGGAATGGGAATAGCAAAGGTAAGGCAATGGTCAATTTAGCCAAGCTAATGCCCCAACTCAACTACCCCGAGCTAAAGAAGTAGGTGAGGACACTAGACAAAGGCTAGCACTTAAAAAGATTGAGGAGGAAGCAGTAGGATATGATAAGGTAGAGAAGTACTACAAGCCTAAGGAAAGAAATGTATGAGCCCCTAAAGTTGAAGGATTGAGGATACGTATTCCAGGTTTCTCTAGAACTGGTGATGCTGAAGATTATCTAGATTGGGTAAATCAAATTGAAAAGCAGTTTTATTGTGAACCGTAACCAAGAACAGACAAGGCCGGTTACTAGATGGGTCCAAGCTTACAGAAAGCTCAAAAAGAGTTAATGGGGAAAAGTATAAAAGAGTGAAAGTAAAGAATGAAAACAGTAAGCAAGACCTACAAACAGCTCCAAAGAATATGATGCACCAATGGAACTTTCGAGGACTCATAGTACAATTCGATATGACGTATGAATTGGTCCAATGAGGTTACTCGCCACCTAACCTTACTTAAGGGAAAGGATAAGAGTGATGACGAGAGTAAACAAACAGTGTTTACGCAAGGAAGAAAGTACTCAAGGGTATTGAAAGTAATCTAATGTTCTTAGAGCTATAAGTACAAGGGTATTTATACTCATAAGTTAGGGCAATTTACCAAAAGAGAAAAAATAAAAAGGACATTTCCTAAAGAAGCAATGTATATGTTACAAAAGGGTAAGTAAAAATGAATATAAAAGGAAAACAATCATTAGTGCTACAGATTCTACATATGATACCGTACACATGGTAATGTTGCATTAACCAAGTTGTTAGGAGATGTGGACAAAAAGTACAGACAGATAGACTTGTTCGAACAGGGATGGCTAAGTCAGTCCAGATTCTCTATCTCTTGACTTCTCAGCAAGGATGATGTCAAGTTACTAGTTGACTCGACGCTAGAGAGTAATCACTAACTTGGTATACCACAAAACAATGGATGGTCATACAATATGGTATTAAAGGTGACTCAACAAGGAAGTACTTAGCCTCGGTAGTGGTTGGTTAAAACAGGAAGATTCATCATGCCAGCCCCTCTAGTCTTCGAGCTCAACTGCAGGTCAGAGGTCTGGTAGCCTGATTCTCATCAAGTTTGAATGCCACAAAGTGTTCAATAATGCAAAGGTTAAACTTACTGTATTGGAGTTCATTAGTTATGCCGCCTTGTAAGGGAAGAACTTATAAGCCACTAGAAAAAGAGAAGGAAAACAAGAGATTAGAAGTTAGGATGAAATGAAGAAAGTCATGCCGAAAAGGTTTGTGCCAAGCTATGATCTGCAAGATGCCATCAAAAGACTACAAGAATTAAGGCAAGCAGGATTAAGTGTGGATGGTTACATTAAGGAATTCCAAATGGTAATGATTCGATGTAAAGTCGTAGAGCTAGAAGACCAAACTGTATCTTGATTCATTGGTGGGTTGAAGTATGAGATTGGGGATGTCTTGGAAACCTTAGACGTTAAAACGCTTGATGATGCAATATAAGCCGCCCAGAAGATAGAAAGATGCTGAACAGGAAGATTCCAACCACCCGTCAGCCGCCTTAGTAGTAGCTAACCTACTCCGAGCAGACCTGTGCGAACGGAACCAAGCAAGACCATTGAGACCTGACCTGTGAAGAATATTCAAGTAAAGGAGAAGGAAGCCCTAAGGAAGTTTAAGAAAGGCTAGAGTTTAGGGAGGAAGATAAGTGAGAACAAGTGTTTCAAACGCCAAGGCTTTGGACACATGGCCACCCAATGTCTGAATAAGTGAATGATGGTGATCTGAGGTAAGGTGTCAACCATTGAGGTCGACAATACTAATGAAGAAGTAAACGAGTTAAAGGAGAATAGAAAAATCGAACTGACCGAAGAGGAAGTTATCTATAGTAAAGAAGGCAACTTCATGTCAACCACTCTAGTGTTAAGGAAGACAATGAGTGTCGGTCCTGTACCCAAAGATGAACAAATAGAAAATCTCTTCCATATTGGGTGTAAGGTGAATGACTCACTGTGTACGTTGATTGTTGATAATGGGAGCAATACTAATGCAGCCTCAACATTAATGGTCTAACAGCTAAAATTGCCAATTATGCCTTACTTGAAACCTTACGTGCTTCACTAGCTTAGTGACAAGGGAGCCCTACAAGTGAACAAATTGGTGTCTATGCCGATCTGCATTGGCAAGTATTGAGATGAAGTGCTCTATGATGTACTGCCCATAAATGCATCCCACATTCTACTTAGATGACCATAGATGTTTGATTTAGTAGTTCTGTATAATGGAAGGAGGAATACATGCTTTGTAGAGCATGAAAGAAGAAGGATGAAATTGAGTCCTATGGCCGTCGAACAGGTAAAGGTCATGCAATCTCACTTGAGTCAAGCCTTGAAGAAGGAGGCTTTGATACTGACACGAGCTGAACTGAAGAGAGATATAAAGCTTAAAAGACCGATTTATCTACTAGCCCAAAGAGTTCTGGAGTTGAGATCCAAAGAGGAGTTACCTACTGAGGTAAAAACCCTACTAGAGGAATTTGCCAACCTGTTTCCAGAAGAGCTACCAAAGGGCCTACCCCCAATCCAAGGCATTAAGCATGTAATTAACCTACAACTATGAGCCACATTGCTAAATAAGCCTACCTATAGGCTGAACCCCGAACAGGTTGCTAAGCTATAGAGGCAAGTAGATGACCTTATGAAGAAAGGGTATGTACGTAAGTCCCTTAGCCCCTATACCATTCCGGCCTTGTTAGTACCGAAGAAGGATGGTTCTTGGACAATGTATGTCGATAGCCAAGCAATCAATTGAATCACCATCAAGTACAGGTATCTCATACCTAGGCTTGATGACATGCTAGATGAGTTAAGTGGAGTAAGAGTGTTCTCCAAGATCGACCTCAAATCTTGATACCATCAAAGCCAAATGCGTGAAGGTGATGAGTGGAAGACCGCATTTAAGACACAACATGGTTTATATGAACGGCTTATGATGCCATTCAGGCTGTCTAATGCAATGAGCACATTTATGCGCTTGATGAATCATGTACTCCAAGAATTATTAGGAAGATTTATAGTAGTTTACTTTGATGACATTTTGGTATATAGCCCTAACCTGGAGACTCACCAGGAGCATCTTCGAAGAGTCTTCACGATACTCTAAGCTAAACAACTTTACGCCAATCTAAAGAAGTGCAACTTTTTCTGATCTGAGGTGATCTTCATGGGTTTTGTTATGAGTGAAGGTGGCATCCGAGTCGATGATAAGAAAATAAGAGCGATCATAGAATGGCCCGAGTCGACCTGTTCTACTAATGTGAATAGTTTTCATAGCTTAGAATCATTCTATCATAGGTTCATAAGAATTTTAGCACAATTGTGGTACCACTCACCAAACTCTCAAAAAATAATGCTGAATTCAGATGGGAAGAGAAGGAGCGAAAGAGTTTTTAGGAAGTGAAAGAGAGGCCAACTACAGCCTCCGTCTTAGCTCTGCTGAGCTTTGATAAGGTATGCATCCGAATTAGGCATAAGTGCTATGCTGATGTAAGAAGGCTGCCCTATTGCTTACTTTACTGAAAAACTTTGAGGAGCTACACTAAACTACTCTGTCTATGACAAGGAGTTCTACTCCTTAATCTGAGCCGTCATGGTATGGAAACACTATTTGCTACCTAAGGAATTTATGATCTACATAAATCATGAATCCTTGAAGTATCTAAAGAGCTAACCGAAGTTGTCTTAGAGACAAGTCAAATAGGTCGAATTCATGAAGGGATTTTCTTATGACGTAAAATACAAGAATAGAAAGAACAACGTAGTGGCCGATGCCCTATCAAGACAACATACCCTCCTAACCAAACTACAAATAAGGCTACTTAGTTTTTCAAACATAAAAGAATTATATGCTGAGGACCCACATTATGGTCCTAGCTTACACCCGATGTAAGGAAGGATGAACATTTGATGACTATTACAAGAAAGACGAATTCCTATTCAAGAAGAGGAGGGTATGTATTCGGACTTATTCTGTGAAAGAATTGCTAGTGTGCAAGGTGCATGGAAGAGGATTAATAGGACATTTTGGCCAATGTCGAACCTATGAGGTATTATCCATAAAATTCTTTTGGTTAAGAATGATGAGAGACATGCAATCCATATTGGAAAGGTATGCGACTTGCAAGAAGAAAAAGAGCCAAGCTAAGCAAAGACATTATCTACCCTTGCCTATCCCAACCAAACCATGGTCCAAGCTAAGTATGGACTTCATGTTAAGATTACCGAGGATGTCCTGAGGGTAGGACTCCATCATGGTGGTTGTGGATCGATTTAGCAAGATGGCACATTTCGTGCCCTACTCCAGAACTAATGACGCTTCAACTATCTCTTTTCTTTTCTCGCAGGAGGTGATCAAGCTTTATGGCATACCTAGAACCATTGTTTCGAATCAAGACCCTAAGTTCATGAGTTACTTTTGGAGGACACTTTGGAGGCGAATAGAAACTAAGCTATTGTACAACACGTCATGCCATCTACAGACCGATGGACAGACCAAAGTTGTCAATCAAATTGTGGGAACTTTGCTACAGGTTGCTATTGGACAAAACATGATTGATAGGGATCTGTTTCTACCAATCATCAAATTCCCCTATAATCGGACCACCCATAACATAACAAACATGTCTCCCTTCAAGGTTGCTTATGGGTTCAACCCCGAGTTCCCGATGAACCAAGTACCCCAGCAAAGGATTGATGATGATGACCGGCCAGCCGTGGAAAGAGTCGTTGCCATTAGAGCTATGCACCAGAAGGTTGTGGAGTAGTTGAACCAGGCAAAAACTAAGCTCAAGAAGTGGAGTTAAGGATAGAGAAAGAGTGAATTTCAACCAAGTAATTTAGTCTGGATACATCTCAGTAAGGATCACATCCCAAACTTAAAGGAGAGCAAGTTATCTTCAAAAGCTGATGGACCTTTCGAAGTACATGAAAAGATTAATCCTAATGCTTATAGGATTGAATTACTTGAAGGATATGGATACTTGAACTCCTTCAACATTACTGATCTCGAACCTTACACTCCTAAGGATGAGCAACCTGAAGCCTAGCCAAATTTGATACCAAATCTCAAACAACCCAGAAAGGATGATAGGGGTCAAGGACGGATCACTCACTCCCAAGCCCGAAGGCTTTCTCATATGGTCCATCGAGCTGTTCAAGAAGAGTTAAGCATTGAGGATTAGTGTTTCTCCCAGTTTGATCTACTAAGCTACACCTCTATTTGCACCATCTAAAAAGTTGCCGAGGTAATTAGCCCACACATGGAGCCGACTCCTCCCCAGCACCTTAGTCCAAGCACCAAATCAAGAAAACAGCTATCTCCACCATGACGAGGCTGAGCTGAATGTGAGTTACCCCTGATCCAACCCCTATCCAACCCTAGCCATCAGGGTATCGAATTGTTGATGCCAAACAAAGCTAATCAAAGAACTACCCTTGCTTGGCTCACCATATTGTCAGAATTGTAGACTAAGTAAAACACGCATGCATTATCCTTTTTCTAACACTCATACTGTTCTTTCTGATAAAGGACGTTCTTTTGCACGATTTCATTTCCCTATAAATTACTCTCCTTTTTGTTTAGCAAGGATCCATCCTTTGTAATTTTTGTAACTTAGGACTTACCCTATCGAAGCACTATAAATACTCGCATAATGTAATAGCTGCATAATCAATATACACAGAAGAATATATTAAAACTCTTTACTCTCTCTTGAGCTAAGTATCCTTTGTGCTTACTCTTAAGCTACTCTTGTCTAGCCCACTCGAGTGTGGACTAATGGCGAGTAACCTCTGGCCATACTTGTGCATCATATCAAGTGTGACTTGAGCTCGTATGAGCTGTTGGTGCATTATATACTTCGTCAGTGTACGAGAACCCCTACTCACCCCTCAACTATCATTTACTTTTTCGAGCCATCTAGTCACTTGGATCCACCCCCTTTTGGTGATGCATGATATTGGGTTTGTGTGTTCATCTACAAGCTTATGTCAAGTATGTTCAAGAATTCCAAATGCTCATGATCCGATGTGAAGTAAAAGAACTACTAACACAAGCAATCTCTAGGTTCCTTGCTAGGTTGTAAGGCGATATTTGAGACATTACGGAACTCCAACAATTTACCACTAAGGATGAAGCCATTAGAATAGCCCAACGAGTAAAGAGGTAGAGAAGAAGCCAAATACCGACCAGAATGCCAACCAGCCAACCCAAATAGGGAAGTCACAGAGCTTAGTCAAGTACTTAGCCGATCCAAAAGGTAAATGTTTGAGCAGAGAAGAAAAGTCAACCTAACAGTGACATGCTAACCCAAACTTATGAGAAAGGGTAAAGATCCAATATGGTTGCTTAGTACCTAAACCTAGTGCCCAAACTGGAGGACTATGGTCATCAAGGGAGACGTCCCAAAGCTAGAGGTAAAGAATACTGATGAAGAACCCGAGGAGAAGGAGAGCACTATCGAGAAAGAATTGATTGAAGAAGATGTGTTTGCTAAGGACTTGGATCAGTTGATCATAGTTGTCCAATGCATAATGAACATGGAACCCTTACGTAAGGAGTAAAAAGAGAATTTGTTTCATACCACCTATAAGCTGAATGATCAAGTGTGTGCCCTCATTGTAGATAATGGTAGTTGTACTAATATAGCATCAGCTAATCTTATTACAAAATTGAAGTTACCACTATTGCACATTCAAGGTCATACAAGTTGTACTAGTTGAGTGAGAAAGAAGCGCTACATGTTAATCGGCAAATACTACTACCGATTACTATCGAAAATTACTCTAACCAAATTCTCTACAATGTATTACCTATGTATGATTCCTACATTTTGCTAAGTAGACCGTGGCTGTTTAATAGGAGAGTTATCTATGATGGATATCAGAGCACATATATGTTCGAGAAGGATGGAAGGAAGATCACATTGAACCCAATGCCGCCAAGTGAAGTTAAGAAAGTACAAGTCAAACTTGCTCATGGATCAAAAAAGACTCTGATGATGAGTAGAGCCGAGCTCTGAGAAGCCCTTAAAGTTGATGCACCAACCCTCATGTTGGTCAAGTGCCTATTAAAGATGAAGGAGCTAAGTGAATTACCCTTAGAAATAAAAGAGTTTCTAAACGAATATTTCGATTTGTTCCCCAAATAGCTACCTAAGGGGTTTCCCTCAATTCGAGGCATAAAGCACTGCATTGACTTAATACCCAACATCATGCTGTTGAATAACCCCACGTATTGAATGAGTCTGAAGTAGGCTTTTGAACTCTAACATCAAGTCAATGAGTTACTAGAGATAGGGTGTGTTAAGGAAAGTCTCAGTCCTTATGTTATGCTAACGCTTCTAGTGTCAAAAAGGATGGTACCTAGCAGATGTGTGTCAACAATTGAGCCGTTAATAAGATAACAATCAAATACAGGTATCAAAATCCCCAAGTTAGAAGATATGCTAGATGAATTGAGTGGAGCCAAGATTAATATGAAATCTGGTTACCATCAAATCTGAATAAGGCTAGGAGATGAGTAGAAAACAGCATTCAAAACTCGACATGGACTTTATGAATGGATGGTCATGCCTTTTGGCATATCGAATGCCCTGAGCACTTTCATGAGACTAATAAACCATGTACTGAGACATCTAATAGGGAAGTGTATCGTAGTGTATTTCGATGACATCTTTGTGTATAGTGCTAACATGCCGAGTCATTGTAGACATCTTCGTACCATATTAAACATCCTCCAAGCCGAGAGATTATTCAGCAATCTCTAGAAATATTGCTTCTGCCAAGAGGAAGTGGTATTCTTAGGCTACATAGTAAGTAGAGGAGGCTTACGAGTAGACAACAAGAAGATCCGAGCAATCATCAAGTGGCCAACTCCTATTACTTGTGCCGATGTGAGAAGTTTCCATGAACTGGCTTCATTCTACAAAAGATTCATCAAGAATTTCAGCACCCTCGCTACACTACTTATGGAGCTAACAAAGAAAAACACCGACTTTCGATGGGGAGAAAGGGAGGAGAGGAGTTTTGCCGAAATAAAGGAATGGTTGACCTCCACCCCTATACTTATTCTACCTAACTTCGAGAAAATACTTAAGCTAGAATGTGATACGTCAAGCATTAGAATAGGTGTTGTCCTAATGCAAGAAAGCCAACCAATTGCCTATCATAGTGAGAAGCTTAGAAGACCTCAACTTAATTACTCTATGTATGATAAAGAACTCTTGGCATTAATCTAAGAACAACAAGTATGGCAGCATTATCTACTACTGAGAGAATTTGTCATCTATATTAACCATGAGTCCTTGAGGTACCTCCAAAGTCAAACCAAGTTGTTGAAGCAGCAAGTGAGATGGGTTGAATTTCTTAAAGGATTTAACTTTGTAATAAAATATAAACAAAGGAAGAGCAACATAGTTACGAATGCTCTTTCAAGGAGGCATGCACTCCTGACTAAACTGCCGACCAGATTGTTTGGGTTTATCAGCATTAAGGAGTACACTTTGGACCCATACTTACACGTTATGTCAATGGGAGGATAGTGGACAAGTATCATATGAAGGAAGGATACTTGTTCTGAAGAGGGAAATTGTATATGCCAACCTAGTCACTTTAGGAGCTATTGATTAAGGAAGCCCACAGTGGAGGATTATCTAGACATTTTGGGGAGAAAAGAACATATGAATTGTTAAGTGGTTAATTTTTTTAACTGAGAATGAGGTGAGATGTGTACCAAGTTGTTGAAAGCTGTGAGGTGTGCATAAGGGCTAAGTGTTGAGCCGAACAACGAAAAGTAAAGCCTTTACCTATTCCGATAAAGCCATGGGCCAAATTGAGCATGGATTTCATTCTCAAACTACTACGAACTACCCAAGGTAAAGATTTTGTAATGGTTATCATGGATAGGTTTAACAAAATGGTACACTTCGTGCCCTGTTCCAAGACTAACGACACCTCAGCTATTGCTTCTCTAATCTTGCAAGAGGTTGTGTAGTTACGCAACTTACCAAGAAGTGTAGTCCCCAACAAAGACCCGAAGTTCTTAAGTCATTTCTAAAGAACCTTGTAGTGTTAGATGGGGACAAAACTACTATTCAGCAGTTCTTGTTACCCCCACACTGATAGCTAAATAAAGGTAGTTAATCACACTTTGGGATCATTGCTCCGAGTTGCAGTGGGCAAGAACTTAGCTAATTGGGACGTTTGCTTACTTGTGATCGAATTCACTTACTATTGAAAAGTGCATGACACTACTAAGCAAACCCCATTCAAAGTGGTCTATGGTTTTAATCCTAAGTTACCCCTCGATCACACCCCTATACCTATGCTCACGCAAGAAGACCCTGATGTAAGAGCTACAGCACAATCCCTTCAGCACATTTATGACAAGTCACTCGACACATTAACTAAGCCGTTAGATGTATGCGAAAGAAGACCAAGGGTAGGATGGCAAAACATTTTCAACCTAGAGACTTGGTGTAGCTACACCTAAGCAAAGAGAGGTTCCCAAGCAAAAGGAGGAATAAACTATCGCCAAAAGCTAAAAGACCTTTTGGAATCCTTCGGAAGATCAATGATAATGCATACAGTTTAGAGCTGCTCAAGGACTATGAGGTTTCTAACACCTTCAACATTGCCAACATTAGTCTATATCACCCCAATAGAGAGTTGATGAAAGACCATGTAGATCTGATCCGAAATCCAAATCAATCCAAAGGGAATGATAGGAATCAAGCTACTAGGCTTTTGACTCGTAACCTAGCTGGAGGACTAGAAGGGCTAGAAAGGCGAATCCTCCTACTCTAACCAACTCTTGCCGAAGCCAAGTATCTCTTTGCCAAGTCACTCTATATGCTAAACCAAATGAATACCCATCTCTCTAAAGTGTGCTAAATTGTCGATTGCAGAGATAGCAACCAGGCCATTCTCAAGTACTCACTCACGTCCAAGTCAACCAATTACTCAACCTTACCTTTCCCAAGATGTCGAAAGAGAGACTTCGAACTGATCCTTAGTCACCCTTACTCAGACCATGAACCTAATCATACTCTTTTGCCCACATCCTCCAACAGCCTCACCAATGTATCAATGACCAACCTTGTCTGTTCTTGGTCACGGTTCACACCAAAGCCTAAAAAATTCATTTTATTGAGCCTTGTGCAAAAGTGTAAGGAAATCTATTGTAATCCTTAAAAGAGTTACTAATCTTTTTAAAAATTAGTGAGATACTATTTTAGAGAACTTATGAGGGAGATTCTATAAAAGTACGACTTAGAGGCAAGGTAGAATCATAGGAACTGTTAACCTCTATGTAGAGTTTTCTTCAAATAATAGAAGTAAGGTGTACATTACTTGATTTATTAGAATTGTATGCATTTTATTAAGCATAGGATCAAAAGTACATTTCATGTGTTAATTTGTTTAAGAGTTAATATTATTGAGTGTTTGATTGGCTTTCGTATGTAGACCTTTAATCTAAATTTGTTAATATCTCTAATACGTTAAGAATTAAAGTTAAGTTTAGTATAAGTATTAGTTATTGAACATAAGAAATAAAAATTGGTTAAGTATTGAAATTCTACGACAATCAATTCAATACCCTCATCTTGATTACTTACTAAAACCAACAGGAAACTTATAAAGAGTGGACTATTTATAATAAGTCCACTAGCTTAAAGGATAACATAGGAAAAGAAAAAGTAATACAATCAAAAAAAGTAAATTATACTCATGTTATCAGAGGACACGTATCAATGTAGGATAAGTAGATACTTTAGTAGATAAGACAAAACATTACTAGGCTAAGCTGATTGATCAAGTCAGCTAAGTGAGTAAGTTGGCTCCTAGGTAGCTCGTTCAAGTGTGGTTAGGAGGCAAGTATACTTAAGTAGAATAAGCTAGACAATAGGTTAGCATTAGGTCATGGTAGCTCAGTAACTTTCTAATTAGGTCAACTTAAGCTGTCTACACTCCTATGCAAATTGCTCATGAAGTTATCCCAAGTCAAACCATCAAAGTCTTTTTCAACTAGAGAGATTATAAGGAAACTACCTCAACTTATCAGATGGTATAACTCGTTGGCCTGCATCAAGGTAAATTTGTCCTTAGTTGGTTGATTGGATAAGATTCTTTTAGTAAGGTTCTAAATTCTTCTACATAAACCTCAATCAGTTCAACTTCTTATGTATACACACAAGCAACTTTCTTATGCTCATTGAGTTGCTCAAATAATCTTACCACTTACGCCTTTATTCATTCTATTTCACTTTTAGTTAACCCCTAAAATTGCCCTTACATGGGCATGAGCTCTTTGAATCCTATCATTATACTCCATTACTTTAATTAGATTCTATGTTTCATCCTCTATTTTCCCTAATAGGCTAGCTCCAGCTATGGTGTCTAGTAATAATCCATCTTGGTGGTTTAGACCATGATAAAATAGCTAGAGTTTAAGGTATCCATGGCAAGGGCATAGCCACATCAATCCTTTAAATATCTCCTAAGCTTCGCTAAAGGGTTCCCCTTCCTTTTGCGCAAATGTCAATATTCTCATCCTAAGGATAATAACTTTCCCTGGTGGAAAGAGTATGCTAGAAATTGAGACACCAAGTCCTCTCGAGTGTTGATACCTAATTCCTTCAATCCATTATACCACCTCCTTACACTACCTTTTAGTGAAAATGAGAACAACCATAACATCAATATGTCCTCCAAAAATCCTTGATATCCTATAATACATCACAACTAAAGAGTCTTAAATGTGCTCATTAAGATCATCATGTAGCTAAGGATTAAGCTTAAAATTCTCTAATTAAATTTTAGGGGAATTTAGAATTAGGGTTATATCTTAAATAGATGGAACTGAATAATTCCACATTGTTCTATTGTCCCCCTTATAGCTATTCTCTTAAATTCTACTCCTTTCCAACCAACTGAATCACCAAACTACAACCTACAAATATTAATCTAAATATCTAAATGACACTTTCCTAGCTCGACAACGTATCAGCTAAGGTCAATTCAATACTCATCCAACAAATTCAGTAAAAAAGATTCGAGCTTTATACTCAAAGCAGGTCAATTCAACAAGAAAATAGCAAAATCTGCCCAATCGAATCAAGAAAGTAAGTAAACATAAAAACTTTAGCAGCTAAACTACTCAAAGTACACAAAATTTAAACCAAACTATCAACTACAATTAAGAACTATAGCTACCACTTAGGCTTACTCTTGGAGTCCCCGATTTATCTAAATTAGCTCAACTATTTGCTCCTCGACAATGTGCTAAAAATTAATAGGTCAATATGTACACTGATAATTTTAAGACACAAGTATTATAAACAAAGCTTTTCAAAAACTCTATCGACCTTTAACCTCTAGTGTGATAGATCATTTATAATAATAAAAGCTGGTGAATATTCACCACATCATTTCCTTAAGTAGAAGGGCTGGTCTAAGCGCTAGATTTTAACTCACTACTTTAATCTAGGCTATTTAAATAGAGACTTGAGAAATTGCAATTGAAAATAAATACGAAGCAAAAATATAACAATTAACACAATTTAATGAAGGCATGGGCTTGTGACATGCTTTCGATGTAGTGGTAAGGTTATGCCATTAAGATATCAAATATGGTCTTTAATTGGGTTTTGATGGAATTCACTTGAGTTCAATCCCAGGTAAGGCATCTCACTCAACTATGTAGTTAAAGATTTTCTTTTGGTCTCATTTTACTACAAGATAGGCTAAACACTTAATTCTTGCCACGAATTAAGTGTTCTAGTTATAGAAACTAGGAGGTCAATCTCCTCTCGATCTCATGACCTATCTTAATTCATTAGAATTGCATAAAGTAATGTGAATTCGATGGAATCTCTACTCTCAATTTCATGGTTATAAAAAACCATTTCATGGTTATAAAAAACCCATTCATTAACACTCTATGAACTCATTTACATAAGTGGGAATTTACATAACTAATCTCCTCTCAGTCTCATAATTATGTAAATCCAGTTAACTCTTAAAGGATCCCTATTACTAATCCCCTCTTGATCTCACAGTCATAAGAACTTAATTGAGAGAGTACCTTAATAGAGTATCAAACATCGAAATCCCAAATAAACACATGAACCCATATCAAAGCTACAACATTTCACCAACTATATTGTCCACAATATCACAAACCCAAAAGAACACACTTAGCCACTTATTGTCTTAGCAATAACATAAAGAATAGAAACAAATGTAGCAACAACTTCCATAGACAATCAATGTAAAGAGATATCCAAATAAGAACAAAAGTATATTGAAAACTAAAGAGATGAACAAGCTAAAATCTACTTCAAACAAAAATAAATATGCATATAAATCTCAAAGTAAGTGTTAAATGTTAAAGAAGTATCAATAGAACAGTAAAATCAAGCAAGAACTTGCAAAACTACACTAACCCCAAGAAAATCCTAATTACAACTCCCAAATTTGCAAAAAAAATGTGACTATTTATAAATTGGTGTTGCCAATCAATCAATAAGAGGATATACCGATCGATCAATAGACAAGTGCCAGCAAAATGTTCTTCCCTAATCTTTATGAAATGCAACTTTTTAAAGGTTAGGGTTTTAGCTCATAAACCTTAACCCTAATCTCTTCTATCGATCGATCAATAAGGATAGTACTGATCAATTGGTGTAGCCAAGTACCATTTGGCTATTTTTGTTCAATTACCAATCTTTGCTCTTGGTTGATCTTTCATTTAGTCGATTTACCCCTAATACTTTAGGGAATATCAATCAGTCGATAGGCTTAATTCTTGCTGGCCTTTAGTTCTTAGCTAATTGGATCTAATGCGCGAGGGCTACCAAGACCATAGTGACCCTCGTATACTTATACACATAATATAAAATTAATATAATGCAATTAAAAATGAATATCTTTCACAAATTTCATTCAAGTCCATTAGTACCTAAACTCCATTTTTATATAAAATTCACTAATTCTTCTCAAATTTGTGCACAAATGTACATTTTAAAGTGGGGAAACTTTGTGTATTTTGAGCTATGATCATCTTCCTCCATTAATTGACCATGGAAAAGTTAAGATGGATGTCAAATTCATCAACCCTATCAAAACCTTATACTATCATTTCCTTACCACAAGTTGGTTGCTAAGGAAATGATGTTAATGGCTTCAATAAAAGGTTCTACTGTAGTGGTGGAGATGTTATAGCTACTACCATAAAGAAACAAGTAGAAGTCCAATTTAGATTACTTTTATTAGTAGACATAAGTTGTCACCTGATACTCGTTCAATGAAATGTACTAACAAAGTGCTTAAGCCGAAGGTCAGTAAAAATCCCTTCTTTCAAGTGTTTATTTCTATTTTTTGTCTTTCTCATTAACTTTGCTTTCCATTGTTAATGTTGGTACCATCTTTACGGCATTTGTTATTGATCTATTATCATTAGCACCATTGTTAGAAAACAGGACAATGGTGTCTTCAAAGTGGTAAAGTATGAAACTACCTACCCGATTGGTGTTTGCATCCGGTTCAATTAATAATTCCTTGTTTTTGGTCCCTTATAAGATATCAAGAAGGGGCATGAATTGATATCTTTAAACTTTTTGAAAACTTTTTCGATATAAAAAAAAAAAATAAAGTTACTCCTCTTAACAACTTATATTAATGAACAGTGATATTGTAATAATTCAACACACAACAATTAATAAAGTAAATTATAAGAGTAAGGAAGGAGAATATCAGGCTAAGGATTTATATAGCTTTTCCTTCTACCTACTGCTCTCTTCCTGCTCCACTACTAAGGACCCGATCTATTTCACCGATGCCATTATACTTGATCCACTAAATCAAATCATAAGAAGATTATAAGCTTTCATCATATATGGACTTCACAACACTCTGCTTTATCTATCTAGCTTCTCCATAATCTAAGCTAATTACAGATCTATAAAGTACAATGTACTTATCTCAACACTTAAACAACAAATAAAAGTTACAAATTACAGGTGAAAGCAAAAATATAAATCTTAATTAATTTCACTCTAAAGAGAAATAACAATTGTTGCATAATTTGCTTCGGTGCAACTTTCAAAAAAAGTATCTGAAAAACTTTTTATGACTTTTCAAAAGGTAGAATCTAATCACAAATTTTTGTGTAAGGAAAACTTATTTCTAGATAAGTATCTAACATTTTGAATCCTTTCTCTTTTTATGATGAAATCTTCCAACGACTAATTTGTTGAAGATTATCTTCACTTTCATGTTTATCCAACCATTATTTGTTAAAGATAATCCTTAAATATTTTGAGAAGGACTCGATATTTTGAAATTCAAAAATAACTCTTCTTATCTTATTTTGATCGGGTACACTTTGATCCTTAACCACTAGATAAGCTTCATATTTGAATTTAATGAAGAGATACACTTTATCAACAACTTCTCAATTAGCCTTGTATTAAAAAAAAAAATTGAAATTCCATAATATCTAAATCACCCTTATCCTTATCCGTATTTGTGTATATCTTAATTTATCAAAAATATATTTTCTCAAAAAATAATCCCCGTAGATCTTGGTTCCACCTTAAGTGAAACGCGATTAAGTGTATTTCCCTAATACACCCAATCTAGTAAAGCTAAGCCTTGTTGAATTCGAATCTAATAAGAGTTAAATTTCATCGTCATATCTTTCCAGACTAACTTTCTAAATAACCTTCTAAAGAGTATCAATGTTCCTTTCCTCAAAGTCTCTAAACAAGCTTCTAAAGTGATATATCACTTCTACTTACAAAGCTTCTGAAATACTTTTTGAAGAATTTCAAACTACTCTTCTTTTCAATCAAATTAGACCTTATGAATAAGTTTCTGAAGATAACTTAGTTTTGCGAATTTAAACTTTTTGAGAACTCTTCTGAATACCTACATTCTTAATGATTCATTAACTTTTATCCTTTTTTGTTATCATCAAAATACATGAGAGATATCTAACATTCTTCTCCTTTTTTATGATAACAAAAGCACTATTATAAACCAAATCACAAAAATAAAAAATTAAAAAAATTTCACAATCACATAATCATCATGTTATCATGTTGAGTAATGTGTAGGTCACAACTGTTTTGATTTTTCTAATAACTATTTCTGGTTTTTCTCTCCCCTTTTTTGGTTATCATCTCTAATACCATACTATGAAATCATTAGTGAACTCCCCCTTAATATTTATAAACAGATAAAATGTGTAGAATGAAAAGACTACATTGATTAAAAAAACATAACCAAGTCTAGAAATAACAATGAACAAGTCCACAAGAGGACTTGTCATTAGAAATCAAAAGATCCTAACAAAGCTAAAACTTAAATACTAGATAGAGAGAATCACAAAGACAATCATTTCTTAGATCTCTTAGTTTTCTTCCTAGCATAAAGTTTGAATATGCCAAAATAAGATGGAAGACCCTTGTTAGGAGACGGATTGGCTTCAGAAGACGTTACTACAGAGGAAGTTGGTTCTTTGTTAGATGTAGCTGTGATTTGAGTTAGAGCTAGTGCAAAGTCTTCTTTGGTGGAAGCAATAGAAAGGGTTTCTATGTTTCCTGCTAGAGGTGTCTTTTCTTCAAGATTCAGAACAAGAGTAACAATTTGAGGTATTTTCTCAAGTGATTGTAGGGTAATGACAAGAGTTTTTTTCGAAGCTAGAACAAGGATGGAATCAGTCGGATCAATTGGCTAAGTAGAATTAGCAAGGAGATCAAGTTCAGTTGGTATGAAGGGAGTATCTAAAACAAGAATAGATGGTTCAGTGGATGTGAAGTAAGGATCAAAGATAGGAACAAATGGTGCAGTCGGTTAGGTCTGTTCAGGGGGTTCAGAAGGGAAAATAGTAGAGTGAGCTTAGTCATTAAGATTTGATTCAATAACAATTTCATTGACCTAAGCTTTGAAGAAGACTTTCATTCCAGTAATCTGATCCCTGACTAACTTGCCTATAACTTCCTTGATTCCTTCAGAAAATTATTTAACCAAAATTAAGCTTTTCCCTTGTTTGTAGTGAATAGGTTAAATCTCTATACTTCCTGAATCACTATCTGAAGGTAACACAGTTGCTTACTTGAATTCTATTCCACCTGATCTTCTAACCAATTTCCCTTTCCTTTTTGGTTCCTTTTCAGCAGGTTCTTTTCCTCACTTCCTTTTCTTTTCATTGTTTTTCTTTTCTTCGATTGTAATAACCCTTCTTCTAAGATTTGAGGGATGAACAAAAATACTCCATTATGTGAATGCTAAAGCTTGTTATTCATATAAATCCCCATTTGTTTAAAGATTCTTTCTCTTAGTTTAATAAGGAAAAAAGGACAACTTACTTCTCTTAGAATTTTCAATTTCTTAAAATTAAAAAGAGTCATCAACAAATTTCCATATGGTCAAACATCTAAATGCTACCATATGTATCTCATCATTAATTTCACAATATTCACCCTTCTCTTTCCTAACATTGCCAAAATAACCAATGCATCTTCTCTTATTATAGAGGTTACATTACCCCTTCTAAGTAACACAAATGAGTTGACAAATTTGTGTAAGACTAACTAACAGCTCAAATTCAATATTGAAGATATCTCTATATGTTCCTAACTCTACTCCATCATTTAATCCTATGAATAAATTCTCCTTAGTCATCTATACTAATCTCTCATTCTCATGTACTTCTTTAATGCCGAAGCATTTTAAAATGTCCTTCTTGATGATTTCCATCTTTTGGCCTAATACAACTAACTTCTACACTTCCTGATTCTTGTTATCAAGCTTCCTATAAAACTCATCTACCAATTCTCCATATATCATTCCTCTCATATCAATTAGACCATTTAAACCCAACCCATCCAAATAGTCTTCCTAGTAAAAACCGTTCTTGTCAAAGAATTCTAAGTCTAAATAAAAGGAATCTCTAATGGAGAGATTTTAACTTTTTATTTTGTATCTCTTCTTGGGTTTGTCTTTTGATTTGAAACAAAGAATTAGAGTCTTTACTTTCAAAAACTTTTGCACATTCTTAGAAGCTTTTGACATCTTCTTTACTAGAGTGGCAACCTTAGACTTTTGTAGAGTCTTCTTTGGTTTGGGTATAGGGGGTCGTTTAGAAGGATTTCTTTTAGAATTTTCTTTAGATGGTTTGCTTAAGGGATTAGAACCTTCAGATTTAGCAACTTCTTCAGATGAGCTAAATTCTTTAACATCTTAGTTAGCCTTCTGATTAACTTCCTAAATTTGTTCAAAATGTACCTCAAAGCCGTTCTTTTAATTCACTTCTTAAGTAGCTTCTTCTGATGGTTCATCATGAAGTTCTAGGGTTATGGTCTTTTCAGATGAATCTCGGTGTGTTTCGAAGGGTGGATTAGGTTAAGGGTTTGTAAAGATGGTGGTGTTTGTCTCTTGTTCATCAAGAACAACGGGATTTTTAAGATCATTTAGAATTTTGGATTTAATCCCCTTTACAATAATTTGGGTAGATTTTTTAGGTGTCATGGAAATTGAGTGAAAAAAAAAACAAGAGAGAAGAATATTAAAAGTTTGATGAAATGAGAAGGAGAGGAATAACCTGAGGCTTTTATAAGATGAAGAATTAAACTACCAAAGTTTATGGTCTTTAATCATAAGAGAGTAGGCTAGATTGATGGACCTACTAAAGAAGATTTTGAGGACCCACTAAAGTCATGTTAAGGCCCTACTTCTTTTCATGTCCAGCAAATGAAAAAAAAAAACTTTGTACATGTTCAAATAATCATACAAACAAGGAAAATTAATAAAAATAATTTCTAATCTAACAAAAAGGATCACATACACCAATTTCATTACGAATAAATTCAAACCTTAATTTATTTAGAAGCTTCATAAAAATATCAACAAATTGATATTCAATTGGAACAAAATCAACACTCACATCGTTATTTGCTACATAATCACGAATGGAACAGTGTCTTATTTCTATATGTTTTGACCTTGAGTAATAAACTAAAATTTTTTGTTAGATTAACAGTAGTAGTATTATCATATTTTATGGGTATAATTTTATAACTTATTCCATAGTCATATAATTATTGTTTTAACTAAAGTATCTATGCACAACAATTTCTAATAGACACATATTTAGCTTCTATAGTCAAAAGAGCAACAAATTTTTGTTTCTTAAAAGACTAAGAAACTAACTTATCTCCTAAGAACTAATAAGTTCCCGAAGTACTCTTCTTATCCACTTTACAACCTGCATAATCGACATCTAAATATCCTATGAGATCAAAATTTTTACTCTTAGGATACCAAATTCCCAATTTTGCAATGCTTTTTATATATTTAAAGATCTTTTTAACTGCAGTTAAGTATGTTTCAGCTGGTGAACTCTGAAATCTAGCACACATACAAGTACTAAACAAAATATCAAGGTGTAAAGCAATTAGATATAATAAAGATCCAATTAAGCTTCAATAGAGTTTTTCATTTACCTTTTTTCCATTACTTGTGATGTCAAGCTTTGTTGAAGTACTCATAGGTATTGAATAATTCTTGGTATTTTTAAAACCAAATTTCTTCAATATCTATCTAGTATACTTCTCTTGGCGAATAAATATTACATTCTCTAATTATTTGAATTATGATCCCAAGAAGAAGTTTAATTCACCCATGAATGACATCTCAAATTCTGCCTCCATCAATCTTGATAATTCTTGGCAATATATTTCATTAGTTGCATCAAAAATAATGTCATCAACATAGATTTGTATAACTAGCATATCTTTTCCATAATGTTTCATGAAAAGTATAGTATCTACTTTTCCTCTTTGAAACTCATTTTTAATCAAGAATTGACTTAATCTATCATACCAAGCACGAGGAGCCTATTTAAGTCCATACAAAGCCTTTTTTAACTTATACACATGATCTAATTTGAAGGGATCTTTAAATCTAAGGGGTTGATCAACATACACTTCTTCTTTTATGAAGCCATTTTAAAAAAGCACTTTTTACATGCATCTAATATAGCTTAAAATTTTTCAAACAAGAAAAGTAAGTAACAATCTTATAGCTTCAAATCTAGCAACAGGAGTATAGGTTTCATCATAGTCTATTCCTTCTTCCCGAGAGTAACCTTTAGCTATTAAATGTGATTTGTTTCTAATTATTTTTCCATATTCATCTCGTTTGTTCTCAAAAACCCATTTAGTTCCAATGATTGACTAATTTTTTGGTCTTAGAACTAAACTCCAAACCTAATTTCTCTTAAATTGATTGAATTCTTCTTACATAGCTGAGATCTAGTTACTATCATTCAAAGCTTCATCAATTGAATGAGGTTCAATTTCAAATATTAGAGCAAAATTATTTTCAAAGTTTTGTAATCTAAATCTTGTTCTTATTCCAAATCTAACATTACCAATTATAAGCTTAGGAGGATGATTAGATTTAAATTTTAGAGATGACGGTGGAATATGAAAATGTTTAGAACCTTTTGACTTAGCTGCTAGATGTGCTTCAACAAACCTAGTATTAGTTTCTAAAGTACCTCCTAATTCAGGTTTTGTTTTGAATATGTCAAGTATCTTTGAAGCTTTTGAAGTTCCTTCTAAAGGAGGTTCTATCTTTCCTTCTTTTGAATCAAGACACACTATATTCTTTTTGTTTAAAACAAATGGAGTTTCATCATCCGATTCTTCATGGCTTATTTCTCCAATAAATTTGACATTTATTAATTCTTCCACAACTTTTGTTTCTTTATTGTATACTCGGTATGCTTTTGAGTTCATGAAGTAGCCTAGAAAGATGGCTTCATCTGCTCTCTCCTCAAATTTTCCTAAGACTTTTACTATTTTCTTAACAAAACACTTGCAACCAAATGTGTGAAAATAAAAAATAGTAGGTTTCCTTCCTTTATAAATTTCATAAGCTATTTTCTTTGTTAAGGGTCTTACATATACTCGATTTATGATGTAACAAGTTGTTGAAGCAACTTCTACCTAGAAATAGTTTGTTATATTACTTTCATTAAGTAGAGTTATGTCATTTTTTAGATAGTCTTATTTTTGCATTCAACTACTCCATTTTGTTGTGGAGTATAAAGTGCAAAGAAATTATGAATGATGCCGTTTTCTTCACAAATGAGATAAAATCTAAGTTTTCAAATTCGTTGCCATGATCAGTTTGTAAACTGATGATGGAGATGCCATTTTCATTTTCAACTCTTTTTGAAAAGATTTCAAAACTTTTAAGAACATCATTTTTATGATGTAAAAATAAGATCCAAGTAAATCTAGAGAAATCATCTATTATAACAAGTCCACACTTATTTTTTCCTAAACTTACAGTACGATTTGGACCAAATAAATCTAAATGCAATAATTCTAAGAGTCTTTGAGTAGAAATAATCTTTTTACTCTTATGAGAAGATGACCTCATTTTATTCTTAAGACAAGCAACACAACAAATATTCTTATGAGTATATAGTTTTGGTAACCCTTGAATTAAGTTCTTTTTAGACAAGTTTTCCAATTGTTGAAAGTTCACATGTCCTAGTCTTCTATGCCAAAACATAGCATTGTCATTTACTAAGATGAAACAGCTTTTAGACGATAATTCCGATGGTTTAATTAGATAAACATTCTTCTTTTTGAAACCTTCAAACAACTTAAATCCATCCTTATTAAAGTCAACACATTTATCACGTTCAAAAATTATACTATATCTTTTTTCACACAACTAACTTGTGCTTAATAAGTTATGTTTCAATCCTTTAACTATCAGTATGTTTTCAATTGAATGAGGTAACAAACCAATTGATCCTATCGTAATTATTCTACCTCTACTACTATCACCAAATTTCATGTAACCATCTTCCTTCCATTCTAGATTTGTGAATAACAAAGCATCACCAGTCATGTGTCTTGAACATCCGCTGTCAAGATACCATGTTCCTTTTATCTTAGCTTCATAATCCTGCACACATCAAAGTATAATCAAGTCTATTTACGAACCTAGTGAAGCTTAAGTCCATGAAAATTCAAGCTTGTCTTTTGAATTGAACCTTGATTATTGTTGAGCTTGTCTTTTTTATAGAAACAATGTTTCTATATATGACCTATTTTATTACATAGAAAATAAGCATAAGGTTTCTACTCAGTATACATGTTACTTACCACTTTCCTTTGATTTGGATTCTTTCTGAAATACCCTTTGTTCAACCTTCTGTTGTACTCTCTAGAGGAATACTTGTCATTATTCTACTCTATTCATCTTTTAATTTAACAAAAACTATTACTTTCTTTGTCTTAGATGTATCTTGAAATTCAGAACCTAGTCTAGATTTTGAATTATTCATCCTTTAGTTAGAAATCAACATTTATAACTTCTTGTCACTTTCATCAAACTTGCAGAATGTATTCTTAATAAATTTAGATAAATCCTCCACAAGATTTTTAGAACAAGATTTTCGTTGACTAAGGCTTCAAGGGAAATATGCAATCCTTGGAAATCATTTTCATCTACTAGCAATTTATTAGCTTGAATAAGTTCATGCTTTTCATTTTTTAATGTTTTTACTTTAAATTCAAGCTTAAATATCTTGTTACTCGACTTAGAATGAGCTTTGAGGAGTTTGTTAATTTCAGCATATATATCATTAGGTACTTCCAAATCAGAATCAAAATTGGTTTCAGAATCTACCTCAAAAAGTGCCATAAAACATAGATTTGCTTTCTTGCATTCTTCTAATCCTTCTAATTCAATTTCTAAATCTTCCAAGTCACTCCATGTAGCCATCAATGATTTGCGTTTCTTCTTAAATTTCTCCATTTTCTTAATTAACATGGGACATTCGTATTTGATATGCCTAACTTTTTGCATTCACAGCAGATAATCTCCTTTTTGAACTTTTTCTTTGATCACCTTTCCTGCATCAACATATCAATTCTTATTAGTAGTAAATCTTTTAGTAAACGTATTCTTACCCATTTTCTTAAGCCATTTGTTGAGCTTTCTAACTAAGAGTGTCACATCCTCATCTCCTTATTCAAATGAATCTTCTTCTTCTTAATCAATATCTATTTCCTTAGCTTTGAAGGCTATGGTCATTTTCCTTGTATCTTATGAAATACTTTCTAATTTGAGAAAATTAGTTTCATATGCCATGAGCTTGCTACACAGTTAACTTAGAATTAATATTTTTAGATCACAAGCTTCTTCTATGGTAGTTTTCTTTGAATTTAAACTTTTGGAAAAAATCCTTAGCATCTTACGTACCATATCTACATCACTAATTATTTTGCCAAGAAAAGACAATTTACTAGTTATAGCAATAAATTTACTAAAGGAGTCTTTGATTTATTCACCAAGAAGGATTCAAAATGTTTCATATTATTAAACCAGTGAGTTGATTCTTATATCCTTGATTGTTTTTGTGCCTTCATAGGTTTTCACCAAAGTGTCCCAAATATCTTTAACTATTGCATATGAAGCAATTAAATAAAACTCTAAATGTGTAATAGTACTCAACAATAAATTCTTAGCTTTTGAATTGAGTTCGGCTTTGGTGATATCATCACTTGACGTAATGATGGTTGGAACTTTGAGATCTCCTGTAAAAATAATTTGCCAAGTTTAATAATCTAATGCCTTCACATAAGTCTCCATCCTGAATTTCCAATAGGGAAAGTTAGTTCCATTAAAAAATGGTGTCTTACTAGGTTGAATTGTTAAATTACCACTTAGTTCACCCATAATCTTAAACTCTAGAAGATATTAGAGCAAGTCTCTGATACCAATTGTTAGTCCTATATAAGATATTAAGAGGGGGGTGGGGGGTTGTAATACCAATTGTTGGTCCTGTATAAGATATCAAGAAGGGGGTGAATTGATATCTTTAAACTTTTTGAAAACTTTTTCAATATAAAAAAAATAAAGTTATCCCTCTTAACAACTTATATTGGTGAACAATGATATTTTAATAATTCAATACATAATAATTAATAAAGCAAATTAAAAGAGTAAGGAAGGAGAATATTAGGTTGAGGATTTATAGAGCTTCAGCCTTCTACGTACTACTCTCTTCCAACTCTACTGTTAGGGACCCGATCTACTTCACCGGTGTTGTTGTACTTGATCCACTGAGTCAAATCACAAGATTACAAGCTTTCATCATATATGGACTTCACAACACTCTACTCTATCTATCTAACCTCTCTGCAATCTAGACTAATTATAGATCTATCAAGTATAAATGTACTTATCTCAATACTTAAACAACAAATAAAGGTTACAAATTACAAGTGAGAACAAAAATATAAATCTTAATTAATTTCGCTCTAAAGAGAAATAACGATTGTTGTATAATTTGCTTCAGTACAACTTTCAAAAAAGGTATCTAAAGGACTTTTTGTGACTTTTCAGAAAATAGAATCTAATCGTGAATTTTTATGTAAGGAAAACTTATTTCCAGAGAAGTATCTGATGTTTTGAACCCTTTCTCTTTTTATACTGAAATCTTCCAACGGCTAATTTGTTGAAGATTATCTTTACTTTCATGTTTATCCAACCATTATTTGTTAAAGATAATCCTTAAATATTTTGGGAAGGACTCGGTATTTTGAAATTCAAAAATAGCTCTTCTTATCTTGTTTTGATCAAGTACACTTTGATCCTTTAGATAAGCTTCATATTTAAATTTGACGAAGAGATACGCTTTATCAACAACTTCTAAATAAGCCTCATATTAAAAAAAAAAAATTGAAACTCCACAAAATCCGAATGACCTTTATCATTATCCGTATTTGTGTATATCTTAATTTATCAAAAATATATTTGCTCAAAAAATAATCGCCATGGATCTTGGTTCCATCTTAAGTGAAATAAAATTAAGTGTATTTCCTTAATATACCTAATCTAGTAGAGCTAGGCTTTGTTGAATTCAAATCTAATATAAGTTAAATTTCATCGTCATATATTTCTAAACCAACTTTTCTAAATAACTGTCTAAAGAGTATCAATCTTTCTTTCTTTAAAGTCTCTAAATAAGCTTCTGAAGTACTATATCACTTTTACTTATAAAGCCTCTAAAACACTTTGTGAAGAATTTAAACTATTTTCCTTTTCAATCAAATTAGACCTTCTAAATAAATTTATGAAGACAACTTAGTTTTGTGAATTTAAACTTTCTAAAAACTCTCTTAAATACTTGTATTCTTAATGATTCATTAGCTTTTAATCCTTTTTTGTTATCATTAAAATCCATGAGAGCTGTCTAACACTTGTCCTTACTACCTTCGTCGCTCCATTCTAGGGTTGGTTTCTCTTTTATGGCCTCCATTATTAGATCATTAGTAGTAGCACTATTGTGGACAAGTTTGAGTTGTAACTTCATTAACATGGCATATTACTTTAATAATCTTCTTTTGCATTTTGTATGCATCATAACATTTGGACTCTAACCTAAAATTTTTGTTTCTTCACAAATAAATGCATTGTGACTTACATTGTTTACTCAACTCTAGCTGAATGCCAACTAATTCTAATGTCAGTTTGTATACAACACCTACTTGCTTTTCACCCATCACTCCTTTAAAGTCCTTTTTAGCTTGTTCGACACCCAAGTCATCCTTGATTTTTTTATTCACCTTCCCTTATCACTTAAACAATGTAATTCCCATAGAAACCTCTTGAAATCCAAGTCTAAGTATTTTATTTATCATGGTCAGTAAAATGACTAAGTTAGCTTCCTTGATTATCTAAGCTAATTACTGCTTCACAACAAAAAGATTATCAATATTATCTTAGCTATATGATCCTATGATGGATATTTTCCTTCATTTCTCATCCATACTTTTTGTCTTTTCATGATATTTCAAATACATATCATAAGCAACAAATAAGCGACGATTTGATGATAGTACCCATATAGTCAAGTTACTAGCATTAAGTATCACTACAAGTTTATGAACAAAAGTACTACTACCAATCTCATGAAATTCTAAGTATTTATGTAATGCTTTAGTGCTATATCATCATCCTTGAAATAACTCTTCTAAATGGAACCCTTCAAGATTTGCTCTCCTCCTTAGCTTTGTCAAGTTACCCGTAAGTCATTCTTATCCATTTCCTTAACTTCTCTTGGTACATTTATTGGTAAAGTAAGAAAGCTTTGTATGAAGTTGCTTTTAGTATGGCTTTATGTGATTGAATTTCTTTGGGTTAAAGGTTTCTTGTCACCCTCCTGAAAAGTGGTCTAATAAGGTTTTGATTAAGTGGGTTTGTTTAAACTATGAAGTTATAATGGTAGGGTTGAAGGGATCTTACATTTTATGTAGTTAGGCTGATATGAGTTTATGATTAGCATAGGTGATGGGTGGTGCTTTAAGTGGTGGTGGTGGGAATTGGTCATTTAAGTTCGGTTTGCTTATGGGTTTACTGACTTTATATGGTTTGCGTGGTGGACTAATGTTATTGGTGTTAGTTTGGTTAAGGAAATGAAGGTTCTATGTATATGGATAATGTGGCTATGTTAAGTGTATAAAGTGGTTTAGTTTGAGCTATTGAATTATGTAATGTGGTGGTGTTGGTTATAATGGTTATGATCATGGTGGTGTAAAATGTAGAAGGTAGTGGTGGTTCTAGTGATGTATACGTGGGTTTTTTGTCTTGAATTGCAGCAATGATAGGTTCTTATGGTATGATATGGATTTGAGTGCTTTGTTACATTTTTTTCTTTTTCAAAACTTATTTCTACAATTTAAATTGAATAAGAAGCACTTAATTAAGCTTATAGATCTATAAAGTGCATTAATTCCTTAAGAATTTTCTCTTACTTTTCTAAGTTATAAAAAATAAGCACCTTTCTCGTTCTTCATAGTGCTTTTTTAACCTTTGATCTTATTCTTCAAAATACTCTATCATATCTTAACAAAACTTAAATTATAAATCATTATCAACCATGGTGTTTGCTAAGAAAGCTTTAATACCACTTGATGCACTCTTGCAATTTAAGTGTAATGCTTTTTATGGATCTAATCTTAAAAGTACCTTAAATGTGTTCAAACTGGAAACTAATTCATTTTAAATGAAGCTGGATGATTTATACTCAAGAATGTGATAAGTGCTTAATTGTAATATTTATTGATGAGCTTTTGTAGTATTTCTTAATGATTTCATATGTGTTTTAATGGATTTTGGTAATTAATTGGTTTATATTTTGATATCATGCCTTAATGAAGTATTTGAGAAGAAAATGAAAGAGTTTAAACAAGTTCCACTTGAATTGAAGAAGTAGTAGGTTTTCTAAGATCAACATGGTCAATGGCACAACTTGTTGAGGGTTGTGTACATTTCAATAGTCTTTTCATCCAGAGAAAATAAATTACGAAAAAAAACATGGTTATGACATGACCTTGTAAAAAGATGTGTACCTTTTGGATTCCAATAACACTTAAAACATGCCCATGTTGGATATTATGCTGTTAAGTAACACGACCAGAGAATAATTTTTTGGCACACGAAGTTGAGAGGCTCTTGGACTTAAGAAGATATCGAAGAGTAGATTTTTACACTTCAATAGTGCAAGAACCAATTTGTTGCAAAGGTTTTTTTCTTATCATATTTAGTTTTCAATTTTTCCACGATCTTTTGAACATTATGATAATAGCTTAGATTGTTTAGTATCTAAACTTGTGGAATCTTTAATTCTTGATTCAATTATATGTGGTTTTTAATTGAATTGAATTGATATTTCTAAGGTGCCAATTTGATTACTTGATATTATGCATGTTAATTAAGAAATCGAATGTATAATAAGATTTAATATAATTGAAAATAATTACATGTAATTATATGTAATTATAAGAGTAAGATAATGTAACTCTTTTGGATTTGGGTCAAATCTAAGGGTAGTTCACAAAACATTAATGACAACCTTAGGTGTATTAATTAGAAAGAGATTTCGGTTAATCAACTTAAGGTAATAAATCTTGAGAAAAATATTAATTAAATCAATGAATTGTTACAATCAAGAAATTGATTGTAATTAGGTTATCTTTAATTGGTAACATGTGTAATTCCAATAAATAGTGTCCACATACGTGTTCTTGCATTCTTAAAGTTAATTTATCATTGTTATACTTTTCTAATTGATTTAAGCCTCATAGTTAGTTAGTTTTAACAAATTTTAATTTAATTCAATCAATTCCAAATTGTTAGATAAATAATAAGGCATAGGTTCATATTAGTATATATTGTCTTTAAGGAATGACATTCATTTTCAATCAACTATACTATACTAACCGATAGGTATAATTATCTAATTTGGTTAGGATAGATTAACCACATCAAACTATAAAATGAGTTGCTTTGAATACAAAGCTCTGAAGAATGAATGCATCCAATTTAGAGAAATTCTTTTCATTCATTATTCGTAAATAGTTCATACATGTAAATATAATAACCTCCTTAAGACCTAACAAATAAGAGAAAAATCTAGAAATTTCTAAAATACTTAGGAACTATGGTACGTGCTATTTTGCTTTCTTTTTATTTTTTATTTTATTTTTTTATATTATTTCTAATTTCTAAAAATGCTATTTATAATATTTAAAAGGCTTAAATTAAACCTATAACATAATATTAGATCAAAATTGAAAAATCCCGAAAACCCAAACTCAAACCTAAGTGATCCTTAAGGAATGCATGCAAAGGAGTTACTATTTTAAGGAGCTAATGTCTTAAGAAAACCAACACAACAATCTATCCCACCCAACGTTGTCTTCCCATTCTCTTCTACCCCCCTTTCTTCCTTAACCTAAAGTTTAGCAAATAAAGCCTTGGCATCTACTAGTAGCCAAAGGAGGTTGAAACTTAGCTATATAATTTTTGTCCCTTTAAAACTTCTCAATTTTATAAATAGTATAATTTCTTGAATATATAATTTTGATACCCTTACAGCTCGTTCACTTTACTAAATGTAATAAGGGAGGAATTATCAGGACCCTAAAAGGGGCTTAGTAGGATTGCCTGAAAATTTTTATGTTATGTATGCACTCATGATATGGAAACTGCCTTATAAGTCAACGATTGCAAAACTCTAAATGATAAATCACTAAGATTACTGATTTTAAGTAATTAATTTATTATAACATATAAATATAAATAACTATGGATGTCCAATATCCTATAGTTCCTTAGTACCGCAGAGAATCGGTATCCCCTACCAAATGATAAGATTAAATAGAATAAACTTAAAATTCAACTTATTGAAGTTATTAAATCTAAATATATAAGTAGTATTTATGTTTAAAGTTTCACATGAACTAAACAATCTCTCTCTAATTCTAACCTCTAAAACATTTCAATACTTGCACTCAACGCTCGGCTCTTAACCCATGTTCGATTATTTATCAACCTGCAAAAGAAAAACTATTGGAAATAAGCTACAAGAGCTTAGTAAGCTTTCCCTCATACTATACTAACAAAAAAGTAATCAAACAAATTGTTACAACCATATGAATACATACACATACAGTATGCCAAATAATATATGCAATTGATCGGTTCTACATATAATATTGAATTTTAATGCCCTCCGAGATAAAGGTTCGAGATACATCAGTACCAATCATTATTGAGTTCTAGCACCTAGGTTTTTAACCATAACTTTGAATTCCGTATTTCACAAAATATATTTTTATTTCTAAGAACCTAGTAGTACATAAAATCCTAAGCTTAATGGTGAAGCGGCCCCCGTAGTCCACGCTTACATCTTATAGTAGAGATCTCTAAACTAGACCCTTAGCCATACAATTGACTTCTCCATCGCTTAGCAAGCCCCTAGGTTCAAGTAAGGTCATGTTGTACGAGTGCATCGTATAAAAACACTTTAATATATAGAAAAAACCCTCACAAGGCTTCTCTTTACCTCCGTATGAAGTGATGGCCAAAATAAGTAATGCAATACATAGATCATGCATGACCCTTTTTATTTAAGATAAGGCAAATATATTTAAGTAAAATTATGAGGTGATTAATCAATATCAATAAACCATCCAAATCATATAACAATCAATCATATAATTAAATCATCAATCATCATATTTAACAATATTTCTAACAGTAATTAATCAATATTAAGCACATGCATATCCCGAAACCCCATGCATCAAGTTATTAGTATTAAATTTAAGTGTACTAACTACAAGCATAAATAAGTATAGAATCATTAGGAATACTCACTTGACTATGGCGACTTGCTCTGGTCGTAATAATCGATCGGAAGATCCCTGCCCTTATTGGGTTCACCTAATCATTACAAGATAACAAGGATAATAAGTAATTGAATTAACTAGCGATTCGAAAATCTATCTATCTTATTCTACTTATATTACTATCAATTTTTATTTAGTTAAACCTAATCGCTAATCATATGTAATTTTTTCATTCTATCTTTGATATTTACGAACTTATGATCATTTTCCATCGTTTTTGGACGTAGATTCACACGATGATGTCCGTTTTGGACGTTAAGACACATGTTTTACTATATGGACTAAATTTATTAGAATTTTAACTATTGAAACTTAAATATTTTTATTGCCTAATTTTATATCTTATTTTAGTACTTAACGGTTTAATTAGCCATTAGTTTCTTGCACTTAGATAATTTTCATAGGTTTTATTAATTTATGTGCTTGATTAAGTCTAATTCAATTTAGGATATGTATTAAGGGCTTAAAGGTGTTTTGGCCTATATGTATATGTGTATTTATATATAGTATATTTTATGTCATCTTATATTTTATTATTTTATAGGCTTATGTCATCATTTAATTATATCATTGCTTAATTCATCAATCGTTTATGTCATGCTTACATCATCCATTACATATGTATACTTATCCTTATGTACTTATATACTTTACACATATGTCATATATATATATATATATATATATACTTCTAACGTATTAATATGTATATTTGTGTATTTAAATGTATACTAGTATGCAAGCCATACACACATACAGTGATATATGTATTTTTATACGAATTTTCGTTTGCCTAGAGTACTCTCTCAAGAAAGCTTTACAAATTTCATAGTTCTGCACTTTAAGAGTATATTTAGTAAGGTATATGTATGTATAATTAGTATATATCTCTTTTTAGGTTATGTACAAAAAGGATACTTATGTATAAGGGTCTTCATACATGTATTTATCAAGTGTATTCCTATGTTCACATGCTTAAGTATATATATACATGTGTTCTTCTTCTAATTATCTAAGAATCTCTACACTTCTAAGCATGAATATGGAGCTTCCACTTAAAACAACACATATGTACATATTATACCAAATGTCTACACTAACCTAACTTATATAACTAACTACTACATAAGATAGAAAATCATATGATAACATACTTTTTTCTCTTTGGTTTATGATAGTAGGAATTGTGAAAGTGAAGTGAGAAAGCATTTGGAATTAAGGGAGCAAGGGGGTTTATGGTTTGGAAGTGGAGAAAAGGACTTTTTTTTGTTGTTTTTTCGTTTGAAAAGATGAAGACAAGTAGGGTCTAAGTGAAGGGGAAAGTGGACAACAATACGAAAAAGAAAAAGGAGGGAGATCCAAAAGAAAAGAAAAGAATTCAATAGAAAGAAAGGGAAGGTTCTAGTGTGATAATGACATATTTATTGACTTTTCAATATGTTGACTTAGTCAACCTTTGACTTGGTCAACATTTCAAAATTACATGTAATCTAAGTGTACATAATGAAGTAATTACGGAAAATTAGGAAAAAAATTAAGAAAGTATGGGGTTTATTGAAGTGATTAGTAAGAATAGGTAATGAGATCTTTCTTTAGGTATTTATATCCTATACAAATCATTTAGTAAGCTACTTAATATAATTATCATAAAAAGTGTCATTTAGGGTACTAATACTTACTATATGTAGTATAATCATTAACTAAGCTCTTAATTCTATATAATACTAACCTAGTTATATAAGTTGGAAGACGGATGTGATCTATAATGCAATATCCTAGTTCCTAAAGGATTATTTTAGTATTATATGTATTTAAGAATGATTAAAAGTTATCTTTGATCTTTTACTAATAATTTGGCAAGATACTAAGGATATATTATCAATTAGGATTTTACAGTAAGTTACGATAAATTAAAACTTTTATATCCTTAAAGTTATAATTTTAGGATTTTTATCACTTTCAGATGAAATTTTTAGTGTTTAGATACATTTAGGGTAAAGAAGTTTTATACGCGATTGAATCTTCGGTTATTATCTTAAGGTTTTCATTTTAACTAACCTTATTAACTCTTAGAATTTTCAAGCATACTAGGGTCTACTTTGGGTATTAGGTTGAAAATTTTAGAGGTTTATAGGAATGTAATTAGAATCTTAAAGGATGTAATAAGAGTATAATAGTTATTACTTTATTTATTTAGCTTAATTAATAACTTAAAAATAAGCATGTAATAAAACTTTAATGACTAAAGTATCCTTGATTTATTTTCTTTCTCAAGTAATTTTAAGTAATAGGTTGTAGTGGTAGAAATCGACTATAAGGCAAAGGCGCTGGTAATGGTCGATGGAGATTATGAGCGATGGTGATGGTAGTTGTCGTGGTCGTGGTCGTGGTTGATGGTGGTAGTCGTGGTGTTAGTGGTGGCGGTGGCAATGGCGGTGGCGATGGTTGATGTTGGTAACAGTGGTTTGGGGGGGGGAGGGGGATAGTTGCAGCGATAGTGACAACAGCAGTAGTTATAATGACAACGGTGGTCAAAGGTGATAGTGGTAGCGACGAAGATGACGGTATTGGATGGTGGGAGGGGGGCGGCGGCGGCGACGGCAGCGGTGACTATAGTGGTAGCGATGGTAGTGATCATGGGTGATGATGGTGATAGTGGCGATGACGGTAGATAGTAGTGGTTAGTGGTAAGTTATAGTGGTGGTTACGGTGACTGAAGTAGCAATGGTGGCCAATGGTAGTGGCAGTCGATAGTGGCAGTAGTAGTGGCGGCAGTAGTGGCGACAATAGTAGTAGTCGGTAATGGCCAGTAGTAGTGGTCAGTAGTGGCGGTAGTAGTAGTGGTCAATAGTGGCGATGGCGATGGCGATGGCGATGGCGATGGCGATGGTGTTAATGGTCATCATTAAATTAATATGAGATTATTTGTGGAAAAAATATAAAATTTTGCAAAGAATTGTAATTCTTTAATTAAATCAAGAAATACCTATTACTTGATTTCATGTAATAGGGATTCCTAAGGAATTGCGATTCGAAGAAAAAAAAAAAACCAAGTGAACGATGTAATAAAGAATAAGGGGAGAATTAAATTCCAATTCCCTTCAAGTGAATAAGGCATTAAGGTTTTTCTAGGAGTACTTTAACTTCGTAATTTTAGAATGTTATTCAATGAATGTTTATGTAGGTTTCTTCTTGTGGGTTGCCCTTTTATAAGTTTGTATAAATGCAAAGTTTTACATATCTTTACATTTTGAAAAATAGTGAGTTATGTATTTATTGTATTTATTTTAACAAATTTGCCATTTTTCATAACTTACTGAAATAAGTAGATATTGAGTAAATTATATGGTGAAATGGATATTTTATGACTGCTAGAGTCATAAAAATCATATTATTTGAGCTATTTAAGCTGTTTTGATGGGTAAAAATTGTGACTTTTATAAATAAGAAATGCAAGAATGAGGGCATTGAAACTCTAAATTTCATACATATATTTTTAGGGACTTACATAAAATTTCATGGAACTATTTGAGTATATTTAGTATTTATTCCATAAAAAAAGCCATATTTGATGTATTATGAGAGATAATTAAATATTTACATAATAAATTGGGAATTTTAGCATTAGTTACAAAAGTTGGACATGATACTTAGAATATCTTGTACCTTCAGCTTAGTTTTAAAAAGTATGGAAAATAAAAAGAGTAATTGGGTATTTAGTGCATTTCAACTTAAATAAGGAGTTTAACAATACTATCAAATACAATTGGTGAATATAAGGGTATTTTTGATAATCTAGTCAATTTGATTAGTTCTTACAATAGTAATCACAACAATATAAAGAGTATAAAATTTTGATAAGAAACAAAAAAATTCTAGCTATTAGAAGTTGAATGTGTGTGAATATTAAAGTTTAAGCTAATGTGGAATATGAAGTAACTTAAAAGTTTGTATATTTATTTTAGGAGAGTTCGAGAGTGTCATTTGGGAAAACATTGAGATTCAGGTTGGTACTCCTCCCCAACTTGTGATTTGTAAGAAATCTAACCTTAGTGAAAATTTTATGATCATTCATAAAATAATCAATTAACACTTTATTATAATAAAGGATTACTTCTTACTTAAAAAGCTTCATAGAAAACTACACTGGTCAACTATAAGTAAATTTGATTGATTTGAATCTTGTAAAGAGAAATACTTAATTACTTATGAACTAGTTTAGTACTTCCTCTTTTCACTTATTTGGCCTGAAATTGTAGTCCCCTACATTGCAATCAAGTCTACTATTTTAGTAAGATAGCAAACATTTTTGCTTTTTAATTTTTTGCCAACACAAATCTTCATCCTTTCTTCTTGTGGTTTCGGTTGAACTTCCAATATTGAAATTAGAGGTATTTAAGTGAATTAAATGGGCTAGCCTACTTTAGTTCACTTTGGCCTCTGAGTTAAATGGGTAGAATTCATTTGACCTACTTTTTAAATAAGCAAAAAAAAACCTCAACTCTAACCTGTTTAAAAAGCAAGTTAAATGGGTTGACTCATGAGCCAAATGTGTTAAATAAGCTAGTCTTAACCAGTCCATTTTTATTCACGTGTTAAACGGGTCGGGTTCATTTGGCCAGCTTCTTAAACGGGCCAACAAACCTTGGCCCAAACCTATTTAAAAAGTAGGTTAAACAGCAGCCCACTTACATACCTCTAATTAAAACTTGTCCTAAAACACCTTAAACTTTCTTTGTTACTCCAAATAGAAACAAACTTTAATTTTTATAAAAAAAAAAATGAAACTCTTTCCAACTTCATCATCTACACGAAACTCTTTGAATCTCAAAAAATAACTAATTAGATAGCTACTAGATAAATGAAATTAATTAGAAATTTTAATCTTATTTTTCATATATAGTTTGACTTTTAAAACATTCACCTTTATAAGAAAATTGAATGGAAAGGACAATAGAAAACTTGTTGGATCATACCCTTGCTAAATGCACCACTTATGGCTTAAATACCCACCAACAAAACTTTTTATTTAAGTAACTAGTAAGACCTAGTACCATAAGGGAATTAGAAATTGGGAATTAAAAAAGGAGAAAAGGAATTTTCTTATCTACTTGCATGGAATTTACATGAAAATTTATGTGAGATTGAGTGTAAATTGGAAGAGGGGATGATGTCTGATAAGAGAGAGAGGAGGGAGAAACTTTTTTTTTTCTTTTTTCTTTTTTTTTTTCTAATTTAAGGTTTTACTAAAGGGAAAAACATCAATTCATCTGTTGGTAGAAAAACAAGGGAAAAAGTTTTTTATTTTTTATTTTTTTTGCTATAAATCCATTTATAATGTAATTTAATAATATACCTGATAATTAGTAATCTTTCTTTATATGTCTTCACTAATTTTTTTAAAGAGAGAATTATACTAAAAGATATCAACATTTGATAATAAGTTCAATTAGGACAATAACTTCAAGTGGTTAAAATAAGCATAAATGTTAGCCTAATTGGTTCAATTAAGGGGTTCTAGCAATTAGGGTTATATAACGCCATCTAATGTGATTGTTAAGTGTCACATGACATGCATGTAGTGCTTAGTTGTCATTTTTCAAATAAAAAATAAAAAAGTAAAATAAATTTAAAATGGTAAAAATGAAAAACAAAGAACTACATAAAGTGCAAAATATGAAATAAATAAATATAATTAGATATATAATTAATTTAAAAATTCAAAAATCAAGAAGAAAGAAAAATTAAAAAATAGAAAGTTTTAATATGAGCAATGCTATTATTGATTGTGAATAAGGATTTCTTGTTAAAATGAAAAGATGTTCTTTTATACGTGTATTCGATAACTATAATATAGAATACCTTTACAAGTGACCGTCGATCACTGCCTAGCCTTAGATGCAGCTAGTTTAAGAGTTTTTTATATATTTATTGATCTTTAAAAAAAATTACATAAATATAAACTATATAAAAAAATTATATGAACATCGTTGTAAAATCGCATGTTGTAAATGCAGTTTTGCACAAGTATATGAATATTGCATTTAAAATGTAACATTAGTATATTGCAAAATCACATATGGTACACTTATATTGCAATTCCAACATTTTGACGTTTTTATGCTATGGATGCGATTTTAGTGTAGTATTTATATAATTTTTTTTTAAAATTGGTAAATATGTATTATATTCGTTAGTTCAATTACACTTAAAGTTGTGATCATACAACTCACTTTTGAAAATGAATCTTGCAACCCATAATTAGTGATGGGTGGTTACCTCACCACAAATATACATTTTTTCAAAGGAGAAACCCAATAAGGTTTCAATCTAGGTTACCTGACTCATATTGAAATTGTATGGGGTTTCTCTTGTTTTTATTTTTTCTCTCGCAAATTGGGTAATAGGCGACCATTGACCATTAGTTGCAGGTCGCATTACCTATGGCTTAAGTGTAGTCAAACTGGCTAGCCCCAAGTAGACCCACGTAAAGGGTTGAACCGACTCTGAATCTCTAGTTTATGGGTTGGTTCCATTGTGAACTATAATTGGCCCCTTTTTTTTGTTTTTTGTTTTTTTTGGGTGGTAGGCCTTGAACTATCAAGTGCTCGACCTCTTCTAGGTGGAGTTGATTCGTAGCTTGACTTGTCTAATTTACAGTTTAGAACCAATCTTTACACAGGCTTATTTTCAAAGCTAAGGGGTAGCTGTCAACCACCTATAAGGGTTGTTATTGATACTATTTTTAAAAATTTTCTTTAGTTTTTTTTTTTAATTTTGGAATTTTGAAATTAATTATATTAATTACATATGTAATTATATTCATTATATATATTTTTTTTCATTTTCGTCATTTTAAAATTATTTTAATTTTTTCTCTTTCTACTTGAAAAATAACAATTAGGCATCGTATAGACACCACATGCGCACCATGTAACACTTAACAAGAACATCAAATGGTGTTAACGACGTTGTAATCCTTAGCTAACAGAATCTCTTATTTGAGTCAATTAAGTTAATGTTTATCATTTATTTTAATTACTTCAAAGTTCTACCTCTTAATTAAATTTCTTGCTAAACATTGATACCTTCCTGTATAATCCTCTAATTCTTCAATGATTTTTTTCTTTTTGTCTCTTTTTATATTAAATCTATTGGATATGGCATGTTTATTACTTATATTTTATTTTATTTTTTTCCTTTTTTTTTCATATATATGTCCTCACAACATATCATAGTCTAGAGAATTACTATCATGTGCAAAGAAAGGCAATTTGAGGTAATAGAAAATTATTGTATAAAACATTTCTACATCAAACTTATGAAAATTGCCAAATTAGACATTTCTATTTAAAAAGAGTAAGTTAATAGTATGTAGTAATGGCAAAACATAGCTTAAATTTTGAAGTTTCATGTTATTTTTCATTTAAAATAAGAAAAACATTTTTAAAGGGTATGTGAAATTACATAATTAACATTTCATTGTACCTTTTTTTTAATGGGGAAGAAACGAATGTATTATAATACTATTTTATATATTTTTTTAAGTCATATCGTGAGAAATTTTTTAATGGATCCTTATTTTTAATAGGATTTATTCGTTTTTATTTTTAACGAAATCAATTTTATCTTTCATCCTATAACTTATTCATATTATTTTAAATTTAAATTATTAAATTTATAATTTGTTTAATAATTAAAATTTTAGTGAATGTGAATTAAAAGTCAAATGGGAAGGAAAATAAGAACGGAATCACGTGATAATGAGCTTTTCAGTTTACTTTTTTAAATTCCATATCCCGCTCATTTCCAGAGTCTTCACTCTCTCTCTCTCTCTCTCCACCGCCCAAATCTCCCAAAACCACGATTTCTCTCTTATCTCTACTCTGTTCACGAACACTAGGAACACAAGCTGAACCAAAACAAGTCCAATTCCGATGAATCACTACCACATTTACGAAGCCATTGGCCGCGGCAAATACTCGGTTACTAATCCCTTGTCCTAACTGAGATTAAAATGACAATAATTTTCTTGCGAAATGATTCTCAACTGTTGTTTCTGCAATTTCCTTGCAGACTGTCTATAAAGGAAGAAAGAAGAAGACGATCGAGTATTTCGCGGTGAAGAGCATTGATAAATCGCAAAGAAACAAGATTCTTCAAGAAGTGAGTAATGGCCTTTATCAGATCGTCTGGGTTATTTTCTTTTTAGATTCAAGTTTTGTAATCACAGCTACTTTTTACGTATTAGGGTTTGCTTTAAGCATATCGCTCAGGAGCGTAGTAGGTTTTGTACAAGACAGCAAGTTTAGAAACTTCTTAGTTGCGGTGGGAGCTAGTTCTGCACATATCTCCGTAACTAAATCGTGTTAAATTAATAATTTAAAAGAGTGTTTGAGTGCTTTAATGAGAATGGTGAAATCAGTATTCTGTTTTTTGTTCATGTTGAACAGTATTTAGGATTTCTCTGTTTCTAATTTGTCATCTATTAGCTTGTAGGTCTAAGTTCTTTTGCTGCAAATTGGATACTTGGTCGTGTTAGAAACTTATAAATTGAGACAGCAGTTAGTTTTGGGCTTGTTTCCCTACTTAAATCTAGCAAAATTAATGATTTAGTGTTTAGATGCTTTAACTTGATTGGTGCTAGCAGCATTATGCTTTTGTATCGAATTGGAAAAGGTTTGTATATATCTTCTTTAAATAAAATCATCTATATCGTTTCTTATTATCTCATACGGTGAAGTATGATACCCGTAATCAGATACTAGGTTTTGTATAGAAAGTTAAATTTAGTAAAATTAATGATTAAAAAGAGTCTTTCGATGCTTTATTGGATTGGTGCTAGCAGTATTCTGCTTCTTGTCGATGTGGAACCGAATTTAGGTTGGGATATATACACACACACGTCATATATATGTATATATGAAAAGTTTGAGTTTAGGTTCTGTTTTCTCACTAATTAGGTCATGAGATTAAGTCTATTACTTGTAAATTAGGTGTTAGGTTGTATCAAGAAACTTCTTGATTGAGCTAGGACTTACTTCCACATGTTGTCGTAGCTCAATTAAGAAATAAGCAACTTAAAGAGTCTCAAAAATGCTCGACCACTATGTTACTTGTATTTTACTTTTTATTTGAGTTGGATCAATATTATGTTTTACATTATTTTTCTTTCAATGGACATTATAGGTATTTGTCATAGTACTTTAGGTCCTATTTCAACATTTATTGGCTGATGGTAGTAAATATTATGGTCAGTTCAAGCAGACTGCATGCAGCTGCATTTGTTTTTTTGCTATGTAACCAATTTAATCTCTTAAAGGTGCAATGTATAAATAGTTAAGGCCATTAATCATAGATAGCAACTTCTTTAATTAGGGTTACTTATGGGTTTCTGAAGTTAAATCCAGTGAATGAATGGTTTCAAGGAGTCTTGAAATGCTCAATCAGCTGATTACTAATTTTTTCCCTTTTCTTTTTGCTTGTGTTGCATCGAGATTAAGTTCAAACACAGTATCTTCTTTTGACATGATATTTACATAAACTGCAGGTTCGAATTCTTCACTCTCTCTATCATCCAAATGTTTTGAAGTTTTACTCCTGGTAAAGTCTGCTGATACGCAGAGTGTAGATGTAAATTGAGTGCTCGAATAATTCTGTCACTAATATGTGGAATTGCAATTGCATTTTCTAACTGCTGTCGTAATTAAATGCTTTTTGTGCAGGTACGAAACTTCCGCCCACCTGTGGTTAGTTTTGGAATATTGTGTTGGAGGAGATCTTATGAATTTACTACGGCAGGTAGTCTGTATGAATGTTTTATCTTTAACCATCAAATTCTTTTTGCACATTCTCATTTTTCATACTTCTTGCCTTTGGTATTTCTCGATAGTTTACACATTACCTTAAAAATAAGTTTTGTAAGGAGAGTGAATGTAATCATAATCGTAAGTGGAATCTTTGGGATATTATTAATTGATTTTGCTCAAAGAGCACTTTGGTCTTACCATTGCTTTAGCTTTTTTGGCGTTTTAACAGAACTAGCTTCATCCTTGAAATAATGGGGACTTTAAGATGCATATGTGCTTCATACAATGAGTGACCTTTTATTTTGATGCTGATGTCTCGAGAAAACTTGCAGGATGGTCACTTGCCTGAAGAGTCAATCCATGACCTCGCTTATGACCTTGTGAAAGCCTTGCAGTAAGATGTCCTACTTAGCTTTGCCATGTTCCCTAGTCAGGATTCGGGAAGACTTTTTATGGCTTGGTAATTACATACTTACTTTTTGGAGTTGTTCGTGGTTTTTAGGTACATACATTCTCAAGGGATTATATACTGTGATCTTAAACCATCAAACATCCTATTGGATGAAAATGGATGTACAAAGGTAGCTATATCGTACAATTTGCCCTAGAACGGTTCCTATTCTAGATCTTTTGTTGACGACTTTCTTTTTCTTGTTTATTCAGCTTTGTGATTTTGGACTAGCATGGAGATTGAGCGATATTTCTAAAACCCCTGCTTCTGCCGTATGTATTCATAATTTTTGTCAGCATTTTGTAGACTGACGATTTAATCTTGATGGGTGGAGTGCTTTATCTGAAAGCTACTTTCTTCATATTCAGCTACCCCCGGCAAAGCGTGGAACTCCCTGCTACATGGCTCCCGAGCTGTTTGAGGATGGAGGTGTCCATTCATATGCTTCCGATTTTTGGGCCCTTGGTTGTGTACTTTATGAATGTTATGCTGGGAGGCCTCCATTTATAGACAGAGAATTCACTCAACTTGTAAAATCTATTTTATCAGACCCGACTCCTCCTCTGCCAGGGTCTCCAAGCCGTCCCTTTATGAATTTAATCAATTGTCTACTGATAAAAGATCCCGCTGAAAGAATAAAGTGGTCAGAGCTTTGTGGACATGCCTTCTGGAGAAATAAGTTCACTGATATGCCTCTACCTTCACAACCTGCTTTTTCTAATATGATAGAACTTCATGCCAAACCCTGCCTCTCCGAGTCTGTTGGTGACAGATCTTTAAGAAACAAGACACCTCCAAAGCATCATGAGAAAGACGCTAAAGGGCCTTTAAAGCAGGATGAGAACTCTATCACAACTCCAGCGAAGTCTGCAGTAAGTGCACACAAAACCCAAACAAGAACACCTGGAAAAGGAGCTGAAGACAAGCCTAAAACTACCAGGCTTGTGAATCTTTTAAGACTCTCAAGAATAGCAAAAACAAACCTACAAAGGGAGAATGAGAAAGAGAACTACCGTAGGCCTTTAGCTACAGATCCTGAGAATGATTCCAAGGTGAAAATTGAGAACACCGACATGGAACTTGATTTCAATGAAAGTGCTGAAGATGAGACACCAGAGGAGCCAGATGGGTATGACATACCAAATTCTACTGCAGCCAATCAACCTAAAAAGGAAAACCATGAGCAGCATAACATGGAAGAAATGGACATTGATATGCAAGCTGATGCTGCAGCTGTTTCTGATGAGCCTGTTTTGGAAGACCCAAGGGCAGCCAATCAGAAACCTTGTTTGGATGCTGCCCAGGTGGCTACCTCTCCGCCCAGTGTTAGTCCTCAGCTCAGAGGCCAGAGAACCAAAGAAAATTCGCGACCTGCTCCTGAAAATGCTTCTCCCAAATTATCCAACAATCTTTCTGAAATTTTTTGGCATCCATCTGATCTGTCAGTAAGACCTGTAATGCCCAGCAGAAAAAGCGATAAAGCATCCGAGGTAATTCCTTCGCTTCCATTTGAGGCACTGCAGGTGTCTGATTTTGTCAAAATGCCCAAGGAGCAGCTGGAAACATTCACCAGTAGGATCTTAGCCATTTTAAATGGGAATACTCGTCATGCAGAGAAGCAGAATGTGCTTCGATATTTGGAAATGTTGAGCAGTAATCCTGATGCAGCAAATGTTTTGACAAATGGAACAATAATGCTTGTGCTTGTAAAAATGCTGCGGTTATCCAAGGTTGCTCTTCTGCGTGTTCAACTTGCTTCTCTTATCGGTTTATTGATTCGGCATTCTACTTTTATAGACGATGAATTGTCAAATTCTGAGATCATTGGTTCACTAAAAGAAGGCCTTCGGGATGGACAAGAAAAAGTAAGGAGGTTCTCTATGGCTGCATTAGGGGAGTTGCTTTTCTACATTTCCACCCAGAATGAGCAAAATAATAGAGAAAACAACCCTCCTGAATCTCCATCGAAGGACAACCGATCTGCTTCTGGGTGGCAGGTTAGCTTCACATATAATTGCTCCCTTGGATTATTCCAGAGCTTTGCACTGATGAATTCCACTTTTGACCTTTTCTTTCCTAGAGTTACGAGTTTTATGCAAGTATAATATCTCACAATTTGAAGTAGGTATTAAATGAATAAGATGTCTTGTAGTTTTTGTCTAATTACCAGCTTCATTGCTCTGATGAAACCAAAAACTTTCCTTATGGGGCAGGTTCAAAATTCATTAATTTCATTGGTGTCATCAACTCTAAGGAAAGGAGAGGATGATATGACTCAACTTTATGCATTGAGAACAATTGAGAACATTTGTAGTCAAGGAGGACATTGGGCGGGTCGTTTCACCAGCCAAGATGTGATAACAAATTTGTGCTATATCTATAGAGCCCCTGGGAAGCCGGAGAACATGCGGCTTACAGCAGGATCTTGTTTGGTTCGCCTCATTCGCTTTGGCCCTCCAACCATTCAATGGGTTATAGAGAAGCTCCCACTTAAGGATATTGCATCTGCTATTGACAGTTCATCAAAAAGATGTGCCCTTGACAAGGGAAGTGCACGTGATCAACAAATCCGCATAAACCTTTTAATCATGGCCATGCTTGCTAGCCATATCTACACCAATGTAAATCGGCACATATCACAACTGACAGAGGTCAAGAACCTTGCAAGCCGTATAATTTCTCTCATGGAGCAGGGAACTGAAATTCTGAGAGGAAAGGCACTTGTGTTTGTGGCTCTGCTTTGCAAGAGCAGCAGGAAATGGATGTTGCAGTTTTTTTCCAATACAAGTTTGTTGTCTACAATAGACAGGCTGTCAAAGGAGAAGGATGACTATCTACGGCAATGTATAAATGCTTCTGTTCAGGTTGTGGCATCAGTTGTACCGGGGCTTCTTGATAGCATATCAGGATATATTCAGCATACAATAGGAGGGAGGCGTCCTGCAACGGCTTCTCCAATTAATAATCGCATGGTGCCAAAAACTACCTTGCAATTTCAGTTGTTTGCCATATTACTGAATCTCCTTGGGAGTCCTTCTTTCAAGCATAGAATAGCAACTCATGAGGTTTTGCAGCAGCTGGCAAATATAGTAAAGCTTGCAGAAAACCCATTCCAGGTAGTTACTTTCTGATGAACCTACCTTTTATTATGGCTACCTTCTTTATCTATTTGTTTCTGGACATCCCTAACTAACCGAGACAAGCAATACATGAAATATACCGCTGATAATAAGTTGACCTTATATTGAACACTTTCAATTCATTTTATTGTTGTCCTACTGAATTATTCTAATTAGAGAGGCATTCTTTCTCTTTAGTTTGGTATAGAATTAGTGGAGTTTTTGACATGGTTTTAGATGGCTTGTCTTTAAGTCTTGACTATTTTTTTTTTTCTTGGGAAATTTAACTTGTGTTTTTGACTTCTGAAATTCTTTTCATCTTTTTATCTACCTTTCTCCACAATGATGGACGATGATCTTGAGCTGAAAGCTCACATTGGTTAGAAGCCATGTTTGCAGCTGCTATGGATGATGGCATGTAAACCTGATTAGCTGAACTGCAACATAGGAAAGAAGACTGTATGAAACCATCATAGATATACTAATATGCATAATGTTTTGATTACAGGGTAGAGATGAGCTACAACTTACACTGCTTCGAGTTGTTGAGACCTTAACAGAGGAGCCTTCTTGGGTTCTTGAGAGCTCTGATGTTTTTGTTGGGATTCTTCCAAGTTTGGCTATAATATACAAGGGTAACAATAATGGTAATGCCAGATTTCTGTGCCTCAAAATTCTGTTCGATGTGATGATAACCTTATTAAATGATTCGGCAGAACAGATTTTAGAAGCTCTGAAATCCATCTCTTACACTCATTTCCTCCCTATTTACCCAATCTTGGTTGAAGATGAAGATCCTATTCCGATGTATGCTCAGAAGCTTTTGCTAATGCTAATTGAATTTGATTATATCAAAGTTCAGGATATCTTGCATCCCAAGACAGTTTCTCGATGCTTTGGGTTTTTGCTTGGTGATCTGTCTAATGCCAATGTGAATGATGTAAAGTTGTGTCTTGCTTTGGCATCTGCACCAGAAATGGAATCCAAGTTACTTTCCCAGCTCAAAGTAGTTAGGAGGATTGGAAACCTACTGGAATTCGCGTATGTGAAGGAAATGGAAGATTTTCTTGAACCTACGCTCAGTCTGTGCAGGGCTTTTGTTCTTCATTCAATGAGAAAACAACAGAATTTTAACTACAGGGAAGAACCAGCTCTTCTCAGTGAGATTTCATCTGAGGAAAGCAGCTCAATCAACCAGCAGGAGGGCATAAGGGACATAATGGACTTCGGTAGTAATGTGGGTGTTTTCCTTGAGTTGAGCAAGTCTCATGAAAAAAGTGTTTCAGATATGGCTTCTGAGTGTATAATACTATTACTGAAGGCAGCTCCAAGAGAGGGGACTGTGGGAGTTCTTACCAATCTTTCAAAAGTCAGTACAATCCTTGATTCTTTCAAGAAGAATGCCTCTCATCATCTCATTGTCCTGAGAATGCTGCATGCACTTGGCTACTCATGTAGGCAATACATATCGCATGCAATGATATTGTCTCTATCCATGTCGGATATATTAAAGATTGAAGGTATTGTTACTGAGATGAAAAGCTCAAGCACACGTGCTTTAGCTAATGCTGCTATGCTCGTTGCCTTGGAATTACAGCGGCTTCCCCATTGCAATTAGATCCTCAAGGTTGTGAACCTATTCCTCTGTCTTCTTTGTATTAGTTTATTATCCATTAGTCTCCCACAGATGCATCGAATGTTAACCGTCAAGGTTGCCATGAATTCCGAAACCCTTTGGATGGATGGCTGCTCAGGGATTTTGGCGATATATCCTTGTAGGTGAGCGGATTCTTCTTAGAAAGAATGTTGCGCTTTCTTTGCGTATCCTTGTATAATGTACGAACTTCATTGTCCTTGTAATTAATTTATTTGTATGCTCGGGTAAGAATTCTTTTACACGAAAAAGGCTCATGGTTTTTAATCTTTTCACTACAAATTGATGGTATAAGAAAGAAAGCGGTGTTGTCTTCTATCTACACGATGAAAATCAAATCTATGGCATTTACGATGATAGTAGCATCTATTTTATTGCAGGTAGACAAATCCCATCATGTTTTGGGTGTATTATTATAATTCTCATCAAGTGAAAATTACTGGGTTTTAGGGGAAAAATGTTGGATGGTGGCTGCCAGGTCTCATTGCTTGGAGCAGAATCCATGGATCTGTTCAAGAAGTGGGCTGGAAGATTTCACTCGTGAATGTAATCTTACATTACCTTTGACTTAGATCTCATGGCTAAGTTTTGGAACCATAAGTATCGTGACAGAAAAAAGTGCATTGCGATGGAGCATACAGAGCCTCATTGATAGGGAAAATTCAGTTCCAATTCGTGAGGCCAAATAAATGGAAATTTACCCTTCTTTTCTATGGAACAGTAGATCCTCACTTTACCTATCTAGTGATGGTATAATTTTATTGGTGGATGCATGTCTACGCACTTGTAATTAAGTGTGGATAATCTTGCCGCTGTGCCTGTGACTGCCGGAATTTTTATTTTTCCCTTCTATCGATGGAGGTAACTTTTGAATTCGATACTCAATACATGTTTTATTTTCAAAACATTATTAAGATGCGAGTGTGCCGCGGCGTATTCACTGATTACAAAAGTGGTGAGATTAGGTTGTTCCATGGAAGTTGCGAAATAAATTTCATGTTATATTATTCTTCTGTTTTTTTTTTTTTTTTTTTGGATTTTTTGGTGAAATCTATGCAACGTGTTTAATATAAAGTTCTTGAAATTCCACGAGGAATGAAGAAGCTATGAATCAAATATGTGAATGTTCACTAAGCCATTAATTCATCTTACAAATCTCGATATCTTAATTATGCTATATTTTTATGCTAAGATAGCTAATATTAATTGTATTAAGTGCATAAATTTAGGGTCGGTAATTCGTGTTATCATATCTCGTTTTTGTATTTGAATAGGTTGTTCATGCTCGAAAAACTTAAACTCATTACGTGATTCAATTGTTAATCATGTATGAAAACCTAAGCTAAGGATTTAACGTATTTCATGTTCAGATAGAATCTGTTTATATTAAGATCGATAATGTATGCTATTATATCATATCTTACTTACCTTAGGTAGTAGACTGTTTATTAATTTAAAAATTATAATTAAATCTATAAAATATATATAAATACAAAGGGAAAAGAATAATAATAATATTTAAATTTTATAAAATATATATAGATATAAAGAGAAAAAAATAATAATAATATTTAAATTTTTTTAAGACAAGTGACATAATATCTTCATACTTAATAAAAAATTAAAATCAAAACAAAAATTTTAAGTAAAAATCTTACCAAAATATAAAAAATCTAAAAATTTACGTGATTGGAATTTCTATAGTAATGTCTCATTGTAACATCATGATATTATAACGTTACGGTAAAATATATTTGATTTCAGTAAATTATAAGATAGATAGTAAAATGGAAGTTATTAATAGTTTTATTTTTATTATTAATGGGTATGATTTATTGAATTCTGATAAAAAACAAATTGGACAATAGCTTCCACTTTAATGTTGGTAGCATGATTACTAACATTGGACATGATTTATCATGATGTTACGATAACGTGACGTTCTTGTAGAAAATCATTAAGTTATATAACCTTATTAAATTAAGTAGAGCTATAGGGTAAATAAATATCAATATTATGTGATTTTCAATTGATCTTTCAGGTTTGCTACAGTCAACTCTAGCTTAGTTAACTTAGCCTCCTTAGACCATCATTACCCTAAGATAACTTTAAATGGTTAGTCCACTTATAGCAAAATGAATTAGTAGACTATCACAATACTTAACTGCATTTGTCATGTTTTTAGCCATTGCTTCTTAAGCCTTGCTTTGATACCAAATCAAATCGAGAATATGGTTTTCTTATAATTTAGTTTAGAAAATTTCCAATTCGAACCAAACAAAAAATTTATGGTCAATTTGAAAGAACAAACCAGTTAGTAGTAATATTTTACTTGTAATTGAAAAATTTCTTTTGTTATAATATAGTATTTAAAAGAATTTTTAGTTTAAATTTATTAAAATGTATATATATTGAAATTTTAATTACCATAATATATAAATTATATATATAGTTTGACTCATAGTTTATACTATATGCTATTTTATGAATAAAATTAGCTATTTATAAAATTTGAGATTCTTTTATCACATGAATATTAGCTTCGTTAACCTTTATTGTGATAATAATACTTATAATTATTAAATTAAATAAATTCAATAATTTTAATGTTAGATGGTGTGTCTTGCAAATATACTTTTATAAATTTGGAAATATAGTCTAACCCTTAAATCAAACCAATCCAAACCGAAATATTATCGTTTAGAAAAATTTCTAATTCGAACGATACGATTTGATTTAAAGTTATAAAGTATCAAATCACATTTTTATGGTTTGATTTGTTTTGGAAGGAAAATTAAATCAAATCAAGCTACGTTCACCTTATCCTATGGAGTGATTCGCCTAACTCATACATATGCACTTAGACTCTTTGAGGATCTTAAAGAGAAATAAGTTAACTTTTAGAGAAAGAAAGAAAAGAGTTTTATAGAGAGAAACTTTAGAACTCAAGTGATCTTTACTCAAATAATTGATGATTACAAATGAGGAGAAATTCATTATATATTTATATGTTTGTACGAGGTGAGGCTTCCTATATATGTATATATATATATATATATATAGTCTTCTTAAATAAATACTTAAGATCAATTTAATCAAACCGTTTATATTATCAATTTAATCAAACTGTTTATATTACATTTACATTTCTAATGCTACCTATTCTCTACCTATTAAGGTACAATATATATATATATATATATGGTCTCCTTAAATAAATAACCAAGATCAATTTAATTTAACGATTTATATTACATTTACATTTCAATGCCGCTAATTCTCTACCAACTAAGGTACAAATATATAAGAAATTCCAAGATCTTTCTTCTAAAAGCTTTAGTGGACTTGGGCTTTGGGCTTCTTCTTATAGAGGTTAGGTTTTTGGGGGATCTCGTGTATTTGCTTAAGGATATTTGTATTTGTACTTGGATCAGCTAGGGTACTCGAAGAATTAGCATTATACTACTAACGTCGCTAAGCATTTACTCTATTGGTAGTCTAGTCTTCATACTTCCCATTTTAGTTAGCTATTACACTTCCTCATTGTTAGTCTCAATGAAGTTTATCGATGGACGTCTTTGTTTCGTTGTTATCTACCAATTTGAACTACTAGTTTTAACCAATATCAAAACTGAGAAATTACTTCCGTCACTGGCGGCCGTTCCTTCTCTCATTATTCATTGCTACAGACAGCCGAACAGCTGCTGATTATCGGCAACGTCTTCATAATAATATTTTATAATTGCAGACTCGATCATAAATTAAAAAAAAAAAACAAAGAAAAGAAAAAAAAATTCATCGGATACAAAGTTCAAGCTGTCCTGATTTTTCGTGCGGTTCCTCGCAAAAGGCACATTCTGTTTTGCATAGCAAAAGGGAAAACAAAAAGTGATACAACATCTAATCAGCCGATATCTATAATCCCATGATTTAGTAATGATAATTATGCAGAAAACAATTGAGTAGAAACCGTAGGAACTGCCCAGGAATTGTACTGCCCGTGATGTCTCAGTTCTGCTTATAGAGTCCGATTTAATAGCAATGGCACAATAACCAAAGAGACAGTTTTAACCGAATCTGTTTATGATTGATAGACCAAAATGAACTGCAAGGCCATAGAAAGTTCAAAGAAAATGACGATTTTGAACTCAGCACATTATACTGGCTCACAAAGTAAATTCTCACAAGACATCTACTTCTTATAACTCATCTTCTAGATTAAGCACCCTTCTTCTCGATAAGCTTCTCGATAAGATCTGCTGCGTCCTGGATGGTGGTGATGCTTTGAGCACTCTCTTCTTCCACGCTGATCCCAAATTCCTCCTCGAGTCCCATGACGATCTCGACCTGCACAAAAAAGAATTACATGTTAATCATAGTTTTGCTTGAAAGGGCGGCATGATAATCTGAAGGATGTTCTGACTGAAAAAAATAAATAAATAAAATAAAATTGAAAGACAAGGCAATTGATTATATAGGGATTACTAGCTTCTTCCCCTCACCAAAAAGCACACCTAACAAGAAGTCTGGGGAAATTTCAATTTAGCTTTCGGTTTATCAAAATAAACTAAAGACATACTTAATAACAGGGTCTTGGCAATGGGCCTTCAGCAAACAGATAAGACTCACGAGAAGATGACAATCAGAAAAGAGAAAACTTCAAGGATCCACAACAGCATAATGATACTCCAATGTACAGACAGATTAAGCAGAGAGATGCGCATGTGATAAGAGAAGTATAGATGATATACCGTGTCCAGAGAATCAGCTCCAAGTGCAGTAAACTTCGAATCTCCAGCGACAGAAGAGTCATCTGGTAGTGCAAGTTGCTTCTTCACAATTGTGCAGACCTTATCTACAGTTTCTGGCTTAGCCTGCTTAAGATCATGCAAAAATAATTGCTCATCACATAGACTAAAATCTATCACGCAAGTTTCGCAAAACGGTTAAATTATAAAATAACCATCTATTTTCTCTTTAACAGTTGTCGAGCGTAGAAAAAAGATGTCAAAAGATGCCCGGATGGGATGGCCGAAAGCTTCCATTCAATCAAGTCACTCAATTACCATTAAAACCGATTCACTGCTAACACATCATAATACCATATAACTGAATGAGTGGGTATAATAAACCTTGCACGCGATCTGAAAACGACGCGATTTCAAAGCTGGGAAACTTCTTCCATTCATGGGGAGGGAAACTGAACCGAAGCTAGAGACCCTGTTAGGGACCTGCACAAAATTAAACAATCGGATACTAGTCAACTCAACATCACAAAATGCTAGTGGGACGACATGACCAAAATCAAAATTCTTATTACAAGGTAAAAGTTTTCTTTAATCATCCAAAGACACCAAATACAAATAAAAGGTTAAGACAATGTAATATATGCATCTCCACCACATCTCGACAATTTATTTAATATATATTTTCAACAAGAAGTAATAAAACAACACAGCTATAGAGCAGAAAAACGTAAGATAGGAAAAGAAGGTCCAATCCACTTCAAATCCAAGTCAAATTACAGCATGTGATGTGCCTTCAATTTTATTTTATTTTTTTTCTAGTTTCTTTATAATCTTACTATTTATTTTGATTACTTTTAAAAGCTAAATGGTCACACTTCCACATATTTGGAGAAAGGTGTAATCAATTTTAAAAAATATGAAAAATTCCTTGCCCACTAATATGTGCCTAGATCAGACTATTTTATTTCATTTTATTTTTAATTAAAAATGTTACTATCACATTAGCCTGTAAAATAATCATCAGATATTAATGTGGTAATTCAAGGCCATTGTGGTCATAAGTTGTACCATAACCCAGCAAGTATAGGTACAAATTCTAATATTTAGGGAGGTTCTGAAATAGCTGTGAAACCTGTACTAAATGATAACAAATATAAATTCGACAATACAAAACTCAACAAACATATGACACCAATGCCACCTTATGTAAGATATTATATTGCAGATAGATTTTACTCTTAATGTTTCTAAGTTAGCCAAAATAGTTGGTCGAATTTCCATCACCTTCGTCAACTGAAATTATATGTAATTGCGATATTATATAAACAAGGTTGATGGTACGTTGCAAATATGGAGAAAACACGTCTACTCTAACAGTTAAAACGGGTTTTATAGGGTGGCCTTGCACCCCAAGTCCGAAAATTCCTATGGAAAACAAAAGGGTTAGGAGACAAGACAAGTCAAAATTCTACATCGTATTTTAGCAAATTCACATGGATGTTTTTCCAGATCCTTCTTGTAATTAAATAATCATTGAAAAGTACTTTTTGTCAAGCAACAATTAATAGGTTCACTACTTTATTCTTCAAAACCATTCGTTTCATAACTTTCTAATCAAAACGAAGCCATATATAAAAAAACGAAGAACACCCATTGAAGTATGATGAATAAAACGCCAAATCAAGCAAAAACCATGAAAGATCAGATAAAATGATTACCTGGGTCTGTTTCAAAGAGCATGAGGCAGAGCATAAACGGATCGAAGCAGCAGAAAAAGAAGCCATCTGATCTGAGTTTTAACACCGAGAGAGAGAGGGATCTGAAAGGTTTGAGTTGGGGAGAGAGAAGCAGAGAGAATGAGAACGAAGGCTCCGTGTAGTATTACGACGCTATATATAGCCAGGTGCTTTAGTGTGTTTCCTCCTCTGTGGTATGGGTGTGCGTTTGTTTAGTTGTTGTTGAAAAGTGTTGTGCGGTTTTTGGTCTGCTTTGTTAGTATCGAAAGCGTAGGGTGTTTGGTTAAGATATTATTTGTATCCCGCCCTCGGTTTGGTCGTTGGGATGGTTTTTGGTTTGTCGACGAGTTCACAAGGTCAAAGCCGAAATTAAGAACAAGAGAAGATACGATAAATTTGGAGGCTACTTCCATTAGTATCTCATCTATCTTATGCAACTGAATAAAATTAATGAAGTTAGGTGTACATGGTAGATTTGGCAGATTGTAGAACTAGCTAAAGTTTGGGTTTTAACTAACATTTTTAGGTTATATGTGAAGGTTGAGGTTATTTTCATTCAACCAATATATCAATTATTATTATTTGTAACATTAGGTGAAGAATCGGCATAAAAATAATTATATTTGAGTTGGATTCGATTTTTACTTGAGGTTGACTCAAGAATAGTCATGTCGAGTTCAAACAAAGAACTACTCGATTAATTAATCAAGTCGAGATTAAACTTTATAGTGTTTAGCGCGACTAACTTGCTAGCCTAATCAAATTAGAGTTAAGTATAAACATTACTTAAGTTTAAGTTAATTTTCGATATTAATATTATTATAATTAAAAAATATATATTTTTAGATAAATTTAACTTATATGAGCTTCATTGAGTTAAGTTTGAAAACGAAATTTTATGCTCGATTAAGCCCAAATCAAGCTCAAGCCTTAGAATTTTAAGTCGAGCTTAAGTTTAAACTTATATTGTATCATCTTAACATGATTCGTTTACACTCTTAATTATAATTGTATATTAATATAAAATATTTACTTCTTACTTTATTAGAGGAAAAAGTCGGTGGGATCGACATTTTTCAACTCCTTAAATACGTTATTTTAAAAGTTTGTTAGCGCTTTTAATTTCATTTCTTTTTTAAATAGTGTTTGTGATTTACTTCAAATATATTCTCATTCCTCGTATAATGGAATTGGATGCTAGCATTCTTCTTTAAGATTGCTTAAGAGACGGGATATTAACTTTCCATCTATCAACAATCATAACGATAAGAAGCAATTTCATATTCGTTCACTAATGTTATCTCTCTCTACCTCATCCATTTCATCGTTAACAAATTGCCGTGCAATGTTAATTCTTACCGAGTCTGCTTGTTTTTCGTTCCATCAACAGTTGTTGAGAAATACCTTTTTTTCTTTTTTTTTTTCAAGTAAAAAAAACAAAAAAGAGACAAGATATGAGTTCGAGATCAACAATTCCCTACAAGTTAAGATGTCTGGATCCAAGATTGAAAAATAAAAGTGCAGATGAAGCGAATGGAGATTAAGGTCGTTATATATCAAACTCATCTCGTTTTTTAAGTCGACACAGTAATTATCTTTTGACTTATTAAAGTAAAACGACAAAAGAAAGACGAGATTTCAACATAAAATGTATCTCTAACAATTAGCTTTGAGAAATTTGACAAACTACGGAAAAGCAGAGTAGTCCACTTCGGCATGAACCTAAAAGAGAGTGCTTCCTTCATTGTTGCAGCTTTAACGTATTCCTTGATGGGATTGGGGTTCCTGCAAAATAGAACGATGTAAAGAGCAGTGCAAAGATGATAATTTAGTGAAAGAAGTGCGAGCTCTTTCAATTACTATTATCGAATAAAATACTCTATATTCGAAAGTACATTTATTTCTGTTCTTCCAAATGAACCACATCATTAAAACACTACGCACAAAGAAATCCTTCCACTGTTGACCCCAGCTCTTCTACGATTTTCATCAGCTAAGTATCAACTCTTCAAATTGATTCCTAGGTTTTCGAAATAAGCAAATATCTCAATAATGCACTAGAACTCAGAATATCACAACCCATCACGTGTTTATAGTATCTAACAATCTATCAAGTATAGACTGAAAGCTAAAATATTTAAACATCGCTATAAAGACCTCCAAAATAAATAATTTTCTTCAAGCAAAATTAACAACTAATTATAAATAGTTAATTCTTAAACAATAAACGGTAATTGTAAACACTTTATTTTTGCTCTCCCATTCCTCCCACCAACTTTCTTTAAATTTTTAGAATAGGCTAAAAGTCCTAATTTAGGAAAAAAAATACAAAAAAAAAAGTTTAGAAAAAAATTACAAAAAAAAGAGTAGAAAATTCAAAAAAAAAAGAACAAAAAATAGAAAATTTAGAAAAAAGCACAAAAAGATAAACATAAAAAAAAAAGATTTTTATTTTAAATATAGATGTCTTAAGTATTTTATTTTTATATTGGACTTAAATAAAATTAATTTGTATAAGTTATAGGAATGGTTGAAACTTGTTTCAGTTTTTTTTTTTATTTTAGTATAGTTTTATTTATTTTCTTAATTTTATTTTAAAAAAAAAGGGAGGAAGGGGTTTGGATCAGATTGGGTGTTAAACTTGGTCTATATGTTTTGGAATCAAGGCCCAAGGCCCAAGGCCTTGATCGTTTAATCAACAAGACATCGGGGGGGGGGGGGGGGGGGGGCGCTTTTTTGCAAGCCTAAAATTTTTACGATCCCCGCATGGGGTCACATAGCATGTGCCCAGCATGTGACCATGCGCCCCTATCTTCTCCTCCATCTCGTCTGGTTTATACAAATAAAAAAGCAAGCAATTAAAGAACGGTATGATCTCCTCTATTTTTGACTCAGCTAAATTGATTTCTTAAGCAAATCCTATCCAACTAAATGCAAAAATTCAACATGGACTTAGCGTACTATTGCAAACACTCTATTTTTGCCACCTTTTTATTTTATTTTATTTTATTTTTTGGGCTAGGTTTACATAAAACACAAAAAAAAAAAATAGAAAATTAAAAAAATTGGAAAAAAATGAAAGATGAAAAAATACAAAAAATAAAAAAAGTGAAAAAAAAATATACGTATCATTTGAAAAATTCAAGGTCTTTGAAAATTGGGCTTTGTTAAAGTAATCCAATAAAATATATAAGCCCATAAAGTAGATATTTGTTTAATTTAAAAACAATTTATATTGGGCCAAATAAAATAAGACTTAGGGTTTATTAAAGTAAAAATGTATTGAAACTCTTTAACATATATGTTTTGGAGTTATTTTAATGTGATTGGGTCATTTTAAGGCAAGTTAGACTAAATTAGGTTTGGGGTTTGAAAATAAAAATAAAGTTGAGTTTGACAAAGGAAGTTAAGTTTAGTTTAAAGACATTATATGTTGAGAAAAAGCCATTAGCTTAGTTGGTAGTGTATGCATATAATCAAGGAGCCTAGATGCAAGACTAAAGTAAGACATGACCACATTTTGGAATTCATATCTCAACAAATTGAAGTGGATCTTTTTGGTGGATTTGGATGAAAAAAAAACCTTATTAAATCATTATCGAAACATTTGAATCTAAAAAAAGAGATATAAACTAACATCAACTAAGATAAGATTTGGTAAAATCAAATTGAAGTTTGGTTTTATTATGGTTGGTTGAATCTGTGGAAGGCTTATCCATACTCTTAAGATCAGATTCAAGTATGCAAAGTTAAAAAGAACGAGTTAGGGGTTGATCATCATTCGAAGAAACAACTTATAAGCATACTACTCTTAAGCCATCCATTGTCCATCAGCCATATCCTCATCCATTCATGGTCGTACCTACCACAATACCTACATAGCCACAACAACTTGATGGCCTCTCTTTTACCTGCAAAACCTAACCCTTGACAGTAATCAATGCATGCAACAGCCTCAACTTCCCAACTCCATGCTGACCACCTAATACATTAGGGTTGACCCTCTTTCTCCAGTTATGACTAAACAGCAACAGTAGCACACTTGGATACCCATTATCAAATACATACCCATAAACCATGCAGTAACTACTTCTACTTCAAACAACCTCTACACGATAGACATGTACACAACAGCATAATAACGTTACCCCATCTTCGACCATCTCCCTCACGACTCCTAATCACTAATACGACTCCATGCACGAGCACTTAACGCCAGCCATACGATTGTAACCAATCATCAATACCAAACCCTCTCGTAACCACAATACAAGGCACCACCACTACTACCTCATTCTTCAAACATTGCCATATCACTAATAAACACTACGATGCTGTACTAAACTTAGTTTTACCAATCACTTTCACACAAAAGTCGAAACTCCCATTTGATACAATATCTAGAACATTCTGTTGAAGTTGGTTTGAGCACTACTATCAAAGAGGAGAAGACTTGACCTAAAATCTCTAAGACCCAAATTTGACCCATGTGTAAGCTGATCTAATCTAGCTAGTTAAATGATCTTAGTGTTAATTTCAATTAGTTGATTTTTGGCATATTATTATTATTTTTAAATAATAAAAATATATTTTTTCATAGATATTTCATTTTTAGAAATTTTACATTTGCATGAAAATTACATATTTTAACAAGTTGCCGTAAAGGTGCATTTTAAACATTTAGGGATTTTTCAAGAAAAAAAAATTGTTTTGTCACTTATTTAGTTTTCATAAGATAAAAAATCTACCATTGGCATATTTTCCATGATTTAGGTATTTTTTCCATAGTTAGGCATCTTTTTCTTGATTTAAGTATATTTTCTTAGTTAGACATCTTTTCCATAGTTTAGACATTTTAAGCATGTTTTTGAGCCTCTCCTAAAGTTAACTAGGCCTTTGAATCCTTTGAAATGGAAGGGGTTTATCCAAAGTGCAACCAAACTTTTGAGCTTCACACTTATTAATTCCCTGTTAACCTAAAGTTAGAAGCTAATCAAGACTGATTGAAAGAATTAAAAAGACGGTTGACCTAGCAGATCACTAAAAGGATGAAAATGTTTAAAGGTTATAATGGTTTCGAGCAGGCTGGTATTATAGCTTCTCAGCTTATGATTCTAGAAGCTTCCTTGAAAAATTCAAGGTACTTGACTTTGAGAAATATAATGGGATTGGCTACCTTAAACTACACACCAAATTATATGTATGAAAGATAGGTAAGTACGTACAATATGACCAGCTTATGATACAAATTTTTTAGGACAACTTGATGGGTCCTACTTTAACTTGGTACACCCAATTAGACTTGGATTAGGTAAATACATGGGAGAAGCTGGCTAGGGCATTCTTTGAACAATACAAGTTTAATGTGGAAGTAGCATCAACTATGATGGACTTGGTCACCTTGCAAAAAAGGCACAACAAATTATTTAAGGAGTATACCTAAAGGTGGAGAACCCTAATTGCAAGGGTATCCATCCTTATAACCGAGAAAGAGCTGACTTCAGCTTTCATTAATACTTTTGAAAAGCCCTACTTTTCTCACTTGCTTGGACAAGCCTCTTCCAGCTTCATAGAAGTGGTGGCTATGGGATGTTGGATTGAAAGTGTTGTGGCTTCCAATAAATTACGAGAGCCATCAAATAGAAGATCGCTTCCAATAAAGTCCACTACAAATAAGCCCAAAGAAGCATGTGTCGGCATGGTAAATTCAAACACTAAGCCCAAGACTTAAGTCTCTATCACGACCCAACAGTATCATTGTCATGGTAAGTTGTTGTGTATTGTACAAGGGTCTACTATCAACCCCTTTGTTGATCGCAGGCCTTTCATACGACACATAAGGCTCCTTTCACTATACGTTACCACTAGGCCTATAGATAAGTAATATAGAGTAATTTAACTAAAATTACTTCTATGGTATAAATTAACTAGACATGTGGACTCGTGAGACCTACACTAAAAGAATATTATAAACAAATGTAGTTCATAAGGGAATTATATTAGAAATTTTAATCTATGTTATAAACAAAAATACAAAAGTAACTAGTTATCTATAATCTATTACAAAATGTCCTCTTTGCTCTTGGATCGCTCCAACCCGTCCTTATACGAGACTTACCATGGGCATGCCTCAGCCTAGATTAGCAAAGAGATTTTCCTGCATCAAAAGAAATCTATCGGGATATAAGCTTAAGTTTAGTGAGTAAATACCCTCGTCAATAACACATGGCAAAAATTTATTAGATATATAATCATATGAATACATGAACAATTAGTATACGAAACAACGCATATAGTGACTTAGGAACTGCATACAACTCAGAATTACGCTCCCTGTAGTCAGGGTTTGGAGATAATTAACCAATCTAAACCAAAATCTAAGTTCTAAACTTTGGGTTTTATTTCATTTGCCCTATTGTGCTTAAGCCAAAATAAAACTGTAAATACATATATTTATATTTTTATATGTTTTCCTTATTGAATAACAAATCATATTTTTAAATTCCTAAGTCTAGCGGTGTGGTGGCTTTCGCAATCCATACATATATGCCCTAAGCAGAAGCCACAAGACGTGGCTCCTTGCCAACGGTTGGCATCTCCCAGCGCCTAGTAAGCCTATCAGCTTAAGATAAAGATTCAATATAAATGATGACATAGCTAGTGCCCAATCCTGCAAGAGGCTCGTCCTCTTGTGAATCCCTTTCCTTCTTCTATGTGAAGCGACAATCGGTGTTATCCGTATGTAATATGGGGAATGCATGATTCATTTTAATTTCTTAATCATATAAGTGATTAACTTGATTTTCAAGGTGATAAAAAAATTTCATTCCATACAATTATACGTATAAATTATTACAAACAATTCCCATCATTATATAATTAACAAGCTATCGTATTCATCCACAATTTCATACAAATGCATTTCCCATATCTCACAAGTATCTAAATTTATATATATAAGTTTAAGTGCATCTATTCTACAAGCAAAATCAAGTAAAGAGTTATCAGGAATTTACTTACTTTACCATACAGTCAGTCAAAGTAATCCGGAGGCAAGTCATCTCTGTACGCGGTATCCCCTGATCATCGAAATCATAATTGTCACGAACTGAGGACGGCCTAGTCGTGGCAGACGCCGTATACTATATGAAGAACCCTTGATTGGTTACCCTTCCAATCAAAAACTCTTCACACAATATACAAGGCTCTATAACTACTAGTTCCAAAGTACATCCAGATTCACATGATATCATTACACAACATATTTATATAAAAGTTAAGCTCAAAAGTTTACATTACATAGTATTTAAGTATGTCTAAGTTCATAAAGATAAGGTAAACATAAGTTAAACATAAGTACATGAGGAATAGTCTACATAAACTATTTTCCTCTCATCACATAGGATACTTCGCTCTTGCCCAAGTCCCCAGGCTAACCTATGGCATCCCTCGTCCTGTCTCTACGAACAGGCTATCCTGCAACAAAAGTCTAAAGGGGTGTAAGCCTAAGCTTAGTGAGCAAAACCCTCAGCCACATAACAAGTAAGTTATAAAAACATTATAGTCACGCATATGAATGAATGATCAAACAGAATGCCAAATAATACGCATACTTAACTAGTTCATATACACAACTCGGATTTAACGCCCTCCGAAGTCAGGGTTGGAGTTTACACGGCACCAATCAGATCCGGGTATTACACTAGAACTTACTTTACTACGGAACTCCATGTTCCGTACTTATATCAAATAACTCTTTATTTTCAAAAAAAAAAAAAAAACATAAGTTCTAGTATAATTGTGAGTGGGCCCCCGCAGTCCACACTCACCCCTAAACGGAGGTTTCTAGACTCGACCCTTAACCAGGCGGTTGGCGCCTCTAACGCCTAGTGTTCCCGCGGGCCAGGGTAAGGTCATTTTGTACGAGTGCACCGTACATAACCAAATAACTCAATAATATCAACCCCCGAATGGCCTCTCTTTACCTCCGTATGATGTGATGGCCGGAATAGTATCCATGCTATGCATGTTAATGCATGTTCCAGTTTCTTTTTATAGCCGAGTATAAATTAGTTCCAATTATGCTGTAACCAACCATTTATACACACAATCATTTTCTATACTACCATGCAACAAACAAGGCATTATCTGAATTTAAGGTAAATTCACAACTCAACAAGCAATTACATACACAAGTATACCTCGAACCCCACACAGCAGTTAATTAACGATAATATTTAAGTCCACTATCTACAATCACAATCAAGCATGGAATCACAGGGTAAATACTCACTCGGCCATAGCGGTTCGTCCTAATCGTAGTAATCGATCGGGAGGTCCTCGCTCACCTCAGAGTCACCTGATCATTATGTGATAACAATACTAATAAGTGTTTGAATTAACTATTAATTCTAAACAACTAAGTACCTAATTCTACTTAAATCACTATCACCTTTTTCTTGGTAAGACTTTAATTTCAATCGTATATAACTCTTCCGTTTTAGTTTTGATATTTATGAATTTATAATCGATTTTCATCGTTTCTGAAAATATTTTCACATGGTAATATCTATGTTGGATATTAAGACCCCTATTTTATGTTATGAGCTAAATTTATAGAAAGTTTTAGTTATGACCACTTAAGTACTTATATTACTTATGTTTATCTCTTTTATTCCTTAAATTCTTCTAATGAAAGAATTTTACTTTGCTATTACTAATTCTTATAGTGAATTAGGTATAATCTAATTTAGTAAGTGTATTAGGTTTTACTAATTTAGTTACCTAATCACTTACATTTTTCTTAGTTTTCTTATTTTCTAATTTTATGCTTATGTCATCGTTTACATCATCACTTGCTTATGTCATTGCTTATGTCATTGCTTATGTCATCACTTGCTTATGTCATTGCTTATGTCATCACTTGCTTATGTCATCACTTGCTTATGTCATGGCTTATGTCATGGCTTATGTCATCATGTGCTTATGTCATCCTTTACCTCATCATGTGCTTACATAAGCCTTCCATCATGCTTATGTTATATACATATGTATTATGTACATATTATCCCTTTTTCTTATACTTATGTACATATACTTTATACATACTTATACTCATACCTATACTAAGGTTTATACCGTATTTCTACATGTATACATACTCGTATACCTATACGGTGGAATAAGTATTTTACACTAAAATTTCGTATGCCTACATTTGTCCTTAAGAAAAGTCCTCTAATTCCATGTTTTTGTGTTCTTATGTACATATTTAGTGTAGTATAGGTATGTTTAGTAAGATTTGATCTTAAATTAGGTTATGTACATGTTATACACTCATGTACAAAGGTTCTTCTACTTATACTCTCTTGGTATTTCCTTTTGTATGCATACATAGAAGCATATCCTTATGTCTTTCTTTCTTCTCTTTCAAACTTCAAGTTTCTACACATAAAGAAGGAAATTTTGTTTCCTCTTCTTCAAGACAAACCTAACCATATAATTACCTATCTAATCTACCTAATTAACTAACTAAGGACTAATATAAAGTAAGATAAAGCACTTAAAAACATACCTTTTATGATGTTGAAATGGAGGAGACAAAAGGAAAGAAATGAAAGGGAAAGAAGAGAGGGAGCTTACGGCATGAAAGAGGGATTGTTTTGTTTTGTTTCTTTTGTTTGTTTCTCTTAATGGAAAGTAACATGTGGTGGGGTTAAGAAGAAGATATGTGGACGGCAACAAAAGGAAAAGAGAGAAAAAGAAAAATAAAAAAGAAAAGAAAAGGATGGCATCATTACATAAGAGATATTTTCCTTATCTCTTAACATATGTTGACTTTTCAAAATGTTGACTTGGTCAACATTTGAAATTTGGTCAACATGTATTATCTTAGTCAACATTCCTTAAGTATGTGTAATTTTGTGCACATAATGTAGTAATTAAGGGAAATTAGGGGAGAAATGAAGAAAATGAGAAGAATTGAGGTATATGATGCATTGATGTGTAAATGTGGTTGATGAGATCTTATTTTAGGTCTTTAGAGTCCATATATCTCATTTGATAAATAACTTTGGATAACAAGTGTAAAAAGTGCTAATTTGAGTCTTAAAGTTCACTATATGTAACTTAATTTTCAACTATAACCCTAATCCTAAGTACGACCATCTTAATCATATATTTAAGGGATAAATATAATCTATAACCCATTATCTTAGTTCCTAATGGATTATTTAAGAATTTGAATCATATAAGCAAAAATGTGGGTTATCTCTAACCATTTACTAATGATTTTGCAAAATATAAGCATTATATTTTCAATTAGGGTTTTAGGGTATATCATGATGGATTGGTGTACATATGTCCTTAATGAAATCATTTTTAAGGTTTTTATTACTTTCGAATTGAATCTTTAGCTTTTAGAAACGTTTAGGGTCGAAAAATTCTTTACGCGATTAATTAAGTCTTTTAGGGTTTTCACTTTAATTAGCCTTGTCGACTCCTATATTGTCTACTATAGTTGAATCTATCTCAAAAACTAGATCAAAACTTTCAGGGGTTTACAATAATAGTATAAGGAATTGATATAAACTTAGGATACTAAGCTAAAATCTCTTAATTTATACTCTTAACTAGTTTTTGTATCTTTTTCGGGTTTTTACTTAAAAGTTCAATCGTGTATAACTTTTTCGTTTTAAATCCGATTTTTATGATCTTATAGTTAATCTTCATCGTTTTTGAGTTTACTTTAATGTGGTGAGGTTAAATTTTTGAAATGAGGTACGCAAATCTATCCATGGGCCAGAATAGTAGCGATCCTTATGTTTTGGGTTGCTTTAGGTCTTGTTTAGTAAATAGACTTTTTGGTAACTTGAGAAATCCTTTGGGCTTGGTTTTCAGATTTTATCATAAGCTCAAAATACTCCTTGAGATTAGATTTACAACTTTGATTTATACACCTAAGGCTAACAATCACTTCATGGGCTTTTTAGTGGGCTTAAGTTGTCAAATGGGCTTGTTTTTTGTTTAAATTAAAGTTAGTGACTTTATTGGGCCTATAGAGTCTTAGGTGGATTTCTTGTGGGCTTCAAAACAACCTTTCTTAATATTTTAAAGTACTAGTCATAATTTTAATGAAAGCCCATCTTAGAGTTCTAGGCTTGTTTTGAGAGTTTTAGGCTCGGTTTTGAGTTTTAGGCTTTGCATACTTTCTTTACTTGCTTTGGTTGATCTTTTCATTTTGTTTACTTGGTTTTATCATATTTTTAAGTAGCTTTTACTTACGTTCTAGATCTGGTCATGATGAATCCAAGGGATTCTCACTTGGTTTTTCAACTTGTTTCATCATTTCCTTAAGTTTAGGTGTTAGATTATCCACTTAAACTACTTGAATTCAAATCTTAACTTAACTCTTCTTCCATAGGATAATTCTTTGGCTCATGATTTATATAAAAAATAGAAGATCTCACACTTATTACAACTTTCATATCATAGCTCATGTCATACAAAGTTGGTTTCTTCATAAAACTTTATGTGATGAATTTTTCCTTAACTTAAGTCTAGATTTGAGCATGTTTAGCTTAATGGAAATAAAACCAACATCCAAATGATCTTTGAATCCTCACATCCAGCATGCTCATCTTCCATTCACATTCTTGTTTCAAGATTTTCTCAACTTAAAATTTTCCATTCAAAGTGTTAAACAAGTATCTTTACAAAATACCAACTTTACATGCTTATGTTTAAACTTCATGCAAGGGTTTCATGAGTTTGTTTCTTGGGATGGTATTTAGTGCTATAAAAACTTACAATCATACTCATATCTTTAAGAAATCAAAGTCTCCTAACATGAACACTAACCCATTAATCACAAGAAACACTTACTTGTCCTTAAATCAAAATACGGTGGTTGTGCACAAAGGTTCCACTTAAGCTCTTAACTTTGCTTCCTCCTTTTGCACCCTTTTGGAAATCCGAGTTATTTGATCCTTTGGAGTGAGGTTTGTGGAAGGTTCTAATGGTTCTAAAGGAGCTTAGATGTTGGGAGAAAAGGACACAAGGAAAGAAAATGGAAGTTCCGTGAGTGGAGCTTGGAAGTGGTAACCAAATGAGGGATTTTGTGGGGTAAGGTTGTTTCCTTTTTAATGTTTGTTTCAAGTGAGAGAAAGAGGAAGTGAAAATGAAATTGGAAGTGAGAGAAATGAGGGAAAGAGTGGCCGGTTGGGAATGAGGGGAAATGGGTGTTTAAGATGTCTTGAAATTGTTGTCTTGTAGCTTACACAAAAATCAACGGTTGCAACTATTGATGATGTAAGCATTAAGGAGTGAATAGTGGTGTGTAAGAGAAAGTGATTGATGGGTAAAAAAAAAAGAGCATGGATCCCCTCTTCTTCTTGTTCAAACCAGCCATGGATTGTCCTTTGGGGTCATGGAATTATTTTATCTCATTTAATGAAGTTAAGCATGTGAAATCTTGTGAAAAAAAAATGTCCATATGTAGTATAAGTGAAAGAGTGATAAGGAAAATGTCTTATCATTAGATTTTGATAAGTTATCAATTGATAAGTCATCTAAGGTATTTGTTCGTTTACTTATTTATATGTAAGGCTTAGACATGAAGATAAGGGCATGGTCTTATAGGAAATTGTTTTAGGATTTTCATCTTGCATTATTTTGTACTTTATGATTCGGTTCTTATAAAATTGTGAAATTTTCTAAAGTTGAATGAAATTATTTAAATTAAATTATCAATTAGTCACTTAGGGTCAAAAGTCCCTAATTGTTTTAGGGTTTAGGGTCTTAGGTGACTTTAGAGCTTGTAGTTCTTCAAACTTAGGTTTTCTCGATAATTGGTTTTTGAATTGGAAAATTTTAATTTGTTTCTAAATGCAAACTTAAGTTCTTAGTTTCATTGATCCTTGGGAACATTCGGACAATACTTTTAATCAAATTATAGGCCTACTAAAAGTAGGGTTTACAGTCTCCTTTAGAACAAATCCTCTACCAATTCAACAACAATTTTGAAGTCAACTACAAGTTAACAAGGCCCCAATATAGTTCACCAAGATACCAGTTCTTCTTAGCCAGGTCCTTAAAAAATTAAGAAAATATAATCTAATCCATTTTTAGCCTCATAGTGAAAGGTACAGGCTAAAGGTTTTTTTATCCTAATGCTAAGTATCAATATCATTTAGGATAGGTAGGCCATTTAACTGCCTCATGATGGAGATTAAGGAACAAGATTTAGCATTGAATCAACAAAGGCACAGTCTAATTCGACTTCATAGAGACTCCATTTCCAAATGCTAACAACAACCCCTTGCCCAACCATGCCCCCATCATCAACATGATATTTGATGATTTAGATCCTACTATCAATATGATCAGTTCCAATCGAGGGCCCAATTACATATTTTACAAACAGGAGGAGAAACAAGCTTTAAAGACCAAAAGGTATACCTTCCATGTTCCATTAACCCCTGAAAGTTATAAAATTGCCTCCCTCAACTACCAGGCAGTAAATCAAGGGTAGTTAAGTTCTCTTATAGGAGAGATTACTCACTTCTACAGAATCTATGACCTAAGTTGATATGGACTTGTGGATGAACACACAAGCCCAATATCGCATGTAACCAAAAGGGGTTAGGTTCGGACCACAAGATGGTCTGAAAGATAAATGGTAGTTAAAGGATAAGTAGGGGTTCCTCTGCACCAATGATGGATATGATGCACTAACACTTTATATAAGCTTAAGTTACACTTGATATGACATACAAGTATCGTTAGAGGGTATTCACCACTAATCTAAGCTCAAAAGGTTAGATAAGAGTAGCTCAAGCATAAGCAAAAAGGTCACTTAGCTTGAGAGAGTGAGAAAGTTCATTGTATTCTTTGTATATTGATTGATGCGGCTATTACAATAAGCTAGTTTTTATAGTACCTAATTAGGGTAAGTCTTAGGTTATAAGGAATTACAGAAAAGGATTTCTATTAGTTAGGAAAAGGGGAATAATTTATAGGGGTAGCAATGTAATCGTGCTAAAAGAATATCCTTTGTCAAAAAGAACAGTACGGATGAAAAAAAAAACAGCACTTACGTCATTTTGCTCATTCTGTAGTCCTAATGATATTGCGAGTTGAGTAGGGGAAGGCATTGATTAAGTTTGGTTAGCGTCGGTAGTTCAGTAGCTCTGATTGTTGGGATTGAACAAGGGTTAGCTCAGAGATGACTTACATTCGAGTCAACTTCGGATAGTTGACTCTTGATAATTGCTAGTTCGGCCTCAGTACTATAGGGTTAGATGTAACTTGATTTGGTGCTTAGACTGCTGTATTGCAGAAGGGTTGGCTTGGCATGTCAGTTGATCACCTTGGCAGTTCCTTGGATAGTGTGGAGAGTGAAGTGGCTTGGTAGATTAGATTGGGGTAAGCACTGTTCTTCAATGCTTAACTCACCTCAGATAACATAGAGAACCATTTGAGCTTGCCCTCGAGTTCGGGAGTGAGTGATCGGTCCTTGATCCTTATCATCTCCTCCAGGTTATTTAAGATTTTGGATCAAATTTGGTTCAACTTTAGATCACTCATCCTCGAGAGTGTAAGGTTGGAGATTGGCAATGTTAAAGGAGTTCGAGACTCCATATCCTTCAAGTAATTCAATCCGAAAGATATTAGGATTGATCTTTTCAAGTACTTTGAAAGGTCCATCGGCTTGGGGATACAACTTGCTCTTCCTTAAGTTTGGGAATCATTCCTTGTTGAGATGTATTCAGACTAGATCACCAAGTTAAAATTCTCTCTTCTTCTATCCTTGACCTCACTTCTTGAGTTTAGTAGTAGCTTGGCTCATTTTCTCCACAACCTTCTGGTTGTATAGCCCTAATGGCCTCAACTCTTTCTACGACTAGCTAGTCATCGTCAGGTCTCAATTGGGGTACTTGATCCATCGGGAGCTCAAGGTTAAACCCATAGGTAACCTCTAATGGCGACATGTTTATTACGTCGTAGGTAGTTCTATTGTATGTGAACTCAATGATTAGTAAACATAGATCCCAATAAGCCATGTTTCCTCCAACAGTAACCCGCAGTAAAGTTCCCACGGTTCTATTGACAACCTCAATATGTCCATCGGTCTGTAGATGATAGGACGTACTGTATAATAGCTTAGTTCCTATTCGCCTCTACAATATCCTCCAAAAGTAGCTCATAAACTTTAGGTCTCGATTCGAAATAATGGTTCTGGGTATTCTATGAAGCTTGATAATTTCCTACAAGAAAAGAAAAGAGATAGTTGAAGTGTAATTAGTTTTGGAACAGGGCATGAAGTGTGCCATCTTCGGAATGTCCTTGCCAATCCTAACATGAAATCCATACTTAGCTCAAACTACGATTTTGTTGAGATAGGCAAGGGTAGATAGTATCCTTACTTGACTCAGCTCTTCGCTTTTCAACAAGTTGCATACCTTTGCAGTACGGATTGGATATCTCTCATCATTCTTGGCCAAAATAATCTGGAGGATAGTACCTCATGTGTCCGGCATTAGCCAAAGTGTCCCATCAATCCTCCTCCATGTGCTTCGCGTGCTAGTAATTCTCTCATGGAACAAGTTAAGATACATAGCCTCCTCTTTCTGAATAAGTATCTGTCTTCCTTGTGATAGCTGTCCAGTATTTATCCTTCTTCACATTGGGCATAGATAGGACCAAAGTGTAGATCCTTAGCATAAAAATTCTTTATGGTTGAAAAACTAAGCAATCTGGTCTGCAACTCAGTGAGGAGAGAAAGTCGTCTCGATAAGGCATTGGCTACTACATTGTTCTTTCCACTCTTGTATTTTATAACATAAGAAAAACCCTCCATAAACTCGACCTATTTGGCTTGCCTATGGGATAACTTGGGTTGGCTCTTTAAATATCTCAAGGATTCATGATCGATGTAGATCACAAATTCCTTAAGCGGCAGATAGTGTTACTATGCTATTAAGGCTAGGATTAAGGAGTAGAACTCCTTATCATAGATAGAATAGTTGAGCGTGGCTCCTCAAAGTTTCTCGCTAAAGTAACAATAGGTTGGCCCTCTTGGATCAACACAGTACCTATGCTTAGTGCAGATGCATCACACTTTGCTTCAAACACTTTGTCGAAGCTCGGTAGAGCTAAGACAGGGGCTCTGGTTAGCCTACCCTCCACTTCCTCAAAAATCCTCTACTCCTTCTCTCCCTCATTTGAATTTAACATTCTTCTTTAAGAGTTGGTGAGTGGGGCTACAATTGTATTGAAATTCTTTATAAATCTACAATAGAATGATATTAGACCATAGAAGCCTCTCACGCTAGTTAGGGTGGTTAGTATTGGCCATTCGGTGATTTCTCTAATCTTCTCTTTGTCGACTTGTATGCCACTACTACTTACTATGAATCTTAAGAATATCACCTCAGATCGGCAAAAGTCACACTTATTTAGATTGGCGTAGAGCTATTCAACTCAGAGTTTCACAAAGACGCTTTGAAGATGTTGCTAGTGCGTCTCCAGGTCGAGACTATAGACCAAGATGTCGCCAAAATAAATTATGATGAACTTTCCTAATAAGCTTCGAAGCACATGATTCATTAGGTGCATAAATATGCTCGGTGCGTTGGATAGTCCAAATGGCATTACTAGCCATTCATATAATCTATGGTGCGTTTTGAATGAAGTCTTCTACTTGTCACCTTAGCACATTTGGATTTGATGGTATCTAGATTTGAAGTCGATCTTGGAGAATACTCTTGCCCTACTTAATTCATCTAGCATGTCATCAAGCCTAGGTATGGGCTACCTATACTTGATGGTGATTCAATTAATCATTTGCCTATCTATACACATCTTCCAAGAGCCATCTTTCTTTAGCACTAACAAGGCCAACATTGCGCAAGGACTAAGGGACTCGCATACATACCCCTTTCTCGTAAGCTCATCTACTTGCTTTTACAACTCGGTAATCTATTTAGGATTTGGCTTATAAGTAAGCTTATTCAATAGTGTAGCTCTTGGCTGCAGGTTGATTGCATTCTCAACACTTCGAATTAGGAGCAGACCTTTTGGGAGCTCCTCTAGAAACAAGTTAGCAAATTCCTTTAGTAAGGTTTTTACCTTGGTAGTTAGCTCTTTCTCCTTAGGTCTCAACTCTAGAATTTTTTGAACCAGCAAATAGGTTGGTCCTTCTAGCTCCATCTTTCTTTTCAGTTTGGCTTAGGTTAATACTAAAGCCTCCTTCTTTAGGGTTTGGCTTAGTTAGGACTACATGCCCTTTACTTATTCGGTAGTCACAGGACTCAATTTCACCCTCTTACCTTCATACTCTAGGGAACAAGTATTCTTCCTTCCATCATGTATCACAGCTCAATCAAACATCCACAATCATCCAAGTAGCATGTGGGATGAACTCATAAGAAGCACATCACAAAGTACTTCATCTCGATATTTATCAATACAGATCGACATGAATACTTGTTTATTCACCTATAGGGCTCCCTTATCACTAAGCTAATGAAGCTTATAAGGTTTTGGGTAGGGCTTGACCAGTAATTTCAATTGCTGGACCATAAATGGAAAGGCAACATTGGTATAACTCTTACTATCAACTATCAGGGCACATAATGACTCATTCACTTTGTATCCAATGTAGAAGAGATTTTCTCTCAATTCGTCATCGGGTATAGGATTGATACTTATTGTTCTCCTCAACACTAGAGTGGTTGGCATAAAGTTTCCTTCCTTACTGTAGATAACTTCCTCTTCGGACAGCTCGATTTGTCCGCCCTCCTTTAGCTCCTCTACTCCTTTGTTAGTATTCTCCACTTTGAGAGTCGGCATCTCGCCTTAGATCACCATAGTTCTTCTATTCGAACACTAGGCAGCCATATGTCCAAATCCTTGGCACTTGATCTTACTCGTCTTCTTACCCGAACTCTGGCCTTTTTCAAACTTCCTTAAACTTCCTTCTCCTCTACTTGGGTAGTTTAAGCAAGTCAGGTCTTAGCAACCTTACTTGGTTTCATTCATACAGGTCTGCTCAAAGTAGTTCGGCTACCACCTAGTTAGCAAACCGGTGGTTAGAACCTTCCTATTCAGTGCCTTTCTATCCTCTAAGTGGCTTAAATCGCATTGTCAACTGACCTAATTTTGATGGTTTCTAAGATATCTCCGATCTTATATTTCAATCCACTAATGAATTAAGATATTGTTCGATCTTTCAGCTCGTTGACTTCATATCGAATCATTAACATCTAGAATTCCTTGACATAAGCTTTAATAGTCGATCCTCCTTACCTCAGTTCTCGTAACCGTTTGAAGGCATCCTGAAGATAATAGCTTAGCTCAAACCTTCTCCTCATAACCCTCTTCATTTCATCCTATCTCTTAATTTCTCATTTTCCTTCTCTTTGTTGGGTGGCTTGTAAGTTTTTCCACCATAGGGTAGCATAACTAGTAAACTCCAACACATCAAGTCTAACCTTTTTGCATTATCGAGCACTTTGTAGCATTCAAACTACCTTTCAATCTTATCTACCCAATCCAGGTAGTCTTCGGCATCACCACTTCTAGAAAAACTTAGATTATGCATCCTCAATCCTTTGACTCTAGGGGCTTGTACATTTCTTTCTTCAACCTCATAGTATTCTTTTGCATTATCATCTCCTTCTGCTTCTTCCTCAATCTCTTTAAGCGTTAGCCTTCGTTTAGCATCCCTACCAATTTCTTTAGCTTGAGGTAGTCAAGCCAGTAACTCAGCCAAATTGACTATTGCCTTACCTTATTGCTCATGTTCTCTAGTGGGGCTATTTCTAGCTCACTGCCTATCTTCGTAAATAACAGTCACCAAATTAGCTACCAAGTCAGTAAGCTTATCCAAGTGATCACCTACCGACTAAGGTGTAAAACTTCCTTCTTGCTCTTAGCTATGTCAAGTTTCATTTTTTTGGTTTCCTAAAGTTCCTTGAACACTTGAATTTGTCATTGGTGATTACTCCACAAAATTTACATTTAACATACCACTTGAAGTTCTTTCTGTAAATAACAACAGCAAACCAATATTCTAACACCATAACAATATATAATAAACAAACAGTTAACCATACTCTGTTTTACGTATCGAAAATAGGGGCAAACAGAGTACAGAATACTTCTCAGCTACTAAACTCTAATGTTAACAATAAAACCCCTATCATATGAGAGAAGTGACAAACTACTTAAAGAACACAGTAGCAAAATCCAACTTCAAATGTAGCCAAGCTCTGATAGTAAGATGATATAGACTTGTAGATGAACATATAAGCCTAATATCGTATGTAACCAAAAGGGGGTAGGTCCGAACCGTGAGATGGTCTGAAAGATAAATGGCTGTTGAAGGATGAGCAGGGGCTCCCGTACACCAATAATGGATATGATGCATTAACGCCTCATATGAGCTTGAGTCACAATTGATATGACACAAGCATCACCGAAGGGCACTCGCTAATAGTCCATGCTCAATGGGCTAGATTAGAGTAGCTCAAAAATAAGTAGGAAGGTCACATAGCTTAAGAGAGTGAGAAAGTTCAGTGTATTATCCATATATTGATTGATGTTGCTATTACAATAAGCTAGTTTTTATAATACCTAATTAAGGTAAGTCCTAAGTTACAGGAAATTATAGAAAAGGATTTCGACTAGCTAAGAAAAGGGGAATAATTTATAGGGTAGCAATGTAATTGAGCCAAAAGAATATCCTTTGTTAGAAAGGACATTATGGATGTTAGAAAAGACAGTGGGCGCATAATTTTTCTCATTCTATAGTCCCAATGACAGTACGAGCTAAGTAGCAGTAGGCATTGATTTGGGTTCGTTCGCGTTGACAATTTAGCAGCTATAATTGCTGAGACTAGACAAGGGTTGGCTCAAGGATGACTCACATTCAGGTTGGCCTCTAATGATTAGCTCTTGACAATTGTTAGTTTGACCTTGTCATCGTAGGGTTGGATGTAACATAATTTGGTGCTTGGACTAGTGTATTGTGGAGGGGTCGGCTTGGTATGTTGACTGACCAACTCAGCAGTTCCTTGGATGGTGTGGAGAGTAAAGTAGCTCGATGGATTGAACTGGGGTAAGCACTGCTCCTTGATACTTAACTCACCTTGAATAACTCGGTGAACCATCTAAGCTAGCCTTTGGGTTCGGGAGCGCGTGATCAATCTTCATCCTTATCATAAGGGAGGACATAAAAAAGAAGAATGTGTTGGAAGAATCAAGCAACAAACTAGTTGAATATGAGGAAGGATTGTCTGTGTTCACTAAGATGATCAAGTTAAGTGAGTACAAAATAATGGACTAACTTGCTAAGACTCCAGTATAGATATCTCTTATGAGTTTGTTGATGACATTTAAGCCATATTAGGAAGCTCTTTTCTAAACTTTGAGCGAGGTTAAGGTCCCTCATGAAATATCAATTGAAAAGATGAGGTCAGTTACCAACTCTATCCTTACTATGGATCAAATTTCTTTTTCTACTGAAGAATTGGGTGAGGAAGGTAATCAATACACTAAGCCTCTCTTCATAATAGTGAAGGTAAACAACATCATCATTGCCAGAGTCCTCATCGACAATGGGTCATCATTGAATGTTTGCTTCCTTACTACCCTAGATTTATTGGGTATTGATGCAATCGCGATCGAGCTGAGTTCAACAGTAGTCAGGGCTTTTGATGGATCCAGGAGAGAAATTATTGGGGAGATAAACTTACCAATTAATATTGGCCTATAGACATTCAACATCTAATTTTAGGTTTTAGACATCTTGAGGACTTTTGACTTATTATTAGGAAGACCTTGGATTCATTTAGCAAGGGCTATACCTTTAAGTTTACATCAGAAGGTTAAATTCATCTCAAATGGCTAAGTCATAACGATTTTAAGTGACTAAGATTATGAAATATATAAAGAAACAGCCATACCCTACATTGGCATTGAAGAGTAAGAGGGTTTTGTGCTCTAGATGTTTGAAGAAGTGTATATGATTACCAATTAGAGGAAGGATAAGAGGCTAAAATTCAAAGACAGGCCAGTTGTTACTTGTAGGCTCAACTACATTCTAACTCCGATGGAAGAGTTGCAAAACATGTAAGCAAGGGGCAAGAGAGGTGACATATTGTATCATGCATGAGTGACCTTTCCACCACTAACGGAGACATTCATCCGAGTTGATATTCAAATCCTAGAATCTACCAAAGATGATACCCCAAGCAAGAATAAAATAGTGGACACATCCTAATAGGAATCAGGCTACTAGACCTTTGACCCGCAGTCAAGCCTAAGGACTAGAGGGGATGACACAAGGAATCCTTCTGTTCTAACTAACTCTTACCGAGGCCAAGTACTTCTCTACTGAGTCACCCTTTATGCCGTGTCGTATGATCGCCCATTTTTCTATAGTATGTTGAGTTGAAGATTACTCTTTAGCGCTGAGCCAACTAATTACTCGGCATCTTCTTTGCTAAGAAGTCGAGAGAGAGAAAGAGTCCAGATTGATTAGGCCATCCCTACTTAGATAAGCCCATCAGTCCATACTTTCTTGTTTGCATCTTCTAATGACCTCGCCAATGTAGCATTGCCACATGTATAGTATCATGGGCAGAATCCGTTGCACTAATGATTGTTTTTCTTGTATATTCATTTTTATCCTTTTATATCTTGTACATTACTTCCTTAGGAAATGCTCTTTTTGTCTTTTCCTTTTTAGGCAGGTTGTCCTAACTTATGAATATAAATACCCTTGTACTTGTAATTGTGACAACATTAGATCATTCTTAATATACATTTTTGAGTATTTTTCTTCCTTGCATAAATACTATTTGTTTACTCTTGGCATTACTCTTATCCTTTCCCTTAAGTAAGGTTAGGTGGTAAGTAACCTCATCAAACTGATTCGTGCGTCATATCGAATTATGTCGTGAGTCCTCAGAAGTCCCATTAGTGTGTCATATTCTCTAAAGCTATTCGTTGGTTTTGCTTACTATTTCATACCTCATTTTTTGCCCTTTTCACACTTTCCCTATTAATCCTTTTTACACCTAAATAACTGGTTCTCCGTCCCTTTGAATAGCGATAAGTCCTCTCTAAGGTAAAAGGATGAATCACGGTTTAGTATTTTCTCAAGCTTTGTGATAATTACCTTTGTTCTACAAATATGTACTTGAAAGAAATTTTTAATCTAATAAAAAAAGAAACAGTTTCCAATTTCTTCATTACACTCCATTACTTACATTCCTTTCTTTACATACTTTTGATCCAAATCCAATGCTTTGAATAAAAGCCAAGGATACCTCGTACAAATAGGTGATGAAAATATTGATATCACTTTTGACCCTACTAGGTTAGTCGTTGGGAGTGATGTTCATGACCATATTGATGTATAAGAAAGATGGTAAAGACATGAAATGGGTGGAATTTCCATTAATGAGCCAACTAAGACCATTAATGTTGGGACTAATGACAACCCTAAGAATTTGAAGTTTGGAGGGAATTTGAAAGAGGAATAGAAGGCAGAAATAACTGCGCTACTATCTGAGTATCAAGATGTGTTCGCATGGTCTTATGAAGATATGCTTAAGGTTAGATTATCCTGAATATCTTGTTAATATCACTTTAAACCTAAGAAGCAGAAGTTGACGAGATTCTAACAAGATATCTTATTGAAAATTAAAGAAGTAAAAAAGTTATTAGAGATTGGTTTCATCGAAGTGTTTGATTATCCTGAATGGGTAGCCAACATTGTGTCAGTAATGAAAAAGAATGGAAAAGTTAAAGTATACATGGATTTTTGAGACTTAACGAAGCAACCCCTAAAGATAATTTCCCTTTGCCCTACATTAATGTCTTGGTGGATAATACAGTTAAGAACCATCTCTTCTCCTTCATGGATGGATTCTTTGGATATAATGAAATTTGAATGTTTGAGGAAGATAAATCCAAGACAATGTTCATTACAATGTAAGGTACATTATACTATAAAGTAATGCCTTTTGGACTAAAAAATATTAGGGCAACTTACCAGAGAGTAGTGATCGCAATCTTTTACGACATGATGCACAAAGAAGTTGAAGTATATGTTGATGATACCATTATGAAGTTTAAAGAAGGAGAAAATCATATGGATAACTTGAGGAGATTGTTTGATAGGTTGAGAAAATTCCAATTGAAGCTAAACTTAGAGAAGTGCACCATCGGAGTAATTGTAGGAAAATTATTAAGTTTCATAGTCAGCCAAAGGGGCATCAAAGTAGACCTTGATAAAGTCAAAGCAATAGTTGACTTACCCCCTTTAGCACACTTAAAGAAATTAGAGGCTTATTGGGCCGCTTAAACTACATAGCCTGGTTCATATCTCAACTTATACATAAATGCCATCCCTTGTTTAACTTGCTGAAAAAGAACGCTAAGATTAAGTGGGATGAAGAATGTGAGCGAGCCTCAACAACAACCAAAGAGTATGTCATGAACCCTCCAAATTATGGTAGCTCCTAAACCTGGGAAGCTATTGTTTATGTACCTTATAATATTACCAAAATCCATGGGGTATATGCTTAGTTAGAAAGATGAGGAAGAAAAGAGTGGGCCATATACTACTTGAGTAAGAAGTTTGTAGAAGGGGAACATAAGTATTTAGAAATTGAAAGAACGTATTGTGCTTTAGTTTGGGTAATGCATCAACTTAAACAATACATGCTCTATTACCAAATTGAATTGTTGACTTAACATGATCCCTTGAAGCACTTAGCAGATAAGCCGGTCTTAATTAGTGGAATCTCAAAGTAGCAAATGTTGCTATCAAAGTTCGACATTATGTACATGAACCAGAATTCAATCAAGGGGTAAGCCTTAACAAATCAACTAGCAAAAAATCTCTTTGAAGGTACCCTTCAAAAGGTACAAGGTAGGTTCCCTAATGAAGACATCTTAGTAGCTAAAGGTAGTTCTAATGAAGAGAAAGACGATAAGCCCCCCAAATGGAAGATGTTCTTCAATGGAGCTGCTAATGTGTCCAAGTGTAGAATTAGGGCAATATTAGTCTCCCCTAAAGGTATGCAATTCCCTGTAGTTGTGAGGCTTATTTTCCTATACACCAACAATATTGTTGAATACGAAGCGTGCATCATAGGACTCAAATGGCCATGGATAAGGACATTCAAGAGTTAGAAGTGCATGGAAATTCTTCACTCATTGTTGACCAAGCTTAAGGGGAATATAAAACGAATTATCCTAAATTGGTACCCTATAACCAGTACTTGACTAAATTAATGGAGCAATTCAAAGAAATCACTTTCACTTACGTATCGAGGATTCAAAATCAATTTTCTGATGCATTAGCTACTTTAGCATCTATGATCTAAGCATCTGGTGAAGTCAAAATTCAACCCCTTACCATTGAAATTGAAGAAAAGTCTGCCTTCTGTCTAGCAATTGAAGGTACACATGATGAAAAGCCTTAGTACCATGATATTAAAATGTTCCTATAACAATGCATGTACCCTGATGAAGTTGAGAAAAAGGATAAAAGACAATCAAGAGATTAGCTATACAGTTCCTAGTAAGTGAATCCACCTTACACTAACGATCATTTGATGGTATACTTTTACGGTATATAGATGACAAAGAGGCCAAGGTTTTGATAAAGGAAGTACACGAAGGAGTATGTGGCCCTTACATGAATGGTCACATGCTTGCTCAGAAAATTATGAGGCTAGGGTATTACTGGTTGATGATGGAAAGCAATTGCATCAAACTTGTCAGGCATTGTCACTTATGCCAAATTTATGCAAATAAGATAAATATCCTGCCTCAAGAATTACACATATTCTCTACACTATGACCATTTTTATTGTAGGGTATACACATTGTTGGCTTAATTACTCTAAAGGCATCCAATGGGCATCACTTTATACTAGTCGCTATCGACTATTTCAGTAAGTAGGTTGAGGCCTCATCTTATTTAAGTGTTATTAAAGGGGTGGTAGTCAAATTTATCAAGAAGGATATCTTGGCTTGATATGTAGTACTAGAAATGATCATCGCCAACAATGACGTAAATCTCAACAACAAGCTTACGTTAGAGTTATGTCAACAGTTTAAGATCATCCACAGGAACTTTACACCTTATCGACCCTAGATGAATGGGGTTGTCGAAGTAGCAAACAAAAATTTCAAAAGGATAATTGAAAAAATGGCTGTTACATATAAGGATTGGCATGAAATGTTGTCGTTTGCACTTATGGCCTATTGGACTTCCATTAGAACATCAATAGGGGTAATGCCCTACTCCTTAGTGTATGGTACTAAAGCAATATTACCGGTAAAAGTTGAGATCCCATCTCTTAGAGTATTATGGAAACTCAGTTAGATGAGGCCAATTGGGTAATGAAACATATCGAGCGGATAAATTTGATTGATGAGAAAAGATTAATATCCTTATCTCATAATCGATTTTACCAATAAAGAATGGCTCAAGCTTTTAACAAAAGGTACGACCTTAGAACTTCAAAGAAGTTGATATGGTATTGAAAAAGGCTCTCCCCAATGTACAAGACTCTAGAAGAAAATTTGCTCCTAATTATAAAGGCCCTTATATTGTAAGGCGAGTATTGTTAGGAGGGGCTTTGATTTTGTCACAGATGATCTAGAGTTTAGGGACCTTGTAAATGCCGATGTTGTAAAATTGTACTGCTCATGAAAGTCAATAGAAATTCTTACTTAGAACATGAGAGATCTTAAATGTTATTTTGGTCTAATTTTCATCTTCTACAAGCAAAGTTAGTATCCTTGACAGTTATGAACATTGGAAACACCTCCATCACTTTTCCTACTCTATCAAAAGGTCATATTCCCTTACTCCATGAAACCTTTACATTGAAAAAAATGAAAGAACGTGAAAGTGAGAAATAGAACATTGGTAATTAACAAAACTCTTTAAAATACTTTATCACAAGTTGATCCTCTTTGATAGGTAGTTTTATTGTTTATTTTGTAGGGAAAGGCAAAATCCAGAGGGGAAAATACCTCACAATAGATATTTACTGGTTTGGGATTCGATTTAGAAAAATATGAAAGACAATCAATTGATGAAAGGAAATAGTAGACAACATTTTGTATTAGGTTAGTTTCTATAACTTTTCAAAAGGGCCAATAGGAGTTTTAAGTTTCGTGTCAAGATTGGTTGGGGATAGGAAATCAGAAATTGAATTCATTTTGAAGAATGAGTCAGTTGGTTGTGATAGGACTTTTTAGAGAAAGGTTTGATAGTTTGGGTGCTCTCGGTAAGACCAAGTAAGTACTTTTATACAATGTTAGCATATTGGTTTCAAATATTGCATCTATATCTAACTCTTACCTCCTAGGATACTAACCAGCATTTGGGGTACTTTCCTCCTTCCTAACAACCTTTTGGTATTCTAGTTGATCTATAGGACTTTGTCTTAACTCTTTTAGAGTCTTAGCCAGCTTAAGGAGCGCTTAGCCCATTCACCTAGGATAGTAAACTCAGAGGAACACTTCCAAGTTCTTCTTGAATAGATTCTAAGTTAAGGTCTTAGCCAGCTCAAGGAGCGCTTTGCTTGTTTGCCTAAGTTAGTCAGCTCATAGGGGTATGGCCAGGTTTTAATTTCTTATTTAAGGTCTTAGCTAGCTAAAGGAGTGTTTTGCCCATTCACCTAGGTTAGTTAGCTTATAGGTGCACGACCAGGCTTCGATTCCTCTTTTAAAGTCTTAGCCAGCTTAAGGAGCGCTTTGCCCTTTCGCCTAGGTTAGTCAACTCATAGAGGCATTACTAGGCTTTAATTTCTCTTTTAGGGTCTTAGCTAGCTTAAGGAGCGCTTTGCCTATTCGCCTAGGTTAGTCAGCTCATAGGACTATGACTAGGCTTTAATTTCTTATTTAGAGTCTTAGCCAGCTTAAGGAGTGCCTTACCCGTTTACTTAGGTTAGTCAGCTCATAGGGGCACGACCAGACTTTAATTTCTCTTTAGGATCTTAGCCAACTTAAGGAGCGCTTTGCTTGTTCGCCTAAGTTAGTTAGCTCATGGGGGCACGACTAGGCTTCAATTTCTCTTTGAAGGTCTTAGCCAACTCAAGGAGTACATTTCCCATTTGCATAGGCTAGTCAACTCATAGGGGTACGATCAGGCTTCAATTTCTCATTTAGGGTCTTACCTAGCTCAAGGAGTACTTCACCTATTCACCTAGGTTAGTCAACTCATAGGGACATGAACAAGCTTCAATTTCTTATTTAGGGTCTTAGCTAACTTAATGAGCGCTTTACCCGATCACCTAAGTTAGTTAGCTCATAGAGGCATGACTGGGCTTTAATTTCTCATTTAGGGTCTTAACTAGCTCAAGAAGCACTTTGTTCGTTCGCCCGTTTGCCTAGGTTAGTTAGCTCATAAGGCCACGACTAGGCTTCAATATTTCATTTAAAGTCTTAGCCAGCTCAAGCAGCACTTCACCCGTTTGCCTAGGTTAGTTAGCTCATAAGGGCACGACTAAGCTTTAATATTTCATTTAGAGTCTTAGCTAGCTCATGAAGTGCTTTTCCTATTTGGCTAGGTTAGCCAGCTCATAAGGGCACGATTAGGCTTTAATATTTCATTTAAAGTCTTAGCCAGTTATAGGAGCGCTTGCCCATTCACTTAGTTTAGTCAACTCATAGGGGCATGACTATACTTTATTTTCTCATTTTAAGCTTTAATGTAACAACCCTAAAGGAGGCTTAGTAGGATTATCTAAAATCTTTATATCACATATGCACTTATGATAAGAAAACTGCCTTACAAGTCAGAGATTGTAAGACTCTAACTAGTTAATTGCTATGACTTTTAATCTAAAATTTATTAATTTGACTTAAAATATAAATGACTATGGATACTCAATATTCCACAGTCCATCAGAATTATATAGAATCGGTATCTCCTACCAACGAATAAGACATGGTATATTAATTTCATAAATTACAACAGTTACTAAATATTGTAAAGCCTTAATCGATAAATACTTTATGTTCCTACTTGTCTATTATTCTACTGGTTAGATTGCTCTATACTTGAGTCCTAGCCTAAATCCCAACTCTTAAATAATCTGCAAAAGAAACTATAAGGGGATAAGCTACGTCTAACTTAGTGAGATATTCCTCTTATTACACTTTTCGAACAAAAGCAAGCAAGTTAAATTAACAACCATATGAATACAAACAAATTGTATGTGATGCAACAACCATGTATATACAACCTTTCGAAAATTGTATATAGCTCAGATTTTCGTCTTCCATAGCTAGGGTTAGAGATGATGGTCCATTAGACTCAGGTTCTGGTCACTTCGACTTCTAATCTACCAAATAGCGTTACGCGATAGTCAATATTTCTCTTTCTCTTATTATTGTTATTATATATATATATATATATATTTATTCAGCCTATGCCGTACGTGTGGATGCGAGTAGCACATGCAGTCTACTTACCCCTAAGTGGTGGAGTCTAGGACTCGACCCATTGCCATACAATTGGCATCTTTAGCACTTAGTAAGCCCATAGGTTAAGGTGGGGCCATGTTACATGAGTACACCATGCGAAAAACTCAAATATAATAATCATGACCCCCGCAAGACTCCTCCATCCGACATGCGTAGTGTAACAGCCAATAAGTCCCTACTAATGCATGGTATGCATGACCATTTATTTTATTGAGTCGAATATAGTTAGGTTTGTTTGATTTAAGTGACCAAACAATCATCGCAGACAATCATCATATCAAATAAATGATATTGATTTATCATTCAATTTGGTTCATATTTCTTATGATATTTTGGCAATCAAGGCAAGTAATAATCAATCACATGCATGATTCCCGATTCCCCATGTAACCAGTTAATGGTAGTTATACAATTAAGCATGACTAATCTACAAGTACAATCAAGTATAACATTCATCGAAATAGTCACCTAGTCAAGTCGTCCTATAGTTGTAATAATCCAAGAGCAAGTTCATATCAAGATAGGTATCACCTGATATTAATAGAGGAGAATACCAATAAGTATTTGAATAACTACCTATTAAATTGCCTAAATTCGTTATAATTCCCAATTACTACTAAAGTTTGTTTTTATCATAACATTCTCATTTTAACTTTGATTTTCGTGTTCTTACAGTCATTTTCTGTTATTTTCGGATGTAGATTATTGTGGTGTGGTTTGTTTTGACATATTGCAACCGTAATTTTAAGTACTAGTCCAAAAAGATATGTACCTCTTTAATTGTTGGGCTCATTGGTTCCATTTTACATGATCTTAGTCTTTAATTTCTATTTCTCCAATTATTAATGGGTTCTAAATTCTCATTTAGGCCTTAGGGTGTATCTAGGATGAATTCTTTATGGGTCCATCTTTAATTATTGATCCAACTTAGCCCCTCTTTATTGGGGTTTCTTGCTTGGGTCCATGAGCCCTTTTATTAAGGCCTTTTAAGCGAGGCTTTGTACTTATTTTTTTGCTTTTTAGTTGATCAAGTTGGGCCTTAAATTTTATTCATGAAATCTGGAAATACTGGTTCCTTAAGTCTTTATGCTCAAAACCTTATTGGCTTGGCTTGTTTTGTAGTTCTAGGCTTGTTTTAGCTATTTAGGATTTATGGCCTAAGCCCGACATGCTTATTTGGGTTCATACATTATTCAAACATATTTTAAAAAGGATTATTAAGTAGGGATCAGTTTTTTCCACGGCATTTTTGGGGATTGTTCAGCTTAATTTTGGGCTTGAAACATGTTTTTGGCTTAGTTTATCTTCTTAATGTCTTCATATGCTAGTTATACTACTTTAGGAAGTTCCAAAACACTTCAATCTTTGCTAAAATATGATTATAGGTGGATTTTAAAGTAGGGTCAGATTTATATCTTTTGGTTAAGCTTCCAAATAAACACCTTTCTTAAGGATTCTTGCCTAAACAACATATATACTTGTACAAGAGATGTATTGTAGCATTTTTGAGCAAGTTTTAACAAGAATAAGTCTAAGAAAGTTTAGGATTACTCTATAACACATCACGTCCAACAGCTATTCCAAAAAGGGTTGAGTATCATTTTGAGTTCTCTTTTGAGTTATAAGCTCATATCATCACAAACATTTCATATGTTGATTTTCCTTCACATTTTCATGGTTTTTTTTTCAAGCCTTCAAACCAAATCCTAAGTGACAAACAAATGTACTACAAGGAAGTTAAGCCTAAACCACTTATACCATAATGTTCATATGAAAAATCTCAAGAAGTCAATGAACTTATTAGGATAGATTTATGGTACACAACACTTTCCGTAGATAAGATAATCTTCTAAGCATGATACTCTAGCACTTTTAAAAGTGGAAATTGCTTCACTAAGTGAGGATAATGGTAGATGACATTACTTGTTGTCCCCTTAGCTCCTTATCTTTTGTGCTCCTTCTTTGCTCCTTAGCTCCTTAAGAATCAAACCCTTGTTGTGTTTGTTGATCTTCCCACTTTCCAAAAGGTGACACAATGTTTCTAACTTTGGTTTTCTAAGTGTTTCAATATGGTATTGCTAAGTGATGAGCATGTGTATGTAATGTGAAAAGGGGAGTAAGGGAGTGGATGGTTTGCTTTGTATGTGTAGTGAATGAGTTCTCTTCTTGTTGCTTCAAATGTGATACAGTCCAAACTAAGAATTGATAAGGTTAGTCATCAAGGTGGGTTCGATCTTGCCGAAGGAACGAAAATGGAATGGGTTTAGTGCGGGTTTTAGCGAATTCGTGAGCCACCTAACTAGTTATGATGCACCAGCTAGATTCTACATTACCTAAGACTCACTGAATGTGATGTAACGGTCTGAGTGATAAGGTTGCTCACCACAATCCTTGCTAAAGGGATTGATAAGAGTTGGTAAGAGAGAGCTTTCTAGGAGAAAAGACTCAGAAGGGGGTTTTTCATTAATGTTTTGCATTTGTATTGTTATAAATGTTTCCATTTATAGTATATCCTAAACCCTAGTGACAAAACTATAAATAATGTATAAGGTCCTAAACCCTAAATAAATGGGCCATAAATAAAATAAAGACAAATATGTACAAAAATAGAAAACTATGAGTTTTACAATGAAGTTGACATGTGGTCATTTGGCATGTCCTAGAAGTAACCTCGCATTGCTTTGTTGAGATACCAGAGAGGACGGCTCATAATTGTTGAGTACTAAAGTTAGTTGGCATTAGTCTCTCTAGGTCTTGCCGAGTAGATCCAACTCTCTGAAATGTAAGTTAGTTGGCATTAGTCCCTATGTCTTGTTGAGTGGATCCGACTCTTGGAAACATGATAACTCAGCATATTGGCATACGCGAAGCTAAGTAAGTATTTGGTTAAGTACGGGTGAGGATCAAGCCTTTTACTTCTTGGTACTCTTTTTGCAAGAAAATGTATCATTCAACTCAGCAGAGAAAATGAGTCGGTAAGTAGATGAGCTCTGCTTTGGTAATCAGGTTGGGTCAGTACCCCGAATCTTATCATTCCCTCTCCTTTAGAGAAGTTTTGACCCGAAACTTGGTAATTGGCAGCTTCAAATTCCATTAGGATCAAATACCAACTTGTAAATACTAGAGAGAGTGATATAGAGATAGTTTGGGTATATGATCAATGCCGGCATCATTGTCATCTCCTTTTACTCATCATGAGTCCAATCAACCAAACTCCTCTTTAAGGATCCTTCCTTCCATTCATTGTGTATCCGATCAACTCTATCCAAGTAGCCCCAGCAACTATCAATCAAGGAGATTAATACAATTTTTGGCTTAAACATTATGTGATGAACCTCAGGAGTTTGAACATGTAAAATCTCATACTTCTTTTTTGACTCAAGAATCGTTAATGCTTTACATACTTTCAATGTTGGTCTCACAAGTTCAAGCTCAGTAGCCTTCTCCCCTTCTACTTCCATACAACTTAATTCTTTCTCCTCCCATCTGGGGTCATGCTCATCAATTTAGATGGTCGATAATGGGAGAACATTGGGAATATGGGGGTTTAACTTCAATTTGACTTGGTCCTCTTCCCCTTTACTACTGGCTTCTCTAACAACTTTCACCTCCTTAACTCCTCCCTCAATACTCTCTAATTTGGTGTTCTTCTATTGTCTTATTTCATCCTTGAACACTTCAAGTTGTCTTTTAATCTCTTTCAGTTGATCCCACACTTTAGAGAGGTTAGCTTCATAGTTGGGTCTTCTCTCATATAATTTGTCTTGATGACCTCGGGGCACGAATCTTGTTCGCATCAAATGCCTTATCTTTCTCAATGTTTTCCCTATCAATTCCTTGATTTATCATTCTCGTCCACCAAGTAGTTGTAAAGCCAGTCATCGAGTTCTTTATGGCATAAGCTCTCTTATGCTCAAGATAACAATAATCTTTGAAAACCTGATTAACTTGAAATTCCTAATTCATATATTCATCTGGAGTTCCATATCCATCAAATTTTGGAATTCGTGACATTACATCTTGATAATAATATTCATAATCGTATCTAGCTTCATTTGTTATGTTGAGGATATTTAATTCAATTGTATGGTACTTAATCTTATATGAGAGAGATTTTCTCCACAACTAATGGACAATAGTATAGCCAAAAAGGTACTAGTGCTCAGATCACAAGTATTAACAACTCGACAATAATTAGCTCGGTTTGTACTTTAATCCAGCTCTTCACTTAGACTAACACACACAATAGTTTGGCATAAGTTCAATTTGACAGCAGCTTGGATTGCGTTTTTGTGGGATAATAGCTCTAATGCTTGTGTAGAGTATAATAACTTAGCACTTGGGAAACAACAGCTCTGAGTAGTATAGCAGTTCGACACTTGGCCACAACTGCATAGCTAGCATACAGTAGTAACATGTCACAATAGCTTGTTATAGTAGCAAACTTCGACACATATAACACCACCCCAGAAATTTATTAATTACATCAGCTTAGAAGTATCTTCAACTCAGGAAAATAAGAACTTCAAAGCAACTCGTTTCGGACACTTCGATTTGGCAGCTCAATCTCCTTCACTAAATTAAGCTCAGCATGTCACAAGAGCTTAATAGTCTTCGAGTACAACTCAGTAAGTGTTTGAACTAGATAATCTAATTACTCAGTTCGGCATACTGAGTAGTACGACATAACTTCAAATACAAAATAGAACAGATACAATGCCTAAAAACTCTTAGCCCTATTTCGAACCTTGAGTTCTGATACCAAGATGATACGGTCTGGATCAAGAACTGATAAGGCCAGCCGTTGAGGTGGGTCCAATCTTGCTAAAGGAACAAAAATGGAATGGGTTTTAGTGAATTCATAAGCCACCTAACCGGATATAATGTACCATCTAGATCTTACACAGCCTAAGACTCACCAGATGTGACATACTAGTCCGAGTGATAGGATTGGCTACCATAATCCATGCTAAAGGGATTGATAAGAGTTGGTAAGAGAGAGCTTTCTAAGAGAAAAGACTCAAAAGGGGGGTTTTCATTAATGTTTTGCATCTGTATTGTTACAAATGTTGCTATTGATAGCACGTCCTAAACCCTAGTGGCAAAACTATAAATAATGTACAATGCCTTAAACCCTAAAGAAATGAGCTCATAAATAAAATAAAGACAAACATGTATAAAAATACACAACTGTGCATTTTACAAGGAAGTTGGTATGCGGTCATTCAGCATGTCCTAAAAGTAGCCTTGCATTACTTAGCCAAGATACCAGAGAGGACGGTCCACAATTACCGAGTACTAAAGTTAGTCAGTAGTAGTCTCTCCGTATCTTGCCGAATAGATCCAATTCTTTGAAACGTAAGTTAGTCAGCATTAGTCCTTATGTCTTACCGAGTGGATCCAGCTTTCAAAAATGTGATAACTCGACAGATCGACATACATGAAGCCGACTAAGTATTTGGTTAGGCATGGGTGAAGATCGAGCCTTCTACTTCTTAGTACTCTTTCTACAAGAAATAGTGTCATTTGACTTGACAGACATAATGAGTCGGCAAGTAGATGAGCTTAGCTTTGGCATTCGGGTTGGGTCAGTACCCCGAATCCTATTAAAATGTGTGAGGGTTTTTAGAAATGGAAATAAATGGGGAGGAAATGAGGGGAGATGGCTGGTTGGTGTTTGTCTTATGCAAACACTTTTCTCCCTTTTTATTTGACAAATTGGAATTATAAAGAGTTAAAACATAATGATGGAAGGAGGTATGGGTCTTATAACAAAAAAGTGACTAAAGTTGACAAGTGAACAGATGTAGAAAAGATGGGGAATGACCTATCCTTCCTTCCTTGTGTCCAGTTGGGCATGTGCTTATTGTGCATCTCCATACAATGCCTTTTGTTTCTTTTAAAGTTGTGTAAAGGCTTATTCATGAAGTGATTGGATGATGTAAGCAACATGAGGGCAAATAATAGATGTAGAAGACTAAAGAATGGATGTTTGATTGACAAGGAACAACCCTCCATTCCCTTCTTTTTGAACCAGTCATAGCTATGTTTTTAGGGGCATGGCTTTGTCAAATCATATTGACTTTAGTACATGATTAGTTGCACCATTTATCAATAACTAGCATGGCTTATATGGACGTAAGGAAATTGTCTTTTCTTATACCTATGGGGAGTTATCTTATGATAAGTTATTCTAACTCTTACTATTGTCTTTAGTTTAAAAAAAAAAATTAATTTAAAATTGAATTGAATCGATCGGTTGGAAGTCTTATATGTATGATTCTTTTAGGGTTCGATTTTTGTAGTGATTCATATATCATAATTTGCTTCTTAAAGGAAGTTATAGTATTCTATAGTAGAGTAGAATTTGGTTAGTTTCGAGTTTCAAATTTTAATGCATAAGTTGTCATGTAATAATTAGGTGATATAAGCATGTAAGGACTAATAGTGATTGGGACAAAACAAGTGAAAGAATGTTGGAATGACAAGGTATGGCATGCCCTTTCCTTCCTCTTCTAAATGGCATGGCTTATGTCCTTTAGGGCATGGGAAGTTGTCACATCATTGTATTTTTACACCTTAAATAATTGATTTGTTGGTTCACTCGCCTATAAGTAGTGTAGCCTATATGGAGGGATAGGAATTGACTTATCTTATACTTATGGAAAATGTTAAGTGAAACATCAATTAAGTTATCACAATTAGCTTTGGTTTTAATATATTCAAATTGATAAGGAAATTTGATATAAGTGGTTAGTTTATCTTCATATGTGACTTTTCTAAAACTTCTACTATTGTATAACCTAATTGGCCACCTTACTCAATTAATTACATAGAGTTTGTTTCATAATTATTTTCTCACTTCAAATCAGCTTTTAGACAAATTATAAGTGGTCTAGCAACCTGATTCCTATTAGGATGTATAACCTAATTGGCCCCTAGAGACACTCCCACCAAGGTTAGTGAGCTTAGAAGAGCATGACTAGGTTCGTTTAAATTGATTCCAACTTAAGGTTACTACTCCTCTAGAGATGCTCTCACTTAGGTTAGTGAGCTCAAAAGAGTACGACTATGTTCTTTTAAATTGATTCCAACTTAGGGTTATTAGTTACCTAGAGACACTCCTACCTTAGTTAGTTAGCTCAAAAGAGCATGACTGAGTTCTGAACCAATTTTTCAAGACAACTCCTAGGGTGTTAGACCCTTCTAAATTCATACCTCAGGCAGCTCTTAAACAACTCTTCTCTCTTCACTAAATCCCCAATGCACCAAACCTAGGACAACTAGCTAGTTGTAGTGCTTCTTAAGACATATTCCATTCTTAGGGCAAAAAATAGTGTTTTTTTTTTTCTTCTTAGTGGTAAAATTTAAACTTTACCACTAAAACGGGTAGTTATAGATACCTATTTTCGCCCCTTGCCTCCCTTTTTCTCTAAATTTTTAAAATATGCCAAAGGGTCATAATTTAGGAAAAAATACAAAAAATAATTTAGAAAAAAAATTATGCAAAAAAAAAAGATTTAGAAAATATAAAAAAAATATAAAATAAAAAAAATGAAAAATAGAAAATTTAGAAAAAAGCAAAAATATATATATATAGATATAATGTTATTTTTTATTAATATAGACATCTTAAGTCTTTTATTTTTAGATTAGGCTTAAATAAAATTAATTCTTATAAGTTATAAGAGTGGTTGAAACTTGTTTTAGTTTTTTATTTTTAGTTTTTTTTCTTTTAATTTTATTTCTTAAACCTAGTTTGTATTTGGAATCAAGGCCTAAGGCCCTGATTGTTTAATCAAGAAGACAATAGGGAAGGGGGCACGCTTTTGTGCGCGTAAAAATTTTACAATGCGCGCATAGCACGTGCTTAGCATGTGACCATGTGCCCTTGTCTTTTCCTCCATCTCGTCTGGTTTCTACATTGAAAAAATCAAGCAATTAAAAACAACGTAATCCCCTCCATTTTTGACCTAGTTGAGTTGATTTCTTAAGTAAATCTCATCTAACTAAATGCAAAAATTCAACATAGACTCAGGATACTATGAATTAAGCCCCAAACTTCATCTTAATTCAATATTAATTTGGTTCCAAAAAGTAAAAACAACTCAAAATCCAACATCACCATTCATGGCCGATTTCTCCATTAATGAGCTTTCTAAGCTCGTTTAAGTAGTGTTTAGTATAAATAAGGACTTGTAGACTTGTTTTCGATAGAGAGCTCGATCAAAAAAACTCCATACAAGTTCAAATATGAGCTTTCTCTCTCTAGCACGACTTCTTTCTCTCTCCAATAGCATCCTCTATGTAGTTTTTTGATGAAAACCACTATCACAACGAGCTCTAGCACTCTTGAAATATCAAGACCCAACCTCTCTTTCACCTTTAGCAACTACCACCATAGTCACCCATATCCAATTGCAACCACTTAACTCCAATCACCACCCAAATGACCACTGGATACCAAGGCATCGTGCTTACGCCCCCTAAAGCTAATAAGAAACACACAAAAGGCCTTTCCTCCACTTGTTTTGGTGATCAAAACTAGCTAAATTGTGCCTTTGCCATTGCTATTGTTGAAGATTCGACCGAATTGACCCAACTTGAAGACCACTCCCTCTCAAGTCCAACCCACATGCAAGCTTTGGTCTAACCCACTTGCATTTGTATTATATTTTGTTTATGTTTATTTTAATTTGTTTAGTTTCCATAAGTATTGTATTTGTAAAAAAAAAAAAAATAAAGAAAAAGGAAAAACCCAGAAAGGAAAAAAAGAAAGAAGAACAAAAAAAAAAGAAGAAGGGAAAGATAGAGAAGTTTAGTTCTAGTCTTTTATTATTATTATCATTATCATCATCATCATCATCATCATTATTATTATTATTATTATTATTATTATTATTATTATTATTATTATTATTATTATTATTATTATTTTCTTGGTTAAAACTAAAGTAAGAGGAAAGAGATAATAAAAAAACTAAATAAATAATTAAAAAAATAAATAAATTTGTTTTTTGGATTAGAAAACTAATTTTCTAAATGAATAAAGTGAAATGATCCATTTTCCAAAGTAGATCTTTTAGAAGTTTTCAAAATAAAAGTAAAATAAGATTAGGACTCTTTAGAACTTTTTCTCAAATAAACCCGAATTGAATTAAAACATAAACATGACTTTTTCTTTACTAAGATTAACCAACCCACTAACATTTCCAGAAAGAATTATATACGTCTTATCTCAAATAGTGGGCACATAGGTACCTTCAAAGCGACATAAAAAACAAAGAAACTTATTTTTTCCATTTTAGTTTAAATTATTCAATTTAGTCTAATTTGTTTACTAATGATTTAATTTCATTTTATAAGGTAATTTTCAAAGGTAATTTTAAGAAATTAAATCTAAGTTAGAAAAGTTTGTAGCACCCATAAGAGTTTAAAAGACCTAACCCCTATACTCATTTCTTTGGTTTTTCAAAAACCTTTTCTCTAAAATTGGTTTTTCATATGCAAACTAGTGTCTAAATCAACACCAAAATCTACCCATTTGTTTTTTATATAAACCATTTCTTAACCCAGGTTAAGTGGCAACTCCTAAAATTCTTTTAAAAAGTAAAAAGTTTTAGTTTTCCTTAAACCTTAGTTGAGGATCAAAATTGAACAAGTAAGGTTTAATGTTAATCAATCTGGGGAAAACCGGTAAAAAACTAGGAAAAATCAAGCTCAGTAGTAACTATAAGAAATAATAGTCTAGATATCTTAACTCTTATATCATATGTAATCGATGTTGTTCCCATCTTAAAGGTAGTATAATAAGGATCTCCAAGATCATTTGCTATCTAGGTTTCCTGTAGTTGAAAAAGAAAAAGGAGTAAGCTAAAGCCTAATACATAACACCATAAGTACATACGTTTGCCACATAAAATAATAGTGCACAGGCATTGATGCAAACATATTACATAAATAATTTGTTTATTATCTTTGAATTGGTCTATCAAACATCATTGTCTTGACATCCCATGGCTTTGGGTAACTCACAACCTTGTCATCCAATATATATATATACACACAAAAATACTACGATGTTGGGAACTATCACTCCAGGCCCCAACAACTCATGAGTCCCTAAATCTACTTATATCATGTTGATAAGTGACTCTACTGGAGACAACATCACTTATCAATCAATGGGATGTGCCTTAGGGATCTACCACTCTAAGCCCCTAAGCCGAGTCCAGTAAAAATAGCAAACATTTTTATGGTTGAATATTTCATTACTTCATTTTAACTTTCTATCCCAGTAAGTACAAGCAACCAACATGTGTAACGTATCTTGCTCTCAAGCAACCATATTCCATGATTCATAATTGACATTAACCTGATAAATTCATATACAAAACTTATCACATATCTATAATTAATTGGAAACTAATGTCATAACCTATAACCATGGTTTTGATTTGAATTGCTCGTACTTTATACTTGAGGTAAATCGTTCAAAAACTATATTAATAACTTTATAGATTAAAATCTATGGTTAAAGTTTAACTTTTCGATTTACATAAGATTAAAACTTAAGAACTATATATTTATTTATTTATTTATATATATACACATACTTATATATTTTCATATTAGTTCATTTGTTATTATGATCAACGTAGTTATTTTATTACTTTTTTATTATGAAATTATTCTTTAACATATTGTTATTTATTATTATAAGCCAATAAGTTTTATTTGACTCAATATCTCTAAATATTTAATTTAAATATTCTCTTTGTGTGTTATTTACAATTAATAATCTTAAAAAAAATCTATAATATCTTCTACATCTATATCTTCTATAAATATATATCTCTATCTTCTATATAAACATATCTTTTTTTATCTATCTATATCTATATCTCTATCTTCTTTATCCATATTTATTTTCATAAAATTTAAATGAATATTTCGTATTCATCTCATTAGCTTAATCAATGTATTAAAGAATATTTTATGAGCTTAAATAACATATATTTATTAAAACATGTGTTTTTTTTAATATATGTTTATATCTATATTATTTTCGGTAAAGTTTCATAGTTGATATTAATGATAGCAATAAATCAACATGTTAAAAACTTGAGAAAAGCTTCAATTCTTTATTTATAATTCATAACTAAATGACTCCTAAATATGTTTTTCAACCCTAACGTGAATTATTCATCGAAGTTAGTAGAATCCAAAAATCTACATACCTTGTTCTGATTCAAGAAATGTGACACTTCGTACTGATGTTCTTTTTGCAGATCCATAACAATAACTCTAGAGTTTCCCAAAATTCCCTATTCACATCATTATTATTCTTGCCTCCGTTCACACCATGTGATTAGATAAATTCCCTAATAAAAAAAATTCTACAATTCTTCTTAATTGAGAAACTCACCTGTACATTTTGAACTAATATGATCTTTTAAGGATAAGTCTATCTGGTAAAGAGAGAATTATGAGAGATGAGAGTATTAGGTTAATGAGGAGAAGAAAAAATTATCTAAGAAGAGAATGATAAGGTTATGAGGGGAGAATAAAGAAGATTTGTATATATACATACATACATACATACATACATACATACATACATACATACATAAATACATACATACATACATACATACATATATTTAGGGTTTTAGGATTTTAGGATATTTGGATACGGAGATATATCTTCTTTTGAAAAGATTGTTATTATCCTTATTTATATTATTATTATCACTTTTATTATTATTTCCTTACACTATAACGTGTTTTGAGGATTTAGCAGAGGTGTTTTTTACAATATTTCCTTGCAAGCACTTTCAGTAAAAGATTCTTCTACCCTTAACACAAACAAACAAAGGTCTGATGAGTTGATTAGGGAGTAACTAGCTTGATTTATGGTTGAAATGATCTAAATCCTTGAACTGGACATGAGTGTCATCTTGAACGAAGTAATCAATGGAGTGTAGCCACATGGAGACTTCTTTAAGTCTCTAGCATAAAACAAAAACATTTGTGGAGTTTAATGTTAAGGCTACTTCCTATATTTAGTGAGAAGATAACATGAAAGTTTGGCTTGAAGCTGACCAAAGTAGAACTGATTAGAAGAGTGATGTGAGCAAAAGGAGTGTAAAGGATAGACTTGGTGGTCGAAATGACCAATACTCAAAAGGAGGTAATAGTGAAAGGAAAAGGCTACTTACTAACCTACTCTATCCCTTCAGTTGTCCAATATCGAATGTATTGATGGAAGTATGAAATCAGAGAGTACTACAATGGCTTGAATCTATGAGGAGAAATCCATCACAAAGGAATTTGAATAAATATTGTGACTTACATCATCATAAAGGACACAATATGGATGGGTGCATATAGCTCAAGAATGTTATCGAGGATGTAATCCAAAGAGGCTATCTATGTAAGTTCTTAGCGTGTGATGCCAAGAACATTGAGAAACTAACACAAAGAAGGAGGGATGGGCAAGATTAGGATGCTTGGCTTCCTTAGGCCATAAGGGAAGCGAGAGAAGGAGGTAACAACAATTGGTCCCTAAAACACCATTTGTTGGTAGACCCTCTAATTTAGGCTAATCTTTCTCTTCAAGCTCGACTAACACCATAAATTATTTGCAATGTGCAAGACAAGAAAACAAAGGTCGACAACTCCATTTCCTTCATAAAGAAGGATTTCGAAGGCATACAAAGGCCTCACAGATGATGTGTTAGTGATCAGCATGAGGATCACTAACTTTAAGGTTAAGAAAATTTTAATTGACATAAGAAGTTCAATAGGTATCATATTCCAGCATGCTTTCAACCAAATGAAGCCAAAGATTAAAGCATAGTTGAAATCCTATGACTATGATCTATATGCCTTTAACAACTACCCTATAGAGTGATTGGAATGATCATACTCTTAATTTAAATTGGAGATGATGATAATGTGGCAGAAGATAAAGTATACTTCCTCGTCATCAAGTGTTGGTTGCCTTACAATATGATTGTAGATTGATAAGAATCTAGCTACTAAACCTTTCACCCATAGTCGAGCCAAAGGCTTAGAAGGATTAACTAGACGAATCCTCCTACTCTAACTAACCTCTACCAAGGCTGATTTAATCTCCATTATTGACCAACCCCTCATGCCGAACTAAATAACTACATATATTTCGGAAGTTGAATGTCGAATGGGCAAAAGATTTGTTGATAACCCGACCCTTCATAAACATCTGTTTAGTTATGTTCGAGCCTACCCCCAAGCTCAGTAACATTGGTGTCGAGAAGACGAAAGCTCTAGCGCATATCTATAGCCATTCCTTCTTGAATGAGTCCACCTTAGATTGGTACCCCTGTTCGGTACCTCGACTCGGTAGAATTCAAGTTAACATACAGAATTGTCTTATTCTGCCAAAGAGTAGTCCACCTACAGCGAGCTACATGTTGAGTAGCCATATACAAAATCTCGTGCACAGAAAAGTTATTTTATTGTATTTTCCAATATACCCTTCATCATTCCTTATATATTACTCCTTTTAGACACTACCCCTTTTTGGTCTTTTCCATTTTAGGTAGGTTACCCTAATTTTCGGGTGTAAATACCCATTGTACATATAGCTGCAAGGATCATCTCATCATCTTCAATATGCTAAATATTCCCCTTTTGTGGATATTTCTCTCATTAGCTTGTTTACTCCTTCATTCTTATCCTAATCTTTAAGCAATGCTAGGTGGCAAGTAGCTTCAGTGGGCCAACTCATTTGTTATATTGAGCTATGCCGTAAGTCCTCGTAAGTCCTCGAAAGTTCTACTGATGCGTCATATTCTTTAGAGCTGTTCGTAGGTTTGCTTATCTTGCTTTTTTCTCTTCTTCTATGTACATCCAATTACCCATTTTAAGCTTTTAGCAATCTTGGACCTATCCCTGCAACTGGCCTTAGTTGCCCTTGGCTTTAGTTCGCATCATCTTGGCATTAAAGTGGAGGTTTCATTCTAGATAAGTTGTATTTGGGATTTATGAAGTAGTCTTTGTTGTCATAGTGTGTCGAAGTTGTGGAGAGGATTATTAAAGTATTCTAAGCCAACAAATAGGGTGTTATAGACGTTTGAAAATAGATCAAGTTTTTGTGTTGTGACTTGTTCAATAATGTAATTGCTATATTTGTGGATTACTGAGTATTTGGTTTGAAGAGTGTGGTGTTGCTTAGTTAGAAGAAATAGAACCAAGAAAATCTCAAAATAAAAATGTGTGATATTTAAAGAAATGATAGACCTAAGTGTTAATGCAGAAATTAAGGATTACAACAATGGAGTCGTCCACCATGACCAGCAACCTTAGAGCACTCTCAAAAGTACAGACAAGAGACTAGAAGAGGTGGTTAACCTCTTAGTGGACCTAATCGGAGTCATTCATGTAATGGCCTATCGCTTTATTGACACTGTACAGAACACTCCACGGGCTGCTCAACCTATTAGGGGACAAATTCTATCTCAACGAGTTTAAGGTAGAGAAGTAGCCGGATGAGTGAGAAGAAGGATTGACTTAGGAGATATGGATGAAGATGAAGAGGAAGAATATAATGAGGAAGAAGAATGAGCTCAAGCACCCTGATTTGTTGACCACATAAAGCTTCAAATCCTAAGCTTCAATTGGTCTAAAAGTATGGATGATTATTTGGATTAGGAGGAAAAGGTAAAGCATGTTTTTTATTATTACCAATATGAAGACTATTAGAAAGTGAGGATCGTTGCTATTGAGTTCCCAAGATATGTTGTTATGTGGTGGAAGAACTTTCAGGTCATGAGAAGACAAGAAAGATATGGAGAGACTAATACTTGGCCTAAGATGAAGAGAATACTTAGCAATAGGTTTGTACCTAATACATATTTATAAGATACTTTTGCTTAACTTTAAGAGTTGAGGCAAGGAGGCCGAACTGTTAATGAGTATGCTCAAGAATTCCAAATGTTTATGATTTTTTGCGAAGTGGAGGAACCATCAACGCGGACAGTCTCTAAGTTCCTTACTGGGTTGAGGAGTGATATCCGGGATATTGTGGAACTCCAACAATTTACTACAATGGATGAGGCTATACAAATAGCCTAACAAGTGGAAAGGTAGAGAAGAAATAAAACTCTGACTAGACCACCAGCAAGCTGACTTGTTCAACCGAGCCGACCTAGTCAAGGAAGTTATTGAGCTTAATCAAGTACCAAGCCGACTAGGAAGGTAGATGTCTAAGCCAAACAACAGGGCTAACCTAATAGTGATGTGTCGAGCTGAACATACAAAAAGGGATAAGGATCTGAGAGGAAAATGAGATAGATCAAATGCTTTAAGTGCTAGGGGTTTAGACATATGGATATTTAATACCCGAACCAATGAACCATTGTCGTTAAGGGAGACATTTCGAAGCTTGAAGCAGATAGTACTGATGAGGAACTTGAGAAAGGAACTGTTTCTGAGAAAGAAACAACTCAGGAGAATGAACTAGTCGAGGAAGATGTGTTTGCCTAGGACTTAAATTGGCTGATCTTAATTATCCAATGTATAATGTGTTTAGAACCCTTATATGAGGAGGAGTAGAGGGAGAACTTGTTCCACATCACATGCAAAGTGAATGATCAACTGTGTGCACTAATTGTACATAGTGGCAATTACACTAATGTGGCATTTGCCAACTTTAAGAAGCTTAAGTTGCCAACCACTTCGCATCCAAAGCTATATAAGCTACGTTGGCTAAATGAAAAGGGAGAGCTACATGTAACTTAACAAGTGTTGCTGCCAATTACAATTGGAAACTACTTTAATGAGATTCTTTGTGGTGTACTGCCTATGTATGCATCACATGTGCTATTAAGCCGACAGTAGCTTTTTGACTGAAAGGTTATGCATGATGGTTATAGGAACACCTATGTGTTTGAAAAGGATGGAATGAAGGTTACTTTGAACCTAATGACGTCGAGTTAAGTTAGCAAATTATAGGCTAAACTTGATCGAAGGTCTAAGAAGGCTTTAATGTTGAGTAGAGTTGAGCTTAGAGAGGCTATAAAGGCTAATGTGCCAACTTTTATGTTGGTTAAGAGCCTATTAGAATTCAAGGAGTAGATTGAACTACCCGATAAGGTGAGAGGGTTGTTGGAAAAATATGCTGACCTGTCCCCAAAACAATTGCTGGAAAGTTTGCTATTGTTCAAAAACATTGACCATTACATTGACTCTATATCTGGTGTTGCGTTGCTGAACAAACCAACTCATCGGATGAGTCCCTAAACAATCTGTTGAACTCCAAAGACAAGTCAATGAACCATTAGAGAAAGGTATGTGAGGGAATGCCTCAATCCCTATACTATTCCAGTACTCCTAGTGCCAAAAAAGAATGGTATTTAGTGAATGTGTGTCAATAGCTGAGTTGTAAACAAGAATGCTATTAAGTATCAATATCCTATCTTTAGGTTGGATGACATGCTGGATGAACTAAGTGGAGCTAAGGTCCTCAATAAGATTAATCTAAAGTCTCGTTACTATTATATTTGGATGAGGCCAAGAGACGAGTGGAAGACTACATTCAAAACATAGCATGGGTTTTATGTGTGGATGGTAATGCCATTTGGCTTATCAAATGCTTCGAGCACTTTTATGTGGCTAATGAACCATGTGCTGAGAAATCTAATCAGTAAGTGTATGTACTTCGATGACATCCTAGTATACAATGCTGACATGTCGAGTCACTGTAAGCATCTCTAGGCCATATTAGATGTGCTCTGAGCTAAAAGATTATTTAGCAATTTAAAGAAGTGTTGCTTATGCCAGGAGGAAGTGTTATTTCTAGGCTATATAATAGGTAGAGGAGGCTTGTAAGTGGATGTTGAGAAGATCTGAGCAATTTTTTAGTGGCCGACTCTGACCACTTGTGTCGATGTGAGAAGTTTCTACGGACTAGCATCCTTTTATAAAAGATTTATCAGGAATTTCAATACCACAACTGTACCCCTAATTGAGCTAATGAAGAAGAACATTGAATTTAAGTAGGGAAAGAAGGAAGAAAGGAGTTTTGAAGAAGTTAAGACAAAGTTAATTTCTACCCCTATACTAGCTTTACTTGACTTTGAGAAGATATTTGAGTTGGAATGTGATACGTTAGGCATTGGTATAGGTGTTGTCTTAATGCAAGAAGGTTGACCAATTGCTTACCACAACAAAAAGCTTAGAGGGCCTCAACTGAACTACTCCGTATATGACAAAGAACTCTTAGCTCTTATCCGAGTGATTTAAGAGTGGCAGCATTATTTATTGCCGAGAGAGTTTGTCGTCTATACTAATCATGAGTTTTTGAGGTACCTCCAAAGTTAGACCAAATTGTCGAAGCGATAAGCGAGGTTTATTGAATTCATTAAAGCATTTAACTTTATGATTAAGTATAAACAAGGGAAGAGCAACGTAATTGTAGATGCTTTGTCAAGGAGACATGTAGTCTTGACTGAACTGGAAAACAGGTTGTTTGGATTTTCAAGTATTAGAACAATATTCTCAAGACCTACATTTCGAACCCGTACTTGGGCGTTATGTAGATGGAAGAACAATGGATGACTATCATGTGGAAGATGGTTACTTGTTTCAAAGTGGAGGCTATGTGTGCTAACCTGTTCAATAAGGGAGTTACTTATCAAGGAAGCCATAGTGGAGGACTTTCTGGATACTTTGGGGGGAGAAGAACGTATGAGTTACTGAGTAGACGATTCTTTTGGCTAAAAATGAGGTGAGATGTGCACCAAACTATTAAGGCCTGTGTTATATGTAAGAAGGCCAAATGCGAGCCAAGTAATGGAAGGTAATGCCTTTACCTATCCCGACTCGACCTTAAACTAAGTTGAGCATAGACTTTGTTCTCGAATTATCTAAAATTCCCCAAGGAAAAGATTTAGTAATGGTGGTCATGGATAGATTTAGTAAGATGGCATATTTTGTGCCCTACTCTAAGATTGATGATGTTCGGCTATTGCTTATCTCTTTTTGCAAGAAATGTTTTAGTTACATGGCGTGCTAAGAAGTGTAGTCTCAGACAGGGATCCAAAGTTCTTAAGCTATTTCTAGAGAACTCTATGGTGATGGATGGGGACTAAACTACTATTTAGCACTTCCTGTCACCCCCCAAACTGATGGCTAAACAAAGGTGGTCAATTACACTTTAGGATCATCGCTTCAAGCTATGGTAGAGAAGAACTTAATTGATTGGGATGTCTGTCTGCTCGTAAAAGAGTTCACCTACAATTGAATGAACTATGATGCCACCAACCAGACCCCTCCAAGGTTGTTTATGGCTTTAATCTTGAATTGCTCTCGATCACACTCTTATACCCTTGTCTGAGAAAGAGGATCTTGACGCGAGTGCCCGAGCACAGTCCCTACAGGACATCTATAATAAGGTTACCTGATAGATCAACTAAGTTGCCTAGAAAATGCAAGGAAAGGTCAAGGGAAGGAATTCAGCAGTTTTTCAGTTTGGAGACCTTGTATAGCTATGCTTGAGTAAAAAGAGATTCCTAAGCAAGAGAAAGAACAAGCTGTCCCTTTTAAAAATCCTCTAGAATATTAATGACAATGCTTATAAACTAGAGTTACCCAAGGATTATGGGGTCTCTAATACTGTCAACATTGTCAACCTTAGTTCTTATCACCTTGACAATGAATTGAACAATGACCAGCTGGATTTGATCTTAAATCCAAAACAACCAAGAACTAATAATAGGACTTCGACTACTGGACCCCTCACCTGCAGTCAAGCCCGAGGCATAGAAGGAATAACTAGACGAATCCTCCTACTTTAGCCGACTCTTACTAAGGCCGAACTGATCCTCGATGCCGATCAACCCCTCTTGCCAAACTGAATAACTACATATCTCTTGGAAGTTGAATGTTGACTAGGTGAAAGCTTTGTTAACAACTAACCCCTCACAATCGTTTATTCAGTTATGTCTGAGCCAACCTCCTCAACTCAACAACGTTAGTGCCAAGAAGATGAGAGCTCCAGTACATATTCATAGCTATTCCTTCATGGATGAGTCCACCTCAAATTGAAACGCCTGCTCAACACCTTGGCTTGGTAGAATTTAAGCTGACCATACTGAATTGTCTTATTCTGCCAAAAAATAATTTACCCATGGTAAGTTACGTATCTGAACAGCTATGTACAGAATCTCGTGCACAAAAAAGTTGTCGTTGTTATATTTTCCAATATACCCTTCATCATTCCTTATATATTTCTCCTTTTAGACAGTACCCCTTTTTGGTCTTTTCCATTTTAGGCAGGTTACCTTAATTTTCAAGTATAAATATACATTGTACATGTAGTCGTAAGGATCATCTCATCATCTTTAATATACTTAATATTCCCACTTTGTAGACATTGCTCTCATTAGCTTGTTTACTCCTTCACTCTTATCCTAACCCTTAAGTAAGGATAGGTGGCAAGTAACTTCAGTAGACTGACTCGTACGTCATATTTAGTTGTGCCATTAGTCCTTAGAAGTTCCACTGGTGCATCACATCTTTTAGAGCTATTCATAGGTTTGCTTATCTTACTTTTTTCTATTCTTTTGCTTACATCCTATTACTCATGTAAACCCTACTTTTAACGGGCTTATGATCTAATTAAGAGTACTTCCTGAACGTTCACAAGGATCAACTAAACTAAGAACTCAAGTTTATATTTAGAAATGAATTTATTCTTTTTTTCCAATTCAAAATCCTATTATTGATAAAACCTGAACTTGAAAAATTGTGCGCTCTAAAGTCACTTAAGACCCGAAACCTTAAAACAATTAAGGACTTTTAACCTAAGCGACTAATCGATAATTTAATTTGAATAATTTCATTCAATTCTAGAAAATTTCACAATTTTATAAGAATCAAATCATAATTTATAAAACAATGCAAGAAGTAAATTCTAAAACAATTTCCTATAAGACAATGCTTTTATCTTCATGCCTAAGCCTTACATACAAATAAGTAGACCAACCAATAATCTTAAATGACTTATCAATTGAAAGTTAGGATCATTTATCAATTGATAACTTATCAAAATCTAGTGATAAGATACTTTCCTTATCACCCCTTCACTTATACTACATATGGATAAATTATCACAAGATTTCACAGGCTTAACTTTAATAAATGAGACAAGACAATTCTATGCTCAAAAGGATACCCTTATGGCCGGTTTGAGCAAGTAAGAAAGGGGGGGCATACTCTTGTCTTTCATTCATCAATCACTTTATCTTACACTCCACTATTCACCCCTTAATGCTTCCATCATCAATAGTTGCAATTGTTGACTTTTGTATAGGCTACAAGATAACCAAATCAAGCTCCTTAAATACACATTTACCCCATTCCCCAACCGGCCACTCTTTCTCCCATTTCTCTCACTTTCAATTTTATTTTCACTTCCTTTTTCTCTCACTTGAAACCAATACAAAAGTGGAAATAACCTTACCCCATAAAATCTTTCACTTTGCCGCCACTTTCCATACTTCCACTAACTGTACACTCAACTTATTTTTTGTGCCCTTCTTTTCCAACATTCAAGCTTCTTTAAGACCCTTAGAACACATACAAACTCCACTTCAAAGGACCACAACTTGGGTTTCGAAAAAGTTGCAAGAAGGAGGAAGTGAGATAAAGAGCATAAGTGGAACATTAGTACACAACCTCCATACTTTTGTTTTGTAGAGATACTTGTTTAACACTTTGAATGAAAGATTTTAAGATGAGAAAATTTTGAAATGAGAACTTGAATGAAAGAGGAACTGTAAACCCCTAAAAAAGTTTCGATCTAGTTTTTGAAATAGACTCAACTATATTAGACAATTTAGGAGTCGACAAGGCTAATTAAAGTGAAAACCCTAAAAGAATTAATCAATCGCGTAAAGAACTTTTCTACCCTAAATGTTTCTAAATGCTAAAGATTTCATTCGAAAGTGATAAAAACCTTAAAAATGATTACATTAAGGACATATGTGCACTAATCCAACATGATATACCCTAAAACCCTAATTGATAATATAATGCTTATATTTTCCTAAATCATTAGTAAAAGGTTAGAGATAACCCTCATTCATGCTTATATGATTTGAATTCTCAAGTAGTCCATTAAGAACTAAGATAATGAGTCATAGATTATATTTATCCCTTAAGTATATGATTAAGATAGTCTTACTTAGGGTTAGGGTTATAGTTGAAGATTAGGTTACATACAGTGAACTTTAATACTCAAATTAGTACTTTTTGCACTTATTATCCAAAGTAGTTTATCAAATGAGATATATAGACTATAAAGACCTAAAGTAAGATCTCATCAACCATATTTACACATCAATTCATCATATACCTCATTTCTTCTCATTTTCTTCATTTTTCCCCTAATTTCCCTTAATTACTATATTATGTGCACAAAATTGCACATACTTAAGGAATGTTGACTAAGATAATACATGTTGACCAAAGTCCAAAAGTTGACCAAGTCAACATATGTTGACTAAGGTCAACATTTTGAAAAGTTAACAAAAGACTAAGAGATAAGGAAAAATATCTCTTCCTTAATGATGGCTTTCTTTTCTTTTCCTTTTGATTTTTCTTTTTCTCCTTCTCACAATTGTTGCCGTCCACATCCTCCCTTCTAAACCCCACCACTTGTTGTCTTCCATTAAGAGAAACAAACAAAAGAAACAAACTGAAACCCCCCTTTCCATGCCGTGAACTCCCCCTTCCTCTTTCACTTTCATCACTTCATTTTTGTCTCCATAACTTCAACACAATTGAAGGTATGTCTTTAAGTTATTTTATGTTACTTTATATTATTCATTAGTTAGTTAATTAGGTAGATTAGATAAGTAGTTATGTGGTTAGTATTGTCTTGAAGAAGAGGAAACAAAGTTTCCATCTTTAAGTGTAGAAATTAGAACTTTTGAAGAAGAAGAAAGGAAGACATGAGTATATGCTTATAAGTATGTATACATAAGGAAATACCAAAAGAGTACAAGTATGTGAACCTTTGTGCATGAGTATTTATCATGTACATAACCTAACTTAAGATCATATCTAACTATACATACCTATACTACACTAAATATATACATAAAAACACAAAAACATGGAATTAGGAAGCTTTTCTTAAGGAAAAGCTTAGGCATACGAATTTTAGTATAAAAATACGTATTTAACCGTATAGGTATACGAGTATGTATACACGTATAAATACGGTATAAGTCTAAGTATAGGTATGAGTATAAGTATGTATAAGGTATATGTACATAAGTATAAGAGAAAGGGGTAACATGTACATAATACATATACATATGACATAAGCATGAGGAAAAGCTTATGTAATCAAATGATGAGGTAAGTGATGACATAAGCACATGATGACATAAGCCATGACATAAGCAAGTGATGATATAAGCAATGACATAAGCAAGTGATGACATAAGCAATGAAATAAGCAAAAGATGATGCAAGCGACGACATAAGCATAGGTTTAGAAAATAAGAAAAGTATAGGTAATTAGGTACTTAAATTAGTAAATCCTAATACACCTTCTAAATTAGATTATATCTAATTCAGTACATAAATTAGTAATAGCAAAGTAAAATCCTTTAATTATAAGAATTTAAGGAATAAAAGATATAAACATAAGTAATAAGAGTACTTAAGTGTTCATAACTAAAAATTTCTATAAATTTAGTTCATAATGTAAAATAGAAGTCTTAACACCCAAAACGGATATTACCATGTGAATATATGTTCGAAAACGATGAAAAACGACTATAAATTCATAAATATAAAAAATAAAATGAAAAAGTTACATACGATTGAAATTAAAGTCTTACCAGGTAAAAGTTGATAGTAATTCAAGTAGAATTAGGTAATTAGATGTTTAAAATTAGTAGTTAATTCAAATACTTACTAGCGTTGTTATCACATAATGATCAGGTGACCCTGAGGTGAGCGAGGACCACCTAATCGATTACTACGATTAGGGCAAATCACTATGGTCGAGTGAGTATTTACCCTATGATTCCATGCTTGATTGTGATTGTAGATAGTGGACTTAAATATTATTGTTAATTGACTACTGTGTGGGGTTCGGGAAATGCTTGTGTATGTAATTGTATGTTGAGTTGTGAATTTACCTTAAATACATAAAATGCGTTGTTTATTGCATGGTAGTATAGAAAATGATTGTGTGTATTAGTGGATGGTCACAGCATAATTTGAACTAAATTATACTCGACCTATAAAAAAAAACTGGAACATGCATTAACATGTATAGCATGGATACTATTCCAGCCATCACATCACACGGAGGTAAAGAGAGGCCATTCGGGGGTTGATATTATTGATTTATTTGGTTCTGTATGGTGCACTTGTACAAAATAACTTTATCCTAGCCAGCGGGAACACTAGGCATTGGAGGCGCCAACCGCCTGGCTAAGGGTCGAGTCTAGAGGCCTTCGTTTAGAGGTGAGTGTGGACTGCGAGGGCCTACTCACAATTATACTAGAATTTGGGTTTTTCTGAAAATAAAATAATTATTTGATATAAGTACAGAACATGGAGTTCCGTAGTAAAGTAAGTTCTACTATAATACCCGGATCTGATTTGTGCCGTGTAAACTCCAACCCTGACTTCGGAGGGCGTTAAATCCGAGTTACGTATATGAACTAGTTAAGTATGCGTATTGTTTGACATTCTGTTTGATCATTCATTCATATGCGTGACTATAATGTACTTATAACTTGCTTGTTGTGTGGCTGAGAGTTTTGCTCACTAAGCTTAGGTTTACACCCCTTTAGACTTTTGTTGCAGGATAGCCTGTTCGTAGAGACAGGACGAGGGATGCCACAGGTTAGCTTGGGGACTTGGGCAAGAGCGAGGTGTCCTGTGTAATGAAAGGGAATAGTTTATGTAGACTCTTACTCATGTACTTATGTATATCTTATTATTATAAACTTAGACATACTTAAACACTGTGTATTGTAAGCTTTATAACTCAACTTTTATTTAAATATGTTGTGTGATGATATCATGTGAATTTGGATGTACTTTGGAAACTAGTAGTTATAGAGCCTTGTATATTGTAGGAAGAGTTTTTGATTGGAAGGGTAACCAATCAGGGGTTCTTCATACAGTATACAGTGTCTGCCACAACTAGGCCGTCCTCAGTTCATGACAGGAACATGCTGGACGTGAGGATTCAAAGGTCATTTGATGTTGATTTCATTTTTATTAAGTTGAACATGCTCAAAAATCCATCACATAAAGTTTTATAGGGAAATCAACTTTGTAAGATATGAGCTATGATGTGAAAATTGTAATAAGTATGAGATCTACTATTTTCATAAAAAGTATGAGTTAAATAACCCTCTCATGGAAAATAAGTCAAGCTAAGATTTGAATACAAGTAACCTAGGTTCGTGATCTAACACCTAAACTTAAGAAAATGATGAAACAAGTTAGAAAACCAAATCGGAAGCTCTCATATTCAAACCGACCAGATCTGCAACATCCTTAAAAGAAACTTAAAAATATGATAAATGTAAGTAAACAAAATGAAGAGACCAACCAAAGTAAGTATGATAAGTATATTAAGCTTATAACTCAAAACTGAGCTTAAAACTTCCAAAACGGGCCTCATACACTAAGTTGAACCACCACTAAATTTCTGACCAGCAACTTGACACATCAATAAAAGTTGTTTTGAGACTCTCAAGAAACCCATAAGAGACTCCCTAAGCCCAATAAAGTGGTTAAATTTGAGTTGGATAAAAAACAAGCCTATTTGACAACTTAAGCCCACTTAAGAGCCCAAGAAGTGGTTAATCGGTTTAGAAGTGTAAATGAAGGTTGTAAATCTAACCTTAAGGAGTATTTTGAGCTTAGAATGAAATCTTAAGGCCAAGCCCAAAGGATTTACTAAGTTACAAAAAAATCTCATAAACCAAACAAAGCCCAAAGGCACTCTAAATCATGAGGACTACTACTGTTCTAACCTATGGATAGATTTGCATATCTTATTCTAAAAATATAACCTCACCACGCTAAAGTACACTAAAAAACGATGAAGATTGGCTATAAGATCATAAAAATCGAATTTAAAGCAAAAAAGTTATACAGGATTGAACTTTAAAGTAAAACCGGGAAAGATACGAAAGTTAGTCGAGAGTATAACTTAAGAGATTTTAGCTTAGTTTTCTAAGTTTTATTTCAATCCCTTATAGTATTATGATTTCAATGACTAGGGGACACCGCATATGGAGACAACTTGCCCCCAAACTACTTTAACTGATCACATGGCAAAATGAGTAAATTCCTGATGACTCTTTACTTGATTTTGCTTGTAGAATAGATGCATCTAAACTTATATATATAAATTTAGATGCTTGTGGGATATGGGAAATGCATGCATATGAAATTGTGAACCAAATGCTATGGCTTGTTAATTATATAATAATGGGAATTGTTGTGATAATTTATATGTGTGATTGTATGAAATGAAATTGTCTGATCACCTTGAAAATTGGGTTAACTACTTATATGATTAAGAAATTGAATGGATCATGCATTCCCCATAATTGCATTTGGTTAACATCAACTTCCGCTTCATGCAGAAGATGGGAAGGGACTCACAGGAGGAGGGCCTCCTATAGGATTGAGCACTTAATATGTCATCATTTTATTGAGTCTTTATCTTAAGCTGATGGGCTTATTAGGCGCTCAGAGACGCTAACTGTTGGTAAGGGGCCGTGTCTTGTGGCTTCTGCTTAGGGTGTGTGCTTGTGGATTGTGGAGGTCACCACACTGCTAGACTTAAGATTTTAAAAATATGATTTATTATTCGGTAAAGAAAGCATATACATACATACATATATATATATATAGTTTTGTTTTGGCTTTAGCATAATAGTGCAAATGACATAAAACTCAAGGTCTAGAACCTAGATTTTGGTTTGGTTCGGTTAATTATCTTCAAACCTCGACTACAGGGGGCGTAATTTTGAGTCGTATGCAGTTCTTAGGCCACTGCATATGTTATTAGCATACTAATTGTTCATACATTTATATGATTGTACATCTAATAAATTTTTGCTATGTAGTATTGACGATGGTATTTATCTCATTAAGCTTAAGCTTATACCTTGATAGATTTCTTTTGCTGCAAGAAAACCTTTTCGCTAATCCGAATCGAGGGATGCCTAAGGTGAGTCTCTAGTGAAGATGGGTTGAGCGATCAGGGAGCAAAAATGAAATTTTGTAATAGTTTTGTAGATAACTAGTTACTTTTATATTTTTATTTATAATATAGAAAAAATTTCTAATGCAATTCCCTTATGAACTGCATTTGTTTGTAATATTCTTTTAGTTTGGATCTTACGAGTCCATGCATTTAGTTAATTTATACCATAGAAGTAATTTTAGTTAAATTGCTCTATATTACTTATCTATGGGCCTGATGGTAATGTATAGTAGAAGGAGCCTTGTATGTCATATGAAAGGCTTGTGATCAGTAAAGGGGTTGATAGTAGACCTTTGTACAATACATGGCGACTTACCATGACAACGATACTGTTGGGTCGTGATAACTCATTTCAAGCTTTCGGTAAGTTTAGACCTATATCTACAATCGGCCTTGACCGCCTTTGGCTTCGATCCACATCATAGTTGACCATGCCAAAACTTGTTTGACGTAGTTCCTTCAACAGCACATCTCAAGGCTAATTTCCCTACTCCTACAAGGGTCAGAGTCTATAAGGGAGACCAATAACTAGCTAAGTCATTATATTTGAGAGCACTCAAGTGTGAAGAAGTTTTCTAGATCGAGGCAAATCCTAAGAGTAAGTTAAGTAGTGTAGAAAGTGCTAAAGAAGAGGTTGAAGAGTTTAACTTAGAAATGAACTTGATAAGACCACTAAGATTGGGAAGCCTTTGCTGATGAAGATTAGACAAGACTTGACAAAGTTCCTTCAGGACAATACTGATATGTTTGCATAAGCCCCTTCGAATATGTTGAGCATCTCGAAATATTTCATGACACATAAATTAAAGATAGATCCTCATGCAAAAGTTATTCAGCAAAGGAAAAGGCACTTCGCCCCTGATCAACAAGCTACAATTGATAAAGAAGCTGAAAAGTTACTGAAGCTAGGATTCATAAGGGAAATCCCTTATCCAACATAGTAAGCCAATTGTGTGCTAGTTAAGAAGTTGAATGGTAAGTAACGTATGTGCATAGACTTCGTTGACTTGAATAAGGCTTAGCCTAAGGTCTACTTTCCCTTACCAAGGATTAACCAAATGGTAGACTCAATTGACGAGCATGCCTTGCTTTCCTTTTATGGATGCATTCTTTAGATATAATCAAATCAAAATAGAAAAGAACGACAAGGTGCATACTTCATTTGTCACAAACTTTTGAACATATTTTTATATGATCATGCCTTTGGGTTAAAAAATGCTTGTATAACCTATCAAAGACTTATGACCAATATGTTTAAGCCTTTGATCCACTACAATGTTGAGGTATATGTCAATGACATGATAGTCAAGAGTAAGGAGGAAAACCAACATCTTACCGACCTACACAAGACATTTGATTATTGAGAAGATACAATATGAAGTTGAAACCACATAAATGCGTTTTTAGAGCCACATTAAGCAAGTTTTTTGGTTACATGGTGACCAAATGGGGTGTTGAGGCAAATCCCAAAAAGATTGAGGTGATTAAGAACATGTAATCCCTGAGTAAGATCAAGGAAGTTCAAGATTTGACAAGTTGGATTGTCACCCTGAACAAGTTTGTTTCAAAGAGTGCGAATAGATGTGATGAATTTTTCAAAGGTTTGAAAAATCCTAAGGAGTTTAGGTAAACTAATCAATGCAAGGCCGCTTTCAAAGAATTAAAGGATTTCTTATCATCTACACTAATGCTCTCGAAAACTATTCCTAAAGAGGATTTATTTCTTTATCTATTAGTAGTGGAGCTTTTTCCTTTAAATTAATCCGCATAAAGGAAAAAGAGCATTGCCCGATCTATTATGTAAGCTATGTCTTGCAAGGCTTAGAACAACAATGTACTAAGATTAAAAAGTTTGTATTGGTCATGGTGATTTCAATTAGAAAGCTTAAGCCATATTTTGATGCACATTAGATTATAGTTCTTATAGATCAATTACTACGGTAGGTTTTGCAATGACCAGATGCCTTGAGAAGAATGATAAAATATGCTCTTGAATTACGTATCGATCACCTCTTAATAGAGCTACTGAGTCTTACAATTTAAATTCCTATATTCTATCCTTAACTCGGTTCAATAGGTAAGTATACCTATCGTTTTATAACATGGATGAGAATAGGGTCGTCTCTACTAGGAACAGATTCAAACATTAGTACTGATTATTCTTCCTATTAACTAACAACCCAATTTATCAAATGATAAAAAGATTAAACTATTTAGTTTACTAGCTAAACTACACTAATCCACAACAACTTTTATCTAACATAAATGCTATAGAAACTATTAACACTATAATGATTAAGATACAGACTTACTTCATCTCTTAGTATGATACTTGCTACAGACTTACTTCATCTTTTTATCTTAATACTTGTTATCTACGGGAAATTATACGTATATAAGGATTCTTCTCAGAACTACTTACTTCTAATCCTAATTACGTCTACTCGAATCTCTTCTAAATTAGCAGCTAATTTAGATTGCATTAATGTCATGTTAATTTATCAATTTCCCTAAGAAAGCAGCAACTTTCCTAATAATATCTCTATTATCAATAGTAAATTGTTCCAATGAATCAGTTTTATTCAATAGAATTGTCTCTTGACATATTCTATTGAAATCTAGCCTAAGATAATGTTGTGCACTACACTATACTTGGATGAGTTGAGTTCAATTCACCAGAACTAACAAATATTAGGAACTCAATAATTCATACACTTATTCATACTAAGTTGATGTACTAAGTCCTAATTACTACACATACATGATGAAATAAGAAAATGCATCAATAAAATGCAAAAATAATAAAGAAATTAACATAAGACAAGTAGAAAGATATAACCCCATTATGAATTCCACTATAGAAAGTTTTACAACAATAAATGATGAATTCCCATTGGCTGTCTCAAGTAATTTTGGGAAAAGTACGGTACAACATTTAGAAACTATCCTAAAAATGGAAATACAATGGTTACAAAGATGGATGAATAGGTGTGGTTGGTGATATGATGTTCTTGATCTAGTATTCTATCTCTCTATCTATTGTTATATGTCCTCTTTATGTCTAAAAGTCATGGTATATTTATCCTTGATTTGTCAAAAGACTTTAATTATTCCACTTCAAGATACCGCTTGATGTTAAGACATGTTCTATGTATTGGTTTGTGTGAAACAATTGAAGAAGAATAGTTATGTCTAATCCCATTACGCCTGTATCTCGAGGAGTAATAGTCTCAAAAAATAAGATTCTACACCAATCACAGCCTTGATAATGGATGTGAACTCCTCATCGCTTCGTTACATCTCATTATGTCTGTAATTGAGCACGACCGTGATTGATAGATGAATCATCAGTACTTCCTCAATTAAGCCCGTGATGGAAGGCGGATTAGTGCTGGCCATTCCGATCTTTCATTATCACGCTCGTGATGGATTGCATCTTGGTTTTACTTTAAGGTTTTCTTCTCCTTACGGTTGTGATTGGCTAAAAAGTCATTGTTCTTATGTAAATTTCATCCTCTTACTCGTGATTCATCTTAAATCAATACATTATTCAATTAAGTACCAAAAACTTAAGAATTGAATCATAATCATATACAATTTATGCCTAAATGTGCCTTGAAAATGTAGAGTAACTTACTCTTATTAAGTGTCTGTTGTAAACCCCTAAATTTTTCGACCTAACATTTGAAGTAGACTCAAGTATGTTAGATATTCCTAAGAGTTAATAAGGCTAGTTAAGATAAAAACCCCAAGTTAATAACCGAAGATTCAATCGGATATAAAACTTTTATACCCTAAATGTATCTAAACACTAAAGATTTCATCCGAAAGTGATAAAAACCATATAACTTTAAGGATATCAAAGTACTAATTCATCATAACTTACTATAAAACCTTGATTGATAATATATCATTAATATCTTGCTAGATTATTAGTAGAAAATTAAAGATAACTTCCAA